>ML058469.1:10458567-11658567 GCA_003013855.2 Liriodendron chinense | reverse complement strand
CACATGAAGGGAGTGTGAAAAGAAGAGAAGAAAAAATGAAATGGAAAGCTTGCAATGTCCCTCTCCATGCACCACCTTTGAAATAGATTGGAGATCTAGAAAAGGATCAAGAACACTTGGGCCCACCTTCACTCCTCTTGGAATAGCTACATGGAAAAAGAAAAGAGTCATGAGAAGGGACAATGAAGAAGGAAAAGGACAAGAAAGAGAAAGAGAGTGGTCCATACCTTTACCACTCACCAAAGAAGGACCACCTTGCTGTCCCAAAACTTCTTAAGGCCCACTACTTGAGAGAAGCAAAGAACCACCAAGATGAGAGAGAAAACTTTGAGAAAGAGAGAGTATGAGAGAGAGAAGAGAGAGATTGCATGTTGGAGGGGGCAAGGGTGCCCCATGTTATATAGAAAAGGGGGGTGCACCCCTTTACCCAACCCACTGAAGAAACCAGGGGTCAGAGGCGGTCCGGGCGGCGCCCAGGGGGCCGTCCTACCCTCCACCTAGGTGAAACGACCTCTCCTCCCCTCTCCTTGGGAAGAACTCCTCCTTGGGAAGGGTGGTAGCAAGTGAATCTTGTACCTCCTTGTAAGAGTGAAGTGATGGAAGAGAATGGTGAGAAAAAAAGGAAGAAATCTCAACCAAAATCTCATCTTGTGAGAAATGAGTGAGAAATTGGGTTGATGATGTGGAAAAGCTCCATGGAATTTTCAAGGAAAAGAAAGAAAAAATTAACTTGGTTAAACAGTGATCACAACCATCCAAAGGCACGACCTGATGATCCAAACCATTCCAAGAAGAATCCCAAGAATCTCCTCCCTTGATTACTGTTTACATGTACAGTTTTGGGTTCGAAGACCTTAAACTACGTCAGGATCAAGATTCCGAGGGACTTTCAATAAAAACCGGCAATAAAAACCGGCATCGGTCTTGATTGCTCGAGTCAAGATCCGACAACATCGGACATTTTTCAAAAAATCACAAAAAATATATATGCATTACCAGCACTCTCTTATACAGTTTTTGGTCCGAAGACCTTAAACTACGTCGGGATCAATATCCCGAGGGATTTTAATAAAAACTAGCATTGATCCTAGCCATTCAGGCCAAGATCTGATGACCTGGATCATTTCGAAAAAAGTACAAAAATAATGTATTTTCAGCATGTACAGTTTTTGGTCCGAAGACCTTAAACTACGTCGGGATCAATATCCCGAGGGATTTTAATAAAAACCAGCATCGATCCTAGCCGTTCAGGCCAAGATCTGATGACCTGGATCATTTTGAAAAAAGCACAAAAAGAATGTATGTTTAGCTTGTACAGTTTTGGGACCGAAGACCTTAAACTACTTCGGGATCGACATCCCGAGAGATTTTTAATAAAGACCGGCATCGGTCTTGATTGCTCGAATCAAGATTCGCTGACATCGGACATTTTTCAAAAAATAAAAAAAAAGTGTTTGCTCTGTTTGTACATATTTTGGGTCCGAAGACCTTAAACTACGTCGGGATCAAGATCCCGAGGGACTTTCAATAAAAATTGGCATCGGTCTTCATCAAGATCTGATGACTCCGGACATTTTCTAAAAAATAAAAAAGAATGTGTGATTTCCAGCATCGCTTGTACATGTTTTCGGTCCGAAGACCTTAAACTACACTGGGATTAATTTCTTGGGGGACCTTTCTCGCCTTCAACCAAAAACCGGCATCGGCCTCAGCCGCTGGGATCAATGTTCGATTATTCGGATCATTTTTCAATACCAAAAGATTTCAAGCTTTCCATAAAACCAGCATCAACTTCGATTACTTGAGTTGAAGTCTGGAACTTTTTCAAAAACAAAAAATAATAAAAAAAAAAAAATTCACCATCAATTTCAACTGCACGAATTCATCCCCTGAAGTCCGAAGACCTAAAACTACACTGGGATTAACTTCTCGGGGGCTTTCTTTCCTAACCTGTTCCAGACATGGCTGACACTTGATCGTACGGGTGTCTGGAATCTCTTAAACAGGTAAGGGCTGAGGCGGACAGAACTCCGCAATCCTGTTCGTGTTGAACGCACCGTGATAGATAACCTTGATATGGAAGTCGCTGTTGAATCTGACGGATGTTCCCTGTTCCTAAAACTCATGAAGGAGATTAAGGCTGTTGGGAGGTGGAGTGCACCCTCACGGAATTGTGAGCAACGTAAGGCCCCAAACTGGATTGACTAAGGGAAATGTGAGGATGTGGCTCATTTTGTGGCCGAAGGAGTCCGTCGGACGATACGTGGTCTATGTGCATTGCACATGAGAAACAAGCAACTTTGTGGGTGTGTTGACTGAAAACCCTCAAAATCTCCTCATCCGAAGATGTAAAACTACGGCACTTAACTGTGTGAGACTCGTCTTGCTCGCTGACATAAAATGGATCGAGTGCCTTACCAGCAGTAGAAGCTGGAAGTGGATGAAAATTCCATACTTTTCCCTGCATTTCAGAAAAATCACAAAATACAAAAACATTGCAAAATCACCTCTTCAAAAATCACAAAAATATTTTCCTTGCTTTCAAATCAAATATTTATAAAAATCACAAAAATATTTCCCTTGCTTTCAAATCAAATATTGTAAAAATCACAAAAAAAATATATTTCCCTTACTTTCAAACAAAATGTTATCAAAAATTACAAAAATATTTCTCTTGCTTTCAAAGAAAATACTTCGAAAATCACAAAAAATGTTTCCCTTGCTTGCAAGCCAAAAATTTTCAAAAACACAAAAATATTTCCTCGCTTTCAATAACCGATCTCTATCCTGACCACTCAGATAAAGATTCGAATCACATATTCATAAAAATCACAAAAATTGGCACTATCCCCAGCACTACACTTCAGGAGTCTTGAACTCCACTCTCTTCACAATTTGGGATGACGGATCCAATCGCCCGCAAATTGGAATCTTGACCAAAACTGGCGACCAAGCACCGTCTCAATCACATTTATACCCAGAAGAACATCTTGAAGTCAGATAACATCCTCGTACATTCTCATTAGCAAAGAAACAGCATCTTGGGATGATGGACCTAATCAATCACGGGTCGGGATCTTGACCAACCCGCTGACCAAACATCCGCATAAAGAAAAAAGAAAATCCCCAGGGAGAACAACCCTACAAGCAATAAGCTCAAAATTCTCTGCATCTCCAGCAAAAGTAAAATATCAAACTAAAAGAGAATGAGCTAAGCCATGCATTCATCATGCATCTCCATACATCAGCATCCATCGCATCAATCATCATGTTTACCTGCTTTCAAAATAAAAGATGGTTAGCCAAAGGCCCCACAGGCATCCCTAGTGGAGGCACGTGCAGACCAGGTTTCCATTTCAAAAAGACAAAAAAAAAATCCTATTTGCAAATAAAAACCCCACGGAGTATCACTCCCCAGAGTGGGTATCTTTTCAAAAATCCAAAAAAATGTTTTCCCAGTAGAGCGTTCTGTCTCCAGCACACTAGGAGATCTTCCATATCTCTGGGTAGGAGTCGACGCAAAAATCAAATAAGATAGGATGTCTCGCAGTTTCCCCGGAGACCATCGGATCCAATGCACTTAAAGTACGGTCGAACTGAACTCCAGTGTCAGTATGGTCGTACCATATGCCAAGATACAAAAAGATGAAAGCCAAAAGGCTCGGTCAAAGAAACCATTTGAACAGGTGGAAACGATGAATTGTAACCCAAGTATCAAAATCAGCAGATTGGGTGGAAAGAGTTCACCCGCACATACCTAGGTGTGGATGCCTGAAGTACCTTGACTGAGTCCAAGTCGGTGTAGTAGAATCCCGTAAGACTATCTGACGCAGGGCGTCTAACCACTTTGACAGTCAAGCGAAACAAGTACTCCTGGAGTGATATGGGAAAACATCAAACATCGCACAATTAGTCTCAGGGTCAGTATCCTCGTAAGACTAGCGATGCAGAGGCTCTATTGTACCTTTTCGATGTTAGTACTGATCAGGAATGGAAGGGTTGCGATTGGGTACCCAGGTTGCAGCGCATGCAGGGACAATCGCAACGTTTTCTCCAAACTCCCGCGGTATGTGCAAGTTATCAATTTCCAAACAATCATCTGACTCAGATACAAAGGATAACAAAGATTTCAGAACACAATCAAGGAAAGAATGAATTGCAAACTAAGCATCAAAACCAGCAGATCGGGTGGAAAGAGTCCACCCGCACATACCTAGGCGTGGATGCCTGAAGTACCTTGACTGAGTCCAAGTCGGCGTAGTAGAATCCCGTAAGACTATCTGACGCAGGGCGTCTAACCACTTTGACAGTCAAGCGAAACAAGTACTCCTGAAGTGATCTGGAAAAACATTAAACATCACACAATCAGTCTCAAGGTCAGCATCCTCGTAAGACTAGCGACGCAGAGGCTCTGTTGTACCTTTTCGATGTTAGTACCGATCGGGAATGGAAGGGTTGCGATTGGGTACCCAGGTTGCAGCTCATGCAGGGACAATCGCAACGTTTTCTCCAAACTCCCGCGGTATGTGCGAGTGATCGGTTTCCAAATGATCAACTGACACAGATGCAAAGGCAAGCAAAGATTTCAGACCATGATCCATGAATGACCGGGTCAGAAGCGGGGTGTCCACTCGCTTTGGCATTCGGTTGCACGCAACCTCTGCCAAAGAGGGGCATCTGTAGACACCCCAGCTTCGGCTACACTGCTGGTAGAGATAGCTGGATGAATGGAGGACCATACCCCCAAATCCCAAGTCCAAACTCAGCCAAACTCACCCTTGTAAAGCCCCAATCTATGGCCCAACTTAAGCCTGAACCCAGTCAACCCACTCCTAAACATCAGCCTGAAAAACCCCCCATAAGAAAAGCCAGTCAAAAAATCCTAAAAAGTCAAACTCATTGAGTCAACCCACTGAGTCAACCCGTTGAGTCAACTCGTTGAGTCAAAACACCGAGTCAACCCGTCGAGTCAACCCACTGAGTCAAATCACCGAGTCAACCCGCTGAGTCAACTCACTGAGTCAACCCACCGAGCCAAACAGCAGCCCCGAGGGAACGACCGTACGTCGCTGGAAATCGAGGAGTGACCGTATGGGCGGCCCACAGCGGGCCACCCAAAAATAATTACGGGCTCTGCCACTGCCCGCTGCTATAAATACCCCCCTCCCCTTCTCATTTCAAGAGAGCAATCCGCCCAGTCCAGCGACCGTCCGTCTGAGTTCTTCTCCACCCTTTAGCCCATTCCTCCACCATGGAGAGCCTGAGTGAGGAGATCCTAGCCCTGGTCCAGCCCAGCCTGACCATTGGTCCAAATCTCCCAAGCCATCCAAGTCTTGATCCAGCCACTTGAAGCCAACCCTTGCGACACCTCCGTCCATCCAGCTACTCTTTTTCCAGCATCATCTCATTTGCATCTAGCATAAGTGCAACATTTACTTTTCTCCCAACCCCCCTGCTTCACTGCAAGCACCTTAATTATTCAAACACACTGCATACGTCTTATATTAAGCACCTGTCAGTTCGAGCGTATGCTCTGGGCTTGCCCGTTGTTGGAACCTGCCCATCAGAAACTCTTATTGTTCAGACCTGCATTCATGCTTCACTATAAAGCACCTTGATTATTCAAGCACACTGCATACGTCTTATATTAAGCACCTGTCAGTTCGAGCGTATGCTCTGGGCTTGCCCGTTGTTGGAACCTGCCCATCAGAAACTCTTACTGTTTAGACCCGCATTCATGCATCATGTCATCTATGAGAATGTACGAGGATTAAAACAGACTTTCAAGTATTAGTTCGATTCTGTGAAGTAGAGACCGTACTTCGGTACGGGCAGTGTGTGGGGTGCTTAACCTCTTCCCACCCTGTAACCGTGATCCCTTACCTTAAATCTCTGGCCGCAGATCAAAAGGAGTCATTTTAGAGGAAGGAATCTTCGGATCCCCTTCTCTAACGTTTCTACGGGGTCTAGCCGACTGTAGATTCGAAGTAACTGGCTAGTGGCGACTCTGGTCTTATATAAACTCATTTAAACACATCCAGCTTAAACATGACTACCAAACAAAGCCCTCGAGAACGAGGCAAGCCAGTGACACAAACGGCGATTCGCACTCACGCATCCAATCCTTCCTTTCCCGAAAAGGAAAGGGACGAGAACGTCGTGTGGGAGCGCGGAAACGGCGAGGGTCCACATATGTAAAGGGTAATTTTACCATGTCCATCAAGTGTGCATGGCAAAATATCCCATCTTTTTCCATGGGAGTTGGACCTGTTTTCATATATATCAAATGGGCTCAAAGTAAAGTCATGGCCCTTGGTGTATTTGATGGGCCCAATACTTCATTTTGGGCTCCCTCTTGCTTTCTCTTTCTTGTCATTTCCTTTGAAGCTTCCTTTTCTTTTCCATATTCTTTCCAAGGTTTGGGCCCATGAGATTGGTAGGGCCCACCTCAAGTTTTGGGCTCATAGGGCTCATTTTGGGTGGCCCCATCTTTCTTCACATGTGTATGGACAAAGGTGACTAGCCCGTTCTTCACTTGGATCTCAAGTGTGCTAGATTTCTTAGTTGGGCCCTTATGGTCTAGTGGCTCAAATCTTCCATCATTTCTTGATTATGATATACATCCTTATGTACAAAGCGTGGCGGGTTCCTTAGAATTTTTTCATGTGGACAGGCTTTTGGGCCATCATTGAAACTTGTGCATTTCTTTGGACCATGTGTGCACCACTACACTTTCTTCATGTAGGATTTTTTCCTTTCATGCTTTTTCTTTTGGATGGATGGAGGACTTGAGTTACTTGATCATCTACAAGTCCCATGAGTGACTTGTTTCAAAAATCTCACCAAGTTCAAATGGTTTTCTCATGTTGTGGGAAAGTGGATCTCAAGAGCTTCCTTTAATACCACCAACCTCAATAGGATGACTCTCATCAAGTGGGCTATCCACACATCCATAGCTTCTTGAACCTCTCTTGGGGTGCTTGGTGGGTCATCCACCATCATCCGTAAAGATGAGTGATTTTTCTTTCAATTTGTGGGAAAGAATGATACCCATAAGTTGCCCAATTTTGTCCCATGTTTTGGGCGCTTTGGATTTGATCTTCAAGTGGGCTATGTATACCATTCTTAGCCATTTTCATGATGGTTGGGTGACTCATCAAGCCACACCGTTCAAATGGTCCCCTTTTGTAAAACGATTGGTGCACATAAGTTGCCCAAACTTGTCCTTGCATGGACATTTCCAACTTTGATTCCTCATGTGGGCTATGTGCATCAAATTTTTACCATTGGCTTCTTGGATTCATATGTTTGTGGGTAGACCGCCATGTTGTACTCTTATGGTCAAAACTGTCATCAAGATGATGCACATAGGGTTGCCCATGGTTATGTTAATGCAAAGTTTTGTCAATTACCATGGTTAGTGTGTCGTCGAGTCCCTGGCGACTGAAGACAGTTTTCCTTGCGGCTGAAGACAGAAGCTTCTCGAAGATCAAGTCAGCTTCTAGCCTCTCCACCCCAAACCTTTGATCCTAAAAACTTCTATAGATGGCCCAAGACCTTTCTAGGCACATCCTTAGCACCATCTATAGCTCACCTTCCATTAAGATCAGCAATGGATAGCTTCTTGGTAGCAGAAGTTTCTTTAAAATTGAAAATATTTAAGTCTGCTCTCTCCGATACATACCCGATCCATCGGAGAATATTCCGATAGATGTCCGATCAATCGGACAATGTGTCCGATCCATCGGAAAATAGTCCAGTTACATTGCAAACTCTCTGGACACTTTTCCGAGCCATCGGAGGGATGTCCGATCCATCGGACAGTGTGTTCCGATCAATCGGAAAGTATGTCCGATCAATCGTACATTTATCCAGCAAACTTTGAAAAACTCTCTGGACTCTTTTACGATCAATCGGAGGTCTGTCCGATCCATCGGACAGGGATCTCCGATCCATCGGACATAGATACGATCCATCGGAGGAATTTCCAGAAAAATTGCATCAACTCTCTGGAAGAAATTCCGATCAATCGGACCACCTATCCGATCAATCGGACAGGGTATTCCGATCAATCGGAACTAAGTCCGATCAATCGGAGAACCTGTTTTCAAGCAAAATTCAAATTTGACTAAATCTTATGTCCGATCGATCGGAACCTATCGAGCTGACCGTTTTCTGACCGTTGAAGGGCATAATCTATTTATAGAACTCGGTTGGATCTTGCCAAACACACCTTGAGCATCATCTAGGGTTTGAGTGAGCCTTCTTTTTGAGATCCCCTTCTTCCAAACCCTTAGATCTGTTGAGTTCATTCTTCAATCCATGTTGATCTGACCAACATTGATTAAGCATTCAAAGCTTGGATTGAAACATGAACTCAACCCCTCTTTGATGGCATCTTGACCTACCTCTCATAGACATTTTCTTGTCATCAATGCCATTAATGGTGGTTTAGGTAGAAGCTTTCCTCATATAAAAGCCATATCCCAAAATAGCCTCAACCTAACCTCAATCCCTCACCTTGGAAACTATAATGGGTCATCCGGAGCAAGGTTGCTGATCGAGGGAGCTGAAGAAGACGTCTTCCGTACAAGCTGAAGCTTCTTCAACAAAGGCATCATCAAGGGACTCAATCAGCTAAGTATCTTTAGTCTTTCGAGTCCAAGAAACCTCCTCAAGTTGAGATTTGGGTTTCAGAGTTTGAAGACCCAAACTCGGTAGAGTCCTTGCGTAGGACAAGTCCTTGAGTAGGACAAGCCCTTGTGTAGGACTAAGTGGTCATGGATTAGTCCTATGGAAGGATGAATCCATGTGTTGAGTCATAAGTCCTTTTGTAGGCTGTTAAGGTTTATGGTTAACCTCATTTAAAACCATAGTGATAGTGAAATCCGGCCACTCAAGGAGTGAGTGGATCAGCCGGGAGTGGAGTAGGTACATAACCGAACCACTATAAAAATTCCTTGTTGTGTGGTGAATGGATGAACTGATTTACTTCTTTTACATGTGCTTCTATTGATTTATGCTTTGCATATCTGGTGTTTGATGAAAGTGCTCTAAGAATACCTTGTATTGAGAAATTTAAAAAGTGTCCTATTCACCCCCCTCTAGGACAAGATAACTTATTTCTTGCTTCTACAACAGCGGTAATCAAACTTATACCGCATTTTCAGGTTAACCCATGAATGGGTCCTCATGTTCTTCAAATGGGTTATGTGCTCCCTTCAATCCATTGATGTGGGGCATTTGGGTTGCTCTTGGGGGCCCATTTCCTTCCTATTCCCCACTTGTCCATGTATATGTGTAAAAAGATGGGAACATCTTAAATGAGAATCATGGCCTTGGTATAAAAAGTGAACCAATCCTTGGCCACATATGGACTTTGAAGAGGGACTTCTCATGTGAAGTTGGATCTTTATCCTTTGTTGATCTCATGATACTTAAGTGCATTTGTTGTCCAAAATGTGTCCTTAGATGATGGACTTTCCTTTCCTAAGGCATGGCATGCAACCCTCTTTAAGGTGGGCCTTGCTTTCTTCAATGGGCCCAACACATATCCTAGGTAACACATGGAGTTGGACTTTGGATCTTTGCATTTGAATGTGGGTCCAAACCCATGGGTTTCCTGGACGATGATTTGGATCTTAACGGGTAAAGAATAGAGACTTACCTTGCCAAGCTTGCAGGATTCAATGGCGGATGGTACAAGAGGACGACGGGTGATCGATGAGGATGATCCGGCCTTCATTATCCGCCGAGGGGCCCATATGTGTTCCTTGGCTAAGGAGCACCAACATCTTCCCTCCATCAAGGGTCGAGGTACCAAAGATCATTGGGATGACTGGGTGAAACACCCACAGCCTTTGCTTGAATGAGTTCTGGCTGACACTCCTTTTGCTGGCCTCCTTACCTTGCGCTTTCATAACAACAATGCCAACCGCATGCTGCTTGCGGCTCTTTGTGAGATGTGGCGGGATGAGACCCACACCTTTCAACTCCCTTGTGGCGAGTGGGGAATAACTCCCCTGGATATATATATATATATATATATATATATATATGCAAATTGGTTTTCCATTCCATGGGACAGTTGTTCCCCAAGTCGGCTCTCTTGCTCCCATCACTTCCACTGATTGGTTACGGCTTATAGGTGACGTCCCACCTGAGGATGAATTCCAGGGCCATCAAGTAAAATTGCGATGGTTCTACAACACATTTGCTACCGTCACCCCTACTACCGAGCTAGAGGCCCTCCACAAAGCACGGGCCATGATTGCTTATGCCTTCGGGTCCTTCCTTTTCTGTCACGCGAACGAGAGGATCGATCCTAAATTTCTTCATTTGGTTGAGGATCTTTACCATCCCTACAATTAGAATGCGGCTATCTTGACTCATGTTTTCCTGGGTTTGGATAAGACCTCTCGGAATAGCCGGTCCTTCACAGATTTCTGGCCTGTCGTAGAGGTATTCTTTTTATCCTTCCCTGGAGACATTTGCCTTCTTTCTTTCTTTGATCGTTATGTGTGCCCTTACCCAGACTTGCTTTTATGACCATTTTGCTCATCTCGCACCGAGGATACGAGACGACATTAAGCCGTCTTTGTATCGCCACATGTACTGGCATCAGCAAAATCGTCAGCGGAACTCTCGAGTCTCTGGGGACAACTGGCGTGCTGACATAGACGGATTGACCGTTGAGGATGTAAGTATCTTGCTTTCCTTATCCCTCGTGCTGCACTGTGACTGATTGCGATGACCTCATTTGCTGTAGTTTGCTCTGATGCCATATGCCAACTTTCCTCTCTACTACACCCCTCAACATGTGGAGGCATACGATTCTTCATGCCTCCGGATCATGCTTTCTGACGCTGAATCATTTCAGTGGTATTTGGGTGAGAGGCTGCTTCGACAGATTACTGGGGTGGCTCGAGTCCCTTGTTCCGCACCTCCTCCGGCTGCTCAGATCCCAGCTGATGAGATAGCTGATGCTCTTGTGGGCCAGCCCGGGTTTCATTTCATGATCCCGGATCGCGACTATGACGAGTTATACTTGCTGTACAGACAGGGGCCTCTGCTTCCTCCGCTTTATGTTCTAGGGGGTCGTCGTAGATATGCTGGCGGATCGGTGACAACTCCTCTGATGGACCTTCATCGTTGGGAGCGGGATGAGAGGAGGGATGACGACGACTATGTTGGTGACCTGTAGCCTGCTTCTGTATTCAGCTTACTTGATGTATGATCTCCTCCTTTTTGCTTTTCTTTTTGTATCAAAATCTTCTGAATGAATACACGATCCTTGATTTGCCTTAAAACCTCTTGATGATACTTAGATGCTTTGATTTCTGACTCATTTTTTTAATGATTTGCGGAATATGACACTTCTTAACTGCATGGATGATGGCTTGAATGGTTCAGATTGCTTGACATGGCCCTGTGGGTCCTTTCCATACTTCATCTTGGCTTTAGAGCACCTTTTCTTGATGTTTTGTGAGGCTAAGAAGGCGTTTCATGGTGCAGATGATGACTTGAACGGCTCAGATTGCTCTTTTCAGCTATGTGGGCCCACCTGATGATCAGATTTTGGATTCTGGCCCTCTTTCTTGATGATCAAACCTTCGATCTTGCTACTTTATGACTCATGTGAACTCTTCCATGGTTTAGATCATGATGATCTAGTCTTTGAATGGCTCAGATTGCTTGTGGGCCCCTCTTGATCAATTTTCCTTCTCTTTGACTTGACCAGGCCCATGTTGGCCGTAATACTTCGTGATTAGACAGGTGGGGTACCTTCTAGATGATTCTGATCATCCTTAAACGAAATTCGGAGTGGATTAGAGCCTTGGGCGGCCCTCAGGGTGCCATCTGCTGACGTGGACCGTAAGCCTCACCTACCAACAACTGTGGAGCTAATCCCGCGGAGAGAGAGGGAGGGCGTCCGTATGGGCCGCCCACAGCGGGCCGCCCAAGGCTCGTCTCTTGTGCGGTCTGGGCTGGCTCTGGTTCAGACAGTGAGCACATTCTTCTGGTTGCTGTCTCCCTCATCTCTGTACCCGATTTTTCGATTCAACCATGAATCTCTTCCTTGTCTCTTCTTTCCTTTTCTTTTTGTCTTCTTCTTGGTTTATCTCTTCTCAAGCAATGGACGGTGGAGATTTAGGGGCTGTGGGGGCTATCCATGATGGGTCCCACACTTCAGAAAGTGGTGAAGGCTTTAATGATGGTGGAATGCTTTTGATTGATGGTGTAGATGAAGCATTAAATGGGGGCATTGATGGGGATTTAAGGGTAGTGGTTGGTGGAGCTTTGAATGGCCCATTAATGGCAGCCATGCTGACATTTCAGATTTGAATGGGGCATTGATTATGGGAGAAATGGATGGTATGGATGGGATGAGGAGATGGGACATAGGTGAGGCTATGCATCCCTTGAGTGTGGGCCACATGGATGATGTGATTGATGGTGGTGATGGGAGTATGATGGACATAAATGGGCTGATCTCATGTTTGGATGGTATGGATGGTTCAGATGATACCTTTGATGGCTTGGATGCTCTTGATAGTGGCCGAGATGTGCAGCACACTTGCTTGAGTGGACTTAATGTGATCATTGATGATGTCCCCTTGATGATGGACAGTGTGGATGCCTCGATGATCCCTTTGATTGGACAGGATGATGATTGGATTCACTACTTTATGTTGGAGAGGGCCCCAGGTCCAGATCTGACCGTTGATTCTTCGATCGGGGTTGCCGAGACCCTTCTTGATGGTTCAGATGCCTTTTTCGACGGTCAGATTGGTCAGGATGCCACGATGTGTGGTGTGATCTTTGCTGATAGTCCTTTTGATGGAGAGTACCGTCCTTCTCCTAATCGTCGGTCCTTTACGCACTCCGATCACGAGGTGGGAGAGTCTTCTCATGCGGCCGAGGTCGTGACAGTTTCATACAGCGATGTGACTATATCAGACATAGCCGTTGCTGGAGACAGGTCAGGGGCTGTTGAGTCTGCAGAGGTCTCAGCTTTTCCTTCTCCTTCGCCCGTTGATCTTCCTTCTCCTTGATGAGCTGTCATCAATTCCTGGGCCTTTTGTTCTGGAGGGGATTCCTGTGAAGACTTGTCAGCTATTTCTTCGTCCTTCTTGCTCGCTACGGCTGCTTACTTGGCTGGACAGCTTGTCAGCGTATGATATTCAAGATTTAGAGTCCTATGGCTTTGGCGGTCTGATCCATATGGCTAGAGTTGACATTGACTGGAGGATGCTCGGGGCTGCACTGATTGACTGGGTCCCTTCGTTGAACTTGTTTGTGTTCAACAACATGGAGATGGGACCTTCTTTGGAGGAGCTTGCGCGTTTGACCGGTCTTTCTTGGGATTATTCTCAGTATTTTTCGTCGAAGACTTTGCCGAAGACTGCCACACCGCAGAACTGGTTTGGGATCCCTTATCTTGTTTAGCCTGCAGCTGCTGGTCAGGATGTTGTGGTGTTCTCCTTGGACTTGTTGTATGATCTTTTTTCGGGTCCTTAGAGTGTGGCAGGGTCTCTACTTGATCGGAATGCACTGATGTTCTGCTTGATTGCTGAGGTGCTATTCTCGGGATGGCGCAGGTCTTAGACTCCTTTTCTTTTCGAGGTGATGAGCCAAGCTATCCGATGTCAGGGGATCATTTCTCTCATCCTGGCTAAGCTGTTTAATGGGCTGACTAACTGTGCCCTGGGCTGCACTTGTGTCCTTCGCGGCTGCTGTACATTTCTTCAGGTATCTTTTCTGCACTTTCTTTTTCTTTTCTTGTCTTTTGAGAATAGCTTTGCCCTAGCTGAACTTCTTTTCCTTCTTGATGATCAGGTCTGGCTATGGGAGCGTCTTTCGCTGACTGTTCCTGTACCATTTCCTGGCACCCGTCGCCCAGACCTTATGCGACACATCATGGAATTTCTTCCTCATACGGCTAGGATGAGTGAGCCCTTGTATCGCAGGATGTTCGCTGAGCTTCATGACTGGAATGTTCGTTGGGAGTCATCTTGGCTTTCACTTCCTCCAGTGCTTTGCGATGTGCACCGCCTTCCTTTGATGTTGGTAGGCTTTCGATCTTACTTTTCTTACCACCCTATCCGGTTTCTGCGGCAATTTGTGTATGAGCAGGATGTTCCCCTTTTTGCTTTCATGGGTATCGGACGTCGAGCACTTCCATTTATATTATCTGACTTTAGGACCCGAGTTGACGGATCCTGGGCAAGTTACCTGACTGCTGATCTGCTAAGTTTTGAGCTATGGGCTTTGTCGATGGCGACTGCCCCATATCAGTATTGGGTTGTTGAACAGTCTCTATATCGACGTATCCCTTGCTGGCACCAGACTGCCGATGAGGATGAGCAGGATATTCTTGGAGATGCCAACTCTTCATTTGGTTCATATGAGCCCTTTGAGGAGCGCCCATTCATCGATCCTGGTTTCCTCTTAGCCACTCATGGCCATTTGCTGTCTGAGATTCCGCACTTCGGTATCATTGTGAGATGATGTCGAGGAGATTGGTTGCCGATCAGAGGTTGTCTAATGAGGAGACAGCGATCCGTATCCTTGAGCGGGACGAGGTGCATTACCTGCGTATGGAGGTGAGCAGGTTGAGAGCGAGGCTACGTCATTATGAGTCAGAGGACTTACCTGATGTGGCCGAGGAAGAGGGTAGAGATTGATTGTGTCGGCCATTCGTACATTCCTTCTTGCATGACTGATGATGATGCATTTTTTTCGTATTTTTTTTTAAAAAGATAAATGATATATGTGTAAAAGAAACGTGATGCATTTAATGAAAAAGAGAAAACCTTTTAAGAAATTATTGTGCCATGAGTTGTCTTGTGAGTGTGTGTCTGGATTTTGTGTCGGGATATAGGAATCAGAACTGAGGCACGACCAATGTTTTGACCGATGTCTCGAAATTGACTTGTGATATCCCTTTGGTTCCCTAGAGGTGTAGGCAATGAAAACTGTTACTTCTTGAGATTGTCAAAGTTTGTAGAGTTCTTCGTTCTTGACTGCACTTCTTCTTGTTCTTGAACTGTAACTGCTTGAACCGATCTGGACTATCTGATTTCTTGGTACCTGCACTTTTAATTTTTCTTTTTCTATTTGAGCCATCTTTTGCCTGCAGCGCTCTTTCGAGTTTTCACTACAGCCGGCCTTTTTCGTCATTTTTGCCCGTGGTGCCCTTTCGGGTTTTCACCAAGTCTCGGGTGTTTAATCTTGCCTATCCCTTGGCAGATATGCTGTTTTTACCCTCGGCGCCCTTTCGGGTTTTCACCAAGTCCGTTGTATGCCCACTGTTTTTACTCGGAGCGCCCTTTCGGGTTTTCACTCAGCCCTCTTTGTTTAGGCACACAATTTTTTTTTCTTTTTTCTGGATCTTTGAATAACTGCGGTGACTAGAGGTCGGGAATCCGTCGTTGCCGGCCGATGGTAGTCTTTCAGCCCTTATCCTGAGTTACCATGATAGAGCTGTCGGTCTTAGCCATAGACCCTTCTGAGATGAATAGATGGATGACTGTGTTTCCTTTTGGGTTGATTTTTCTCAGGTGCCTTGTTTTGGCTTCCCATTTTCTTTCTCTTTCTTTTTTTTTTGTATTCTTTTTTTCTCTTCCTCCTTTTTTTGTATTCTTTTTTTTTCTCTTTTTCCCTTTGAATCCCCTTATTTGAAACACTTTTTTTTTGTGGATGTAAATTTCTCAGAGGTTTTAGCTTTAACCTCTTGACTTCAGCTTTATTAAGGTAACTCTTAATAAGGTTAAAATGACTTACCCGTGGAAGATCTTCACTTTGTCGACGTTGATTGGCTCAGGAAGATCCACCCCTCTCATGCTGGTGAGTCGGAGGGCGCCTCCGGGAAGTACTTCTCTAATGATCAGCGGTCCGTCCCACGAGGGTTTGAACTTTCCTCTGGGATCAAGAAGGTGTGATGGCAGGACTTTCTTCATGACCATGTCGCCTACCTTGAAACTTCTTTTTCGAACTCTCTTGTTGTAAGCTCGAGCGATCCTTTTCTGATAGCACTGGGAATGACTTAGCGTACGCATGCGCTTCTCATCTGCTAGCTGTACTGATTGAATTTGGCCCGTTGCCATTCTCCTTCTTTAATTCCGCTTTCGAGTAACACCCGTAGTGATGGTATTTCCACCTTGACTGGTAGAACTGCTTCCATTCCATAAGTAAGCTCGAAAAGAGTAACACCTGTAGCAGACCATACAGACATTCAATAGGCCCAAAGTGCATATGGAAGCATGTCTGATCAATCTCGATAAGTCACGACCTTCTTTTCGAGTATCCTGACGATTGTTTTGTTTGCGGCTTCTACCCCACCATTCATCTGAGGACGGTAGGGGCTTGATCGATGACGTTGAATCTTGAATTTGCTGAGGAAGTCATCCATCTTCTTGTTGACGAACGGGGTCACATTATCTGTGATGATAGCATTGGGGATTCCATATCAGCATATGATGTTGTTCTTCATGAATTTGATCACCTGGGATGCTGCAATTGTGGTGTAGGAGGCTGCTTCTACCCACTTGGTGAGGTAGTCGACTGCCACAAGTATGTACTCATGACCGTTTGATGCTTTGGGACTAATCTTCCCAATGATGTCGAGTCCCCACATGGAGAAGGCCAAGGAGTTGTCAGGTTGTATAATTCTGATGATGGGGCATGAATTTAGTTCGCATGCTCCTGACACTTGAAGCATTTTCTGACGTGCTGGCAGCAGTCTGTTTCCATGGTGAGCCAATAGTATCCGAGTCGTAGAATCTTCTTTACCATCATCTGCCCGTTCATGTGTGGGCCACAGATTCCTTCATGTATTTCTTTCATGATCTTTGCAGCTTCTGTCTCATCGACGCATCGAAGGAGAATGTGATTATAGGATCGCTTGTAAAGAACTTCGCCACTGATGGTGAACTGGTCGGCCAAACACTAGATGGTTCGGCGATTTGTTGCTGTTGCTGACTCCGGATACTCCTGGGTTTCGAGATATTGCTTAATGTCAGCATATCAGGGTTTATCAGGGACAGCTTCGGCTTCTTCTATTTGCAGGCAGAAAGCAGGTTCCTCTTGAATTTTGACTGTGAGCTCCCATTCCGAAGCTCCTTTCAGGATCTCGAGCATTGATGCAAGTGTAGCGAGAGCATCTGCAAACTGATTCTTAGCTCTGGCATGTATGAGAAGGTGATTTCTACGAATTCTTCGATCAGGTTTTCAAGATACACATGATATGGTATCAACTTCTTATCCTTGGTTTTCCATTCGCCATTGGTCTGATTGATGATAAGCTATGAGTCTCCAAATACTCGTAGCTTCCTGACGCCCAAGATTATGGCTTCCCTTAAGCCAGCGATGCATGCTTCATACTCTGCCATGTTGTTGGTGCACTCGAATGCTATACGCCTTGAGATAGGAATAGGGACATCATCTAGAGAGTAGAGGATCACTCCAATACCACTCCCTTTAGAATTTTCCGCGCCATCGAAGAATAACGTCCACTGATCTTTCTTCTTCTTTTCTTCACCTTCGATAAGTAAGAGATCTTCATCAGGGAAGAATGTCTTGAGCGGTTGATAATCCAAGAGAGAGTGAGCGGCAAGATGATCGGCGAGGGCCTGCCCCTTGATTGCCTTCTGAGTGACATAGGTGATGTCGAATTCAGATAGGAGTAACTGCCATTTAGCTATCCTTTCAGTGAGTGCCGGTTTCTCGAACAAGTATTTTAGCGGATCCATATGAGCGAGTAGGAGAATAGGGGACGCAATCATGTATTGACAGAGTCGCTGAGTTGCCCAAACTAGGGCGAGGCAAGTCTTCTCGATTGGGGAATACCTGGTCTCGTAGTCGGTGAACTTTCCGCTCAAATAATATATTGCTTGTTCCTTCTTTCCGGTCTCGTCATGCTGACCGAGAACACAACCAATGGCTTCCGCTGCTACCGAGATGTATAACAATAGTGGTCGTCCGGGAGTAGACGGCACTAGGATTGGAGGATTCATGAGATATTTCTTGATGCGGTTGAAGGCGACTTGGCAATCGTCATTCCATTCTTTTGGAACGTTCTTCCGGAGGAGCTTGAATATGGGCTCACAGATAGGTGTGAGCTGTGCGATGAAGCGACTGATGCATTAAATTCTGCCGAGGAAGCCACGAATTTCTTTCCATGTTTTAGGAGGGGGCATCTCAATGATTGCTCTGGTTTTGGTCTCGTCGACCCTGATGCCATCCTCGCTCACCATAAAGCCGAGGAGCTTGCCTCCCATTGCACCGAAGACACATTTCTGAGGGTTGAGACAGAGCTTGTACTTTTCTAATCTGTTGAATAATTTCTTCAGATCTTCAAAGTGTCCTTCAATTCTGCGAGATTTGACGATCATATCATCCACATATACTTTGAGTTCTTTGTTCATCATGTCGTAAAATAATGCTGTGATTGCTCGCTGATATGTTGCTCCTGCGTTCTTCAGACCAAACGGCATTACCCTGTAACAGAAGGTTCCCCAGGGAGTGATAAACGATGTCTTCTCACGATCTTCGAAGGCCATCTTGATCTGATTGTAGCCTGAGAATCCATCTATGAATGAGAAGACCTTATACCCAGCAGTGTTGTCGACCAAGGAAAGTCATCTTTAGGACTGGCTTTGTTGAGATCTCGGAAGTCGATGCACATTCGAACCTTGCCATCCTTCTTTGGTACTGGTATGATGTTGGCGAGCCATTTAGGGTAGTTGGAGACTACCAAGAATCCTGCATTGTACTGCTTGATGACTTCGTCTCAAACTTTCAGAGCCCATTTTGGCTTCATTCTTCGAAGTTTCTACTTCACTGGTTTCATATCCGGCTTAGTTGGCAGATGGTGTACAACGAGCTCTTCATCGAGCCCCGGCATGTTTTCATATGAGAACGCGAAGTTGGACAATCTTGGAGCTAGGAATTCTATCATTCTCTAGTTCATCTCTGGTGGCAACGATTTTTCAATCCGTACTTCCCTAGGGATCTCAGGTGTCCCTAAGTTTACTATCTTAAAATCATCGGCTACAACATTGGCTTTAGATTCGAACTTTTTGAGGAGATCCTCTAGTTCGGGAGCCGGGTCATCATCTTCCTCATTCCGAGCTTCGTCCAGACCCATGAGCTCGAAGTCTAATTCGATGTCAAAGTCATATGATTTGACTTCAAACTCATATGACTCTTTAAACGAACTTGGCACACTATTGAATGCAGGAAAAGAAATGTTTTTTGGTTTTTGAGAATTTTCTGGAATTGAGATGCTAGATTTTTTTGGATTTTTAAAATTCACGGGACTTTGAACAAGCGGGCATTGCAGACCATGATTGATCCCAGCTTGTCCCCAAGCTCCGCTCGCTGCTTAAACAGGCATTTTTTTTGGAAGCCAGAGCCCTCAAATGACTCTCTGGCTGATTCAAAAGTTAGAGGAATAGATGACCATTCAGGACCCCATACTCCTTCCCCTGGAGAGGTGGGGTCGATGATTTGGGTGAAGAATCACAGTCCGGCCCGATGATCATGATTTCTCGCTGGTCAAGTTCGAGATATGAGTCGTACTCAGTCCCTCCCGGATCACTTACCTCGCATTGCAGTTCGTCTGGTTCCACAGCGAGACACAAGTTCAAAATCTGGACATCGGACCAATCCAGGGCTGGCCATTTCCCTTTCTCAGTCCAATGGATGGGTTGCTTTTGCCCCTGGCTGATGATTGATGATGTTAATTCTCAAAGATGGGCAGGTTGTGCCCCTTGTTGATTGATGCTGAGATGGGCAAGTTGTGCCCCTGGTTGATTGATGCTAAAGTGGGCAGATTGTGCCCCTGATTGACCGGAGTTGAAGTGGGTAGGTTGTGCCCCTGGTTGGGAGGGGGTATCAGAGTACCCTGGTCCTGAAGCTGTTGTATTTGACTTTCTTCTTCATCTTCATCCTCTTCTTCTTCTTCCGGAGGCTTAGATGGTTCAAGAATCTGGTCCCATCGAATGGGGGGCCATGTGGCCCAACCTAGGCTCATCGGGAGGCCTTTGTATAGTGCATTCGGTTGATTCCCTCTTAGGTCTTTACAAGGTTCTCATGGCTTGACGAATTGGATGGGTGAGCACCGAAATTTCTTCCTTCTTTTGTCCATGAAGATTGCCCTGTACCGAAGTCCCCATTTGCGTTGATTATATACTAGCGGCATCGTCCTAGACTTGAAATGATTCTTCATATGATACTTGAGGCTCAGACGTTTTGCTGGCGAAAAGACACTGTCCACCCTTATCGGTTCCAGATTGGCAATAGAGTTCACAGCCTCGAATTCGAAACTATGAAACGGGACGTCCTCTTCAGAGTGCTGGATGTCTATGACAGGGATGTCTGGTTCAGTGGCAGCAGCATTGGAAGGAATGATGAGCTCCTTCTCTGCATGGATAGAGATCACTTGATTTCCACAATGTATTTCACCTGTTGATGCAAGGTTGATGGCACAGCTCCAACCTTGTGCAACCAAGGCCGTCCGAGCAACATGTTGAAAGAGGCTGATATATCTAGGATTTGGAATGTGATGGTGGAGACTTTTGGGCCTATCTGTACCTCTATGTCGACTTCCCCTTCCACTGATCGGCGGGTGTTGTCGAACGCTCTGACGCATGGTGCTGGGTCGAAATGAAGAGGGACTGATTCCCAGATGTTCTGCAGTCTTGAGTGGGCAGACGTTTAAGCTTGAGCCGTTATCGATAAGGACCAGCAGGACACAAAGGTCCTTGTATCATAAGGCTATGTTGAGGGATCGCCCATGATCACGTCCTTTTGGTGGTAACTTATTGTCGGCGAAGGTGATAGCGCGCGGAGCCAGGAGTTGTCCGATCATCAATGCTATCATTTCAGGTGCTGTGTCGGAGGAGACATGAGCATCGCTCAGGGTTTTGGTGAACATTTCTCTATGTATATGTGATGTGCAGAGTAATTCTCATATTGAGATTTGAGCAGGGATTGACTTGAGCTGAGTTGCCACATCGTATGCGGCTTCATTTTTGTTACCGAGACCCGTGAGAGCGCCTTTGAGATCTCCTCTGTTCTGATTATCTCTTCGGATGCAACGCCCATTGGGATTCATGTTTCCCAGCTCCGCACATTCTGGATAATGCTACAGAACTTCTTTATCATTTTCCTCTCATTTGCCTTCTAGGACCACCGGTTCTTGCAACGGTACTGGCGTGGGTACCAGATCTTACTCATATGGAGCTTTTGCCTTGAGGACTACTGTAATACCCTGAAAATTTGGGCGCATGAGTAAGTACACGAGTGCGTGTTCACATGTGAGAAATTAAATTATAAGCCGTGTTGTTCACACGCATACACACACGTATATATTTTTATACGTATCCAGACAACTTTTCAGGCCTCTGAAAAACTTAGTGTACTTAGTTAAGTCGATAGACCGACGGTTAGAATAATCTGTCGTTACTAGACTAGAATATCTAACCGTCCACTTCAATTTTGAACTACGCGATCAACGTAAATCCGCTGTACGATCTCCACATCGTCATGTACACATATCTGTCCGTAAATCTGACCCGTACATCATGTTCATCACAAGGCATATGCTTAGACCACTGATTTCTAGACCCTATGAACCTTCTCGGGTGTGTTTGTAACACCCTAGGATTTTAGAATAATTTAAATTATAATTTAGTTAATTATTTAATAATTTAAATAAATTGAAATATTGATAAATTAATAATAAATCATCCGTAGGGAATTACTATATGGTCTCTTTATTAAAGTTGCTTAGAATAAACCCTAGAACAACATGGAAGTGATAGATTTTACAAAACTCGTAAATTTATGATAATTACGAAAATGCCATTAGTTAAACTTAAGTTATACCACCTTTTTAAGTTTTATGATTTTTGAAAATCATTTTCACACGAAAATCTATATACTAGTTCTAGGACACAATCTAACCATATCCGTCAATATCCGTCAAATTTCAACCTTCCGATCATCCTACAAATGCCCTAATCAGAAATTGGGCCATAAGTGGGCCGCTGTAACTTAGATCCGTCTCATCTTCCTCGTTGACGGCTAAAACTTTGTCGCCATCCTGATGAACGGAGGGAATGATCTCTTTTCATGGAGGGTGGACCCCACCAGTCAAAGGTGTGCATATAATCTTAATATGTGCGTTGCACGTAACAAAAAAGAAGAAGAAGAAGAAGAAACTTACGTCCTTCTTCTCCCTGGACGCTGCCGCCATTCACGGTGTACACCGCCTTTATGGTGGGCCCCAGATGTCCAATCCAAGCCGTTCATCAGCTTCCTACGGTGTGTGGTTCTAGTCCGTTCGAATTCCCTGATCAACCATCAGTCATGTGGCCCGCACCAAATCACCGTCCGAAGCCAAAGATGATCAAGATCCGCTGATCCACTCCGCATGATCAGTCCAAACTTCACCCAGAGAATTGTGTGGACCCCACCTACATTCCCAACGGCTCCAATGCGCAAGAACTTTCCAACATAAACAGTTCCCTTCTCCAACTTGGATTGAATCTAAGATTTCTTCCGCATCGACCCGACACTATAGATAGCGTAAGAAACCTTTAGAAGACTTACTTTGCAAGACCGTTAGCTCTATAAAGGAGGGTCCTAATCTAAGGAAACACTACATCAGCCGAAGAGAGAGAGAGAGAGAGAGAGAGAGAGAGAGAGAGAGAGAGAGAGAGAGAGAGAGCGTTAAGATAGAGAGAGGAAGCGTGGGGAGAGAGTAATTCTGCTACTGCTGTTGCTAGATCCTCTTCTAGAGGAAGAAGGAGAAGAAAAAGAAAAAGAAGAAGAAGAAGGAGAAAAGAAGAAAGAGAAAGAAGGAAGAAGGAAGAAGGAAGAAGAAAAAGAGAAGAAGAAAGAAGAAAAAGAAGGAGAAAGAAAGAAGAAAGAAGAAGAAGAAGAAGAAGGAAGAAGAAATAAAGAAAGAAAGAGAGAGAAAGAAGAAGAAGGGAGTGGAAAGAGATAGAAGAAAGAAAGGAGAAAGAGAAGAAGAAGAAGAATAAGTCTTGTACGGAGTTAACCCAACTCGCTGAGTCGACTCATGTCTGAATTTAGATTTGTTTGGAGCCTAAGAAACGTCATACGAGTGAGTGATTCATCTCATGTAACTTTCTTTGTTAATGTTCTTTAGTGTTCTCCCCTATTTACGTTCAATTTATAAAGACTTCTTCTCTAGTTAGGAATTTAGGTATACTTTTATACTTTCTTCCTTATAATGGAATCCTATGTAAGGGATCCATCCATCTCCTATCTCTATATCCATACTTTTATGCATTCTTTCTTATCATGGAATCCTAGGTAAGGGATCCACCCATCTACCATCTCTATATCCTTAAAAGTTCACCTGTCAATTATCCTTTTCTTATTTAATTAATTTTCTCAAGTTTTCCTTTTTAATGCATATGTCAGAATTCTATGACAATTCGATTTAGGATTTGTTACATATGATGTAACCAACATGCAACCCTAAATACATGTAGTATTCTCAAGATTCCACGTGTCATCATTCTCAAACTTCCCGATAAACAACAACTTAGGATTTGATAATATATAATACATAGCTCTTGAAATAATCTTAGCCCGTCAACACACTAAACCTTACACGACGACCTTCTCAAATTCCTCAATTGATAATAACTAAAGTAAGATAAAGAATTACCTAAGT
Source organism: Liriodendron chinense (assembly GCA_003013855.2). NCBI lineage: Eukaryota > Viridiplantae > Streptophyta > Magnoliopsida > Magnoliales > Magnoliaceae > Liriodendron > Liriodendron chinense. The sequence goes on along the minus strand of ML058469.1, from coordinate 11,634,851 downwards.
GAAGATAACACATGCATGTTGTGATTGTGCTTGAATTTTGGATATGCATTGTATGCTTGAAGGAGTGCTTCCATAACTCATGACATGAACATACATTTATACACTACGACAGAACAGGAGCATGGTTGATTTGACTCCTGGCGTGCATACTTTATTTGCCGCCTCACTGTACCGGTTAGGTGAGCATGGTTGATTTGCGACAGGTTCCTAATGTTCAGTGGCAGCAAGTTCTGGTCGTTTCACTTGTTGAGCATGGTTGATTTGCTCTGTTGGATCAGTGGTGCATGGTTGATTTGCCAACTGGCGTGCATGGTTGATTTGCCGCCTCGCTGTACCGGTTAGGTGAGCATGGTTGATTTGCGACAGGTTCCTAATGTTCAGTGGTAGCGAGTTCCTAGACGTTTATTGCTCTCACATGTATCATAACATACATGACATCATGACAATCATGTTCCATTATAATAAACCATAAAATGTATTAATCATCACGTCATCTTCGTATATTTCATACAATTTTATCCATTGATGATTCACATCCTATCTATTATTAACTGGAATAATACCTGTGATGGAAATGACCTCACTGGGCTTTTAGCTCACCAAAATCACCACAGTTCTTGCAGGTTCACGGGAAGAAAAAGACATAGATGGAGCAGAGTATTCAGAGGGTCACATATCACACGAGCGTCGAATGTAATCAATTTGTGTTAGTTTTGTAAAATTCAATGTAATAAGACATTAGTGAATTTTTTTTATATTTAGTATTTATTTTAGATATGCAATGTGTAGAATGAAATTTTAAGGAATCTACGCTCGAATTCTATATTCACACCCTGGAACTCGATCTTTCGGTCGTTGTACTCGGGTTCCGAATTTCAGAGCGTGACAACTACATTGTTGCCTGTGCTGCATGAAAAATATCGTGGCTTGTCTTCATAGATCACATAAGGTCGCGGTCCTGGTTTGACTGTTCTTGGAGCTGGAGGCTCCCATGGAATGAACACTGGTCCTCTTGATATGGCAGTGGGTTTCTCTGTTCGTCCCAGCTGTCGTAGCGTGATTGACACGCATCCGGGATTTGCCCCTTGCAATATGACTGGCTTGATCAGAGGAGCTCCTTCCAAGACAATGGGTTCTTACTGCTGATGGGTATGATCCCTCCATTGCGGATTGGATTGTTCTTGAACTGGAGTTGCCCCTTGCAAAATGACAGGTTCGTATGCGGGCTCGATGTATGATTGTGCTCCTTCCAGGACGACCGGTCCCAACATGGATGGCTGTAAGATGCCCCTTGCACAACTGGTACATCATATGGAGGTGCTCCTTCGAGTACTAATGGCTCGGAGACTGAAGGAGGAAGGGGGTTTGCCCCTTGTAAGATCGGAGGAGGATTTTGCTGGCCCATAAGTATAGGCATGAATGGACTGGATAGGGGAGAAGAAGCGATCGAGGCGCTCTCCTTCTTCTATGCTGTTGACAGCAGGGCCATGAGATGAGCTAGGGTTCGTCTGATGCTGAGGCAGAGGATTCTGAAGGATATTGGTAGTAGCTGCTGGAGGAGTTCCGGAGACCGAGATGACGATTTTGAGGTTGTCAATTAGATCTTGTATGGCATTCTTCAAAGTAAAGCATCGATCAGTGGTGTGGCCACACCCTTGATGGTAGGCACAATACTCATTTTCTCGGTAGGTTGGAGGTAGAAGATTTGGAGGAGGCCTGGGTGTCATCAGAGTGAGTAACTGCTTCTGTACCAGCATAGCCATGACTTGACTAAGTGGTTGAGTGAGTGGAGTGAATTTCCTGAGCTCCCTGTAATTCTGCCTATTCTGGTATGAGTATTGGCCTTTCCCTTTGAACTGCTGCTGTTGTCGAGGTAGCTATGGCTGTGGTTGAGGATTCGGTTGTGGCTGATTCCACTGAGGTTGATGCTGGACCTGATTCTGCTGATATTGTTGACGTCCTTGTGGGGGAGCATATTGATTACCCTGAGCAGTGGTGCTGATGTTGTTTACCTCTGTCCGGCGAGGAGGAGAACCACTGCGGTTTCCGTTCCCATATCCGATGGGTCTTCCCTCCACTCCGTTCCTCTTGACTGGAGTGGCTTGATGAGTCCATGGGGAGATTGTCTCGGCACGAATTCCTGCTTCGACTTGTTCTCCAACACGGAGAGAAATTCGCATATGGATGCGAGATGAGATATCCAGATATGCCAGGATATGTTGAATGAACAATCATGGAAATTTGTTCTTCGTCGTCGATAGGTGTCCGCATTCTGGCTGCCATAGCTCGCCAACGTCCCACATAAGCTGATAGTGTTTCATCACTCTTTTGCCTGAGAGCTGCGAGGTCGGCCCTTCTAGGTGCCATGTTGAGATTGTACGCGAATCTGTCAACGAAAGCCTGGGAAAGTTGTTCCCAGGTCTTGATGCGGTGGCAGTCCAATGAGGTGTACCAATCTAGGGCATCGCTCTTCAGAGATTTTTGGAACAAACGAATGAGGGCCTTTCATTTCCTAAGATTGCACTCGGCTCTCCACAGAAGGCCTTGAGATGTGCTGTGGGACAACCGCTACCATCGTATCTTTTGAATTTTGGTACCTCAAAGTTTTGAGGTACTTGAGCATCTGGGAAATGACACAAGTCTCTGAACTTGGTCGAAGGTAGATCAATTCCTTGTTGTTACTGAAGCTGATTTTGCAAGATCTGGAACTACTCCCGCAACTCGTCCAGTCCTGAGTGATTTGTTCGAGCGACTGGTGCCCCTTGGAGTAAGGCACGTTCTTCTTCGGCATAGTGGTCGATGTCTTCGACCCTATGGGCTTGCTGAAAAGCAACTGCGGGTTGCTGAAATTGATTTGATGACTAGACTGGATTTTGATGAACTTGTGCTTGAAAGGATTATAATTGAACTGGAGATTGTACTGAAGGTTGAACTGGAACTTGCTGGAAATTAACTGGAGATTGCTGAATTGAAGATTGCTGGAAATTAACTGGAGTTTGCGGAATTGAAGATTGCAGAAAATTAACTGGAATCCCATCGGCGGGGATGTGTTGGAATTGAAAAGTGCTCTTGTTTGTAGGAGGCTGAGATGCTGGGAAGTGACACCCTTTTTGGGTATTCGCCACTGTCCGCTGATTGATGTGGGCTTGACACTGACCCCCATTGTGGGCATTCGCCAATGTTGTCCCTGTTGCTAGAAATTAAATTGAAATCCCATCGGTGGGGATGTGCTGAAATTGAAAAGGGGTCCCATCAGCGAGGACATGCTGAGAAAGAAAAGGGGTCTCATTGGCAGGGACAGGCTGAAACCTACTGAGATTGTTGTTTGCCAGATTGACTAGAAGCTGACTGGAAGTTCCTGCGACGGGAGTGCTCTGAGACGGTCTTGTTGTCACAGGAAGATACTGAGGAGGATGCCCCATAGCGAAGGGCTGAGATGGCTGCTGTCGGTAGTCTTGGGCAGACTCTGAAGGTAGTGCTTGATTCAAACTGGAGGCCGGAGGGACCCGACATGGCTGCTGAGATTTCTGAACTGGGCCAACCTGGTTGTTGGCTGCCGCGGTAGCTTATGCTTATATAAATTGCAAGAGCATTTCTTGCATTGCTCTCATTCCTTGTGCCAATTCTTGTATGATTGGCGTATTCTTAATTGGCTATTGTGCTGGAGGTTGCGCTTCGATCATTTCAAGAGCGGGGAAGAGATGAGTTTCTTCTTCGTGGTCGAACTGGCTTGCTGTGCCCGAGTGCGGATTATGCTGCGGAAAAGAAGTTGTTTCCGAACGCGTTGAGCCCGAGGAGGCGCAATGATGAGGACTATACTCTACTCTTTTTTGGGTTTTGGGATTTTCTTTTTTTTTTGGGGGTTTTGGGTAGAATGCTATGCAGATGAGATTGTATGAGGCCTAATGACTTTCAAGTGCAAGTTGGGATTCTGTTTTTTTCAAGTCGGATCACGACTAGTGGGACTAGCACATCTCGAGCAGAGTCGCCATTCTGTGGACCCTCGCCGTTCCGCGCTCCCGAACGTTCTCCCTTTCCTTTCGGAAAAGAAGAAGGGGTGCGTGCGCGCGAATCGCCGTTTATGCCACTGGCTTGCCTAGTTCTCGAGGGCTTTGTTTGGTTGTCGTGTTAGGTTGGATGTGTTTAGATGAGTTTATATAAGACCAGAGTCGCCACTAGCCAGTTACTTCGAATCTACAGTCGGCTAGACCCCGTAGAAATGTTAGAGAAGGGAATCCGAAGGTTCCTTCCTCTAAAATGACTCCTTTTAATCTGCGGCCAGAGATTCGAGGTAAGGGATCACAGTTACAAGGTGGGAAGAGATTAGGCACCCCACACACTGCCCGTACCGAAGTACGATCTCTACTTCACAGAATTGAACTAATACTTGAAGTTTTAATCCTTGTACATTCTCATAGATGACATGATGCATGAATGCAGGTCTGAACAGTAAGAGTTTCTGATGGGCAGGTTTCCATTAACAGGCAAGCCTAGAGCATACGCTCGAACTGACAGGTGCTTTATGCGGGATGCATGTTGTGTGTTTAAATAATCAAAGTGCTTATAGTGATATGTACATGAATGCAGGTCTGAACAGTAAGAGTTTCTGATGGGCAGGTTTCCATTAATAGGCAAGCCCAGAGCATACGCTCGAACTGACAGGTGCTTTATGCAGGATGCATGCTGTGTGCTTGAATGATCAAAGTGCTTGCAATGAAGCAGGGGGGTTGGAAGAAAAGTAAATGTTGCACTTATGCTAGATGCGAATGAGATGATGCTGATGATAGAGTAGCTGGATGGACAAAGGTGTCGCAAGGGTTAGCTTCGAGTGGCTGGATCAAGACTTGGATGGCTTGGGAGACTTGGACCAGTGGTCAGGCTGGGCTGGACCAGGGCTAGACTCTTCTCACTCGGGCTCTCCTTGGTGGAAGAATGGGCTAAAGAAGGATGGAGGTGGGATCGGGACTCTTGGACTGAAAGTGGATGTCGAATGTGAAGGGGAGAGTAGATATTTATAGCAGCGGGCAGTGACAGATTGCGTAAATAAGTTTGGGTGGCACCCAGGGGGCCACCCGTACGGTCATTCTCGGGATTCAGCTGGTAGTACGGACATGCTCCGAGGCTGCGGCTTGGAACTCGGTGAGTTGACTGAGTTTGGGGGATGGGTTGACACGGTGAGTTGACTCGATGGTTGACTCAGCGGGTTGACTCGGCGATTTGACTCAGCGGGTTGACTCGCCGAGTTTGACTTTTTAGGACTTTTTTAACTGGTTTTTCTTATGGGGGGTTTTCCAGGCTGATGTTTAGGGGCGAGTTGACTGGGTTCAGGCTTGAGTTGGGCTATGGATTGGGGCTTACAAGGGTGAGTTTGGTTAAGTTTGGACATGGGATTTGGGGGTATGGTCCTCCATTCATCCAGCTTCCTCTACCAACATCGTAGCCGAAGGTGGGGTGTCTACAATATTCCACATCCAATGGGGTACGACAACGCCCCAATCCTGACACGGTACGCCCGATCCTGACACGGTATGCATTCTCTATGGAGACAACGTTGCATTACAATGCTCCGATCCTAACACGGGTCGCAATCCCCATAAAGACAACGTTAACTGCCCCTAGTCATGCGTGCTAACCCCCGATCCTGACATGGTACACCTGATCCTGACACGGGTTGCAATCCCCATAAAGACAATGTTAACCGCCCCTAGTCATGCGTGGTTACCCCCGATCCTAACACTGTACGTCCGATTCTGACATAGTACGCATTCTCTATGGAGACAACGTTAGATTACAACGCTCTGATTCTGACACGCTACGCCCGATCCTGACACGGGTCGTAATCTTCATAAAGACAAGATTACCACACACAACTTCCACAAAAGAATAATCACCATAAAACCATGCATGCTTAGCCCAATCCACATAACCACAACCATATCCATCCCACACAAACCATACACAGCCCATACTTAACCATACTTAGACAGACATGGGTAAGGACCATTCACATACCCTACTCTGACTTAACCCCGTAGAATCAACCTCGCCATGTACCGCTCTATGCATGGGTGCATCATATGTGATCATATAAGCATGAACATGCGATAATGAAAAATTATTACATGTTAACATAATTTAATAAATCATATAACACAAGTATTTAAAAAATAAATCAAGTATACATATGTCAAGATGGCAAGAGTACCTCCACATTATGAAATAAAATATCTTTGAAAGCATTAAGAACTTTAGACTACATTATAACTACACATTCAAAAGATATAAACATGTATTATCCCCACAATTTTACTCCATCTGATTGTTTTGGAGGTCTAATGTGTGCCAAACTTATTTTACATGTTTAAGACTTGCTGGTCTAAGTATTGGATGGCTTAGATTGGGCAAAACATTCCCCACCGGGATCCAGAAGTTGGAGTTCAATCAGATTCAGATTCTATTATTTTTCAGGGTGTCAGTCCTATTGTTTCAAGTGGTGTGGGTCACCTGGAACTCCGTTTTGGCCCATATTTTTATGGTAAGTCCCACACAACCCAACAAACAATGTGGACGAGGTGGATTTCTCTAAAAGCTCACATTTAAGGCCCATGAGTGACCTGTTGTCCCCACTTAAAATCTGCTCACCTTCAGATTTATATTTTATTACACTGTCTACTGTTTGAGGTGGTATGGCCCACTCGATTATCAAAACCCTCTGAAATTTGGTTTCCAACATCCTGACATAGTAATGTAACAAATGAATGGTGTAGATTAGACAGAAAGTTTAAAATGGGGCCCACAGATCACCCGCTGTCCATAAGAGATAAATTTGAAATTTTCTGCACAATTGCAGAAAATTCAGCAGGATAGTCCAAGTTGTGGGAGCTGGCGTGATCCGCTCAGGTCTCGGATAAAGTTAAAATTTTGTGGGTAATCAGAACACATGTTGAACTTACTGACAGACGGAGTGGATTTATAAAATGCATCAAGGTGGGGTCCACATGTGGGCCGCCAATTGCTGCCCGTCCGCCCCTTGCGTCAGCAACAATGACGTTGTTGGACTGGCAGTGTCCTTGGGGCGCTGGCTGGTCCAGTAATATATAAAATATTCTTTTTTTATTTGTATTCTCACAAGGTGGGGCCCACCAAGTCGAGATCCAATCCATCCATTAATTTATTTGAGCCTTTAATCCACACCACAAATTTGATTTTGCACATATCAGCAATTTTAAAATAAAATGGTGTTTTTTATAAATTAATGCATGCACAAAAATATATTCTCAAATGACTATGGTCCACATGTAATAAGGTAAATCTGGAAATGTTATAAACAAGATCTACACCATCTGTCCCTTTATCAATCAGTAACAAATAATTGGGATGTGGATTCAGTGGTCCAGACCATCCACATTACTATTATTTCAAAAATAAACTAAATTAAACTATAAAATGTAAGTGATAATTCCTTTAACTCACCGTTTAGATGGTCTAAACTCAAAATTTGACGATTAAGATGATAAAAAAACCCGATTGATCACAATCTCACGGTTAAAATCTCTGAATCACAAGCTTTACACTACGATCCATCGGTTCACACACAAATCGCCTCTCCTCCCCAATCAAACAATATAAAAGAATATGGACGGTCATGATGATGAAAATGAATGGTTTGATGCAGTGGGCCAGTTAATGGATGGTATAGATGAGATATGGGAGGAAGTGGTTGGTTCATATAAGATTTCAGTGTTTCCTCTCTCATGAGAGATAATTTAAATAATATTTGAATTAGAATACAATTCTAGAATAAGGCAGATGATAGTGGAGATAGGTGCGATTGATATATGGTCCACCCAGGATTTTTCTATCAAATCTGAGATGAACATCACCTAGATATCAAAATAATTGAGTTATGGTTAAAGTTTGGGATTAAGAGACTATCGGATGAACAGACATTGATCTGAACAAAATTACACTTAATGGACATTCTAAATTAAATACGTGATATCTTGAAATCGGGCCCACCTTTCATAAATCTAACATCGTCATGACGATGGGCTCGAAAAGTTGTTAAAGTATAGTAAGTTTGAGAAGTAAAAGTAATATTCAAACTCTCGATCTCCTAAGGACACAAAGAATAGTTTAAATGGTGGTAAACACCACAACTTAAGATGGTTAGTTTCTAAGGATAAGCTTGACCACTTCAAGGCGGGATTAAATCACAATCGTTGAGTGTTGTATAAAGTGGTCCGCACTATAGGTTATGGATTAGATAATGGATCATTAACTTTCCGTTTCTCATATCAGTTTAAGAGTAATTATCCAAAAATGCAATAGACGGTGGACTCACCTCGGTTCAATATTCTGAAAATATGGAGATGTGGGTCATCCTATAAAACTTAGAATGCACAAAATCTAGACATACACCGATGTTTATACACAAAGATGGATGGTTCACAACAACTATAAATATCTCTTATTCTTATCTATGTAACAGAAGCGGAAGAGATAAAATTTAGATTTGTACATCGCATCAAATGAGGCTTCGGTACTTCTCGGTCTACATGGACATATTTAGGACCCTACGATGAAATCCAATCCAATAGGTCACCTAAGAATATGAAAAAGGTCGTCCATAAGTGATTTCACTATGATTTGTGGTCCACATGGCCCTACACAATAAATCTTCGATTAGACAGTCTTGGAAGATCATTCAGTGATGAAATTTCATATGGACGGCTAAAATCCTATAACAAAGGTATGAAGAAAATTCAACAACTAAATGACACACCAATTGAAATAAATCACAGGGGTTCACTTTCATCATTGGTTTGGTGCTAGGATAAGGTTTAATGGCTTGATCGAAGTCCGATGAGAATTTCAATGGTCACTAAGATTCTTCTAAGGATACTTTATAATTCCAACGAAACCAAACTTGATTTGATTAGTTCAATGGGCTACTGTGATCAAAATGAGGATGAATGACGACAATAGAAATATCTATGATTGGATCTGGGTCGATCAGACTATATTATTGAATTCTACATGATTTAATCTATCAGTTTATTGCTCATATCAATTCCACAGATGATACAAAACATTTAAAATGAATCACTAAAGTTTATGTATATGGAATTTAGTTTATAATTTCACTTTTCTACCCAATTATTCCATGAGAAACGTATATCAAACCTATTATCAACTTTACACATATCAAATTATTATTATTTTAATTTCATAAATTCTAATCTAGGTTTTTAAATTAAATAATAAATCATAAAAGTTCATAGATATTACATTAAGAGTATAAGTAAATAGCTGCAACCTTAAGTTGTAGGATTGTGAACTAAGCTTTGGTTTAACTAATCACACCCATTTGGTTATATCTTGTTGACAACCACCTCGATCATCTACTCTGATAGACACATCAAGTATTTATCATTCTTTTGTCATTTTTTTATTTAGTTGTTTCACACCTTGTTGATTGTAATGAATAATATTTTTTAAATATTAATGAAATAGGTAATGTTTAGCCTTCTTTAATTTATCTACATATTCTTATCCCTTTGAGAAATATTGAACTAAAGTACTAATGAAAAAATAAGTCCCTAAGTTCATAGACTCATGTCTATTGTCATAAAGGCTAAAAGAATCCATTCAGAACATCTAACCCCTGCCTTTTCACAAATCACCTAAACACTAAGTACACATTTGTGATTGAGATGATAACAGGATCCCATGTCCAATCTCCAATCTGTCCACCTCAATGCGGGGGAATACTAGTGGTTCAATCAAACTTGTATTTTCAGTTCATCCATGTAGGAATGACATTATGAACGATATGGATAACGTGGACCAAGGAAGTTTCAACGGTAGAAATTTCCCTAACATATAAACATCACTGTGGAAATCATTCGTTGCTAACTTGAAGCATCTCTCTCTCTCTCTCTCTCTCTCTCTCTCTCTCTCAAAGTAGGACCCACTATGGTGTGTATGTGAAATCTAACCCATTCATTAGGTGGGTCACCTCATGTTAGGCCCAAGGCCAAAATCTCAGCCCCATTTGTGATAATTCAGGTGGACCACATTGTCACAATGATGCCCACTGTTGAAACCTTCCTAGGGCTTAGGATGATATTTATTTTCCATCTAACCTGTTCATAATGTCACGAAGACCTGGATGAAGGGAAAAAAAAAACAAATATCATCTTGAACCAAATATTGTGGCACCAAGAAGTTCTTAATGGTAGGGGTTTAATCCCCACTACTTTTTTTTGTTGTGGTGCACAAACTTTGGATCTACCTACTTTTTTTTTGCTAATGCCCAAAAGTATTCTCGTCAAATGAATGGATGGTGTGGATATAACACTTACATCATGGTGGGGCCCACAAAATTTGATGACGACAAACACCACCAAGGTCGGTGGCATGTGGCACATGAGGCATTTCGCTTCAGACGCCTAAGAGATGAGAGTGGATTAGGTGTGGCCTCAGTCTAATTTATGACAGTGTGTCCTTACTGTGGGGCCCAACTTTATCTGTTTATTCCATATCCATAGGATTCATTCATTTTTAAGACCATTTTAAATCATGAGTCCAAAAATGAAGAAGATCCAAATTACAGGTGGACCATGCTATCAGAAACAGCGGTGATTGAATGCTATACCATTAAAAACTTCCTATGGTCCACTGTAACGTTTACGTAATGCTTATTTTTCATCCAACGTGTTGATAAGTTACATAAATCTGGATGAAGTAAGAAAAAAAAAAAAAAAAAAAACCAGTTTCATCCAAAATTTAAGTCGCTCATTAATTGCCAATCACCATTGTTTCATATGGTGTGATCCACTGGAGAATTGTATATGCTTCAGGTTTGGAATCGTGTCCTATAATGATGTATAAAAATGGATAGGTGGATTAGATATAAAATTCATATACCAAGGTGGGCCCCATGATAAGAACTGCATCATCTTAGGTGAGGCCAGGGCCGCACTAATGCACTCCCAAGTAAACAGCCTGTCGTCCAATTACAAGCGGATGAATTTTTACCTACACAAAGATAGGTCGGCCTACTATAATGTTTGTGAGAAATTCACCCCGTCCATTTGTTTTGTCTGGTCATATTAGGATGTGAGCAAAAAAAATGAAGTAGATCTAGAACTCAAATGAGCCGAACAATAAGAAAAAGTGAGTAGGGAAATGTCTATTGTTAAAACCTTATTGGGGTCCACCATTGTTCTTATATGCCATTCATACTGTTCTCAAGTTTATTCCTACTAGGATGATCTGAAAATGCAAAAATATTAATTTGATCCAAAACTTCTATGGCCTCATGAATGTTCAACACTGGAATCTCAATCCTCATTGTTTCCTGTCGTGCAGCCCACTTGAGTTTTGGATCTACCTCATTTTTTGTCTCATGCCCTAACATGTCATGAAAAAATGGATGGACGGTGTGGATGTCTCAAAGCATGACGGTGGGCCCTAATTAGCTTCTTGTCATGTTAAACTTCTGCCATAACTTCTAGCATTTTGAAAATTTATCATCCAACGGCTCAAATGAAGACATAACTCTCTTATGTCCCCCCCCCCCCCCCCCCCCCCCCCCCCGCCACACACACACACACACACACACACACACACACACACATATAATTCGATTTTCGATCAATCGGAACTGAAAATTGAAATTGAATTTTTTTCTTTAAAAAATTGAATTGAATTGATCTTAAGGAACGATTGGATTCGATTGATAAATTGATCATAAATTGAATTGTGTGCAACCCTATGTTATATTGCTTAAATAGACCTTCAATCGGCCTTTAATGGGTTGATTTAAGGCATATGTGTCCTTGTTGTGCGTCAAGGTCTTTTTAGGTTAGGTAATTATGTCCTGTGCCACGATTGATTCCTTTACACAACCGGGCCTTAAAGAGTCTATTGTAGAGTTTGTTTCCCTTTTACACAACAATATATGCGTACAGGGGTTTTCAAGGTTTTAAGAGTCAGGATAAGTGGCACAACTTTGCACTTTACTTGGTTTGGTGTCGGCTGATCAAACTCAATAAATTAGCCCCTGGAGTCCTTCCGAACCAATTTGCTAATACCTTTGGAGTCCAACAAATGTAGTTTGATTAAGGCGGTGTATGACCAAAGTACCTAAACAACTTGGAGATTAGATATTATCTATCACCATCAGCTTGTGGTCTTGCCAATCCGTCCCATTAATCATTTTTGAATCGTGCCAAGGACCCTTTCTATCCAATCCATTTGAATTTCTAGGTCTCTTCGGATTAACTAGAGATGATTTATCGAAGTAATGTGCATCTCGAACCTTTGAGGGGTCTTGATAGTTTGGTCAAGCTTAGATCATGCGTCCATTAGTCATCACAATAGTCTACATGAAGTGCACCCCACCTAACTCATACGGTCATCCAACAAATATCGAGTTATGTAAAGACATTTTATCAAAGCTTGGCCGAAGTCGAAGAGTTATGTAACCTTATTTTTTGTAGGGGTGTGTACATCATTTAAAGCCACAAAAAAGTATTCCTTATCATGCAAAGATTATTCCTTTGCTCATAGATGGGCTTAGTTTGCAGCAAAAAAAATCATTAAGAAAACTGAAAAAAGAACATCATTAATAGTTTCATTTTCCATCATGATTGGAGCATGATTCAGCTCTGATACCAACATTATACTTTTACATGCAAGATTAATTGCGTACCAATCATATGGGAGGGAGAAACCATGTATACCTATTTGATTCGCTGCTGAAGAAGTTTATCGAGGAAGATGAATGTACACTCGGATCTTCCTTCTCCTTTACACCTTTATGTACTTTCTAATAGGAAAATCTCTGTCTCAATGCATATGGAGTCAGGGACCAAGACTTATAAATATTGTAGTGTAGTATCTTACTCATCAAAGGACACTCCACCCCAACATGTCTCCACTCTCCCTCACAAGAAGAAGAGTCTATACGTTTCTTGTTTCCTTTTAAAGAAATTTTTGGTACATTAAGTGCCATAGTAAAAGTGTAGAACCACATCTGTATGGCCTCCTTCCGAATACTCAAATAATCATTTATTGTCCACATCCATCATTTGTATTCATGTCACATGTGACCTACCTTAAGGGTGAATGCTAATAGCTTTTCATTGGTGGCACATCATCATTAGACATGATGCATAAAGTTATCTATTACGTGTAATTTACATCTAAATTATTCTATTTAAAATATGTGATAGAATAATACTTTATTGTTATTAAATGTATAATCAACAAGTGCTTCTGCAATTTCCTTACATTCTCTATACACGAAGGTGAATGAAGCATTTAACTCTCTGAGAAGATTAATGATGTCGTGCCACTTATGTGAAGGAAAGGATGATTAGATGAGTTTAAATTTTATTACATGGTCGATCAATTTAGATCATTGTGTAACATTTTGTATGTATACTTACCTTTTTATGTTACATATATGATTAACAAATGCATCCGTAATCTCCTTACCTTTTTTATGAGGGCTCTTTTCAGACACTCAAATAATCAATCCATACTGTCTATGTTCATCATTTATATTCGTGGGGCATGTGGCCCACCTTGATGGTACTAACGACTTTTTCATTAGTGACACATTATTATTGGATGGGGTGTGCAATGCCCTACTGCACGCAATCTACGTTTAAATTTCTCTATTCAGAACATTTGATGGAATGATATTACTTGTGTAATTAATAAGTGCAGACGCAACTTTTTTACTTTCTCTATACATGAATGTCAAGGAAGCATTTAACTCTCTTAGAAGATTAATGATATTAGGTTACTTATACAAAGGAGGGGGTGATTATTTGAATTAAATTGTATTATACAATCAATTATCTAATACAATTAATCAATTTAGATAATTGCATAATGTTTTATATGTTCTTTACTTATCTTGTATTAAATGCATAATAAACAAGTGCATTTACAACTTTCTTACCTTTTCTATTACACATGGATTAAGAAAGCATTTAACTTTCTTAAAACATAAATGATATTGAGCCACTTAGCTGATGGAGCAGATAATTATATGAGTTTTTGTCACATTATTGAATAATTTTGATAATTTATACTATTCCATATGTTTAATGTCATTGCATCAGGTTTGATGTCTTGTCCATTACTATGAAATAACTAATGCACAATTAAACACCATCACCAGTATTGTAATAGTCAATGTAGTATTGTAATAGCATGCACCAATTGTATTGCCTCATGTTAAGATGTTGGTAAAAAATAAAATAAAATGAGGTGTACTAGACTCATCTATAACACCTATTTTATGGAGCATTTAAAACACCTAAGCTCCTCATAGCCCACCATGTTGTATAGGTAAAATGCAGTGCTAACCCTGCAAAAAAAAAAAAAAAAAAAAAAAGATGGGCCACTCCAACCAGAATGATGTAAACTTGCTCCTAAATCCTTTAGGTGCATGTGTTCTAGCTCTCTCTTCTAGGCTTTATTTTATTTTATTACATTTATGAAAGATATGTACCATGATCATGCCTCTCACAAACTTATGGTCAGCATCCCATCCTCATTGTTCCCTGCAATGTGCCCCATCTGAGTTATGGATCTAGTTGATTTTTGCCATGGCCTGGCATCAAGGTGCCCACCTAAAGGACCGAATGATTTCAAATACAAAATGTGGACCCAATATGCTTGGGTGGTTCACGACACGGTTTTAACATATGTTAAAGAGGATTTTGGTATGTACATGACGCTAACCCCTATGGGTATATATTGTGATATGACCGTGCTTGGGACTGTGTGAGGCCCATAGAGATGTCCGCGACAAATCCACTTTGTCCATCTATTTTGAAAGACAACAATAAGATTGTATTTTAAAAACTAGGCAAATCCAAAACTCAAGTGGGCCGCACTAATGAAATAATGGGAATAGAAACATCCACCGTTGAGACCTTCCTAGCTGATCTTGATACTTATATGCCATCCAAACTATTCATAGGGTTATTACCACTCAGATAAACTGTAGTAACAAATATCATCTTGATACAATACTTTTGTCACCACAGGCGTTCAGTCCCCACTATTTCGTGTGGTATGGCCCATGTGAGTTTTGGATTTGCCAATTTTTAGAATTATGTCCCATTGTGGTCCTTCAAAACAGAAGGATAAAGTGGATTTGTCATGGGCATCTCCGTGGGCCTTACACAGTCCTTAGAACCTCACTTCTGCTTTTGAAATGCCAAGGCGTCTTCGAGCTCGACTAGCATGTTGACACACTAATTGCACTGGTGGGTGCATCATATGACCAATAGTGTGGGTGCATTTGCGTAGCTAACAGGGTGGGTGCATCACATGACTAACAAAAAAAATCCACTTCCCTTGTGCACATATAATAACCTAATGTTGCGGCGGGAACTTTCATGAGATCCACTTTGTCCATAAGGAACCCTCCTTCCTATTCATGTGATGTTTATATACAATCTAATCCATTCATTAGATGTGCTCACAAGATGAAAGAATGGGAGTGGATTAGGTGAGGGCCTCACCCAACATTGTGCATCCTTAACCGTGGGGCTCAACTTGATGTATGTATTATATACCTACACCGTTCATTTATTTTTATAGCTTATTTTATGGCATGAGCCCAAGAATGAAGGAGATCCATCTATCAGGTGAACCACACCATATGAAACACTAGTGATTGAACGCCCACCATTAAAAACTTCCTAAGACCCATCTTAATGCTCAATGTAATGTTTATTTTCTATCCAACCTGTTTATAAGTCTACACATACCTATACGAAGGGGAAAAAAATCATCTTAGTTCAAAACTTTTACAACCCACAAGAGCGATTTAATAGTCAATCGCCACTGTTATTTGCATAATTTACCTGAAAATTTGAATTGCTTCAGTTTTGGTCTTATGCCCTAAAATGATGTAGAAAACAGAAGGACAACATGGATATACAATAAATGAATCCGGATCCTCTGTTGGCTGCCCTGTTTGGAGCCTTTTTATTGGTCCATGTCATTATATAGGTCTGCAACTTAGTCACATCCTCAGTGAAACCTGGTCATACCTCACTGCAACCTAATTACACTGGTGTCATGCAATGAGATGTGGACTAATGAAAAGGCTTCAAACAGGGTTTTCATGTTTGGAGCCATCAAAGGATCCATACTCACAATAAATATATCATGGTGGGCCCACAAGGCTGCACCAAGTTCGGGGAGGGAAGAGCGCACCAAATCCGCTCCCGGAAAGGATTGCCTAAAAAATGGGATGCGTCTTGATGCAGCCACTGAAGCGGCTCTGTGAGACCCTCCATAATGTATGTATTTTATCCACCTGGTTCACCCTTTTTTTCCACATTAGTGACTCAACGTCCATCATTAAAAACTTCTTGGGGCTACAAAAGTTTTGGATAAAGCTGATATTGGTGTATTCCCTCTGTCCAAGTATGTGTGACCTAATCAATGGGCTTAATTGCAAATAATACAGTGGGCCATAGGAACCTTTCAATGGGGAGCGTTCAATCATTACTGTTTTCTTGTGGTGTGGTTCACTTGAAATTTGAATATATCTCAATTTTGGGTTTTTGCCCTAAAATGATCAGGAAAAATAGACAGAGGACGTGGATAAAACACACATATCATGGTGGGACCTCCCTATCACTGTACTACTAGCAAGTGGCAAGTGCTACTTGCCGACTGAAACCAGCCGCGTTAGCGTGAGGTACCCCTCGATGCATTCATTCTATATACACTCCTTCCATCTGTTTCCGGCTTATTTCAGGGCGTGTAAAATACAAATTTGAGATGGACCACACCGTGGAATGCCCGCCATTAAAAAAGTTATTTGGGTTCACTGTATGTTTTTTGACCATCCAAACTGTTGATTAGACCAAACAGACTTAGATGAAAGAAATGATAATAATAATAAAAAAATAAGCTTATTCAAAACTTTTGTGGCTGGTGAAAGGTTTTTGATGATCACTAACCAATGTGCTCCACATTTTTGGTACGCGGATTGGGTACTACCCCACCAGTATCCAGCTAGAGAACGGACGGTCCTGTTAGGGGCTCTGTGGGGCCCACTGTGATGTATATGTTTAATCCAGCTGTCTATCCATTTTACAGATCATTTTATGGCATGAGCCTGAAAAGAAGTCAGATCGAGAGCTCAAATGAACCACACAACAGGAGCCCGTGGAGATTGAAAGCCTACCGTTGAAAAATTCTTGAGGCCGCAGAAGTTTTGGATCAACCTAATATTTCTGTTTTCCCTTCATCCAGATTTATGTGACCTTATAAACAGGTTGGATGACAGATAAACATTATGATGTGCCCTAGAAAGTTTTCAATGGTAGGAGTTTAATTTCCACTGCTTCTTGTGTAGAACTCCACTGCTTCTTGTGTTGTGGTTTACTCAATGATGTAGAACGGGTCGCTGATTATTTCATGGCCCAGATGGAGTAAAAGAAGACCGGACGGGGTCGAAAGTGATCCGGACCATCAGGACCGTAAATTGGTCGTATCTCACAATTCGAAATGAGTTACGGGACGTATAATATATCAATTTGGGGTAGCTCGAGCTACTTTAGCCAATCAACTCCGCTACGCCGGGTTGCCCAGGCCGGAATCGCGAGATTCAACCGTATCGACGGTCATTAGGCTAGTTTATTTTCAGTTTAGTTATTTATAGTAAGTTTTAATTCGATCATAACTTTGCATCTGTAGGGTTTTAGAGTTAGTGCCCAACATGAAAAGGGCTTAGAATATTTCGTAGAACAACGTGGTTGAGGTTGTTTGATAACTTTCTATTTTTGGCCGAAAACCAAGAGTTCTAGTAGGATTGAACGACTTCTATAAATAGTAAGTTTACTATTTATAGTAAATTACGTTTTCTAGGAGTTTAAGTTGGAGTTGGAGTCTAATACTTTGCATAGGGTTTAGTTTCCTATTTATATGCATTGTAATTTCGTTTTGATTCATTCAATTTTCAATAAACAATTATTTGGAATTAAATTCCTCTTTTTTTATCTTTTCTTTCTTCTCGTGGATTCGAGAAACTATCGGTTAGGGAGACGGTGATTGACCTACCACGTCCTCCCTACGTCACTCAAGCTTTTGATCTGCCTCCTTTTTAGGCTCGTACCATAAAATGATTTGTTAAAATGGATATACATCATGGATTAAACATATATATATGGTGGCCCCATAGCCTTTGATAGGACCGCCCGTCTCTAACCAATACCCCATCCGCGTTCTACTTTTGGTACCTCACCTTAAAACAAGTTGGGAAAATAGATAGAGGACGTGGATATACGTGGCGCTTCGGTCACGGTTAGGAAATCGGATTGGATATGCTTTTATGGTAGAGGGAGTAGATTATGTTGGGACCACCCAGAATGTATGTGGTTTATCCAGGCTGTTGGTTGAGCCCAAAATCGAATCATATCCGAAGCTCAAGTGGACCATACCATAGGAAACAATGACAATAATAATTTCCACCATTGAAACATTACTGGGCCCAAAGCGATGTTTATTTGTCATCCAACTTATTCATAAGATCACACAAATATGGATGAAGGAAAAAAACAAATATCGGCTTAATAAAAAAGTTCTGTGGGCCTGAGAATTTTTCAACCGTAAATGTTCAATTCACACTAATTTTATGTGGTGTTGTCCACTACAACACTTCAACTTTGAATATGTTTTATTTTTGGCATTAAGACTTAAAATTATCTTCTAAAATGGATTGAAGGATGTGATAAAATACATAAATCACAATGGACGCGGATTGGGCATTATTACCCCACCAGTACCTATCCGGAGACGGACGGTCATGTCAGGGCTCTGTGGGGCCACCACAAGTTATATGCTTTATCCATGCCGTCCACCTATTTTGAAAGATCATTTTAGTACATAAAGTTTACAAATTAGGAAGATTGAAGGCTCAAGTGGACCACACCACATGGAGGAGTGAGGATTTAACTCTTACCATTGAAAAAAATCCTAAGGTCCACCGTGATGTTTATCTTCCACCCAACCTATTCATAAGGTCATACGGACCTGTACGAAGGGAAAACATAAACATGAGCTTGATCCAAACCTTTTGTGATCCCCAAGACATTTTCAATGGTAGCTTTAAATCTCCACTGCTTCATGTGGTGTGGTCCACTTGAGACTTTAATCTACCTCCTTTTGGGGCCTTTGGCCTAAAATGATCTCTTAAAATAGATGGACCGCATGTATGAAATATATAACTTATGGTGGGCCCACAAATCCCCTGACATGACCGTCCGTCCCTATATAGGTCCTGGTGGGGGTAGTGCCCAATCGCGCCCATCGGCTTCCTACAATCGCACGAGATGCTGGTTCCGGGGTCGCAGCCAAGCCGCGGCGTCAGTATTCAATCCGCCGTCCCAAAAAATCACGACGGTGATGTAAGGCTATGTGGGGCACACCGTGATCTATATATTTCATCCATGCCGTCCATCTACTTTGAAAGGTTATTTTAATTTAAGAACCCAAAAAAGAGGCTGATTGAAGGCTCAAGTGGACCACACCTCATAAAGAAGTGGGGATTTAAATCCTAGCGTTGAAAAATTCTTGGGGGCATAGAAGTTTTGGATCAATCTGATATTTATGTTTTACTTTCATATAGGTCTATGTGACCTTATGAACACGTTGGATGGCAAATAAACATTGCAGTGGGCCATTGGAAGCTTTCAACGGTAAGAGTTCAATCACCACTGCTTCATGTTTTGTGGTCTAATTAAGAGTTCGATCTGCCTCATTTTTGGGCTCATACTCTAAAATTATCTTTCAAAACAGATAAACAGTGTGGATAAAATATATAGATCACTGTGGGCCCCTGACATGACCGTCCGTCTCTAGCTAGGAACTGGTGGGGGAGTACCCCAATCTACACCCGAAAAAATCACAAACCAGGCCACCGATGCCCGCGTACAACTTACTCTCGCAACGTCTGCCGGATTTCCTCCGACCGTGACCACGCCGGCGTTGCGCTTATCGAAAATGACTTGATTTTTTTTATTTCTTTCTTTTGGTAGAAGATTGGATATGAATGATTCGATTTTTTTGGGTTTCGTTGTTTTTTTTTTTTTTTTTTAATTTGGGTTTTTATTTTTATTTTTTAGGATCTGGGTTTTGTTTGAGTGGATTGGGGTATTGTTTTGGTTCGATTAAGTACTTCTATAATAGGGTTTTGATTTGGTTTGATGGGTGTCTAATTTAGGGCTTGATTAAATTCGATTTGGGTTTTGATTAAGTTCTTTGAATTTAGGGCCTTGATTAAGTTGGATTGCTACTTCGATTTTTAGTTTCCCTTTAATCGACAGGCCAACATATATTTTCGGGCACTTGATAATAATCTCCATCATTGATTGCTACTTTGATTTTTAGTTGTATCCACACCGTCCATCCAGTTGGAGAGATCATTTTAGGGCATAATCCAAAGAATGAGGCAGATCCAAATCTTAAGTGGATCTCCCCAAAGAAAATGGTGGGAATTGATCTCCTACCATTAAAAACTTCTTGGAACCACAGAAGTTTTCGATTAAGCTGATATTTGTGTTTTCCCTTCTTAAATCTCTGTGTGAACTTATGAACAGGTTGGATCTCAAATAAACACCATGGTGGGCCTTAGAAAGGTTTCAACGGTCGTGTCACTGTCCCCACTGTTTTCTTTGGTGGGGTCCACTTGAGCTTTGGATCTGCCTCGATCTATGTTTCATGCCATAAAATGATCTCTCCAAATGGATGGACGGTGTAGATACAACACATACATCACGGTGGGGCCCACATAAGTTGGTGACGTCGCTACTCAACCTGTCAGTAGCTAATCCGCGTCCGGCCCTGCGCGTCCCCTCAATTAAAAAAAAAAAAACAAAAACAAAAAACAAAAAAACGAAACAAAACGCTGAAATTTCGTTTGTGAGGGAATTCTCACCGAAGAAAAGAGGGTTTTCGAGGGAGGGCTTCGAAATCCCAAATCCCTGATGTTTCGCAGATATTTCGAGCTTCCAATCATAAAAGAAAAGGTAATTTCGCCGAGTTTTTCTTACCTTTGTCGATCCAGGCGTTTGCAGAAAAATCGGGAGATCTCTTTGTATTGTTCACGCCGTTGATCGAGGCCCTCTTCTGAGATTTGTGTTCCGATCAACCAGGTATGAGATCACTCTTCACTTTTTGACAAAAACAGCGAAATCCAAGTAATTTTCCAATTTTTTTTTTCTGATTTTTACCTATTTATCGGGAAAAGAGGTTACCGTCGAAATTCTCTGCGATAATCCCAAATCATCGACGATTTCGCCGATATTTCGTTGATATCGCCGATAATCGGGAGAGAAACGAAAATCTGGGGTTTCGGTGTCGCCTGTCCAGCGACACCTATATTATCGGCGATAATATCGATATTTAGTCGACAATGCGAACACTGCATGTATCAGACTTTTTTATTTTTTGGTTTTTTAAATGGTAGATTGCATTATATCCCCAGAGCAATGTGCTTTTGCTTGAGGTAGACAGATTACCAATATTACACTATTTGTGCATGGATACACTAGAAATGGAGTCAGCGACATGCAAGATCAACAGGCAGAAGGCCTCAGAATCAGTTTGCAACAGTCTAGAGCATTTCTATATGGCAACAACTTGTATAGAGTGTCCTTAACATCCAAACACTGAAAACAAGTTGGTCTTTCAATGTTACGTGCAATTCCGTTCCTTTTTTCTCCAACCCATACAATAAGGGTTTGTTCGGTAGCAAGACAATATATCATGGTAGGAACACTTGCTGGAAACAAGTTTGTCTTTGAATATTATGTGCAATTCCATTCCATGTTTCTCCGACCTGTATTAAAGAGCTAGTTTGTTAGCAAAACAAAAAATATATTGCAGTGGGAGCACCTGTTGGAAAGGTGTACTCACTTTGCAATCATTAAATTTGTCTTTAGTGCTTAAGAGGAAGAAATGATTAATACAAAAGCTGGACAAACTATAGCATTTTAAAATATCACAGCAGGGGTTGCTCAAAGACAAAAGTGAAAGAAAAGGTGTAGTAACCATGCCCCTGCAAGAAATGTTTTTACCATTACTTTTTGTGTTGCTTCCATACTAGCTCTAAGATTAATTTAAAATCGTTACTCTTTGGATTGAATTGTAAATCATATGATTCTAACAAGAATGGCCTGTCCAAAAAGGATATGTTAAATTTGTTTGACATGGAAACCCCAAAAAGCAAAAGGTAGTGTTACCTAAGTCTATTACAAGCTTCTTGCTCATGTTGAAAATATTGAGCCATGTTATCTTAATGGTATAGTTTGGTATAACACATATTTTGCGAAGTCAAGGTGACATTTGAGATCAGATCATGCATAATACAACTGTAATACCTATTGTTTTGAATCATACAGTCTACGATTTTAATCGGATTATCTCCCTGTAATCATATTGGTGATGTGAATCATTCTTGGCATGGATCATACGATGCATGATTTAAACTGGATGATTCATGATTGGTTGTTCGGTTAAAACAGAGAGGGAAGTCCCAGTTTGAGTGGGGACATTGACATAAAAGATTTGACTTTTGGTAGATATCGTTGCTTGTCATTTTTAATCAAAAGATTTTGTATTCCTTGTACTCCAAAATTAACCTCTATTTCAACCTTTAGAAATTAGAAAGGGAATCTGAAGAACATCTTTTTTTCTTTTATCTCTTCGTTCTTCGTTCTTCTTCTTCTTTTTCAAACTCAAACCACAGGTGAACAAAATCCATTCCTTTGCTCTTTCAATACCTTGGCTCTTGCAATGGCTCAAATCTTATCTCTCTTTCGATTTGGGATGTCACTGGTGTGGCCTTGCTTGATTGGGTGTTACCTCTGGTCAACACTCAATGGGAAGACTGCAGATGAAATGGCTGTGGAGAGCCATGAAAGCTGTCCATAGCCTTCGGTCCTCTGGAATTTTTCCACAGTAACAAATGCGGCAGGAGCAATAGGGGCATTGCCAATCTGCAGAAGGCTCCATGGAGATCCCATTTGATGGTTGAATGTGCCTAACTCTGCTCTAAATTCAGAAGTCCTAAGATTACTATGGCTTCATCAAATCATGTCAAATTGATCAAAAGAACCCTCTGATTAGTCTCCTCTCTTCCTTTTGAGTTTCAGAACGATACTCTTGGTCAGTTTCACTTGACAACTGCACCCTGATTTCTGTCTCTCTTGCTCCAGGATCATATATCAGATGCTTTATTTTCCTGTGGGCCTGGCCTGGGATGTGGCTGTTTTGCATTATGCTCATTTGGTTGTTTTTTGTTCTTAGCTGCCTTTTGTTGATTGTATCTACGGCGTTTGGAGACTATAGATGGTAATAAGATGGTTTGCTTACCTTCCAAAAAAAAAAAAGTTCCTTTGCGTCTGGCAATCAGATTTCGTTCTAACTTCTCCATTGTGATTTTATTTCAGAGAAACTAACGTAGATCTCTTTTTTATCATCTTAGCATCAGATTTACTAAGGGATTAGGCCATGTGATTGATAGTGAATCATTAGCTGCTAAGGTCTTTGATGGTTCCTCTATATCCAAAGAAACATGGTATTGTTGGGGTCCTCGGGAATGATACTGGGGCTGTTGGGCCATTTGGAGTAGGGAGAGGCGAGCAAAGCAGAAGCAAATGCTTTAAGGGGAGAATTAAGACTTTTCTCCCAAATTTCGTAGTCCACTTTTGGTTGAAAGGTGACCCAAGGAATGTTATTTCTAGGGTGACGTTGCTGTTTTTGGAGCTGTGGAGCCTTTCCTTCATCTAATGGGATCTGTGATGTTGTATCCAGGCTGAGCATTTCATTGGCCCTTGTTGGTAGAGAACCCAATGGTATTGTCAATGTATTGGCAAAGGAAGTGCTGGTCATGAGGCACTTTGTATTTTTGGAAAAGGTAGTGCTGGTCATGAGGCACTTTGTATTTTTGGAAAAGGAAGTGCTGGTACTGGCAATGTATTGCCAAGAATGGTTTTTTGGCAAAGAAGTGCTGGTACTGCCAATGTATTGCCAATAATGGTTTTTCGGCAAAGAAGTGCTAGTACTGTCAATGTATTGCTAAAAAATGATTTTTGAAAATAAACACCGGATCTCTGTGGAAGTTTTGGCATTGGGAAGGTAACACATGAATTTCACTATTTTCTTGTAGAAATCATGAAATTTTTAAGACCCTTTTTTTTTTAATTGTATTTTTTGCTACTGTAATTCTATTTTGGGAAGAACAATTCTAATAAACCTTCCAAAAAAAAATAAAAAAATAAATGATGCTAACATGGGGATTTATGATGCTTGCTGCTCGCTCATCAAGATTCTTCTATTCTGATCTGAATTCTCTATTATCATTTTCTAAAACATATGACAATGTTCATCATGGTTTTTGATTAATTGATGAATGTGGATGGGGATGGCTGATTACACAATATCTTTCTTTTTAGTATTTTTCTTTTTACAATTTTCTACATTTCTTCATAGCTTTGGATTATTCATACATACATACATATAGAATCTTCTTTTATAATTTTCTATATGTACGTGCGTGCATGTGAAATCTATAAAGGTCTTGCAGTTTACAATTCAACCTTTTTTGTGATTGATGTAATTCTGTTTTCAGAATGTTGTTTAGGTGAGTTATTATCAAAGTCCTGTTGCTTTGTAAGTATAAACTAACCAGGCTCTGTGCAATCTGATTTATAAAAAAAATCATCAACATAGTCATCAACATAGACTAATGAGTATTCCTTCATGTCAATGCTCTGTAATACTGCCTGTAAGCTTAGTAAAATCTACTTGATGAGCTTCAACCATATCTAGTAATGATGCAAAGAGGGTTTGTCTTCCTAGTAAAGGCTTGGATTTCTTACCAGTAGCTGTAGTTGGCTAAAAATTGGAAGGCCCACCTGAAATGAGTCATACACCAACAACTACACTAAAATTCTGCCACAACTAACAGTTGGTGGACACCTAATGAATAATGGTTGTCTCTTATTACAAAAGAGCCACTTGAATGGGCAGACCATCCAACCCAATTCAATTAGATTTGCACACTCTATATAAAATCAGGATTCCTAATCAGTGATGGAGATTATTATCAAGTGCCCGAAAATATATGCTGGCCTGTCGATTAAAGGGAAACTAAAAATCAAAGTAGGAATCCAACTTAGGAGTCGTTTGGATAGGTGGTAAATGATTTACTAGTAAATGGCCGTTTTTTCTGTTTGGATGCTCCCATTTGCTAGTAAATCATTTACTCTATATAAAATCAGGATTCCTAATCAATGATGGAGATTATTATCAAGTGCCCGAAAATATATGTCGGCCTGTTGATTAAAGGGAAACTAAAAATCAAAGTAGCAATCCAACTTAGGGGTCGTTTGGATAGGTGGTAAATGATTTACTAGTAAATGATTTACTAGTAAATGGCCGTTTTTTTTGTTTGGATGCTCCCATTTGCTAGTAAATCATTTACTACAAGTAAATCATTTACTAGTAAATGATTTACTAGCAAAACCCTTCTCCCATTTACTTCCAAATAGGTGAGATTTCATTTACTAGTAAATGGGTAAGATGGCAACAGCTCTATTTTCAAATTTCTGCTTTAAAAGCAGATTCGCACCTGTTCTGAAATCACTTCCAACGGCTCTCTCTCCCTCTCCCTCTCTGCAATCTCCCTCCCTCCTTACCTCCCTTTGGTGATCTTCGAAGCTTCAAGCACCCTTCCGGCACTGGCTCTCCACCGAACCGACGATTTCGAAAACCGCCTTTGACAATAGCTTTTGAATTCGTGGGCCCACTTGTATGGTTCACATACTACTCAGTTTTTTTTGAGGATTAACATAATGCTTTAGTGGCATGGGCTTGACCCAATGATCCACATGGAAGGAAATTCCAACATGTAATTTGAATGTTATAAGCTAAATTGATTTTCAAGTGTGAATATACAATTGCAGGATATAATCCATTTACAGGCTATCCAAACAAGGTAAATTATTTACTAGTAAATCATTTACTACTTACATCCAAACAGAAGGTAGTAAATCATTTACTAGCACTTAAGTCATTTACTAGTAAATCATTTACAACCTATCCAAACGACCCCTTAATCAAGGCCCTACATTTAAAGCCTCAATCGAACTTAATCAAAACTCAAATCGAATTTAATCAAGCCCTAAATCAGAAACCCATCGAACCAAATCAAAACCCTATTATAGAAGTACCTAATCGAACCAAAATAATACCCCAATCCACCCAAACAAAACCCCGGATCCTAAAAAATAAAATAAAAAGCCCCCCCCCCCCAAAAAAAAAAATAATGAAACCAAAAAATTCGAATAATTCCTATACAATCTTCTATCAAAAGCCAAAAAAAAAAGAGAAAAAAAAAGTCATTTTCCAGCGAATCTTGTGAAGAAAATACATACTGATAGAGAAGCGCAACGCCGGCGTGGTCACGGTCGGAGGAAATCCGGCAGACGTTGCGAGAGTAAGTTGTGCGTGGGCATCGGTGGCCCTGGTTTTGGAATACGATGATTTTTTCGGGTGCAGATTGGGTACTCCCCCACCGGGATTTTTACTGAAATTGCCCCGAGGTGTGGCTATTTTTACTAAAAGCGAGAATAGCCAATCTATTGCCCCGAGGTGTGGCTACTTTTAGTAAAAATAGCTACTTTTAGTAAAAATAGCTACTTTTTACTGAAATTGCTACTTTTAGTAAAAAATAGCTACTTTTAGTAAAAATAGCTACTTTTAGTAATAGCTACTTTTTTACTGAAATAACTACTTTTTTACTGAAATAGCTACTTTTAGTAATAGCTACTTTTAGTAATAGCTACTTAAAAATAGCTACTTTTTACTGAAATTGCTACTTTTAGTAAAAAATAGCTACTTTTAGAAAAAATAGCTCCACCACCGAGATTTTTACTGAAATTGCCCCGAGGTGTGGCTATTTTTACTAAAAGCGAGAATAGCCAATCTATTGCCCCGAGGTGTGGCTACTTTTAGTAAAAATAGCTACTTTTTACTGAAATTGCCCCGAGGTGTGGCTACTTTTAGTAAAAATAGCCACACCTCGGGGCAATTTCAGTAAAAATCCCGGTGGGGGAGTACCCAATCTGCACCCGAAAAAATCACAGTATTCCAAAACCAGGGCTACCGATGCCCGCGCACAACTTACTCTTGCAACGTCTGCCGGATTTCCTCCGACCGTGACCACGCCAGTGTTGCGCTTCTCTAACGGTATGTATTTTCTTTACAATATTCGCTGGAAAATGACTTGATTTTTTTTTTTTTTTTTAGCTTTTGTTAGAAGATTGTATAGGAATGATTCGAGTTTTTGGGTTTCGTTGTTTTTTTTTTTTTGGGCTTTTTATTTTATTTTTTAGGATTCGGGGTTTTGTTTGGGTGGATTGGAGTATTGTTTTGGTTCGATTAGGCATTTCTATAATAGGGTTTTGATTTGGTTCGATGGGTTTCTGATTTAGGGCTTGATTAAATTCGATTTGGGTTTTGATTAAGTTCGATTGAGGCTTTGAATTTAGGGCCTTGATTAAGTTGGATTGCTACTTTGATTTTTAGTTTTCCTTTAATCGACAGGCCAACATATATTTTCGGGCACTTGATAATAATCTCCATCATTGATTAGGAATCCTGATTTTATATAGAGTGTGCAAATCTGATTGAATTGGGTTGGATGGTCTGCCCATTCAAGTGGTTCTTTTGTAATAAGAGACAACCATTATTCATTAGGTGTCCATCAACTGTTAGTTGTGGCAGAATTTTAGTGTAGTTGTTGGTGTATGACTCATTTCAGGTGGGCCTTTCAATTTTCTTGCTTAAAAAAAAAAAAAAATCCACAGCTTAATTCTAGTAAGGGTTTGTTTGGGAGCTTGTATTTTGAATGCACTGGAATCCAAATCACAAATCAAGGTAATTCCGAATCCTCAATTGTGTTTGGTGGCTTGCATTCCAAATGAACTAGAATCCAAAAATAGGAATGCATTGAAATTCATATTTACAGGGATTTGAATTTGATTACGAAATCAACTTTAACATCCCAAATTAGTATACATATGTGATATTTGACATGATGATTGTAATAAGCCCATTGAAATAAATACTTCAGCAAAAATGACGAAGTTCTAACCTTTGGGTGGGCTATAAGCATAGAATCACAAATGAGCGACTCACTAATGTTTATTAATCAACAATTTACATGGCCAATGTTTGGACCATTTGGATCATTCTATTGATGTAATTTTGGGAAATCATCAGTGTGCGAAATGTACAATGGATTAGCAGCCTAACGACACCTTTGTTACACATGCGACTCTCTTGCTTATAAAAAGGAGCCAAAAAAGGCATTTCATTTCGAATCACGACAAAAGGGAGAGATTTCAAAATACACCAAAACTATGCATTTCAAATATCTCTACCTCCAAATATATCTGAATCCACGCTGCCAAACGACTTTTGGATTCCGAATGCACTCAAATACACTCAAATCCACAAAGCCAAACGACCCCTAGTTGCATGCCATGGTATGATTTCTAAGTGCGTGCTGTAAATATGAAAGTTATTTTTCTTTCTTTCTTTCTTTTAAAGGACCCAAATATGAAAGTTTTCCTAAGTGAAATGTTTGACTGAGGTTTGGCAGCCGCAACCTGGAAAGAACACCATTCATTTTTTTTTTTTATAGACAGTGCGGACCCAAATAAGAAGGTAACCATATAGGCTGTTCCATTCATCAGGGAGGCCACACAAATAAGTTGAATGAAGGCCATAGGCAATGGTGTTTAAACCATCCATTCTTTTTGTGCAGGGTTGGCCGATTTGGTGATTGGATCATCTTGATTTTTGCATACAATCATCTTAATCACATGGCATGGGTTACGTTCTGCACATCTCAAACACCCCCACAAGCTTTGCAAATGACATGTGTTGCGTGTGAGGTTGTGGGGCTAGCTAATCACATGATTGTGCTATGCCTACCCTTCTTTCCATCTCGAATGGATGGAGGAATCATAAATGAGTGGAGCCCATGATTGGACAATCTAGATCATTGGTCTATCGACTCCTGTTCCCCAAAATTCTCCTCAGAAGATTTTTTTTGAAAGGTAACACTACTAGGGATTGAATCCTGGATCACTCACATACACTACACCATCTCTATTAGTTCATCTAATGAGCAGGAGACTCCTCAGAAGATCAATGCTGCCAAATGGCATCAGCAACCTTGAGTAGTCCAGAGGGCTGGCCACATATGTGACCGCACAGCCCCCTGTGAACATTTTTTTTAAAATTAAAAAAATACCAAAAAGGAGGAAAAATAGAAAAAAAAAATATGTAAACTACTACAAGTGTTTAGAATTGTATTTTCATTGATATTTTGATTTTTTATATTTATTACATATTTACATTATATCTTAGAAGTAACAAATTTAATTAAGAACGTAATGAGTAATAATTAATAAGTATTCAGAAGATGGTTTTTTGAAAGATAGCTGGAACTTTCATTGAAAAAGCGCTGAGGTAGCACCAAGAAACAAACAAGAAAATGAAAGGAAACCATACAAAGAAAGTGAAAATTACAACTTTGTCAACCAACCCTTTCCATCCCCCCACTCCGCCACAATATCCCACACATAATTAGTGACCCAATCAACACTACAACAAGCGTTACGGAAGCATCTCCCCTTCCTCTCGCCCCAGATTGCCCATAAACTGGCAAGAAGACAGTCTCCAAATCGTGCAAGAATTTTTGTGAAGGGTCACCCCGTGTCAAGCTAAAAGGAAATCACCAATGTTAAAAGGCATAGACCATGCCGGGACGAATCTAGCAGGAAGAGAAACCCACACTCAGCTAACAAAGGAGCAATGGATGAAGAGGTGGTTAATTGACTCTGCATTGCACATACAACGAAGACAAATATTCAAAATGATCATGGATAGCTTTTGGAGATTGTCAATATGGAGAATTCTTTTTTACTTGACTTGTCTTTAGATTAAATCATGTTGTCGCTTTCACCAACCGAAGGCCTGCAAAGATGAAGCCATTCCAAAGTGGTGGCATACTCATCTACTTCCTCGTCCCACAGGGAACAACGACATGGCAAAGTCCAAACAACCGCCTCACCATGAAGCTCAACGCATTTGTTAATCATGATGCTTTGATCCAGAGCAAGACCAGCAATAGCTGGGAAACAAACTGACAGAGGCAAGTCGCCCCTCCAAGCATCTTTCCAAAATCGAATTTTCTCCCCATTCCCTAGCAAGAAAGCAACACCGTTGAAGAACTTGGTCTTCATGCTAAAAATGCCTTTTCAAACCGATGAGGCTTTGTAGAGAGAAGATTCCTTAGTCCACCACCCTCCTATTGTACGACCATGTTTGCTTGCAACCACCTCTCTCCAAAGAGCTCATGCCTCTGTTTTGAACTGCCAATAACATTTGCCTAGGAGGGCACCATTCATCAACTCCAAAGAGCGGATGTTATCACCACCTTCGTCATATAGTTTGCGCACTTCACCCCACTCTAATAGGTGGAACTTTTTCTTCTTGGTTGACTCTCCCCATAGAAAATTCTGCCTAAGCTTGCTGCCTTTAGACACTTGAAGAATGACATGAAGTACATAGGAAGGTTGGATATATATACTACTCACTCAAAATTGTGAAAAAGAAACATCATAGAAATTTTATTGATGACTTGATGCATAAATAGTAAATCTAACTACATACTACAAATTTACAATTTACAATTACAAACTACAAATTCGGAAATCAAAATTTAAAAATTTGAAAATAAGCTATGGACATCGATCTGTAATCTATTGTGGCACGTCGCCACAATTGTTGCTGCCGCCACCACCACCACTGCTGCTGCCGCCGCCGCCGTCAGCTCACCATCACCATCATCTCCTTCTTTGACGTATACTTACTCTTTTGTTTCTTTGTCATCAATTCCCATGAGTTCTTCATCTACATCTAATGGTTGATTATCTTTTTCTTCTTTCTCTTGAATCTCGTCTTCTTTTCAGCCTTGACTGTTACTAGGCCTCGTTGGTCTTCTCGGTCTTTGACTAGAAGAATTTTTCTTTCTCTTGAATCTCGTCTTCTTTTCAGCCTTGAATGTTACTAGGCCTCGTTGGTCTTCTCGGTCTTTGACTAGAAGAATTTTTTCCAAGTGTCAATCTAATGCGGCATCTTCAACTTGGGCCTATGTTAGGTCTTCTCATGCAAACATTGGGTTCTCCATCTCTACAAGCCACTCATTGTCTGCCTCCAAATCATCTAGGTAGATGAGATCATTCTCGCCTACGTAGGAATCATTCTCGCAGCTTTTGATTGTATCGGATGAAGATCAGGTCAACCGACTTCTTTTGTTCAAGACGATTCCTTTTTTTTTATTTATTTATGTGAATCTGTATAACATTTATATTAAAAGTGAATTAGTGATAGTGATTATTGATTAGATACCTATAATATTCACTTTAAATCTAACATTTGAAGAGTGAATTGAAAATCTTACCAACTCGTGAGTCTTGATTCTTGAATCTTGAACTTTGACTAGTTGTAGCTTTGCCCTTGACCCTTTGTAACTAACTTGTAGTTTTGTACTTGTAACTCTTCTTCAATTCATTCTTGTAAACTTCAAAAAGTGAGACTTGAAAGTTGAAACTAAACGATCAAACTTGAGAGAGAGAGAGAGAGAGAGAGAGAGAGAGAGAGAGAGAGAGAGAGAGATTTTCTTGCTTCTTGCCTTGATTCTTGGGTCTTGATCTTGAAACTTGAAGTTGAGAGAGTAAGTCTTGAATCTTGATTGTTGAAACTTGGGGTGAGAGAATGAGAGTGTATATATCTGAGAGAGGCTAATAAGATTAAGGTGTCATTTGATAAAACTTATTTTAAGCACTTAATGATTTAGATCGTTTGGCAAATCCAGATTATTAAGTGCTTAAATTAATTTTCAATGAAAATATGGGTCTTCTCTTCAGCTCCCCTCCCTTCACTAAATGCTGAAAGCAGTGTTTTGAATAGCGCTATAGTGTAGCGTAGTAAAAACGCTACATAGCGCCCTCAAATAGCATATTTCCCATGTAGCGTACGCTATAAAGGTGTAGCGTGCAACGTGTGGCGTGTTCGTGGGTACCCTAGAGAAGAAAACCAAAAAAAGAAAAAAGAAAAAAAAAAACCTACTTACCTCTTCTTCTTCTTCTCCTCCTGTTGCTATTGCTACATTTGATGCAGCTGCTGCGGTGGCCGCTGGCAGCTCGACTCTCTCTCTCTCTCTCTCTCTCTCTCTCTCTCTCTCCCTCTCTCCCCTTTAAACGGGAAGGCTACGTGGCCATCTCACATCCAAGTGTTTTTTTTACTCCTGCAACATATGGTGCGATGCACTCGCACTGTTACGTGAGACCCACCTTAATACATGTGTTGTATATCCACGCCGTCCATAGTTTTTCCAGATCATTTTAGTGCATGGTCCCTAAAATGAAGCAGATCCAAATCTCAAGTGGACCACACAGTAAGGGTTGAATACTCACCATTAAAAACTTTCTAGGGCCCATTGTAATGTTTATTTGCCATCTAACCTGTCATACACACAAATATCAGCTCGATCCAAAACTTTTGTGGCCCACAAGCTTTTAATGGTGGACGTTCAATCGCAACCATTTCTTATGGTTTGGTCCACCTGAGATTTGGATCTGCCTTATGGTTGGGATCACGCCCTAAATTGAGCTGGCAAAACAGATGGACGGCATGGATATACAACACATACATCGTGGTAGGCTCCACGTTAAGGGCCTCACCCAATTGAAATTGCACAGTACGTGGTAAAGTTTTGTGGGCCCCATTGTGATGCATGTGTTATATCCACACTGTCCATCCATTTTTCTAGATTACTTTAGGGCATGAACCAAAAAATGAGGCAAATCCAAAAATATTATATCCATCCATCCAACCTTCTAATCCATCCATTCATCCAACCATCCCTTCATCTAGTCCTATGTAACATAATCAACAAGTTGGATGGCCAATAAATATTATAGTGGACTAGAGGAATTTTTAATAGTGGACATGCATTCACAGCTATTTCTTATACAGTGGACCGTAGGAAGTTTTTAGATCTGTCTCATTTTTGAACTATGCCTTAAATGAGGGGTAAAAACGTATGGATAAATAATACAGATATCGAGGTGGGCTCCACTTAATAGGGTCCAAAAATTTTTTATATGAAAAATATGTTAACTCAAAATTAACCAATTAAATTATGGGACCACAATAGTAATCCATCCAAATGCAATGGATGGAGATGCTTTGACATGGCATAGTTTCGTGGGCCCCACTACAATGTATCTGTTATATCCACACCGCCCATTCATTTTGCGGGAGCATTTTATGGAATTAGGCAAAAAATGAGCCACATCCAAAATGGAAGTTGACCACACCACAGAAGTGCCGTATGAAGCTGATATTTAGGTTCTAGCCTTAAAATAATATTGCAAAATTGATGGATGGTGTGGATATAACACATATTAGGCAAGTTATATTCACATGTGTCTATTTTGGGAAGTACATTTTTTTATTTTTTAAAGATGATGAATTCTATTAAAAACTCGCGAAGGCGAGGAAAGAAAGCAAAAAAAAAAGAAAAGAGCATACACCCACATAACCTCTTAAGCTGTCTTAGCAAACAGCACCCAACTATCAACCAACATATCAGCCCTAGAAATAACATCCTTAGGCTCAACATCACGGTTCTCGAAGCATCGCTGATTTCTAGCTCCCCAAATATTCCAGAGCATCGCCATAAGACTAAGCCTCCACTTTGATTTACTCGATTTCCCGACTCTGCTTCCATGCCAGGCCATACACAGCTCCTCAACACTCTTCGGCATCACCCAGTCTATGCTAAACAATGATAGGAAGTGAGGCCACACCACATTAGCAAAGGTGCAATGAATAAAAAGATGATCTATAGACTCCCCGTCCTTCATGCACATGATGCAAACATTTGGGAGAATCATAGCCCTCCTTTGCAAGTTATCGATAGTAAGGATGCGTTTCCTAGCAACCAGCCAAACAAAAGCTGAAACTCGCGGGGGAGCCCCATAAGACCATTGGTGGTAAGAGGGTGCCATGACACTATGGTTGTAATTCCCAAGCAAGGCCGCTAGCGATTTAACTGAGAGTTAACATTACAAGCATGTTAAAAAATTAAATCCTTGAAGTGGTATTGGAATTACATCCGGCTTTACATTTGACTACAGTGGCAGTCGTAATCATTATCTTTTTTACAGTGGAGCACACCACGTTACCATGGAAGCCAACAATCCAAACATGCCCTTATTAACCACTAAAAACTTATTG
Organism: Liriodendron chinense; assembly: GCA_003013855.2. NCBI lineage: Eukaryota > Viridiplantae > Streptophyta > Magnoliopsida > Magnoliales > Magnoliaceae > Liriodendron > Liriodendron chinense. Next base: position 11,600,414 of record ML058469.1, on the reverse strand, counting down.
TGGGCCATAAATTTTTTAGGATCAAGCTGATCTTTGTATTTTCCCTTCAGCTAGGTCTGTTTGGCTTTATAAACAGGTTGTATGCCAGATAAACATTACAATATGCCCTAGGTAGGTTTTAATGGTGGAAATTTAATCACCCCTGTTTCATGTGGTGTGGCTCACCTGAGATTTGGATCTTCTTAAGTTTTAGGACCATGTCCTAAAATGATCTTGGAAAATGGATGGACGGTGTGGATATGTAACACATCCATCAAGGTGGGCCTCACGGTAAGACCCACTAAGGTCTTGCCTGGATAACACCTAATCCGTCCATTTTTTTAGATCATTTTATGGCATGGACCTAAAAATGAAGCAGATCCAAAACTCAAGTGTGGGGCCCGCCTCGATGTATGTATTGTATATCCATGTTGTTCATTTTATTTTGCCAATTCATTTTACGACATGGTCCAAAAATAAAGCAAATCCAGATATCAAGTGGACCACTAGTGGGCGAGGCCTTGAATGTGTGGCCCATCTCGATGTACTTTTATATCCATGCCATTAATTTGTTTCACCAACTCATTTTAAGGCATGCTCCCAAATATCAGGCATATCTAAATCTTAGGTGGACCATAATGAGTAATGCCTTGAATGTGGGGCCCACCTCGACAAAATTGTTGTATATCCATGCCATCCATCCTTTTCGCCAACTCATTTCAGGGGTATCGTCCAAAAATTGAGGCAGATCCAAACCTGCTAATTGTGTTTTCCCTTTATCCAGGTCCATGTGACCTTATCAACAGGTTTGATGGCAAATAAACACTTAAGTGGGCCCCAGGAAGATGGCACATAAACATTCCAGTGGGCCCTAGGAAGTTTTCAAGTGTGGAGACCTGAGATTTGGATCCCTTCATTAGGGACCATGGCCTAAAATGAACTGAGAAAACTAATGGACGGCATGGATATACAACACATAAATCAAGGTGGGCCCCATGCACTGAAACAGTGCACGTGCGTGTGCACTAATGTGCATAAGCCGCAGAGTATTAGAAAAAAAAAAACCCTAAGTGCATGGCTGAAAAGCCACGCCGTCTATTCGTTTTTAACACAGATTGGGGGGGGGGGGGGGGGGGGGGGGGACCGTACCACAGGGAAGAAGGAGGAGGAGGGAAGAAGAAGAAGAAAAAGCGGCCGCTGCCACAGCAGCCCCACAACACCTCAGCAGAGGCGTAGCAGCCCCGCACCTCAGCCGCGCCAAGGCGGTGTAGCAGCCCCGCAAACCAGCTATGTCTTCTCCCCCCCTTTTATAGGTGGTCATGCAACGCACCCACCCTATTATTTTCGCAACGCACCCACACTATCAGTCACACAATGCACCCACTGGTGTAGTTAGAATATCTCGAACCTGAGACCTGCTGTTTGAAGGGAGCGGATTCGGTGAGACTCCTTGGATCCACCGAGGTGGGTGTTACCCGTGGGGCCACTGTGATGTATGTGACTAAATCCATGCCGTCCATCTGTGTTGAAAGTTCATTTTAGGGCATGATCCAAAAAATGAAGCAGTTCCAAATCCCAGATTGGCCATGGTACAGGAAACAGTGGTGATTGACCATTAAAAACTTTCTGTGGGTCACAAAAGCTTTGGATCATGATGATGTCATACTGATTTGATGTAGTTTAAATATGTGGATTGGCTTGCTCTTATTTGAAAAATGAAGCATTTGTAGGCATTTTCATTTTCATTTTTTGCATTTTTTCATATTTATTATTACTATTTATCATATATTTTTTAATTAAAAAAAAGAAGTAGCGTGTAGCTTACGCTACACGCAACATAGCTTACGCTACACGCTATAGGGGGTTGAACGCTACGCGATACGCTACGCGCTATTAAAAACACTGAATGCAATCTTCCATTTAAAAAACCAAAAAATAAAAAAAGTCCGATACATGTGACATGTGTTGGTGGTTACGGACTTACGGTGAGAGAAGATGGCTTCATGGTTTCGAAGGAAGAACAACCTGACTGGAAAGCATTAGGAGTTGGAAAGGACCGGGAATCAAATGGGTTAATCTCCCCACATTGTTCGTCTCGAGCCAAGGAGTAGGTTTTGGGAAGATCTGGGGTATTTACATCTCCAGGGAGGGATCTTCAGGAAATATTGATGACTTGGGTTTCATTCATTTACAACATAAGGCAAACACTATGCAGCCATTAAACCAGTGAACAGGAGCTGGTTTGGAGGTAAAAGGGTAGGAGTCCAAAAGGCTTAGTATGGGTTGGAGGTTTTTCTGGCTAAATTGTATCACGAGTCAAAAAAAGCCCAAAACAATCGCGGAAGGGAAGCTGAGAAGGCTCCAACCAATGTTGTCAAAATCGTTATCGTATCGTAAATTGTAGTAGGGGTTGAATTGTATCGGATTGCAAATCGTATCGTAAATCATAAGATTTTTTTACAATTCTTAAAATTTTGAAAAAAAAAACATGAAAAATATAAATACATAAGAATTTTTCTTTAAAACTCATCTATCTTCCCTTTGCCATCAATGTGCACTAAGTAATACCATGTTAGAAGGGTCCTTTAAAGGATTCTTATTCCTTTACTTTTTCTCTTCCATGAAATTTTCCTTAAAAAAAAAGACTAAGGGTCCTTTAATAATTTATTTTCTTTTTACCTTTCTTTTATGTTAGAATCACGGTGGAAAAGAGGCCTTCGATATTGTAGACTGATGAAAAAAAGATATTTTGATTTCTAAACATCATTCCATAATACATATAAGCCAACATGATCATAACCATCCATAAAAACATTACAGTTAAATCATACATCAATTTGGAGTTTCAACCAGTTAAGACATAAAAATCACAAAAAAAAAAAAAAAGTTCAATGATCTAACGTTGAAGAGACTACATATCATTTAATCTCTTAAAAAGAACAAATAAGAATAATTCACCTTTTCTAAATGATTCTTAAAGCCCCCACCAATTTAAAAAACATAAAATGAAAGGTAAGTGAAGCTTAAAATAGAAGAGAACAAGTATAATTTGAATCGTAAATCGGGATTTAAATCGTAAATCGTAGTATTCAAACCATACAATCATAGGATTCATATAAAAAGGGATTCAAGGTTGGGATTCAAGTCGTTTTGCTTAAGATTTGACTAAAATCATATATCGTAAATCGTAGATTGTAGGATATTGACAACACTAGCTCCAACCAAAGAGTGTGATGGTTGTTCCTTCAAAATCAATGATGACTTCATAAACAAGCAGAACAATGGATTGAGTAAAATAAACTCATTTTCAGTTCCAAGCAATCAAGAATAGCACAACACTTGATTGATTTGTGAAGCATCTTGATATTATGGATATGACTTTGTATGAAAGATATTCTTAATTTCCAAAACTACACTTATCTAATCACCTATAGTTCGTATTAACAGAAACAAAGGTCCCTTTGGCTTGCAAAGCATAGAGATTACTTGAAAATTTTAAGCATTGTATGCATACAATTTTTTTTAATTTTTTAATACGACATGATTGCCCAATCTCACACCAACAATCAAAGAAAATACATTACAAGAAACGCCCAAAATTCCCAAAGGAACTATATAACCATCCGAAATAAACCCGTATTACATTCTACGGTCGGAATATTAAATACTTGAATAAGTAGTCTAAGCCTCTCCATTTTTCTAAAAGAACTCGTCTTGCCTCAATTGCACCCAGTACCCTGCATGTGGCAGGTGGGAGATTGACCCATACTGCCCATCTAGAGCCTCCAATATGAGGATGGTCCATGGTTGAAAGTACAATTGTATAATCCCAGCCATCTCAGTGACTTTCAAACAGACAGAAAAGAAAAACGGTTTACGCTCAACGTTCAACAGGGAAACGCAATGGCTGCAATCATCCAACAAATGTGTTATTTAGCTGCTGGCCATCCAAGGATGGCACCAGTAAGATGGATGGTCTGGATTCACCACCTCACTAGCCAAGCATAACAACATTGAGCAAACATGGCCACGTTACAGAAATCAATAACAATTCCTACAACACATACAAAGGTCCCTTGATCCAAGAAACCCAAAGCAATCCAAAAACAATTAAAGAAGAAGAAGAGAGATGAAAGAAGCATGCAACAATTATTTTTTGCAACACATCAACCATCCTAACACTCCCACAACTTGAAATGATGAATGGTGGGACTTTTACGTCATGAGAGACTTAAAAGAGGATTCACGGCGTAGTGTGTGGGATACAGGGTACCACTCATCAGGTGGGGACCACTTTGCATGTGCCTGGCCCAAATGTCAAGAAGGTTCAGTCATCAAGAGGGCCACATGCGTACATTGAATAAGAATGTAGGTCACCATTTTTATATCTATCCATTTTCTCATACATGTATGGCCCATTTAATGACGGGCCTGGGTCTACTGGTGTGCAATGTTTGAAGTTTGAACTGTCCATTATGGTGGTATAATACTTCCATCCAGTGTTTTAAATAGAGTATAGCGCATTGTGTAGCGATCAACCCTCTATAGTATGTAGCATAAGCTACACGATACTTTTATTTTTTAATTAAAATAATACGAAAAAATTATAAATAGTAAGAATAAATATAAAAAAAACAACAAAAAATTCAAAAAAAATGCATAAAATGCTTCATTTTTTCATATAAAAGCATGTTCAAAACAATTTATTAAATATCACTTATCAAAAGCCAATTAATTTATATTCAAACCAACTGTTGCATGGTGGCCCACGTGATTGTTTGATCAACCAGAGAAAACAATACACAGACATAAAATAGAAAACAAGACCACCACCATCATCACGTGGACACTACACACTACACTACACGGAACAATCACTACACACTACTCAAATTGTTGTAGAACAAGCTTATTCTACAATATTGCACAGTACCGACCCCCAAAAATGGGGGAAAAACAGAAAATAAAATCAAAAGACAATTTAAATCAATATTAAATCAATCACAATAAAATAAAAGTTCTTACTGAAAAAAAGACTAAAAGAAATACTTGTATTTAGCTTTAAATCAATAAAAAAACACACATCTTCAGCTCCACAGTCGTAGGCACACCAAACAGTGTGAAACAGTTTCAACACTGAGGTCATGGCATTGATTCCCAAAGAGGGGGTGGCTAACATGGTAGTGTGACTAACAGGCGGGGTGGGTGTACTAACAACGTGTGTGTGCACCCCTGCCAAAAAAAAAAAAAAAAGCAAGCATTAAATGGTGTGAAACTCACATAGTTGTACTTACTCAAATGTTTCAAAAAAATGGGTTTCGAAATATTGTTTCAAAAGCCCTCTTTCAAATGCCCTAATACCCTCAATGGTAAGCTCTCTTTCCACCAAACTTCCTCTCTTCGATTCTCTTAATCCAAGGAACAACCATCACACTGTTTGGTGTGCCTACGATTGTGGAGCTGAAGATGTGTGTTTTTTTATTGATTTAAAGCTAAATACAAGTATTTCTTTTAGTCTTTTTTTCAGTAAGAACTTTTATTTTATTGTGATTGATTTAATATTGATTTAGATTGTCTTTTGATTTTATTTTCTGTTTTTTCCCCCATTTTTGGGGGTCGGTACTGTGCAATATTGTAGAATAAGCTTGTTCTACAACAATTTGAGTAGTGTGTAGTGATTGTTCCGTGTAGTGTAGTGTGTAGTGTCCACGTGATGATGGTGGTGGTCTTGTTTTCTATTTTATGTCTGTGTATTGTTTTCTCTGGTTGATCAAACAATCACGTGGGCCACCATGCAACAGTTGGTTTGAATATAAATTAATTGGCTTTTGATAAGTGATATTTAATAAATTGTTTTGAACATGCTTTTATATGAAAAAATGAAGCATTTTATGCATTTTTTTTGAATTTTTTGTTGTTTTTTATATATTTATTCTTACTATTTATAATTTTTTCGTATTATTTTAATTAAAAAATAGAAGTATCGTGTAGCTTATGCTACATACTATAGAGGGTTGATCGCTACACAATGTGCTACACTCTATTTAAAATACTGGATGGAAGTATTATACCACCATAATGGACAGTTCAAACTTCAAACATTGCACACCAGCAGACCCAGGCTCGTCATTAAATGGGCCATACATGCATGAGAAAATGGATAGATATAAAAATGGTGACCTACATTCTTATTCAATGTACGCATGTGGCCCTCTTGATGACTGAACCTTCTTGACGTTTGGGCCAGGCACATGCAAAGTGGTCCCCACCTGATGAGTGGTACCCTGTATCCCACACACTACGTCGTGAATCCTCTTTTAAGTCTCTCATGACGTAAAAGTCCCACCATTCATCATTTCAAGTTATGGGAGTGTTAGGATGGTTGATGTGTTGCAAAAAATAATTGTTGCATGCTTCTTTCATCTCTCTTCTTCTTCTTTAATTGTTTTTGGATTGCTCTGGGTTTCTTGGATCAAGGGACCTTTGTATGTGTTGTAGGAATTGTTATTGATTTCTGTAACGTGGCCATGTTTGCTCAATGTTGTTATGCTTGGCTAGTGAGGTGGTGAATCCAGACCAGCCATCTTACTGGTGCCATCCTTGGATGGCCAGCAGCTAAATAACACATTTGTTGGATGATTGCAGCCATTGCGTTTCCCTGTTGAATGTTGAGCGTAAACCGTTTTTCTTTTCTGTCTGTTTGAAAGCCACTGAGATGGCTGGGATTATACAATTGTACTTTCAACCATGGACCATCCTCATATTGGAGGCTCTAGATGGGCAGTATGGGTCAATCTCCCACCTGCCACATGCAGGGTACTGGGTGCAATTGAGGCAAGACAAGTTCTTTTAGAAAAATGGAGAGGCTTAGACTACTTATTCAAGTATTTAATATTCCGACCGTAGAATGTAATACGGGTTTATTTCGGATGGTTATATAGTTCCTTTGGGAATTTTGGGCGTTTCTTGTAATGTATTTTCTTTGATTGTTGGTGTGAGATTGGGCAATCATGTCGTATTAAAAAATTAAAAAAAATTGTATGCATACAATGCTTAAAATTTTCAAGTAATCTCTATGCTTTGCAAGCCAAAGGGACCTTTGTTTCTGTTAATACGAACTATAGGTGATTAGATAAGTGTAGTTTTGGAAATTAAGAATATCTTTCATACAAAGTCATATCCATAATATCAAGATGCTTCACAAATCAATCAAGTGTTGTGCTATTCTTGATTGCTTGGAACTGAAAATGAGTTTATTTTACTCAATCCATTGTTCTGCTTGTTTATGAAGTCATCATTGATTTTGAAGGAACAACCATCACACTCTTTGGTTGGAGCTAGTGTTGTCAATATCCTACAATCTACGATTTACGATATATGATTTTAGTCAAATCTTAAGCAAAACGACTTGAATCCCAACCTTGAATCCCTTTTTATATGAATCCTATGATTGTATGGTTTGAATACTACGATTTACGATTTAAATCCCGATTTACGATTCAAATTATACTTGTTCTCTTCTATTTTAAGCTTCACTTACCTTTCATTTTATGTTTTTTAAATTGGTGGGGGCTTTAAGAATCATTTAGAAAAGGTGAATTATTCTTATTTGTTCTTTTTAAGAGATTAAATGATATGTAGTCTCTTCAACGTTAGATCATTGAACTTTTTTTTTTTTTGTTGTGATTTTTATGTCTTAACTGGTTGAAACTCCAAATTGATGTATGATTTAACTGTAATGTTTTTATGGATGGTTATGATCATGTTGACTTATATGTATTATGGAATGATGTTTAGAAATCAAAATATCTTTTTTTCATCAGTCTACAATATCGAAGGCCTCTTTTCCACCGTGATTCTAACATAAAAGAAAGGTAAAAAGAAAATAAATTATTAAAGGACCCTTAGTCTTTTTTTTTAAGGAAAATTTCATGGAAGAGAAAAAGTAAAGGAATAAGAATCCTTTAAAGGACCCTTCTAACATGGTATTACTTAGTGCACATTGATGGCAAAGGGAAGATAGATGAGTTTTAAAGAAAATTTTTTATGTATTTATATTTTTCATGTTTTTTTTTTTCAAAATTTTAAGAATTGTAAAAAAATCTTATGATTTACGATACGATTTGCGATCCGATACAATTCAACCCCTACTACAATTTACGATACGATAACGATTTTGACAACATTGGTTGGAGCCTTCTCAGCTTCCCTTCCGCGATTGTTTTGGGCTTTTTTTGACTCGTGATACAATTTAGCCAGAAAAACCTCCAACCCATATTAAGCCTTTTGGACTCCTACCCTTTTACCTCCAAACCAGCTCCTGTTCACTGGTTTAATGGCTGCATAGTGTTTGCCTTATGTTGTAAATGAATGAAACCCAAGTCATCAATATTTCCTGAAGATCCCTCCCTGGAGATGTAAATACTCCAGATCTTCCCAAAACCTACTCCTTGGCTAGAGACGAACAATGTGGGGAGGTTAACCCATTTGATTCCCGGTCCTTTCCAACTCCTAATGCTTTCCAGTCAGGTTGTTCTTCCTTCAAAACCATGAAGCCATCTTCTCTCACCGTAAGTCCTTAACCACCAACACATGTCACATGCATCGGACTTTTTTATTTTTTGGTTTTTTAAATGGAAGATTGCATTATATCCCCAGAGCAATGTGCTTTTGCTTGAGGTAGACAGATTGCCAATATTACACTATTTGTGCATGGATGCACTAGAAATGGAGTCAGCGACATGCAAGATGAACAGGCAGAAGGCCTCAGAATCAGTTTGCAACATTCTAGAGCATTTCTATATGGCAACAACTTGTATAGAGTGTCCTTAACATCCAAACACTGAAAACAAGTTGGTCTTTCAATGTTACGTGCAATTCCGTTCCTTTTTTCTCATTTGTTTGGTAGCAAGACAATATATCATGGTAGGAACACTTGCTGGAAACAAGTTTGTCTTTGAATATTATGTGCAATTCCTTTCCATGTTTCTCCGACCTGTATAAAAGAGCTAGTTTGGTAGCAAGACAAAAAATATATTGCAATGGGAGCACCTGTTGGAAAGGTGTACTCACTTTGCAATCATTAAATTTGTCTTTAGTGCTTAAGAGGAAGAAATGATTAATACAAAAACTGGACAAACTATAACATTTTAAAATATCACAGCAGGGGTTGCTCAAAGACAAAAGTGAAAGAAAAGGTGTAGTAACCATGCCCCTGCAAGAAATGTTTTTACCATTACTTTTTGTCTTTCTGCCATACTAGCTCTAAGATTAATTTAAAATCGTTACTCTTTGGATTGAATTGTAAATCTTATGATTCTAACAAGAATGGCCTGTCCAAAAAGGATATGTTAAATTTGTTTGACATGGAAACCCCAAAAAGCAAAAGGTAGTGTTACGTAAGTCTATTACAAGCTTCTTGCTCATGTTGAAAATATTGAGCCATGTTATCTTAATGGTATAGTTTGGTATAACACATATTTTGCGAAGTCAAGGTGACATTTGAGATCAGATCATGCATAATACAACTGTAATACCTATTGTTTTGAATCATACAGTCTACGATTTTAATCGGATTATCTCCCTGAAATCATATTGGTGATGTGAATCATTCTTGGCATGGATCATACGATGCATGATTTAAACTGGATGATTCATGATTGGTTGTTCGGTTAAAACAGAGAGGGAAGTCCCAGTTTGAGTGGGGACATTGACATAAAAGATTTGACTTTTGGTAGATATCGTTGCTTGTCATTTTTAATCAAAAGATTTTGTATTCCTTGTACTCCAAAATTAACCTCTATTTCAACCTTTAGAAATTAGAAAGGGAATCTGAAGAACATCTTTTTTTCTTTTATCTCTTCGTTCTTCGTTCTTCTTCTTCTTTTTCAAACTCAAACCACAGGTGAACAAAATCCATTCCTTTGCTCTTTCAATACCTTGGCTCTTGCAATGGCTCAAATCTTATCTCTCTTTCGATTTGGGATGTCACTGGTGTGGCCTTGCTTGATTGGGTGTTACCTCTGGTCAACACTCAATGGGAAGACTGCAGATGAAATGGCTGTGGAGAGCCATGAAAGCTGTCCATAGCCTTCGGTCCTCTGGAATTTTTCCACAGTAACAAATGCGGCAGGAGCAATAGGGGCATTGCCAATCTGCAGAAGGCTCCATGGAGATCCCATTTGATGGTTGAATGTGCCTAACTCTGCTCTAAATTCAGAAGTCCTAAGATTACTATGGCTTCATCAAATCATGTCAAATTGATCAAAAGAACCCTCTGATTAGTCTCCTCTCTTCCTTTTGAGTTTCAGAACGATACTCTTGGTCAGTTTCACTTGACAACTGCACCCTGATTTCTGTCTCTCTTGCTCCAGGATCATATATCAGATGCTTTATTTTCCTGTGGGCCTGGCCTGGGATGTGGCTGTTTTGCATTATGCTCATTTGGTTGTTTTTTGTTCTTAGCTGCCTTTTGTTGATTGTATCTACGGCGTTTGGAGACTATAGATGGTAATAAGATGGTTTGCTTACCTTCCAAAAAAAAAAAAGTTCCTTTGCGTCTGGCAATCAGATTTCGTTCTAACTTCTCCATTGTGATTTTATTTCAGAGAAACTAACGTAGATCTCTTTTTTATCATCTTAGCATCAGATTTACTAAGGGATTAGGCCATGTGATTGATAGTGAATCATTAGCTGCTAAGGTCTTTGATGGTTCCTCTATATCCAAAGAAACATGGTATTGTTGGGGTCCTCGGGAATGATACTGGGGCTGTTGGGCCATTTGGAGTAGGGAGAGGCGAGCAAAGCAGAAGCAAATGCTTTAAGGGGAGAATTAAGACTTTTCTCCCAAATTTCGTAGTCCACTTTTGGTTGAAAGGTGACCCAAGGAATGTTATTTCTAGGGTGACGTTGCTGTTTTTGGAGCTGTGGAGCCTTTCCTTCATCTAATGGGATCTGTGATGTTGTATCCAGGCTGAGCATTTCATTGGCCCTTGTTGGTAGAGAACCCAATGGTATTGTCAATGTATTGGCAAAGGAAGTGCTGGTCATGAGGCACTTTGTATTTTTGGAAAAGGTAGTGCTGGTCATGAGGCACTTTGTATTTTTGGAAAAGGAAGTGCTGGTACTGGCAATGTATTGCCAAGAATGGTTTTTTGGCAAAGAAGTGCTGGTACTGCCAATGTATTGCCAATAATGGTTTTTCGGCAAAGAAGTGCTAGTACTGTCAATGTATTGCTAAAAAATGATTTTTGAAAATAAACACCGGATCTCTGTGGAAGTTTTGGCATTGGGAAGGTAACACATGAATTTCACTATTTTCTTGTAGAAATCATGAAATTTTTAAGACCCTTTTTTTTTTAATTGTATTTTTTGCTACTGTAATTCTATTTTGGGAAGAACAATTCTAATAAACCTTCCAAAAAAAAATAAAAAAATAAATGATGCTAACATGGGGATTTATGATGCTTGCTGCTCGCTCATCAAGATTCTTCTATTCTGATCTGAATTCTCTATTATCATTTTCTAAAACATATGACAATGTTCATCATGGTTTTTGATTAATTGATGAATGTGGATGGGGATGGCTGATTACACAATATCTTTCTTTTTAGTATTTTTCTTTTTACAATTTTCTACATTTCTTCATAGCTTTGGATTATTCATACATACATACATATAGAATCTTCTTTTATAATTTTCTATATGTACGTGCGTGCATGTGAAATCTATAAAGGTCTTGCAGTTTACAATTCAACCTTTTTTGTGATTGATGTAATTCTGTTTTCAGAATGTTGTTTAGGTGAGTTATTATCAAAGTCCTGTTGCTTTGTAAGTATAAACTAACCAGGCTCTGTGCAATCTGATTTATAAAAAAAATCATCAACATAGTCATCAACATAGACTAATGAGTATTCCTTCATGTCAATGCTCTGTAATACTGCCTGTAAGCTTAGTAAAATCTACTTGATGAGCTTCAACCATATCTAGTAATGATGCAAAGAGGGTTTGTCTTCCTAGTAAAGGCTTGGATTTCTTACCAGTAGCTGTAGTTGGCTTGAACGAAGGATTCTCTTTCTTTGCATGGTGCAGGCATATGGTCTCCGTGTCATTGTTACGAAATCTCAGTGTGGAAACATTCTCTTTCCAGGATTATGTAAATCTTATTGCCACTTGTGGATCGAGATGATTTCTAACTGTAACCTTATCAATTCATTTCCCCACTTGGCTCTCTGTTTGGATTCCTTTCTACGTTTGTCATACTTGTATTAAGGAAGTGGATTAGATTTCTGTGTAGGACTAGTTTTTTGTAAGAAGGGCTTGTGTTTGGAATTGGAAACTTTTTTTATAAAGAGAGGTGCACTGCATCTCCTATGATGTAGTGGTGCACCTCCTATGATGTAGTGGCTTTGTTTTATAAAATACAAGTCTTTGTCAAATGTGATGTAGTACCAAAAATGTAAATCAAGAGTATGAAGGCCAAATGAGAAGAAGAGGAGCTTGGGGATTCACTCACCCAACAAGAGAGGAATAACTCAATTCTCAATGGAGAAGCCAAGGCTCTCACAAATACAAAACTTGTAAAAGAAACAACTCTACGATGTCCCTTCTCATGGATTTATTATATATAAAAAAGAGGGAGACAACAGAAATAGACATGGTCGTTGGAGCCTTAGAGGAGGAGATATAGCCGTTGGAGGGGTAATAAATGCACCGGTGGAGAGCTTCTCCCATGTGACCGTTCTATTTTTTTTTTTCTTGAAAGATAACGCAAAATTTATTAGATCAAAGCAAAAGCTACAAAACAAGCCAAATCGCCAAGATGGTGGACCAGCTAGGCAGCAAGAAAAAGGAGATAAGAGCCCTTAAATAGATTGTCATTGGAAGCCCACTCCACCATTAAAAAGAATAATAAAAAGAATAGCCGTTCTATTTATAAAAAGAATAATAAAAGAGTTTGCAAAAGTAAATCCAATTTTCTTATTTAGATTGAGGAAAGTATATGAACCAAATGAAAATAGAAAAGATTTTATAATTAGTAATAAGATTAACCATGAATTGATCATTTTAATTAGATATGTGGATTGGACAAATTATTCACTAACAGAAAAAATGAAGGATCTAGCTGATAGGACAACCACAATCCAAAATAAAATAGATAGGACTACAAAAGATGAGAAAAATATTTTTATTGAGTGTCTTGTTAATTCTTTCCCACATTCTTTTGTCGAGATACCATTACTCATTGTTGATCGAAGTATCTTCGGACCTTGGTTTGTTCTTCCATTGAATCAAATATTGGGTGTAGGTACTTCTTATTGCAAGTTTTCTAGGACCTACAAAATAGTTTATGAATAGTGCATTATGCTTATTGCTTATAAGTTTAGCAATTAGCAATTTAGCATAACTAAATGAAAGTAAACTATTAGTTTAGCAATCTAACCACGTCGCCTATCCGGTCGTGAGGTAGACCTGCCTACACCTGTCACATCCTCCAATCCCTCAACAAAGCATTCACCCATGTCCATCCAGGTGCTATTTGTAGGAAGGGTAAGATTCTCCTCAGTGATTCACTCATCATTGGATTCCATATCCGATAAGTAGATAGGATCAAGCCCTTGGTCTTTCTCTCTCTTTGTATGTCAGACTTCAAGATGGAGATTGTATTTCACAAAAATCAGAGCGTTCAATCTCTGCTGCTCGATTCTATTTCTTTTTTTCGAATGTATCTGCAATGAACGTGGAATTTTATAAGAACCAAAGGTACTACATGTGAATTCATAAGATAAGTAATGAATTCAATAATTTCTCACCTGCTCAAAAGTGCTCTAGTTGCGCTCACAACCAGTAGCACTACATGTCAAACTCAAAATATGGATCACAAACTTTTCCAATTCAGGACACTCATCTCCGTAAGTCTCTCACTACAAACTTACGAATTAATCATAGATAAATATATAATAAACTAAATAATCTAAATAACTACTTAGTTACTTTACTTAAAGACAAGCAAAAAAAAATGAAAAAATTACCTGGTTGTTTTGTCGTTCTTGTTAATTTTGCAGTCTCTCATCCAAACAATCCATAGGCCTTTATGAACTTGTCCATTTGTTCATCAATGATCACCCATTGCCTTGAATCCGGGATCATTCTTTCAATACAATCATGTAGTCCTGTTTTGATTTCTAAATTCGGATGGAAACTATCATCATACTGAAATCTAGGATTTAAAAAGTAAGCCGCCGTATGTAAGGGCCTATGTAGCTGAAGATTCCACTGTTGGTCTATGATGTCCCATATAATCGAATACCTCCTTTTTACCTCTCCCAAGTTCTTTGCTATCGATTCTTTTGCTCAATCCATTGCTTCATAAATATACCCCATGGATGGCCTCTCATCTGAATCAACTAGCCGTAAAACTTTAACCAATGGGAGAGTGGTTTTCAAGCAAAACTTGATAGATGGCCAAAAGTCAACATCGGCCAATACAATGTCTTGAACATGCTTTCCTTTTGCGGTCTTCGAGAAGCTACTACCTCCCAATCTTTTAAGGTAAACATCGACCTCAAGCCAATTCTATTTTCATGGATGCTTTTTAAATTTAAGTAATAAGTCGCAAATCGTGTTACCGCCGGTCTTGTCAACTCTCCATTTGTATGCTTCCTCATTAGGCTCAAGACCCGACAATGCTTGTAGATGTAGACTGTTATAGCCCTTGCCTTTGCCACAGTTTCAGAATGAACTTGTAGCTTTCCAATGTTTGCAAGCATAGGATCTATGCAGTGGGCCGCACATGGAGACCAAAATAATGTCTTTCTCTTTTCCATCAACATTTGACCCGCTTTGATATAAGCAGATGCACTATCTGTAACAACTTAAACCACGTTTTCTTCATCTATCTCATCTATAATAGATTCAAGTACATGTAACAAATTGTCTGCATTTTTTGGAATATCGGATGTATCTATTAATCTTAAAAAAACTGTACCACTTGGACTATTTACCAAAAAATTGGTAATAGACCAATTCACGCCATCGGTCCACCCATCTGACATCACGGTGCATCTGGTCTTTTTGCCCATTCCTTCTTATAAACTTCAACGGATTTTTCTATAGAGTTAATTTCCATTTTAAAAAATTTATTCCTCACTTCATAATATGACGGCAGCTTCAACCACGACCCAAATGAAGAAACAACTTCCATCATAGGTGCAAAAAATGGACTCTTTACAAGATTAAATGGTAAAGCATTTACATATAGGAATTTAGAAATTGAAAGACATACACTATCTCGATCTCCCTTCTTTCACATTTTGTTAAGAGTGGTTTGTTGCTTTTCTTTCGGCCCACCTTTTCTTCCTACAAAATCATCCATAGTCCTTTTTCGTTTTCCTCCAATTTCTTCTATCTTCAATAATGGGAACTCTTTCAATATCGTATGCTTGCACTTCTTGTTGCTTCTTCTCATTGATATTACCCTCCAACAACCTCTTGAATTTTTCGGCGACGTCATCACCCACTTGACTACACAACGCAACATTCTTCTTGGTTCGCGGGCAATGTGATGTTTCATTCGAAACACACCTCCCCAATAACTTTTCCTACAAAAATTACATTTAAGATGGAGATTATTGTTCTCATCCACCTTTGAACAATACTCCCATGTAAGGTCATTATCCTTCAACTTTGCCTTCTTTCCCATCTCCAACACTCTAAGTTGAATCAACATCCAAACTTACCTATAACTATAAGAAACAAGTCAAACATGAAATTGTTAAAAATCATTAAGAAAATGTTAAAAAATTTGAAAAAAGAAAAAAAAGAAGCAAATGAACAAGACATGAACCAAATGATGTTTTATTTAAAAAATTAAAGAAAGGAAAAAGAAAAGATTAAACAAGGAAAAGATGGGATATTCTAATGTAGGTGGTGTGTGATTGTGTCTTGTATTATGTTTCCTCAGACCTCTTAAGTGCACCTCGACAAAAGGGGAGGGGGGTCTCCCCCCACTATTTGGAGTCACTGGGGGGTCCAGGGGGGGGCGGCGTCGAACCAAGTGAGTGCCCCCCTGGTGGGGGTTCGGGGGCAACGCCCTCGAAGTGTAAAATCTAGCAAAATCGCACAGTTTTCTAACACATGAACAAGATATGAACTGATGCATATTTTACCCAAAAAATGGAATAAAAGAAAAAGGAAAGATTAAATAATTAATTTATATGTTTTCATATCTATTTTAATGTAGAAAACCAATGAAACAAGCGGTGTTTGATTCCGTTGAACGATGAAAACGATATGAGAGCTTATTTCTCTAAGATTTCTTGGCCCCACAATATCCGAATCTCTCCAATCTTTCTCAGAAGATGCAAAAGAGTGTATATTTTAATGAAGGTGGACCCTAAATATCTTTTAGAAAGTAAAGCCCTAAAAAAATTGGGAAAAAATGAAAAAAAAAAAATCGATTTTTCTCCGGTTTTTAATGTCGTTTGTCGAATCGTACGATTTACTTAAAATTGCAATTTGGCCATACGATTTGAATCGTATGGCGCTGCGATATGATTTGAATCGTATGGCCCTGCGATACGATTCAAATCGTGAATCATACGATTTTAACAACATTGGTTGTTGATTGCACATCAAGAATGTCAACAATTTCGGACATTCCAAGTGAAGGAGGAATCCCCAAATCGTCAAGTTTTGGTTGGGGGCTGATTCGAGTCACCACGATATGTATAAAGATTAGCAATATTGAAAACAAGAATGATCCCCATTACATGGGGTAACTCAATTTAATATGCATTCAACCTGATCTTTTTGAGGATGCGACATGGCCCGACCTTCTTGGTTTTTTTTTTTTTTTTTTTAAATTTGTATAGGTATCCTTTGGGGATCGTTCCTTCTATAAGTAAATCATAACCAAATCACCTCGTTTAAATGGTGACGGTGAGCATCAACGACTTATATGACGGTCAACCACCACAAAGATAGAATCATAGCTCTGTTGCGTTCTTGGTAACCCAAGTACAAAGTCCATACCAATATCCTCCCATGGATGGGCTGGTATGGGCAAAGGTTGGTAAATTCGCCTTTTGGCATGTCATGCATTGATGAATGAACCGTTCTACATTTCAGTTCAACTTAGCCAAAAGTGATGCTTGTAGACCATAGCGATGGTCTTATCTCAACCAAACTGACCTCCCAAGCCACCACCATGTAGCTTGGCTATGACTTAGTGTCATAGTGATCCTTCTGGAACACACAAATGGTTACCCTTGAAAAGGGACTCATCCACAATGGATTGTGGAGTCCATTCAAGGTCTTCTTCACCATGGAATCATAGCTAAAGAATTGAAATTACATGTCAATTTTTGGAACTTTGCTTCAGCTTTAGGGCCATGGATTTTACCCCTCTATTTGAATTCTAGTTTATTTTTATTTTGGAGGAATTGAATGATCTTTGACCTGAGGATATACGCACATATACTCGAAGTTTTCAGTTTGTAAAAGTGAGGCTCTCATTGATATGTTGGGGGGCCATTGTGGATGGACCATGCCCCAAACATCTACTTGATAGGGTAATTCTAACCTGTCAATTTGTAACTCACAAGTAGACTGTTAAGTAGAGATAAACGGATAAAGTAATGGTCCACATCCAGCTAAAAGGAAGTGCCAATTTTGGGGGCTAGGATCTTCCAATCTGGGAGACTTTTGATTCATGGTCTATCCATGTTGATGTCCAAACGATCAATGATCCAGATTAATGAATGACGGAGCCCACTTATACAAACTAGAAAACGACTATACTATGCATATCCTCGGGTTGAGATCAATACAAGTTGGCTTGATGTTTGTCCTCTTGTTTTCTGAATGGATTTCCTTTTTCATTTTTTTTTAATACTTTTGGCAGAGAAAATGTCTGATTATGAAAATGTTGTCCGGGGGAAGCTGAAGCTGAAAGGAAAAGCCTTGGATGTTAAGGCAGGTGGGATGAAGAAGAAAAAGAAACACAATCACCATTATGATCGAACAACTCAGATAACGGGAAGTGAGCTTTCAGCAGGTTCTTACTCTCCATGAAATCCTGAAATTGTTTTGTTGTTCTTCTTGATATGACTTCAACCTGATGTCCCATAAATTTTCCGAGATGGATGAATACTAGATATCTAAAATATTCAGCTTAACTGCTTTAAAAATTTCAAACGTGCCCTATTAGCCTCTTTTAATAACTACCCACATTTTCTTGAGAAGATATAGATTGCAGATTGGATTTCCAAACAACTTAATTATTACCTGGGATCTGCCTGACATCCCCATTCATGTTTAATGATTGGCCAGAAATACCTGTGCTTTCATTGGGGTCAGCATTCTGTATGATGGGGCCCACCTTTAAGTTTTGCAGGCTGTTCATCTGGTAGGCAAGCCTGTGGATGGGCAATATACTACATTAAAACTTTTGTTGTCGGAGAATCCCAGCCATCTGAAAATTGCTCTTCAAGTGTGGCTGGAAAGCACATATCGCCGAAGGCCCATATGTGAGGAAAAGTCCATTGGTCAAGTTGTTGAGATTGTTCAGTGGCTGAGCCCAGCAGATGAATAATCCGGGTCGCTGAAAGATGGGTCCCACCTTCCAGAATGCTGCTTATGCTGTTATTTCTGTGCATTGTATAGTAACTTTAATGATTATTTATTTGAGCAAATGCTTCCTTATATTTGGACTGGCGCACTTGAAATCTTGGAAATATCTAACCTATAACTGTTAGGGATATACTCCAAGTGCCTGAGATTTGGCACCCTGCCTTCAGGCTTCTGTCTGCTGCACCATGCTGATGCAGAATGACAATTGAATTGCGGGCCCCTTGCCCTGCAAATTGAAAGGAAATTAAGGTTCTGGATCTTTTTTCCTTCTCCTATATGAATGGGCCCCTGACGTGGTGCCATGATTTTTTTTTTATTAGGTGGAAGTACAGAACTCTCAACTGATCCTGCTGAGGTTATTAATGAAGCTGACAAGCTGAGGAATGATGGACAGCCACCTGCATGCGACGATCATCTCACACCAGCTGAGAGGCGATACATTGAAGAGAGGGAGAGGATCGATAACCAAAGACTGGCGAAGACCTCAAACAAATCACATAGGGACCGGATTCAGGATTTCAACCAATATCTGGCAAATCTCAGTGAGCACTACGACATTCCTAAAGTGGGCCCTGGGTGACCCAGTGATCCCATGCATGAAATATGGTATCCTATCATCTCGAAAATCATGCAATGCTCTTTCAGTGTGGATGTTCTGTTTGCTGTTGTGTCTGGGACTTGTCTACGCCGCACCTTGTACTTCAGAGAGAGACGGCATCGCTGGTTTGGAACTTTGATTTCTGCACTTGTATTATTTTAGAAAATCAAACTTTGTCATTTGATCGTGTTAAGATTCCATCCAAGATGGGCTAGTTGCACCGATTGGACAGGTACCAACCCTAAAATCTTGTTAGGGCACCTGGTGGATGGTTGGGGTTGTCTGATCGGTGCAATCAGTTGTAGGAGTGTTTAGAAGGGGTTATGCTATTTAGTTTCACATTATTTCCTTTTGAGGCTAGATCCACTACAAAGCTTTTTTCCTTCAATGTGATGGATGGGGCCCCGATGATGTGCATGACATCCAATCCATCCGTTATGTGCAAACTCGTCATCTTCTCCTTGGCACCCAAAAATCATGCGAGTCCAAAACTCAGGTGGGCCACACCATGTAATCTTGCTGATCCAAAAAACACTAAAATAACATGGTGTTGGCCATCAGAGTTTTGGAATGGCCTGATTTTGGGGTGTCCATTCATATCCTGATGGGCACTTCTTATGAAGGATTGGGTGTCACCCACAATCTTGAAGGTTTTTTAATGGTGAGTATCCCATTCCAACTGTTCCCTGTGGTGGGTCCCACCTGAGTATTAGCGTAGTTTTTTGGGTGCCAAAGGGAAATTGACGGGGCGCATGTGATGGATAGATTGAATGTCATACCCACATGCGTGGGTCCCACACATCATATTGCAGGTTAAAGCTCTGTTGTAGATTCCGCCTAAACAGAAGAAGAAGAAGAAGAAGAAGAATTTCGTTAGAGCTGTTTGGCAGATGTCTAAAAATGAGTTCTTATTTTATTTCATTGTAATTATGTATTAGAGATCATGTTTCTTTTTGTTGAGGATTAAAAGTAATCTTGATAGCCACAAATATCATGAAATTTCATGATATTCAGTGCTACCAAACGCACAAGTAAAATGAAATGAACTATTTTTTTTGGCGTCTCCCAAACAGACCCTAAGTTTCATCCACCTTTCACGTAGCAATTTTTGAGATACATGTTGGTAAAAAAAGGAAGAAGTGATTCAGACAACTAACCATCTAATGCGTATCTAGAATCATTATGGATTGCATTGTGGGCCCTCTCGGGAGGATTGGTCCCAATGTTGAAAAATACCCAACTTAGAGAACAGAGGCAGCCGGTACGGATAAATCTCAACCGTCTAAATATATATAGATTAGATATCGATAATTAACATGCGAAGAGCTACGGGAAACTGACCCTAATAAACCGGTGCAAATGGTTGGTGGTGGACCATTAGGTAGTAGGGATCCACCCTTGATTTCACATCGCGATTGTATCTTGCCCTAATATGACTCTGATTGCATCATCGCCACCATTCAAAGGAGGGCCCGTGAGATCGATGGTAAGACCATCTTTTACTCTGTATTTTGCTTGCCCTTTAATCCACTGGATTCCTCACATGGTCTTTGTTGATGTTAGGTGTGTCCATCTGGGCCCCACTTAGGAATTTGCACGAAACTAAGGCACTAACAGTTGGCACTGGATATCATCCAGGCCGTTTATCTGATGGGTTGCCCGGAAGGTGTCATGTTGGATTCACATGGAGTTGCATGTCCTAGTATGTTTCTGTGAAGCTATATGATGGGTCCCAGGCAATATGTTTTGCACATACATATGATGTCCGCCTTTGTTGTAGTTGAGTATCGAAGACTTCAATCGAGCGTTTGAAGTGTGTAGGATCTATTACATTGCTTTTCTTGTCCTTAATTTCAAACCAATTTTCATAGACATGCACGTTGGCTTAGAAATCTCCTTCTGGAACTTTTTTAGAATTCCACAAACATCTTTTAATATATAAATATTCTATCTTTTGTCTAATTTACCTTGATCCCAAAAAAGTATGGTATAAAACTCATGTCTTGTTGGAGTTTGGGAAATGCAACAAAAAGTTTTTTTTTTTTTTTCAAAGGCCCATGGATCACTATTTCGATATTATCAAGTTTATGCAATTAGCTAAAAATAAAGAACTTGATCACCGCTGTCGAATATCATAGGATCGTCGATATCGTACCTTTCCTAAATCTACCCCAGATGAGAAGAGAGAGCCTACATGTAAAACTTACATTGGGGCTAGGACCGCACATAGAAGGCACATGTATAGTGGGCTACATGTGTGGATGTGCAGATGCATGAAAAGAGGAGAGAGGATTTTCTCTTCTTTTCACTTCACACTTCTCTTTCTTTTTCTTTTAGGGGTGATGCCCTAAGTGGCCTTGGGCATCTAAGGAGTAATCTTATGTGTCATCTTTTTTTTTTTTTTTTTTTTTTTTTTTTTTTTTTTTTTTTTTTTCTCTTAGAATATGATCTTATTTATAAGGAAGAATCATAATTTCAAAGAGAGATGTTAGTAACACTGGCCCACACCTTTGGGATAGTAATAGATTGAGTGAAGATAACCTTGTCACAACATTGAGGTATTGAATCCCATCATGGGGGGTGTCGGTATTGAATCCCAACACGGAGGGTGGCTAACATTGAAGGGTGCCTAACAGTGTGGGTGTGTGAACCCACACCCCCCCTTGTCCTCCAAAAAAAAAAAAGAAAAAAAGAAAAAGAAAAGAGGAGATGTTAATATGGTGCTCCGTTACCCTATAAACTTGGGAAATGCCCCACTTATTTAGAGTTAGTAAATCTTGCTTAACCATATACCTAAATCAACTCCATCCCTCCATTAAGCATGATCATCTATTCTCAATCCATTTTCCATGCAAATCAAGAAATAGACCACAAACTCTTAATCGTGAGAATTACGATCAAGTCATGTGGCCCAACTTTTGTTGGATTAGTGGGAAGTGTGTACTAACAAAAAAATAATAATTTGTGAAAGTGGCATCACTCGATGGATCCTTAAAAATGTAATTTTTTGTCCTTCAAATTTTGGGACGCACTTAGTCTAACCCGTGTAAATTGAGTTTAGTTCTTTTAGACACTTGGATTGTCAAGTCATCAATTTGGACCATTAAATACCTCAATCCCAACCGTTGATGTTGGAGAATCTAAGCCTTTGGTTTATGGTTTGTGTAATTTGAATCATGACTGTTCTTATCAGATGTCACTAGGCAGGTTGTAGGATCAACTGATCATAGTGATTTTTTTATTATTACCCAACTGTAATTTATCCAATGGTTTGGGCTCTTTGTTTGATAATGTCACATGTAGCGTCGGAGGGACGTTGATTATGTATTGCCCTTGCTTGGACTGAGCCCGACTGAATTTTCTGCAACCCTTGATTGCCGGAGGTTTTTTTTTTTTTTTTTCCCCTTTCCCCGAAGGCGAGTAGGAAATCTCTTTTATTACCAAGGGCAACAATTCAAGAATTACGAAGAAATATTGAAAACCAAAGCCCTTAAGTAAGAAGGAAATGTGAAAAAAAAAGAAAAATAATTCATACTCTAGGCCAAGGAGAAAAAATACTTCTGGTTAGAGAGAAAAAAACGCCCACACCCTGGCAAAAGAGAAAAACTATCCACACCTCAGTTAGGGAGAACTACGAATCAATCTTCCTTCGCAAAGAGGAAGCTTGATGGCGTCCACCATCATGTTTACGAGAAATCCACCCGTCCATCCGTTTTGCCGGCTCATGGTAGGACATAAGCCTAAAAGTGAGGCAGTTCCAAAATTCAAGTGGGCCACACAATAGGAAAAAGTGGGAGGGAAATGCATACTCTTGAAACCTTTTTAGCATCCATCATCATGTTTATATTGCATTCAAAACGTTCATAAGGTCATTTCCACTGGGATCAATTGAAAGCACAAACATATTTTCCAGATGCAAAAGTTCTGAGGCCACAAGAATGTTTCAATGGTGGGCATTTAATATCCACTATTTTGTGTCATGTAGCTCACTTGAGTTTTAGATGTGCCTCTTTTTTTGCTCATGTACTAGCATGAGCTGACAAAATGGATGGATGGTGTGGATTTCTCACTAATGCCCCGGGGGGGGGGGGGGGGGGGGGGGGGGGGTGGATAGCCTCCCTTCCTCCTCATGTGATAATTACCTTGAATCCGCAAGGCCCCCTAGACTCCTCAATAGAGCTTCCTCGAATCTACAAGGGAAAATCTTGAATCCACGAGACGTTTCTTAAATTCACGAGAAGAAAGTGACAAAAGTTTAAAATTTTATTGATAATATGAGAGATTAATTAATAAAAAAATAAATTTAATAACCCTATATAACCCTAAATAAACCCTAATTTATATTTACTAAAAATAGTAAGTTTCCTCAAATAGAAAGTTACTAAAAATAGTAATCTCCTAATTAAAAACTATTACTAAGTAGAGTATTTCTAAAACTCATTATTTAACAAAAATAGAAATTCCTAAATAAACAAAAACTCTAAAAAGAATGAAATATACTAAAAATTAGAATTATTAAAAATAATAATTTTTTCCTAAAATTCATTTTTTCTATTGTAACCGCGCGTTTTCTGCCGAAATGGATGGACATGATCCATTTTGGTAGGTCAGTTCATCATAAAACATAATTTTAGTAAGAATCCATATGCTGAAAGTCCTATAACTCCTCTCGAATAAAAGTTATGGCCGATTTATAGTCCTCCTTCTTTTGGTCAATCCATGTAAAGAATGTGCTTAAACCTCGTCCTTCATCAGGGGATCCTTTCCCTCCATCAGACCACTTCACTTCAAAATAACTCGTCCTCGAGTTATGCGTTGAAATTGATCTAGAAACTACTTTCAACCTCTGGGGTCGACGTTTATGGTTGTTTTCCAACATCTGCTCTACATTGTATTGGAGGTAAGGTTCATCAACTACGTTACTTTTTCTTGAGCGCAACTTCTACCATATCGGCCTACAATACCTTCAAATCTTCCACACTAGAAAGTACCAAAGCATCACCTGGGACTACAGGATCACCGTTTGTGTACAAAAGTGACACAAAATCTCAGAGATTTCGGCTCATTGGTGAACCCTAATCATCGATTGTCACATCAAAATCGTTCATGGCACCATTCTCAGCTATGGAAGGAATTCTCTGCCGTCATGATACCATCAACTTCAATTATTGGAGGTGGAGAGTTTTCAAGGGAAGGATTTCTAGAACTTAGAGCATTAAATGCTTCAAGGTTTTCAGCTTCATGGTGTGTACCCCAAAAACCCTCATTCGCAATACGCAAATTAATGATATTTTCTCAACTAGCGGCAATACCAAATCTATGAATTCTACAATCTTTTCATCGTCATTGGCTGTGTGTGTGACGGACAGGTCATCGATGTTCTTTTACAGATTTTCTTCTTCTTCTACAACTACAATTTCTGTAGTCTCGCTTGCACCAACCTTTTCATATATGACCTAATTCTTCAAGCACTACGGAAGTGGTGTCTTGTAGTGTTTTGAGATTGTACCAGTTCATCTGTAACCTTATCAGTCCATGGAATATGGGCTTCTTCAATAGCACTCAGACTAATAATGCCTTGAATCTGTCTTTTGGACTCCAACAAAACTGGCCCAACAACTTCTGGGATGTTTACAGACTCTACCTTATTGTCCTTCACGATGAAGGTGTTGATTTCTTCCATCTTCTCATAATTTTGATCAATCTCTGAGATGTAGGTGGGCTGTATTTCAGAGATCTCATTTGAAGTTGTAATCGATCCATCTAGGACCATCACATTGTTATCAGGTTCTGTGATGACATCTTATATAGATACAGAAGATTGCCCCTTTACTTTAAAAGTTTTGGGTAGGTTTTTCGTTTCTATAGGGGCCATTCGCACGCTACCATGGAATCCGATGTCTTGTCGCAACTCCAGCTCAAAATGACATGATTTTTGTGACAAGTTGTGGGATTGTTGGGATAATACCTTATCATAAACGACGCATGTGAGTCGAAATCGTTCCAGTAGTCATCGTTTCACCGTGGTCATGAACGTATCAGTGCTTTCATCTGTCGCATTTGTTGATTTCGAAGTTGCTCCCAACAAGCTGAAGCACCCCCTTTCAACTTTAATGCTACATATTGAACCTACTTCTCCTCAGGCATCTACATGTAGTTGAAGAAGCGCTCGACTTCAACGAGCCAATTGTACATGTAACTCTGGCCATCGAAGTTAGGGACATCTATCAGTCTCATATAGGATCGAGCTATCCGATTCACCTGATGTACCTGATTATCACCATAAGCATACGTGTCTCTACGATTTACCTCTGGCATTGCACTGCAAGCAATGCCTACGTCTGCACTGATTAGTGATTACAAGAGGTTAAATGTCGCCTTGATCACGTGGCAGAATTGACGTATCCACAAAACGGTCGAGGGGTGCCTGTAACCCTTGCATGGCTAACCGTCTCTCTCGGTGGAGAGCTTCCATTCTCTCTAAAAGATAATGGTGAGGTCGATGACCGTCTTCCTTACGGGATAACTACCTTGAATCCACAAAGCTCCCTAGACTTCTTAACAGGGCTTACTCGAATCTACGAGGAAAAATCTCAAATCCACGAGAAGAAAGAGACAAAAGTCTAAAATTTTATTGATAATATAAGAGATTAATTAATGAAAAATAAATTTAACAACCTAACCTTAATTTGTATTTACTAAAAATAATAAGTTTTTCGAAATAGAAAATTACTAAAAATAGTAAACTCCTAATTAAAGACTACTACTAAGTAGAGTATTATTAAAAAAAAAAAATAGAAACTCCTAAATAAATAAAAACTCTAAAAAGAAGGAAATATACTGAAAATCAGAATTACTAAAAATAGTAATTATTTTCTAAAATCCCATTTTTTCTATTGTAATCGCGCATTTTCTGGCGAAACGGATGGACGTGGCCCACTTTAGTGGATTGGTTCACTATAAAACCTAATTTCAGAAGGAATCCATATGCTGTGCATCCTGTAACTCTTCCCGGATTGAAAGTTATGGTCGATTTACTATCCACCTTCTTTTGGTCCATTAATTTGAAGAATATGCTTGAACCTCGTCCTTCATTAGGGAATCCTCTCCCCACACCAAGGCCCTACTAGCTAGCTTCTGAAGTGGGACCAAATTCCTTTCATCCTTAATGTGGCGGGATTTGATTTCAAGGCAGGTTGTTGTGAGGGATGGGGCCATGCAAAACATACGTGAAAGTTGCCCATTTAAGATGGTGGCCCGCCGTCCAATCAAATCCCACCACAATAAGAGATCTCAGTCTAAATGGGGAAGTACCGCAGCTACATGGATGCAGTTGATCTCTGTACCATCGAATTTTCTAATGTGCAACTGGTGTAAGAAACCAAAAAAAAAAAAAAAAAAAAAAAAAAAAAAAAAAAAACATTGGACCCACTGTTATGTTTGTGTGACATCTACTCCGCCCATCCTTTCCTCCAGTTCATGCTATGCAGCGAACTAAAAAATAGTACAGATCCAAACAAGTCGGCCACACTACTGGAAACAGTGGGAGTGGGGACCCACCGTTGAAACCTTCCTGCGCCCACCATGATGCTTAATCATAGCCATCCAACCCGTATATAAGGTGAGTGAAAAGAAGGTAAAAAACCAAATATCAATCTGATCCCATACTTTTTGTTAGGGATTCTCATCCCCACTCTTCCCAGTTGTGTGGCCTACTCGAGTTTGCGGATCGGCCTTAAATTTTTTGTGATCACGACCTAACACGAGCTCATTTGATGATCGACGGAGTGGATGTCACATACACATCATGGTGGGCCCCATAGAGCTTTTATTTTTTTGTAAGGGCTTCAGAAATTCCTTTCCTTTTTTTTCTGGGAAGCCAAACCCACCAAGCATGGTAAACAAAGACTGACTAAACTTAGCCAATGAGAAGACCGAGTCGAAAGCTAATCCTCGACTTTGTTTGTCGTTTTCTGGAAATGGTATGATACATTCTCATAAGAATGACACTCATGCACCATACACGTGTCACTGGACACAGTGAATTAGGACCATCCATCTAGTGGGATATAGCAACGATGATGAACGGTTAAAAACAACGTGGGTCACAAAAATCTTATCTCCCTTCTTACTTTTTACCACTGAATTTAGCGCCATAGACATAGAAGCCAAAAATTCAATGTGTAGGACTATCCAGTTTGTATTAGATTTTAATCAGAGCCATCTGTCTTATGGCCCACCAGATGAACATCTAAGATCTAGTATCTGACCTGCCACGTGTACGATGCAGGCTGTTCGCTATGATATTAGAATGGAGCTGGCTGTATCATACCATTTTCTGTGGTTTTCTGGAGGGTTTTCCCTCTCACCAGTAATAAAATGGAAACCCATGCAACGTTGGCTAAGACAGTTACCAGACAATTTCCTACAAGGAAGGAGAGGTTGTTCTGTTGGTTTTGCAAGAAGGCAAGAAAACAAGATATAAAATCACCACATGGATAGCCATCTTCCCTTAGCCATTCCTACCTTGAGGAATTCAGGTCGAGCCCCACCAAGTTAACGGACGCGGCCCGCTCAGCTCATCGGTTCAATGCTAGTTTGCAGCAATGGTGTTCAACAAAGAGATTAAAACTGTTTACTTCTTTTGCCTTCTTCTCTCCGTAGCACAGGCCGATATCTTTAGCATTTTTGATCCTAAAAATTGGGACACCAAATCCTCAAGCCCTGCACCGCCCGGCCCCACACCAGCAGCTCCAAATGCAGGCCCCACACCAGCAGCTCCAAAACTTAGCACTAAACCGGACGCTCCTATTACCGGCCCTGGAGCTTTCGACGTGACGAAGCATGGAGCAAAGGCGGATGGGAAGACGGATGATAGCAAGGTGAGTTTGTTAAGGGGCTGTATATCATTAACTAATTGAAACATCCACGATACAGAGTACCATGTTTTGGGTTGGGATTTTTTTCGCATGGTGATGTAGTGTTCATTGAGATGAATATGCTCCATCCATCCAGTGGGAATTCCCATGGCCCAGAGTAGAGGTACCACACTGATTGGATGCTACCAGCCATCAAAGTTCTCCATTAATGCTTTCTGTTGATAGTCTATTTGAAGATCACACATCATATACAGATAATATCAAAGGTCAGAATAATCTATTAAGTGTTAATTCCATACATTGTTCCATCTGGGATGGCACCTAAAACATGGATGGTTCCAATCATCTGACCATCTCTGCATGTAGAAGCGGTGTGGTAGCACATATTGGTGATTCTGTATTGCTATACATATAAAATAACTCCTGGATTAATTATGGTTATTGCACTGGCAATACAGATGTTACCAACAAACCATTTTGTTAGGTAACTGGACAACGAATCTGGCCGGTCCCCCTACTCCCATCCGTTGAGATTGTGCGGGTCCTCTATCAGGTGGACCCCAATCTAACTATTAGAGGAAGATATCCTAACCTGGTGGTGAGACAGATCATGAAAATTAGACCCACATGGGCTTGATTGGACTGGGTGAAAACAAAATTATTGAAAGAAATAACTGGGACCTGTTTGTTTTGCCAGAGAATTTGTGAAGTACTTTCGTTCGTACACAGATGGGGTTACATTACAATTTTGGTATACTTAACCTTCTTGTGAGAGATAACTATCATCGTTATCATACCAGTACTATCGTAGTCTTGTCCAGATCATTTGGGGTCAGCTTTACAATATTTCTTCACTAATCTAGTTAGCAAAACTCCATTTTAATCTCCATAAATTTTTTTTTTATAACAAAAAAGCACTTCTGATTTATTCAATGTTTAAAGCTCTATATATTTTGGGAGACAGGTAACAATAATCTCTTTCTTTCTTTGGTAAACAGAATTAAACACATTTTGGTTTTAAAAAAATATGTTATATTTGTAGAAAAAGATTTCAAGGATGATTTAATAAAGTAGAGATTGGTGTGGGCATGTTATATTTGTAGAAAAAGATTTCAAGGATGGTTTAATAAAGTAGAGATTGGTGTGGTCACCATCCATTGATGGAATTAAGTTGACAAATCAATTTATACATTGGTTATTTAAAAATTGCTATTTAATAGGAGACTGGAAACTTTAATACGTTTATTTCATTGAGAATATAAAAATATAGAACTGGGAGGTCTATAGAAGTCTGAAGGGGATCTCAATGGATATACATGAATCCTTCCCTATAACTATTTAGAGTTTGTATATTTGTTTATGTATTATGTATTTGATAATAATCCCTCTGAACTAGATATATAATCATCCACAACTTGGAATATATATAAAGAAGATGACGACATTCAATTTCCATTACCACTCCTTACTGACAATATGTTTGGATACAAGATCTTTAAGTGTTGTTTGCGGAAGCAACCTTAGATTGAATCAAACAAGCAATAGAGAACAATAAATTCAAGCAAACACAGAGAATACATGGGATTTTACGTGGAAAACCCTTACAGGAAAAAAACCATGGCACAAAGCGACGTCAATCATTCTACCATAATCAATGAAAGTTACGATAGATGGAACAACTTACAATATAAACACTAGCTTCCCCTTCAAACCCTAGAATTTTCATGCTAGACTCTCTTCACCTTTGGCTGTAACTCTAATAGTAATTAGGATGATACTTATATACTCTCGTACAAGATTAATACTCTCGTACAAGATTAGGAAATAAAATTCGTACTTCAGTAAAACTTATGCGTTTTGGTCCGGTCTGACCGATCTGGTCGAACTGATTGGTCCTTTGGTCAAACCGAACAAAATGGACATTCTCCAATTAAATCGAATGTCGAACTGAAAACGTGCAAAACATCATTGCGTGCAAAGGCTCGAATCCAAGAATTTTCGGTTGAATCGACATAGGCTTTGGTCCAATCGAAAATTGCCTTCTATGCACTATGATTAAAGGCACTCGATCAACACTATACCTAGGTAGCGACAAAGGTGGTGTTGGACGAAGGGGCTAAACATTTTAGTAACAACAGATATTGATATAGCAAGTCACAGAGATGGGTTTGAGTATGCTCGGTGGGGCGGCGATTTGGGTTGTCGTGGGTGTTGCGATGGTGTGAGGCAGATGGTTGAGATGATGGGTTACAATAGATTCGACAATTAATTCTCCGACAGGTGATGTATGGCTATATATAGAGAATTTCTGGCACGTTTAGGTAGTAGCAGAGCCCTATAGGTCAGTGGGATCCGATAGTGCTGGCGCAAGAAGAGATAGTAGAGGTTGGTGCTGATGCCGCCACTAGAGAAGGAGATCTGGGTGGTGGGGTAATCAATTGCAGTAGCAACGGTTCAACGAAGCCTAAAGGAGATGCAAAATAAAGAATGGAGAGTAGGAATTAAGAAGATTGGGAACCTTGGCAGATGAAGATGTGATTGGATGGTAGTCCGAGAATGGATTACAATAGATCGGTACTGCAACTCTCATGCCATGTTAAACTTGAAAGGCTCCATGGTGGAATTTTGCGTATATTTTCCATTGAGAAGTTACATGCGGCCGAATGTGCTTGCGCACGCGCGCACACACACACGGTTATATAGTTAAACAAGGACAGACTCAAATTAAATGTAAAGATATCCTAAGGTATCATTCTAAGATATCATTAAAGATATCCTAATCCTAACATATTCTAACAAAAAATTGATGGATTTGAGATACACACAGTGATATTAACCCACTATTTGATTACCTATTTACATTATTCTTCTTGTATATAGAAATTTTAAACATTTTATTAATGCTCTTTATTTTAGTTGTATTAATATACTAATATATAATTCATGTATGTACATGCATATGTGGGTAATATTTCATGAACCTTGTTTCCAAATCACATCTCTCAACTTATCCCTCTCATTCATGGCTTTTTTTTTCTTTTTTTTTTTTCATGCAAAAGATTTCTGCTCTTTCTTGCTTGCTATTTTGGTTATGAACATGCATGTGAGAGTATTACATGACATAGGTGGGTCATGGCCATGTCTTGCAGGCTTTCTTAGATGCGTGGAAAGCTGCATGTTCCTACGCTGGCAAATCAACCTTTGTCGTCCCTGCAGGGGAGTTCTTACTGGGCCCTGTTGACTTCATGGGCCCATGCGGTAATGGTTCTCCTGCGGTTGTGATTGCAGGGACGTTGAAGGCTGTCACAGACCGCAGTGTATTTCCTGAAGATTACTGGATTTTATTTAGGGGCATGACCGGGTTGACGATAAGTGGAGGTGGAACCCTCGACGGCCAGGGAGCCGAAACTTGGGAGGGCACTGATTGCCCCAAGAGTAGACAATGCAATATGCCCCCTACTGTAAGTTCATGCATCATTTGCCCTTTTCTAATGAATGACTGAGATGATACATTCGAATTTCAATCTTGGGTGGGTGGCACATGATTTTCAGATGCGGGAGCCACCACCTTAATGGTCATGGGTCCACACCTGATCGACCGTTCAGGTGCTTGATGTGTGCAATTGGGTGGTTGTGATACATACTCAAACTTGATCAGTCTCAGTTCACTTTCTGATTTTCTACTGAGAAAGGCCATGGCTTGATAGCCCTGAAACCATGATCAAGTGAATCATCTTGCTTTCGTGGACGTAAGGTTCGATAATTCCCAGTTGCATTGTCATGGCTGCTGTTTTATTTCTTGTTTTTTCCTTTCAATCCTCATCACATGCCAGCGTGCGGTCGGCTATACGCAGTGGGCCATCTTGTTTAGCTCAAAAGAGTAGTGCAAGTGCAACAATTTCAACCATTATCCAAACAAGGTTTTTAAAAAATTACACCAAATGCCCATTTGGGAATCAAGTAATGAGAGCAATGTATCTGTTTGTGGCATTGGTGCAGTCTCTAAAACTCGTGGTCACTGACTCGAAGATCCACGATATTTCTTTGATAAATGCCAAGGGCTTCCACGTTAACTTTTTGAAATCTCAAAACGTTCACATGTACAACATGCACATTACTGCGCCTGAAGACAGCCCTAACACGGACGGCATCCACCTCAGTAGATCCACCAACATCAACATTACTGACTCCACCATAGGCGTAGGCGACGACTGTATCTCAATTGGAACTGGCAATGATGGCATCTACGTCTCCAATATCATCTGTGGACCGGGCCATGGAATCAGGTATGCGTTGATGTCCATTGGCTATGTAAAAATCTGGCCCTTGTAATGAAATTTGGTTGGGAAACTTGGGTGGTCTCTGCAGTGTGGGAAGCCTTGGCAAGCGTCCGAATGAGGAGAATGTGGCGAACATACATGTGAAGAACTGCACCCTCACCGGCACCGACAATGGTGTAAGGATCAAGACGTGGCCCGCATCACCCGTCCTCGAAGCAAAAAATTTCACCTTCGAGGACATCACGGTGAACAATGTTCAATTCCCTATCATCATAGATCAGAAGTACTGTCCAAGCAAACATTGCTCTGATGAGGTAACTATTAACACTCCCCATTAATCCCATTCGAAGAATCCATTAGCGTGACAAACAATTCTTAGAGGTGGTCTGATTGTGATTGGGTGGCCTTTGAATCCTATGTGGGGTCCGTCAATTGACACAAATTAACTCGTGTGGGGCCCACCGGCTCGGCTACATGCGACAGCCATCTGATCACGATTTACCTCGATCACCCATATTCAATTGTATTATTTTCCAATCCATGAATCAATTGATCATATTAAGTGACTCGAATTGAACTGAATGATAACATCTAGAGTGTATTTGGATATTCCTCAATTGAACTGAATTGCAATTCATTTTAGTGGTATCATTTTAACTCATGGTGATAACCGAAACCCACAATTTGCAATTGCAATTTGCCGAGTTTTGTGCGGGACTCTTGAAAGACAAGACATTGCAATCTTGATTAGCCCAATGATTGAAGTATTGCAATTTGATTGGATCGAACGTCCAAACATCTCATGAAACTAGTCTGTGTCCTCCCAACTCATGATTTTTTTTTTTTTACCATTTGAGTGCAGCCCTCAAAGGTAAAAGTCAGCAACATTATCTACAAGAACATCAGGGGAACTTCTTTAACGAAGCTTGCAGTCAATCTGGATTGCAGTCAGAGCACGCCGTGTGAAAACATAGTGCTCGAAAATATTGACTTGGCCTATCAGGACGACTCCCAACAGCTTGGATCGTTGTGCTATCATGCGAAAGTGACCACTTCAGGCGTGCAGAATCCACAACCTTGCATACTCAAGCAATGAGAGTAGCCATGGAAACTCATTTGTGATGATTTCTTATACTAGTTTCGATCTGAACGACGTCTACTAACATCTTCTCTCTATCATATGTGTGGTTTACATTAGGATATCATGTAATCGAATTCCATCGCTTCTGAATCACCAGGGCAATGCAATGATGTTATAATATCGGCCGATCATGGTTAGCGGATTTCACGTGTGACCGTTCAAGTATGCATGCATTTATATGGTGGACAAGCAGATCAATGGCTGTGATCATTCATCCATTTTTATATGTCGACTGCATACATAAACACGTGTAATAAAAAATTACATACATCTGTAGATTGTGCGATTTATATATAGAGAAGTTCTTCTTTAAAATTTCTGTTCCTAGCAGTATATGGATTTGCACACTTCTGTACAAGTTGGTCAATTGGTCCAGTGATTGAGAACAATGGCCTGTGGGGCCTTGGTGTGGTTGGATCATGCCAAAACAATCTCCCAGATTGGAAGATCCGAGCCATTGATCTTGGGCCTACTTTCACTTGAACATGGTTAGTGTATTACTCTTGTTAACTGTCTATTTCGGGCCTCAGATTGAAAGGTTAAGATTGTCCAATCAAGGAGTTTTTAGGGACATGGTTTGTCCATGATGGATCCCAACAGACTACACCGTGGGCCTCACTTGTACAAAATTCAAACTGAAAACTTGTGAAGAAAGAGATGAATGAAATGAGAGGGTGTTTGGATACTTTGGGTCCTGAACAGTTCCTCTAGTGGACCCCACTATAGATGAGCCACCATGAAAAACTTGCGATTAATGATGGTGTCCACAAATCAACACCACCACCCAAGAAAAAGAGGACTTTTCTCTGTAAGGGCTAAAAACCCCTGAATGAGTTTCCAAATGCCTGTTACTTTTTTGGCGTTTAAGGGACATGAAAGAGCATTTAAATAAAGTCAGGTTATTTTGAAAATTAAAAAAATGTGCGTGCTTATCAATGTGGCTAAGATTTCACCCACAAATGCCACTCAATAGTTAATATTCAACCTTGTCCCTTTACTTCTTTTAATACAGGTAGCCCACAATGACTTCTCTTCTCCATGTGTAGTATGCACAAAGAAGAGTTTGTGCAACACTTTGTAGGGTCACCATGCCATACATATAAAATCCACTCCATCCTCAAGGTAAAAATTA
The DNA here is from genome assembly GCA_003013855.2 of Liriodendron chinense. Taxonomy (NCBI): domain Eukaryota; kingdom Viridiplantae; phylum Streptophyta; class Magnoliopsida; order Magnoliales; family Magnoliaceae; genus Liriodendron; species Liriodendron chinense. The sequence continues at coordinate 11,565,775 of ML058469.1, read as the reverse complement.
TTATTTAAACTATATATACAAAATATCAGCATTCAAATACTAAGGAGACACACTAATTGCACTGGTGGGTGCATCGTGTGACTAATAGTGTGGGTGCGTTGTGCAGATAAAAGGATGGGTGTGTTGTATGACTGACACACACACACACACACACACATAAAAATAATAATAAAAAAAAAACTACCCTAAAAAATACTCAATACGTACCAATGGAAGCGATGTAAAATTACTCCACAAAACAGTAAGTTCACATGATATGGCTCACTTGAGTTTTTTAATGGGTTGATTTTTTATCTCCTCTTCATCCCAATGAGTTAGATCTTATTAACAAGTTTGATCAAAATATACCACTTGGTGGCCCACACCCAAACCTACCAATGGCATCCCATTCACACCGTTCCATATGGTGTGGCCCAATTGAGTTGTGGATCTAACTTATTTTTTTACCTTAAAACCTAACATGGAATATAGAATGTGTTGAGCAGAGTGGGCCTTAGAAGTAGAACATAGTAGGAGCTGCAAACTTGGGTGTTTTACACACCATGTAGAACAAGTGTTATAAAGGACTTCAGTCTCCTTCACCACTCTCAAATTTCTTCTGCATCCACCTCCCATTCTCTTTTTATCCCCTCCTTGCTCCACAAGTGTCACATGTGCCATACCTCTAGTTAAATTAAGGAAATTTTACAAAAAAAAACTACCTACTTAAAACAGAATTTACATTTCAATATGGGTTTTCAATAAGCTACGTACCCAATTAATCTAAGTAATTATTATAGAGTACCTTCTGTTAGATTTCTTAAGAGGAGTAAAAGGGTTGGCAGCTCAAGTGGGCTCCACCATGATGTTTATGTTAAATCCCACTTGACCACCAGATGCATTGCCATATTAGGCCCAGGGCCTAAAAATCAGCACCAACTGTGATTCAAGTAGACACACGATTCCATATAAACGGTGGGTGGATGTCACATAAACACCACGATGAGGCCCACCTGAGCCATCAACCCCTTTGCTTGCACATTGACCCCAACTTCAGTTAATAAATATTATGAAAAGTACTTTGATGATAATTACTTAAATTAGTGGGGGAGCTTATTGAAAACCCTTTTTGAAAAAGATACCAAAATGTAAGTTCTATATTAAGTAGGTATTTTTTTTGGTAATTTTTCCTTAAATAAATAAGAATATTTAAGTGTAACTATTTAATGGGTTCTGATAATTATCCCCACCTTCACGGGATAGCTAGCAATGTCCCAAATGCTTTTAAGCAACATACGGAGTGTTCAACCTTTGATTTGTGCTGTTAATTCATTCAAACAATTGAGAGCAAGCAATGGTAAAAACCCATGCAAATCCAAAATGGATAATCAAGATTGAGTAGAGAAACCAAAAAGTCCAAACATCATTCTAAAACATCTATATGATAGATCCAATTAACTTTGTATTGCTTATGATTCCTTAATGGCACTTTGATTTGATGAATCCAACCGTGTAATTAATCGGTAACTCATATAAAAATAAACAGCTGTAACAAGTTTTTCCCCAATCAAAGGAATATGATCAGTCAATCAGCATGATTTTTCAGCATGGTTTTCCCTCAATTGAATGAATGAACGGACGGTCTAGATGGACACTCCACATGTCACTAAAAGCATTGGGGAAATTAGCAAAACTCCCACTCGAGAGGAAGAAGATAAAATTTATATCAACAGTCATAGACACATGGAATGGCTTCTTAGTAGAGTTTGTTGAACGTCAGTTTGAATCTCTAACTCCAGCTGCTAGAAAGAAATCACCCACTGAGTGACTCGGTTTGAGTTGAGGGGTGTTTGTTTTTACCATTACATATGCAAATAGGGTAAATATGTAATAATTAGTTTTGAAGGCGTTCGTTTAAGAGGAAAGTACTTCCTTAACTGTGCCTCGAAAATAATGCCATGAAGCATGTAATCCAACGGGCTTCCAATGGTTAAAATTTGTGAGTCCCATAATAATATATGTATGTGATCCAGGCCGTCCATCCATTTTAGCATTTCATTAGAGAGCATTATCCAAAAAATGAAATAAATTCAAAGCTCAAGTGTACCACACCATAGGAAACAAGGGGTTTAATGACGTCCACCATTCTCACCATTTCCTATGGCATGGTCCTCTTGAGCTTCAGATCTATCTCATTTTCTGGCTCGTGCCCTAAGAATGAATTGGCACAGTAGATGGACAGCGTGGATAAGATAAGCTAAAAGCATAACAAAAAGTATAACGAATCAGCTCACTGTCAATGTCAACCTTAGTACTAATGCCATAATTACATTGGTAAATAATCATTATTTATTTACCTGTAATTACATGTGTAAATTAAAAACAAACATCCCCTTAGCTCCTTAAAGTCATCTGAGTCAGTGAGCTGACTCCATATGTGTAACAATGTTGAGCTTGGCATCGAGTTTTGCAGTGACTCAGAAGAAATCCAGTCGAGTCGAGTTGACTTGGCCAAGTTTGGAGTTGAGTAATCTAACTATGCCTCAGACATTATACACTTTAATTAGGGCATGTTTGGAGACCTGGAATCCAAGGAAGTAAAAAGGAATAAAATAAAATTAATAAAACAATAACTCCCTAATGATGATCTTTTGGGAGGTCCTGTCGAGTCATTATCATCTTGTCTAGGTATCCTATGATTTCAGGGGCTCTTTTAGTAGACAAGCTCACTAGCTAGCTACCTCGCTCCCAGTGATCCTATACAGAGCAATCTTACTACCATGTGCTTCCAAGCAAGAGAGAAATATTGGGATGTGTTGGGCCAAGTATGAAGTTAAGGACTGATCAGTAATTTGTCCGGCTCTGATTGGACTCATGGGTCTATCAAGCAGGGTTTCTTGTCTGAACCATGACACATTGTTTATTACACAGTAGTTCTAAGACCTAGTAATTCAACTCAAAACTATCTCAATCAACTAAGTGAGATTTCAAGCTAAATCACGAAAAATGCATCTGTGGATTTGACTCAGTCCCATGTCATCAAGACCCATTGAATTCACTTGCTAACTCGGTTGACCGAGATTCGGACTCACAATCTCAATTGAGAAAGCGAATGCATGCGATGAGTAAATGCTACGACCTGTTCAATTGTTGTTTTTTTTTTTTTTTCCAACTATTTTATATGTGGTTTGCTAACCTCCCCATCTTCATGGGGATGTTAGTAGTCCCCCAAGCTTTTAAGTGATATCTGAGATGACCAATCATAGCTCCAAATCATTCATTCATTGATACTACCATGAGCAACCAATGGTGCAAAACTCATACTAATTGGTTAACCTAAATAACTGACGAAAAATGGACAATTAAGATTGAGCAAAGAAACAAAATAGGTTTAATCATCATCTTAAAATGGGTATTTGATAGATCTCACTTCATATTGCCTATGATTGCAAAGTAGCACTTTGGTTTGATCATTCTAACCATGTGATTTATAGTCTTGGGACGGTTCATAGGGTTAGGATAATCTGTCACTGTGGTATTGCTGAATGAACAGTCCTGATTGATGATTGTGCACCCCACAAGTCATTTAAGAGGTAAAATTCCTTTATATATATATTAGTTTACTATTTATTACTACTAATATTTTAAGTCAGCTATTAAATTTTGTGTCCATTAAAGGAAAGTGGATTGCGTCCTAACGATAATCTATCCAGGCAGGAGCATTGTGGGGCCTATTGTGATGTATGCGTTTTATCCACACTATCCATCCATTTTTCCGTAAGTGCTGCGTGGATGGATTATCCTGGCAGTGCAGGAGAATCCACTTCTCCAATAAAATCAAGAAGCAATTGGGTAGTAAAATCACTCAATCCAGGTAAGCATCCAGTTAGAGCTAGGCTGCCAAGATTTTAAACTACCACGTTCCAAGTACATAATACAGAGAAGGTCTCAAGTCCAACCGGCCTAATAGATAAAATCAAACCTACTAAGAACGAACATCTGATATCGAACTCATTTAACAGGTCAGTCCCACCAGGGTCCTTATCCTTGCCTCGTGGTAGACTCCCAGGAGTTTGAACCAGATCTAGGGTTCGAGTACCCATAGGGGGTGAAATTCCACTATGGCGTGAGTGAAAGGGTCTATGTCCATGGGTGGGTGGGTGTGAGGTGTGTGTAAAAAAACGAAATGAGTCAGCTCCACCATGAGGATCAGCTCTTGCAAAAATCAGCCATATCCACTTATCAAGTAGGCCATACTTGCATTTTGCTATTTATCAATCGCTTGGGCCCCACCATGATATATGCATTATATCCAAACTGTCTATCCATTTTGCAAGATCATTTTAAGACATGAGCCAAAAAGTGAGGCACATCCAAACCTCAAGTAGACCAACACCACGTAAAACAGTGGGGAATATTGAACGCCAACATGCATGCCCTTGAAAACCTCTTCTATAGAAGTTTTGTCCATTGGCTGTAAAAGTCATAGATCTATTCTTATAAATAAGATGTAAGACATGGTGCTGTGTCTGTGTATTATCAGATAGGAACAGACATTGAAGATTTTAAGTGCTCCTGGTTGGTTGTGCAAGCCCTCAAACGTGCTGATGAGAACCAGAAGAAAATACTGTCTGTAAGAGCAGTTCCTTTTCCTTACTCATGCCATTATCCTTTAAAAGTCATGCTGGATTTTCTCATCCATGATGTCTGTTTCAGGAGAACTACAGGAAGTCAGATGCAGCCCATGTTACTAAAGTGAAGCAACTTTATAAATATCTCAATCTTGAGGTTTAAACTGTTGGAATACATAGTTGAATTAAATAGACTATTAAAACCGAAAACCAAAAAGAAAATAAAAGAAAATAAGATAGAAAACTTATTGGATTGAGTCGAGGCGTGACTGAGTCACTCGGCTTGAAATCGAATTTGCTCCCCTTGGACAGCATCCCATGTGCAACAGGTTTCCAGAGCAATCGACCTTTAGGATACAACGACTATGACCCGGTCCCAGTAGTGCACTCACTGTACGCAGGCTCGAAGCACTTGTAGTTTAACTCGAAAGTGCTGAGTTGACTTAGCGTAGAACTTTAAAAAACTTCTTAAAATCAGAGAGAGTCTTTTTAAAACCAGAGAGAGTTTTCTTTAAATTATTATTAAAAATCGAAATTAGGGAGCCCTTATATAAACTCTGAAATGGTGCCTTAAGCACCCTTTTGAAAGGGTTTGGTCCATTGGATTTAAACCCAACCGGAGTGACCAACCGACAAACGTGCGAGTACATTCATACAAATCAAGTCCTGCGAGTATAGCCCCCCCACAGGACCAAATTCACATGCCCCTTGAAAGGGGCTCAAGCCCTAAGGCAAAAAATATATCTTATATACAAGAAAGAATTCTTGTTCAAATCTGATGTGGGACTAAAACCCACAACACAAAAGCAAATGATTTCAAATTGTGGAGGGAAAACAAAAATTTTGAATTATTTTGAAATAAATACAACATAAACTCAGTCCTCTCCTTGTTTTTAAATTCGGTCCACAATGTAGAAATCTCACCAATCATATGACCCCCTTTGGATGTTGATCATACTTTTTATATCATTCTTTTACATACATGGATTGGTTGGGCTAATCTCATCTAACAGAAGTATTCTTTTACAATGATAAACAACCACCTCTATAACCTGGCTAACCAATTCCAATTCTGGCATCTCTTTCTAGTTTCAACAGCAAGGAATTTATTCATTGGGATCCACTATAGTGTCAGCTCTAAATGGGATCCACACATGCAACTGAATGATACAAAGCATGTTAACCATCTAACTGAGTCATTCATGATGAGCAAGCAGCCCTGAAATGTCACTCGAATCTACTTTTCATGCCCAATTTTAGTGCTGCTACATTTATCATTACATTACCATAGCCCATAGCCACAGGCCCTCCTATCCACGACTGCCTGCCTGATCTTTTTGCCCCCACACGGCCACATAGTTGTCAGTTTGGTATAGCTACATTGACTTTTTCTAAAGGAATAGACATACATTTCTTATAGAAATAGAAGAAAATGAGAATGCTTAAACTCTCATGTTAAAGCCTAGCTAAGGCATGTTGTGAGAACCAATACTCAGTACTTCTTTCTCTTCTTTTATAAAGAGATCCTAAGACCCTTCTTTATATGTGTTTTCACTTTTCTGGATCTTTTTAGATTTGCATCTTCTTTAGAGTTCTCATGTATTCTGATTGTGCATTGCTCAGAATCTGTGATTGCACAGTTGGAAAGTTTTACATAGAGAGCACGAAGGCCTCTGTTTTTGCTCTATTAATATTTTTTGCTTTTTGGTGGTTTTAGAATTTCTATATTCTTTAGAATGCTAGCTGATTTTGATAGGTCTCTGCTTGGTTTTTTATGATTGTTTTTCAAAAACGTCAAAAAGTCTTATATAGAGAATGTAATACCTTTCTTCTTAATGCCATCTTGAGAGAACATATCTTAATTTTTTTTTTTTTTTTTTTTGTCTACTCCACCTCTACTTGCACTTTCAGTTTGAACCTTCAAAGGCTAGCAGTTAGCAACAGGATAGTGGTTTAGTGAGTTTCCTAATGTGGATCGTTTCATTTGCTTACCCAAGTGCACTAGAGTTGTTGAATGATGAACTTGTTGTATATTTATTGCGGTTATCGATAATGGTAGTTAAGATTTGAATTCAACTTAAAAGACAACTTTTGTTAAATATCTTCAATTCAAGTAGTATTTTCAAGGTTTCATAATGTGATTTGAAAAAGATAAATGATCACCTAATTGCATATTCTGTTTATAAGTTATTAATTATTAATATTGTATTTTGTTTTATTTTGTAGACTGTATGTTGGTGGTGACAGTGGGGATGTTTGAGCTGATGGATTTTTATTTGTATTGGTTTTATGTACTGGTGGGATGTTTGTACTAGTGGGATTGACATTTGGATTTTTATTCAAGACATTTGGTCATTTTAACTGGTATATGAATTAAATGCTTTACCAGGTGGCTGTGAATTGCTTGTTTTATCAGTTTATTATGATATCAGGGAAAAAAAAATTTATGTTCATTGATGATTTGTTATTATAGTACCATTTCCAAGGAACATTTTCATTGGTAATAGTACTACTATCTACCATTTTCAAAGATTTTTCACCGGTAATAGCTCGATAATAGTCAATAGCAGCAAAATTATGGACTTCTGCCGACGAAAAATTTCTTTGATAATTAGTTGATTTTTACCAACAAAATATTTACTTTCATTGGCAATTACTTTTTCCAAAGGTCTTTATTGACGGCAGTCTCGACGATACTTTTCATCAGTAAAACATTAACCTAGGAAATTTAAACTTTTACCAAGGAAAAATTTCCTCGGTAAAAGCCACAATTCTTATAGTAACCCTCGAATCCTCTTCTATAAAAGTTTTGAATCAAGCTATAATCTTGTTTTCCCTTCATCTAGGTCTGTGTGACCTTGTAAACAAATTGGATGACAAATAAACATAATATGGCCCTATAAAGGTTTTAATGATAAGTGTCACCATCTCCACTACTTTCTGTAGTGTGGTGTGCTTGAGGTTGAGGTTTGAATCAGCCTCATTTTCTTTACTTATTTCCTAAAATGATATGACAAAATAGATGGACAATGTGGTACATTATACGCACAGAACTTGATGACGTCAACACACCACAATAGCCAATCTTAGTTTTTTTTTTTTTTTTGTTATCTAACTATTAGATTGTGGAAAATTTATTTGAACAGTTTAAAATGAAAAATATTTAGTGGACTTATTTTCACAAATAAGTGTCCACGAATCAGAGAATAGGAGTGTTCCACATATTTAATGTTAGGATGACATCATGACAATGGGTTTCATTGTTTAGTTAGTTTAGACTAAATGGGTGTTTGACAAATCTATTAATAAGAGCTTATTTGCTTATTCTAAAAAAAAAAACTCTTATTTTAAAAATAGACCGTTTGGTAAAGTTTTCATTTTAGAGCTTATATTTTTAGAAACTAGTAAAAAAACTCTTAAATAATAAGTGATAGGAATGCCACTTTTTCTTTAAGAACTTATTTAGCTTTAGCTGGTAGACATTTTTAATAAATTTTTGGACAAGTTTGTCCTTCAACTTTTTAAGTAATTCCCATCTGGCCATCTTTTCTTCTTTAAAATATCTCTAAAGTGGGCCCACATGATGAACAACCCATATTGAATGTGGGTTTCCATATCAATGTGGGCCCACATAATGCATGGTCACATCAAAGGTGGGCCCTGCATGATGAACAACCACATCAAAGGTGGGACCTACATGATGGATGGGGGACATTGAAGGTGGGATCACATCAAAAGTAGGCCCACATGATGAACAACCCATATTGAAGGTCGGGCCCCACATGATTGACGGTGAACACCAAAGGTGGGTCCCACATGATGGATGGTTGGCATGATTGATGGACTATCCACATCAAGCGGGCCCCATATGATGAACGGTTCATAGCAAAGGTGGGACTCACATGATGGATGGTGGACACTGAATTTGGGACCACATGATGGAAGATAGACATTAAATGTGGGATCAAATGATGAATGACCCATGTTGAAGGTTGGCCCCCACATGATGGATGGTCCATAGCAAAGGTGGGACCTACATGATAGATGGTGGACATCAAAGGTGGGTCCCACATGATGGACTATCCACATCAAGTGAGCCCCACATGATAGATGATCCACAACAAATGTGGGTCCCACATGATGGATGGTCCACATCAAAGGTAGCATCTAAGTGATGAATGGTGGATATTGAATGTGGGATCACATGATGGAAGGTTAACATTAAAGGTGGGCCTACATGATGAATGACCCATATTGAAGGTTTGACCCCACATGATGGACAATCCACAGCCAAGTTGGGACCTACACGATGGATGGTGGACATCAAATGGGTCCCACATGATGGACTACCTACTTGATGTGGGACTCACATGATAGTGGTCCACAACAAAGGTAGGACCCACATGATGGATGGTGGACATCAAAGATGGGGCCCTCATAATGAATGACTCATATTGAAGTGGGGCCCCACATTAAGGTGGGCCCACGTAATGAAAGGTTCACATCAAAGGTAGGCCCCACATGATAGATCATCAAATTGTGGCCCAATATGACGGAACGTGCACATCAAGTAGGTCCCATTTAAATGGCAGTTCACGTCAAAGGTGGGATCCACATGATGGATGATGGTCATTGAAGGTGGCCCCACATGATGGTTAGTTGATATCAAATATGGGCTCACATGATGAACACCCCATAATGAAGGTGGGCCCCACACAAAGAATAGTCCACATCAAGGTGGGCCCACATAATGAACAGAGTGGGCTTCACATGATGGATGACTCACATAAAAGTGTGGCCCCTCATAATGGACAGTTGACATTAAGTGGGTCCCACCTAATGGACGGTCCACATCCAAGGTCTCTCATGATGGATGACCCATATCTAAAGTGGGTCGTATGGTGGATGATCCATACAGAAGGTGCACCTCACATGATGAATAGTGAATCAAAACTGGCCCTATATGATGGACAATACACTTCAAAAGTAGGGCCCATAATATGGGCACATCAAATGTGGAGTCCACGTGATGGTGATGGTTAGTAGACATTAAGGGACCCCACAAAAAGAATAATTAGCATTGATGTTGGGCCCCACATGAGGGACGGTCCACCCTAACAACCATTTGGATTGTTCTTATATTTAAGTTGCTGTAATCTTTAAAAATGACATCAACTACCTTTAAAAACCTCCTATTTGAAAGTTTTATCAAATGAGCTTATTTTAAATGAGAGCTTTTTTTTTTTTTTTTAATATTTTGCCTGATGAGCTTATTGAAAATAATAGTTAGAACAGAAATAGCTCTTATTCAAAAAGCTTTTATTGAATTAGAGTAGAGGGGACGCACGCGGCATGCGATTTTTGAGTGCCTGCATATCAATCGTCATGGGCAGCCAGTGTATAAAATAACTCCTGAGTTTTTTGAATTATTTAATTATTAAAAAAAAAGGTCGTTGGGATCTGAGAACATGCCAGCTGTAACGACAGACAGGAAAATTTGGGCGCGGATTTCTTTCCTCCGAAAGCCTTGTGCAGGAAGTTTGGGCCAAAGTGATGTTTTTTGATAAATCCATCCCGTCCATCCGTTTTGGGAGCTCATTTTAGTACATGAAAACAAAAATGAACTGGATCCAAGACTCAAGTGGGCCGAAAATGTGAGGATTGAACGTCCACAGTTGAAATATTTGTGGAGCCAAAGGAGTTTCGAATCAGGATAATATTTGTGTTTCAAGTTCATCCAAGTAGTAGTGACGTCATGAACGGTATGGATGTCATATAAACATCACTGTGGACCCAGGGAGGTTTCAACGGTAGTAATTTACCTAACCATTTTTCCTTTAGTTCGGCCCACTTGAGTCTTGGATCCGGTTCATTTTTGTTATCATGTCCTAAAATGAGCTTCCAAAACGGATGGACCGGGTGGATTTATCAAAACAACATCAATGTGAGCCCCAACTTGGTTCTAGTGCAGGAACTTCCTGCGCAAGGCTTTTGCAAGAAATCCGCGCCACGAGGACGGCGTTGGCGTGGGAGATTCACCTAAATAAATTTTAAAATGAAAGATGTGGTGCCGTGACTTTGGCATATGCATAGATCGACCGTCCACATTTATCCAGATGACGGATCAACCATGGATGAGGTGGGGCCCAAAGGTTACGATAGTAGAATCATCCTGTCGTTGATTAACAAATCGATGGTCACGATTTGAATGATCTGTATTTACCGGAATGAATTTTGTGTGTGATCACTGATCAACTGATGTCTCCACGCGCGTGCATGAGCCGTACAAATATACACGCTTGGAGCATGTGTCATATGGTGATGCATGATTGTGATCTGACCGTTGCATCAGGTGATTTGCACTGTTTAAGTCTCAGGTGGGCCACAGACTGTTAAATAACTGAATGGCTAAGGAATAAAAAAGAATTTAATCATTAATTAACGGTGTACGTTGTAGCTGCCTGAAGAGTGAAATTGTCTGATTTTTTGGACTGAAGATCTAACCATTATTTACAACTGAATGAAAAGTTCAGATCTAATACACGTGTTTCATATTTGCACGTGTGGCTGCGTGTAATGTGTATGGATCTACACGCGTGTGGAATCAGCAAAGCTCATGATAGTGCTCGCCGACGAGAGAAGGATCAAAAGCCATCCCACTCACCGCTAAAAATGCTCTGATATAAATCCCCTTTTTATCTTTTACAATTTCCGGATGATACACGAGCTGTACCTCTTGCTACGTACCTCGCGCACCGAGAGACACGTGGGTGGAAATTTCATGAGATCCACTCCGTTCATCAGGTACGATACCTCGATTTCAAGTTATAAACAAAAAATTACGAAATCCAAAATTCATTTAAGCCATATTCTAGGAAATGGTTGGAATGTGAGGTCTATCATTAGTTTCTTGTCGGGTCCACCGTATTGTTTCTCTGCCATCCAATCCATTCATCTGATGTGCCTCAATAGGATACATACTCATGTCGGCCATAACACGTGAATTTAGAGGTTTTTAACTATAACTTTATGGATTGAATCACCTGAGCGTTGGATCAGTCTGATTGTGAGGATCAAAGCTAAAAAGGAAGTAATGGACCTGATGGACGGTTGGATTTCATTCTTGTTAAGTCCTTTTCCCACGTTAGAAAAAGTGACCCTGGTAGGTAGCTACGCGAGGTACGCAAGCGCTTTCCTTGATACAGTGCAAGGCATGGGATATAGTAAAGGCTCCCAATCGTATTGTCACATTAATGTGAAATCTGAACCGTCCAAATAGTGGTTTTCACTGGAGATTGATCCAGAACTTACAAAAATTCATTTTTCTAGAAAAATCTGATGCCTAATTTGGAGAGTTTACTACTGTTAGTTTTGCAGTCCATTAGATCTCCACCAATCGACAGGTTCGGATCATACTTTCAGAATCAGTTTCTCGAGCATTAGGACCCATCTACAGAATCACTTACTGGTTGGATAGTCCGGATCTAAATTTCATGACACGTGTACGTCAGAGGTGTCTCACGTGTATCCTAGCTATAGTGCATATACCAAAACCCATTTCACAACCGATCTCCTACAGCGCGTGTGTACCATAATTTGTGGTGCTTCACTATCATTACTGCAAAAATATTATATATATGAAAAATCCTCACAATTAAAACTGTATTTTCCAATGTGTAGATCATCTGTTACAAAAATCAATACTGTACACTCAAACTATGGGCCACAAATTAGAATTGTTGGAAAACCTACGGTCTGGCTCAAAACACAGGACCGACTCACCTAATGAGTGGACCTGCTTATTTTAGAGATGCATGAGCTTCATGGTGGGGCCCACCGTCTTCATTGAAACAATGTCCTACGTGGCATGTTGGCTGGAGGGATTGTACGGCACCGCAAGATGTGGTGGAGTTGTCTGCAGGCGATCCGTTCTCTTACAAATGTATACTGAGGTCAGAGGAAAAACCTACTGGGTCTACTCGCACGGTAAGAAAAGTAAGAATCTTACTCACATACAAAAGATCAGGGCCGTAGGTAGGTAGCCCATCCAATGCATGTCCCGGGCCCCACAAAATGATTCCAAGCTTCAATTTAGGTGGACCGTACAGGAGGATTGATGGGGACCGTTAAAAGCAGTTGTCCAACCGTTCCACACTTAGTTTTTTCGAGTGACCCATGTGATGAACAGATCTGAGCCCTTCCTTCTGATTAATTACCCAAACTGTGCAGATTGTTTGATGAACGGTCAGGATTTAGTATACGTGTACTAATTCTGGTGCGTGTACCCAACCCCTTAGATTTTTAATCCTACTCGACCGACTGTCTTCATCCATTTCTCAACTCAAAGAAGGAAGCCGCTAGAGTTGCCGTCAAACAGGCACAACCATCCTTTCTCTCTGCAGAGGAGGCGCAGTTTATTATCCTACACCCCTTTATCTTTCTGCAGAGGAGGCGCAGGTTATTATCCAACACCCTCTCTCTCTCTCCATTTTGATCGTGATCGTGATCTCGATCTCGATCTCGATCTCGATCTTCAGGTACGCTTCTCTAAATCAGGAAATTTTAATTTCTCCATCTCCGATTCAATCAATATCATCAGATCCGTCCATCCCGAAATCTAAAAACCATGAATTCCAGATCCAACTCTTCCCAAACCCCATCCTCCTTCAACAACTACCAATTCGATTTCGGCCTCACCTCAAATCGTTCATCCTCCACCGTCCGATCTCTCAAAGATGAAAAGAACCCACCCCTTAACATGCCCCATTCCTTGTCCACATCGTCATCAACATCCAGACCGGTCTCCTCGTCGTCGTGGGCCCCAAACAAACCCGCATGGACACACCAACCTTCTCCGGCCCACCAACCCAAACCCACCCTCTCGAACCCGACTTCCATGGTCGGTGACATCTTCGGCAAGAGCTGGGGTTCCACCGGCCCGTCTGGCTCTGTGACCCATCTCGGAATTCCGGCGAAGAACCCGAATCTGTTTGGCGATCTTGTCGGTACAGCCCTTGGGCAAGGTAAGGCGGCCATGAACGCCCCCTTGAAAGATGCTGGCCCTCCCAGGAATTCATATTCAATGGGAAATTTGGCAGATACACTGCCGAAAACAAACGATCCGATGAAAACTAGCAGTAGGGGATCTTCTGAGAATATGGGCAATTATAGTTCTGTGAGTAATGATAAGAGGAGCGGGAATTTTGCTGGTCCTGCTGTGAAATCCGGTGGATCAACAAATTCGAGCAAGGACCCGTTTGAGTCTTTGGCAGATCTTGGATCAAAAAAGTCGCAGCCCATGATGGGAAATTCTTCACTCAATAGGAATAGGAGTGGCGATGACTATTTCAGTGCATTTCAAAATGCCCCGAAAACAACGAATTCAAATCCAACTCCTCCCATGAACAATACCAATGTATTGAACTCTGGTTCTTTTCCGAAAATGGATGATTTTGTCATGCCGAAAGCCCAAGATAAGCAGCCTGCTGCTCCTCAATCAAAGGGCATCGATCCCCTTGACATGTTGTTTTCATCATCGGCATCTGCTTCTGCTTCTACAGCTGCAGCTGAAGGGTCTGGAAATCAGCCATTATCTGAGATCGATGATTGGGGTCTGGATTCGGAGTATGATGGTAATAATGATGAAGGTGGTACGATTGAGCTTGAAGGGCTTCCACCCCCACCTGCTGGGGTGACGGCTTCAATCGCAAAAAATAAGGGGTTGGATAATTACAAGCAGGGGCAGTATGCTGATGCTATAAAATGGTTATCTTGGGCAATATTGCTTCTTGAGAAAGCCAGTGATGAGTCTGCAGCTGTAGAGGTTTTGTCCTGCAGGGCTTCATGTTATAAGGAAGTTGGAGAATATAAGAAGGCAGTCGCTGACTGTTCAAAGGTAACACACATTTCATCTTTTTATTATTATTTATTTGAACTCTTTTAATCAATAGCCCTCATTTTATATTTATTATTATTATTATTTTGAGAAATGCAGTGGCAATTTGTCCCACATTTTTCAACGTGGCACTTGTTTTTGTCTACTTCTCAATCAATTTCATTTCAATCTTCACAAAAGATGTTTCATTTTTGTACTAGATCCAAGTTTTACATCAGGTGGACCACAGAGTATATGTGCTGTGGCCTATCATCAAGTGGGTTACATGTTTATGAATGAAAAGGATGGTTAAAAATGATTTTTTTGGTTAAAAACAATTTGATGGGGTCAAAAGAAAAAAAAAGCCCCAATTCCAGCCAAAGAAGATCACAGATCTGTAGTGGATACAACTCTTCACAAGTTTCCAGCTTCTAATAATTTGGACAAACTGTCTCTTTTGATGTCATCCAAATTTCTATGAATTCACACACCAAAAGCAATATAAAAGCAAGGGATTGAGAAAATAAAGGTCTTGTGGAGTCCTCCCGCAATCAGAATGGACTAGAGGAGTCTCAGACCATGCTTTCTGGAAGAATCACTCTTCTAGGGTTTCTTTCCCATGTCAAGAGACAATAAAGATGGCTTTCATGCCATTTAACAATTCGTGCATTTGTTCTTAGGTCTCCATGCATGGCTGCTGCTTTTTTCTTTTTTTCCAAAGCAAAAGCCAAAATAAAATTAAACTCCTATTTTTTCTCTATTAAAATGGTAGATGTATTAAAAGTGATAACTAGAGAGTACTTGTCAAGGATATTGAGATCAATGAAAGGAGGAGAAGCGATTTTTAGAACTTGTTAAATGAAAACTTCTTTGAGAGCATGGGAATAGAAGGAACCATAAACTCAAATGACGTCCAAGACTATAGATATTATCATAGGATTAGGTTATTTAAAGCACAAGAAGCTTTGAGAAAGATGAAAATTGGAAAGCCCTTGGACCAATTGGCATAACAAGAGAGGTTTGAAAGTGTATGGGATATATTGGGTTATTTTGGTTGACAAAGTTGTTCAACAAGATTGTAAGATCGAAGAAAATTCTAGACGAATGAAGGAGAAGTATTGTGGTACCTATTTATAAGAATAAAGGAGACACAGAGAGCTGCACTAACTATCTTGGGATTAAACTTGTGAACTATATGGAACATTGGGGGAGAGTGATTAAGCAAAGAGTAAGGCATGAGACAAACATATCAGAAAATCAGTTTGGTTTCATGCGAGGGTGGTCTATCACTGAAGCTATTTTCATAAGACAATTGATAGATAAATATAGGGAGTGGAGGAACGATATTTACATGGTCTTTATTGACTTAGAGAAATTGATGCAGGATGCCCTAATCGTGATGCATGCTCATGAATATATGTAATCCAGCGGAAATAAATAGCAATAATAATCTAAAATTCAGCATGTACCATCATAAATTAAGAAAATCATAAAAGAGGCATGCAATGGAGCGGGCCATCATCACAACTACGAAGTAAGAAATTCAAATAATGCATAGGTTAGATCCGGCGAGGGATGGAACCTCCCGATCTTGCATGGTCATCACTCAATTGCTTAATGGGAATCAGTAATCTGAAAGATCAAAGGATTTCTCGGATGAAGGATTCGAAAATCTGAGGAACTAGGGTTTGGATCAAGTCTCAGATTTTGAGTTGTGGGAAATAAACAAAATAGAGATTTAGAATGATAAGAAAAGAAGATAGATTACCTGGAAGAAGGTTGGAGGGACAAAAGAAAAGGAGAGAAGAAGATCAGAGAAGAAGATAAAGTTCCGGGGGGGGGGGGGGGGGGTGGAAGGGGCAACCAAAGAGGCTTTCATTCAATAATAATCAATTAATGAAAAAGGTTTAGGGGCAACCAAAGAGGCTTTCATTCAATAATAATCAATTAATGAATGAGGTTTAGGGCAACACCCTTATAAAATTCGGAATTGGCATAATTACCAAAATACCCCTAATAACAAAATTTCAAAAAAGAAAAAGAGAAAAGAAAGCCATTTGTATGAAAAAACATGCGCACACTAATCCAAAACTCAAATAAGTAAAAATGCATAAAATAAACTCAAATCGAAGATGTCCGATAGGCTCCGATGAGGGCAAGATGAAAGTGGGCCACGAGAAACCAACGGTCCGATCATTTCCTCCAAGCAACTTATACATGTCTTCTCAAGGTGGGGTCTTCTCAAATGTCTCATACTACATGTGTAAGGTCTTCGATGCTCCTTAAGTCGTCACGAATGATCCAGGCCCGTCATTATCGAGCCATAAAGATATAGGTGTCACTTTGCCTCCTACGTTGATAAACCCTAAAGGGCTTGATGTCCGCATCATTCTCCTCGTCTGAGAAGAGCTCGACTCCGGCGAGATAAAGCTCTGGTGTATCTCCAACAAATCTGGACCAAGTCTTTGCAATTCCGCTTCTGTCAACCATGTAGAATCGGGTGGTGGCTTGTTCTTCCATTTTACAAGATATCTCTGGAAACCTCCATCTATTGTGGAAACTATCTCTTCATTCACGATCCTTTCAATTTCTTCCTTTCGAATAATAGGTGGGGAAGGGGTGGAGTGGGTTGTGAAGCAAACTCAGAGTATGGCCATGAAAGAAAAGAAAGATCAATGGTAGGATTAGGGAAAATGACTAGATTTTCTACATTAAACGTTGGACTAATGCCCATTTCAGGTTGAAGGTATATCTTATACGCGTTGGACCCAATTCTTTGCAATACTTTGAATGGTCCAGTACTATGCGCTTGTAATCTCTTAGCGGTACTCTGAGGAAACCGCTCTGGCCTCATCCTCACCATTACATAATTTCCTTCCTGAATTTCTTGTAACTTACGATGCAAGTCAGCTGAACGTTTATAACTATCATTGCTCTTATTTATCCGCTGTCTAATATATGTATGCAAATCATGAATGTGACGGGAAAATGCATTGGCTGACTCTGAAGATCTCTGGGAGACAGACATGAATGAAACTAAAGGACGCTCTGAAAAAGCAACAGACTCGAAATAAACAATCCTACGGAAATAAACAACCCTATGATCTAGAACTTGAAAAACTGTAACAAAATGACACTTTCCATGGGTGACACATAATTTCTCATTATAAGTGTTATAAATAAGGATGATGTTCAGGTATCCCAACATTTGAAAACACACACTATTGATACCAAGTCTTGAGCAGATCTTGGCATCAACCATTATGTCTAAAATGTCATCAAGATGCGGAATAGGGGCTTTGACCATCATATCCACCATGAAATGAATACGTCGCAAGATGGCGTGACACTTGACTGAAGCTTTGTGGACGGCCAGGATATGCTCACATGTGCGCCATATGCTATTGTTTTTTAAAGTGAAAAGGGCAAGCTTGGCACACAAAACAAAACTCCAACTCAAACTTTCCTTATTGAATTCTTCCTCGAGAAGTTTATCAAATTGACGTTGCTTTTTTGTATTTTCTGGGGGGTTTACCTGGTATAGAGGAAAGCTTGATAGGACCGACCCAAGGACAAGATCGATTGTGTGTTGAATGTCCCATTTGGGTGAAAATTTATCCCACAAATCATCTAGTGGAATATCACAACTCATGTGGGTGTCTACCATCATATCCTCACTAGTTTCCTTTTTAAATTCATTCGTGTACATTATAGTAAGAGACTTAGATTGGGACTCTACATCACTTAAGTCACACCTAATATCTGGAAGTGGTGCGGTATCAATTTCTTCGAACTTTTCATCACTAACACACACTTCATCATCATCAACGATGATAAGCGATGCCTCAATTTCTTCCATTTCCCCAGGACTGACATTAGGTACGTACTCTTCCACTTCATAAACATCATGTTTGGACCCATCCAACTTGCCGTTCATCAAGGCATAATGTTGATAATCTTTTCCATAGTTAGGGCTAGTCTGGTTGAATGCTTTTAATTTGTCGTTGAGATTCTGGAAGGATTTTCTAGAATGGTTTTCAATGTTGTCCAGACATCGGGATATGATGGCCAAAGCCTTCATAATCTGATCCCGATTCATGGTAGTGATGCGTAATCCAAAACCATGACCGAAAACGAATGGGCACACAACAAAGGACTTGTCCTAGGTTCTTCTTAAATTTAACTCTATGGATTGGATGACTCACAATGTGAGTGATATGAATTTAATCTTATGATGATGTACGAACTGACAAACTTCCTAACCCTAGGCTTACCAAACTAGAATTTTCTAATTCAGGAAATTTTTTAAATTTGGAAACTTTCCAAAAATGGAAAAACTTCTAAAAATAGCAAATTTCAAAAGTAAGACTTTCTAAGTCTGGAAACATGAAATCCGAACACTATGATCCAAATCTGAAAATTTTCTAAATCTGGAAAGTTTCTAAAAATGGAAACTTTCTATTTTTGGAAACTTTCTAAATCTGAAAATTTCTAAAACTGACCTAAAATTAAAACCTTAGTTTGATAACTCGATCTAAACATAACCATGCAAGCCCTATTCTCTGATACCAAATTTGATGTAGGATGCTCTTATCGTGATGCATGCTCATGAACATTTGTAATCTAGCGGAAATAAATAGCAATAATAATCTAAAATTTAGCATCTACCATCATAAATTAAGAAAATCATAAAAGAGGCATGCAATGGAGCGGGCCATCATCACAACTACGAAGTAAGAAATTCAAATAATGCATAGGCTGGATCTGGCGAGGGATGGAACCTCCCGATCTTGCATGGTCATCACCCATTTGCTTAATGTGAATCACTAATCTGAAAGATCAAAGGATTTCTCGGATGAAGGATTCGAAAATTTGAGGAACTAAGGTTTGGATCAATTTTCAGATTTTGGGTTGTGGGAAATAAACAAAATAGAGATTTAGAATGATGAGAAAAAAAGATGGATTACCTGAAAGAAGGTTGGAGGGAAAAAGAGAGAAGAAGAAGATCAGAGAAGAAGATGAAGTTCCAAGAGAGAGAGAGAGAGAGAGAGGGAGTGAGGGAAGAGGCAACCAAAGAGGCTTTCATTCAATAATAATCAACTAATGAAAAATGTTTAGGGCAACACATTTATAAAATTTGGAATTAGCATAATTACCAAAATACCCCTACTAACAAAATTAAAAAGAAAAAGTAGACATTTGTGTGAAAAAAAACGTGCACACACTAACTCAAAACTCAAATAAGTAAAAATGCATAAAATAAACTCAAATCTAAGATGTCCGATGGGCTCTGATAATGGCACGATGAAAGTGGGCCACGAGGAACCAACGGTCCAATCATCTCTTCAAAGCAACTTACACGTCTTCCCAAGGTGGGGTCTTCTCAAATGTCTCATACTACATGTGTAAGGTCTTTTATGCTCCTCAAGTCGTCATGAACGATCCAGGCCCGTCATCATCGAGCCATAAAGATATAGGTGTCACTCGCCTCCTACGCTGATAAACCCTAAAGGGCTTGATGCTCGCATCATAAATCATATGATAGAGTCCCTAGAGAGTCACTCTAGTGGGTGTTGGGAAGCAAAGGAATTTCAAGAGGATATATTGATGATTAAGAATATGTATGAGGGAGGGATAACAAATGTGAGGGTCACAAGTGGAGACAAGTGAGTTTCCAATACAAATGTGAGGGTCACAAGTGGAGACAAGTGAGTTTCCAATTATTGCAGGCTTGAACAAGCCGATACACAACAGAGCAAAGAAAACCTACAAGGAAAAAAAAAAAATAGAAGAGAAAAAAAAAACCTGAAACAGGGGAAGGGAAACAAAAGGAAAACAGAAAAGCAAGGCTACACCACCAAAACCGCACACCCAGCACTAAACCCCCTAAACTTTAGGGGGCCCAATCTCTAAAAAGGGTAAGAACTCTAGAGAAGACCCCCGCCACTGAAGTGGAAGAGTTCTTAAAGCATCTGTTTTTGTGTTCCGCCCAAATGGCCCAAAAAACAACAAGAAGAAAAGTCTTCCATTTTCTTTTACCCAAAGCCCCTCCCGAATCCGCATGCCATTCGGACAAGAGATCTTCTATAGAGAGAGGCATGACCCAGGAGACCCCTGCTAGCCCGAGAAAACTCCACCAAATATCGGAAGAGAGAGCAGTGTAACAAGAGATGATCCACTGTTTCTTCAGCTTTAAGGCAAAATGGACATCCATTGGGGATCTGCATGCCACGCTTCCTAAGGTTGTCGATAGTTAGAATTTTCTTTATTCCCGCTAGCCTTCCAAAAGCAGCAACCTTGGGAGGAACACCATAGGACCATATAGGCCCAATTGGACAAGGAGAGGAGAAGGAAGAAGCCGTCAGAGACTTATAAAAGGATTTCACAAAAACAGGCCTGACGGTGACAACACCCAGCACATCGCGTCTTCAGGATTGGAAGGATGAGGCATAGGGGCTCTCTGCAACAATCGAAGAAGCAAAGAAAATCCAGTTAGCTCTAAGGGGAAGTTTTTTAACCAA
Organism: Liriodendron chinense; assembly: GCA_003013855.2. Classification (NCBI taxonomy): domain Eukaryota; kingdom Viridiplantae; phylum Streptophyta; class Magnoliopsida; order Magnoliales; family Magnoliaceae; genus Liriodendron; species Liriodendron chinense. Next base: position 11,544,770 of record ML058469.1, on the reverse strand, counting down.
TCATGCATAAAAAGAGGTGTGGGATCCTCCTAAAAACGTAAATGCTTATGTAACCTGCGTCGGTACATGGGGCCTGCATAGTTGGCACTATCGTTCATGAAATGATTTCAAGTGCTTGAGATCCACCCCGTCAATCAGGTGCACGTGCGCCACCCGTGTTTGGATGTGATCCTGCTCCAAACTCAGGTTGGCTACATGGTAGAAAATAGTGTAAAATCATTCCTAAAACCTCTAAACTCATGTTGTGGCACACCTGAAATTTTGGAATAGCTTATTTGTTGCCTGTCCATCTATCTGGGTGATGCATGTCAGATGAATGGATTGGATGGTACATCAAAACCACATGGGGCCCAAACACAATTAATGATGGGCTTCCCCTTCTCGGCTGTTCCTTATGGTGTGGCCTACCTGAACCTGATTTTCAGACTCCAGAAGGAACACGAGGCGGCAAATTTAATGGAAGGAATGGATCTCATGCATGTTCTTCCCACATGGCACACACTGATTGGCAGGGGCGATGCCTACAATTAGGAAGGTTTGTATCCTCAAAGTTATCTATGCTGGAGGAAAGCAGGAACAACTGAAAAAAGAAAAAAGAAAAACAACAACAACAACATAGGTACATAGGCATGGACGCCTGCCAAGGGTTTCTGTATGGTGCCCACCATTTTCCATCCAATCCATTCTTCAAGTGAGCCTCATCAAGATGAACACAATAAAAAATCACCCCGATGTAAAGTCTCAAATGGGCCACACCATGTGAACTTTTGGTTGTCAGTTTACTTTGTTCTTGTGGTGTGGCCCGCATGAGTTTTCATCTGATTGATGTTTGAGATATACAGTGTCGGAGAAGGATCACCTGATGGACTGAGTGGCATAGTGGGCCCCACACATCTTTGGTGACCTTCCCTAAAATGGCCCACTGGATCACCAATATAGACATCATGCAGCAACTGAATCGTCTCTACATCTCTGATGCTAGAAAAAATAAAAGAGAATTTAGAAAAAAAAAAAATTTGAAGAAAAATAGAAAGAAAAGAAATGAGAAGAGGGCTGCCAGCTGTCCAAGCCCACATTTCTCATACATGTGTGGCCCATGGATTGACCAGGCTAACTTGATTTTTGGGGGCTGTAGAACACATGGTGAGATCCACCTGATTAATGGGCATGCTCATGCGGCGTTGCAGTGTGTGTGTGTGTGTGGGGGGGGGGGGGGGGGGGGGGGGGGGGGGTTCATCTTAGCATGGTTCTTTCTAATGGGGGTTATTTTGGTTTCTTCAGCTGTACGCTTATTTGCCAAAAGGAGTATCTAGGCATGTCATTTATCTTGGAAAAGAATCTTATGTCGGATATTGTTTTTACAGATACTTGAAAATGATAGCGCAAATGTGTCGGTGCTACTTCAGCGTGCACTTTTGTATGAAAGTTCTGAGAAATACAAACTTGGGGCAGAGGATCTGAGGGCAGTTCTGAAGATTGATCCGAGTAACAGGCTTGCAAAAAGCACTGTCCATCGGTTGGCTAAGATGGCGGACTAGAAAACTTTTTTGGTGTTATTTCTTTCAGTAATAATTCTTTTGTCTTTTCTTTAGGCATGTGGTGCATATGAAATGCTTCTTGTTTCCCTTTTCCTATAGCATGTATGTGTGGGAAATAACCATTTTATTGCTCAGACATGGGTTATGCTTGGGACCCTTTTGCCTTCATGGAAAGATTTTACTTGTAGTTGTAATGTCACGAATGTTTGTATTCAACTTGTATTGTTGGCTTTGCCAGTTCTGTTGGTGATTGCTCATTAGATTGTTCTTTTTGTTATTTGTATAATTCAATTTCAGTTTATAAGTTCGCCATTCTAAGTTCTGGGGATGTTTTATTCGGAAAGAATGCTCTAGGAAACCATTGATTTGATATGTAGACATATTGAGACAGGTTGATAGAGTTCTGTTTCACGCTTCTGGACTTTGATGAACTTTACCACGAGCAGAGAGAGCCTGTCTGCCTTCTTTCTTCAATGTTATTTAATGCTCTTAATGTTATAAGCTTGTCTAGCCAAGGACTGCCTTCTATTACTACATATATTCTTTAAGATGCTATATTGTACTTTAATGCATGTATAACAACCAGATAGGCTTGGCAGATCACCTTGCCAACCATAGGGTAGAACTCAGCCTCTTGCTCTCTTTGTATTGCTCTGGAACTTGCGCTGCTATGTAATGAAGGAATTTAAGGCCTTTCCTGAATTTGGCTTTCTGCAACCTTCTCCTTAATGATTCTTTACTCATCCCAAAGTATATTAGTGAAATCCATCTAACTACTAGTTAATTGGCAAATATTGGGATGTATTCAGAACTTCAGTAGATTCTGCTATCCATAGAATCGAATTTTCTTTCCCTTGACAGTTAATCTCATTCAGTTTTGCTGAGTCAGCTGAGTTGTTCGAGTTTTGCTGAAATAGTTGGAAGAAAGACGAGGCTTTCCGAAGAAAGAAGAGGATAAAAAACAAATAAAAGACTAGCGAAGAAAGAAGAGGATAAAAAACAAATAAAAGACTAGAGGATAAAAAACAAATAAAAGACTAGCGCAGCGCAATCAAGCAAAAAGACAGGTTAGTGTATATTGATTTGTAAATTAAAAAAGAAAAGAAAAAAGAAGTATTACTATTTCTTGAACGGGGAACGAAGTTTAACAGCTCACTTTTGTCGGTTTGAGATTTTATATGTAAATACTATATAGATTGTCTTTAACTATATGGTAGTACACATATTACATAAGTACATGATACTCAGTCACTGAGCAGCCACTGAGGCAGGACGTGGGTCAACTGTCCAGGCATCAGCTAACACCTTCAATGGTTACATTGACAAATAAATTCTAATGCAACTCTGAAAAACTCTGAAACCCCAAATGACAGAAGCAGCTCTTCATAGCACAAGTATCACAATTCACAAGTGTAATTGTTGTCATGACACCGGGCTTGTCAGGGCCACTCGTGCCCCTCATCTATCAGTATCGAGCTTTTTGAAGCCTTGGTTGGCATAGTATGCCAACCAAGTACTAGCATCATCGTCTCTACCATCTTCATCTCCTTGTTAACAACCTCGACACCATGATCTCTTAGTCATCCTTCTTCTGCATCTTCCATGACCCAACATTCTCACCATCTCTTCATGTCCGTCCTCTTTGTGGTTTGCAGGGGCAATGACGCCTTCAATCCCAGCCTCTTCTTTATTTCATATGAAGTGGGTGAATTACTCTCTCTCTCTCTGTGTGTGTAGGGAAAAGGTACTGTGTGGGCCTCATTATGATGTGCAGCAGAAATCCACACCATCAGTCAGGTGCACCATTCTTTGGTGGGCCCAGAACCTAAAACTCAGGCCAATCCATGACTTGAATGGGCCACACCATAGACAACAGTTAAAGAGTGGATATCCACCCATTGAAACCTTTATGATCATTTATAGGGTCAATTGAGATGTGGTTGATAAATCCAACCCATCCGTTGTGCGTGTCCCACTTAAAAAAGAGGTCACACCAAGTTCCAACTGTATCCAAAACTCAGGCCAAAACTCAGGTGGGCCCCAAAAAGTGCTTTTCAATGTTGTAGGCATGATTTTGCACTATTTCAGTTGGTATGGCCCTCTTGAACTCTGAATACAGGTGATTTTTGGGATATCCCATAACCAATAGGGGACCCACCACATGCATGGTGTGGATGTCTGCCCCACATCACAGTGGAGCCCACACAGCTCGACCTCATGGGAAGAGGTCGAGCGCATAGTAACTGTTCCCATTATATATATAAATTTTGCCATTGCCATTGGTTCTAGGAGAGTCTTGAGGGCCTGTTTGGTAGGCACAATGAGTTATCTCATTTTAGTTAACTCTAATTATGTATTAGAGATCAGTGATTGAGTATTAGAGATCAAGATTTCTAATACATAATTACTGTTAATGAAAATGAGATGAACTCTTTTTTAAGCGTTAGCCAAACAGCGCCCTGCACTTAGGGATTTAATGGGACATTAGAAGGGATTTCCAACATAGTTTAGGGGTATAAAGAAAAGTTTCGAAGTGTTCACGCTTATCAATGGAGGGCTCAGATTTTATCTACTCAGAGTCAATGAGTGGTGCTGATTTTAAGTGTTGTGGACCATTCCTACCATTCCTTTTGCATGCCAGTAGTCCCTCACCATTTCTCCCCCTTCTTCCCAGCTAAAGCCCACATAAGCGATTCCTAACGCATTCCTTGCGCGCTAGTGTTAAAAATTGGTTGTATTACTGGGGATGAGATGTAAGTTTCATGGGTCTGGACTCAGGTCGAGCTCATGGTAGCGTAAGAATGGTTTTCTAATTTGCAAAATCTCTATGAATATGGTTACTGTACTGTTTTCATGGTTTAGTTCTTGCGTTATGCAATGTATGCATCTGTTTCTCTTTCACTGTTTTCTCATCTTTTTATTGGCTTCAGGAATCCAAATATATAGTGTACAGTGTAGTATAAACATGTACTGGGGTCAAGCCGCCCGTGCCTCTGTATTAGACAAAGCCTGTTTCAACATTGAGATCATGGATTCAAGCCCATATATATATATATATATATATATATATATATATATATATATATATATATATATATATATATATATATATAAAATTTTAAATGAAAAAACGAAAGTCTAAAGATGCCTTAGAGGAACTTTAGCATTGATCTCAGGAAGGTTAAACTTATAAAAGAAAAATGAGCAGTTGAGAAAGGTCCCAAATAGTCCAAATTCAACATTCATGGCTCACTGGAGGGTAAACCACCCTCTGTGTAGACCTTTAAAACATGCTGAAGATTTCTAAGCTGCCCATCTGTTTCAAGCATATGCGGATGTTAAAAAAGAGAGCCTCGTTTTCAAAGGTGGGTGACCCATCCCACTATTTTTTGGTGTTGTGGCCCATGTGAGTTTTAGATCCGCTTCGTTTTTTGGATGATTTCCCAACATGATTTGGTGTAGAAGATGTGTGCAGTGGATATTACACAGCCATCATGTTAGGCTCCACACCTTTTGTTGCTCCATCTCCGTGTGGGCTACATGCAAAATAGAGAAGATTTGCTAGCTGGTGACTCACCTGAAATAATTAAAATGACAAAAATTATCGACTAAATTTAGAAGTGGTGTGCTCCCACCTTTCTGAAAAGAGAGAGAGAGAGAGAGAGAGAGAGAGAGAGAGAGAAAAATGATCAAGAAGAAGAAGAGAGAAAAAAACCCAGCATTTGCAAATACCCAGGTAAAAATAACACATTTTCAAATAACTGCATAGTTAATTTGCGCAGTTATTGCAAATACACATGTTTGGTTAGTGTTTTGTAAAGGTTAACTTTTTTGGTACATTTTGATAAAATGATGATCTCTCTCTCTCTCTCTCTCTCTCCCCCAATTAAAAGAAAACCTCAAAAACCCCCTCAAAAACCCTAGGCCCCATCTGCCTTCCCCATGTCTCTTAATCTTCTTTCTCCATCTCTATTAATATCCGTTCTCCATCTCTCTTAATCTCTTTCCATTTCTTCTCTCTTCCTTTCTCTCCCTCCTTCCAATTCTCTCTTTTGCTTTCAAAGAAGAAGGAGAGAGAGAGAGAGAGAGAGAGAGAGAGAGGAGCAGGACAAATTTAAGGGAAATTGATTTTCTTTCTTTTGTTTTTATTTTTATTTTTATTTTTCTCTCCCTCCATATTTGGGGGAATTATTTCTGGACCCATCCATGTGATCCTCATCATTAATTCAATAAAATCATTAAATTTGAAAACTTGGGTTTTAAACATCCAAGTTGGAATGAATCATATCAAGGGTCAATGACTTATTGATCCAAGCCGTCAATTTGTTGGGCCTCATGGAGGATGAACCATGAATGAAAACTCCAAGATTAGAGAATCTTAACCATCCATGTTTTGATATTTCTAAGAGACCTGATGCTAGGATTCTCTTTTAATGGTTGAAAGCCACAAATTCAAGGGTTTACGTTCTACATGTGGTGAGAATTTCATGGTATGTCTCACATGGTCATTTTCTTCATTTTCTAATGGCTACTCATGGAAATTATGAAAAAGTGGTGGAAATTAATGTAGTTATTTGTACACCATATAGTTTTATGTGAGTATTTGCAAATGCCCCATCATTGACCTGGGAATATGCAAAAATAAAGCAGAAGCACTATAAAGCATGTTAATATAAAAAATTTCAAGAATAAAATTACCTTGAATGCTTAGACATGATCGTCTTTTTCATTGCAAAGTAACGAAGGAAAGGGCAATGGAGATATTGATTCCCAACGACAAGAGGGAAGAGAACACTATACATCATGTGAGATCTTCAAATTTGATGGACTAAAGGTTTTAGGAGGGAATAATTTTTTTTAGGGCTAATGCTCAAAAGGGAAGAGAAAGAGAGGTATCTCAAACCAAAACTTTACACCTATATTTTTAGGCCTTCACGCTGGAAATATCTTAATTTGAAATAAACTTTAAGTACCTATAATGTTATATCTGTAATGAGGATTATTGAATTATCACTCCCTCTTAATAAAGAAGCATAATTTGCACCCCTTCGATCAAGTAGCTCTAGTTTGAGACCTTTAAGAATGTATTCTTCTTAATTAGATGATGATATCGGACCAAATCCACAAGAAAAAAGAAAATAACTAGTCTCAATCTTTAAGTACTATTGGTCTTAGATCGTTGATCTGATCACACTCAATTAGGCATGTTTTATTTTACATGTGGAGCACGACATGTAGCAACTCCCAAAACCAACGATGTGGGTAGGACCCTGACACTAGGGCCCACCTCCATGTATGCATTATATATCCATGTCATTCATATGTTTTGAAAGCTTAATTTAGGTCATATTCCAGAAAATGAAACAGATAAAAATCTCAGGCGGACCACACCACAAGAAAAAGTGATTATTGACTATTAAAAACCTTTTGTGGCCCACAAAAGTTTTGAATCAATTTGATAATTGTCTTTTTCCTTTCAACTAGGTCTATATGACCTTATCAACAAGTTGGATGGTGGACAAACATTATAGCGGACCTTAAAATGTTTTTAATGGTGGTACCATTTCCTATTGTGTAGTCCACGTAGTCCACTTGAAACTTGCTTTGCTTCATTTTTGGGACCATGCCCTAAAATAATCATGCAAAACAGATGGACAACGTAGATATACAATGCATACATTGAGGTGGGCCCTATTGTTAGGGTCCCACCCATGTTGTTGGTTCCAACGCCGCAGCCAAGTAGCCAAGTTGTGCTCTCGCAGGTGTATGCACACAAACTCCAATGTTGCAATCGTGATGTACACTTGCCTACTTTCGAAATCATACCTAATTTATCTTTGTAAACTTGATTAGTCAAAACTCTTTAAAAATATTAATATAATAAAGTACATAATTATTTTTTGAAAACAGTTGGCAATAAAATCTGACCTTTCATTCAATCTTAGGCTTTAGATTATTCTCCTATGCATAATTACCAAATGATCGAACCGAATTTGTGCACTTGAATTTTAGAATGCACGTCAAAGTAACATCAAATCATTGCGACTTAGTCACATAGGATACAATAATAAATAAGAGTTACTCATGAAGACTAACATACTGGCACTACTAACTGAATTGGAATTGATATGTCACTTGTAGATAATTGATCTCGCAACACCATGTGTGATTTAATTAATACATCATGAATAATCTAGCGTCCATCATCAATGCGATCGTCACCATGCTATCAACCAATGATCTATCCCCATTGCTATATATATGCTTACACAATTTGACAGGGCATAGAGTCAACCGCATCAATTTTTGTGAGATTTCATTCTCATCATCTAATAAATTAAAGCAGAGGTATAGAGGTAAATCGCTGTGCATACCGGCATGATGGTCTATCTCGTGCTAGAAGCGAACAACCTTCAATTGGCAAATGTTGGTCATATCTTATCATTATGACCAATCTATTTGATATATATACAAATAATCATCACATCCAATGTGACAAAAAGTACTAGGAAATCCCAACATAATCCAATGTATAAATATGTACATATGTCAACTAATATTGTTATAAGCAGCAAATCCAAGTTATTAATATATACATGCATAACAAGGTTCGGCAACTGGCACCCGACAGTAGATTATTTCCCATTCCCATGCTTTGATATCTAGACATTTGATGTTCTAAGAAAGGCAAATCCAAGTTCCAGCAAGAACAGACTGGAAAAACATAGCACCACAATCATACTGGAATCAATTTCTTCTTCTACTTCTTCTCAGGAATTCATCTGGGATTCTGAACAGGGTAAGTTAGATAAACTTTCGAAAAATATTTGAAAAATCATAGAGATCGGATGAAAAAACATATCTAAGGAAAAGAATTGCGAGCCCCATCATCATCCAGAGCAGCAAAAGCCTTGAAATCAAAGATGAACGGGCGGATATCTTCATTTCCATTATGGGAATGCCCATTCCCTTCTCTTTTCCCATGATTGCCTTAGTCTGCCTTGCATTTTCGAACCTGCCATTTTCTTCATGTTCTTGATTTGTTCCTTTGACAACTTCACCATTGGTGTCCTCCTGAGAAATCTCCACATGGGTTGTTTTCATCTCCCTTGTCTCCAATGATTCAGCTGGCCAGATTGCTTCAGCATTCGAATCCATTGAAGAATCTCCTGTTCCATCTGAACCTTCTCCTTCTTTCTCATTGGCCGATTCTTCTTCTTCTTCTTCTTCTTCTTCATCGTCGTCATCATCACCGTCATCGTCGTCATCGTCGTCATCTTCTTCTTCTTCTTCCTGCACCGATACGTCTTCTTTTACTACCCTCTCTTCCACATGAGCGATCCTAGTTTCTTCTTGAATCTCCGCACTCTTTTCAATTACAACTTCTGTTTCTACTAACGGCAGGTAGATAGGAACTTCCTTATCGTCAACTACCATCGTGCTTCCATTTTCAACCTCACCCAAATTCACACCTTCAAATGAGAATCCTTCAACATCAATGGGAATTACATTCTTATTACTATCATAATCATCAGCTTCTCGAGGACTCTTTTCCAAATTATCCAAGACAGCCCCATGATCTTCAAAGCTGGGTGTCTGTTCTTCCCTACTGCTTTTCAAGCCAAATTCCTTTTCCTACAAAAAAACCAGTAATAAATAGCTTCAAAACATAGAGAACTCAGCAACTACAATCAAATCACATAATACTCATGGGCTAAGACTGCGAGTCAACTGAGTCAAACTCGGCAAGATACGTACCGGGATCAGCTTCTCAATTGTCAGCGGTCCAGAAGAACCGACATGCGTTGAACAAATCCTCAACGCTTCTTTCTTTCTGTGGCAAAAATTCAATCATCAGTAGAACCATATATACACACATACATACGCATCTATATAATCGATTCTTTAAGAATTACCGTTGATCTTTTTCTTCAGACAGCGATTGAGCTGGAAGGAGAGATCGAAGCCCTTGAACATCTTCTTTTTTTTTTGTAGATCCCTTCTTGGGTTTTCTTTTACTTCTGTTTTTGAGAAAAGTTACCACAGCAGCTGCAGCTAAAGCTCCACCCAATACAAGAAATCCTCCAATCACAACGTTAATATTCAGCTCTGTCTTCTTTCCTTGCTTCTTTTTTTCCACTTCTGCCATTTTCCACTCTTTGAGCTTTTGGGTGATGTTTGGATGGTTTTGAAGTAGAGATTGAAATGGGTTTTTGGGTCTTAAGAGAATCTGATTTGAGGTAAATGCGGAAGTCTTTGTGGGAACCGTTAGATGGTGTCCTATCTTATTAGAGATACGGTACATAGCCCTGAAGAACCGAAGAGGTAGATCAATCTCTCCACATTACATATGGAAGGTTGATGCACTAATCTGAGCCATCCATCTTGTTATACCCATCATGGATGACCTATGTCATCTCACTTACCTTTCCCAACCAAACCGATGGCTATTTTTTTTTTCTTTTGTCGTCTATCTAAAGGGCAGTGATCAGATGGATAGGATCATCTGATGGATGTTCGTTTTTAAGAATTTTCAATCCACAGTACGGAAAAATGGATGGACGGTTCAGATTGATATATCACCTGTCACATGAGCGGTTGAGATATCTCTCAGCCCTACTCCAGTTCTACCAGCTCTACCATATCATCTAAGGAACAGCACTGGGAGAGATTTTGGGCAACGGAAGATTCTTTCCTGGGTTTTTGGTTTTACTTTTTCAGCCCTGTTTGGCCACTCAATCCGAGCCGTTGGAATAAGTCTCCTATTTGTTATTCGTAAATCTTGCATGAAGAAATCTTCGATACTCTGGAAGAGCGTGATGGTGATGCACAGGCACTGATCAATAATTATAAAACGTCTTATACGAGTAACTCGTATTAACCGTCCAAATCCTCTTGCTAATTTAGATGGCTCGTTAATCACAAGATACCCATGTTTGATATTTTATTTGGCTGATCGGGGGCATTTAATAAACGGACTAAATGAGAAATAGCCAACGGCTGGGATTTCACTAACAAATACCTATTTGATCAGAGGTTACAATAATTTGAAATGTGTGACTTTTAGATGACAGACTATCTAGATTTCTATTCCTGCAATTTGGGCCGTTTAATTTGAATTAATCTATGTCACCCATACAATTTTTTAGTGCCTGCGTATCAACCATCACACTCTACCAGAGTTTCAAATAACCCCCTTTTGATATATGATAATGAAATTCAAAACTGTAGTTTGCTTCGATACATACCGACGCATTGCATACGTAGAGACTGTCCGTTGGATCTTGGATACAAATTCAGTGATCCAAAGTGCTAATCTGAGGAAATAAAATGATAGATTTGGCTTCCTCAAAAATCGTCATCGTTGAAGATGGTAGTTTTTTGAATCAATGGCTCACAAAGCAACGGTAAAAGCGGTCTATATTCAATGGAAAATGTTGAATTATCGAAGTGCTAAATTATTGTAATTGGAGAGTTTTATTATTACTATATATATATATCCTCATCCATCTCCGTTGAAGCCCATCTTTTAAACGGTTTGGATCACCGAACATGACCCAGATCCACTAGCCATATTCCAAACTTAAAAGTCAAGCCAACCTCCTTCCTCGTTGCTTCCGGTGTGTTGTGGAGCATGGGATTGCAAAGGAGATAGCATGTGCAATTTTATTTTTTTTTCTTTTTTTTTCTTTTACACTCACACCCTCACCCGGCATACACTCACACCACATGGGCACTCGATCGTTGGTATAAGTGTTGAAACTATGGTGAGTCTTGGGCCATGAATGGAGACCCTAGATTGTAATCAACGGAGCATATTCACAATGATGTTGGTCATCTATATGCACATGCTAATTAAATGTCACCTGTAAAGGGCGCATATGAATAGACAATATGGATAAAACACTTGCATCAGTGTGAGACACATATGTAGTAGATTTTGAAATTCATAAAAAAATCCAATGTCTAATGTTGGGATTGGATGATATGATACTTGAATTAATTCAATTATTCCTGTCATTTATAAACACCAGTAGAATTTGCATGAGATCAGATGCAGTTCCATATCACCTAATCCCACGTTTCAAACACACTCTAAAAGATCCGGGTCATTCCTTAGTTAGGCTGTGTTAATTTTTCTTGAATTAAAATAATGCCATGAATCTTTAGCTAGGATTGCGAAGCGCGCGCACACACACACATATATATCAACTAAAAAATCAGGAATTAGAAATGGGATTAGCTACGTACAATGAGCTTGATGATGAACGACCTTGATCGTCTCTCTGGCATCCTACAATGCATATCAATTCCCTTGGCTCATCACAACAGTTTTTAATTTGTAGGCTTGATCTACTCTACTATCATAAAAACCAAATATTACATGAACCATCACAGTAACTCAGTATTACATGAACTTTTCTTGTTGCCCACATTAGCTTACTCTAATGGTAAGTTAATTTCCCTTTATTATTGAACTTTGAAAATTAGAATACAAGTTTTCCATAACTAAATGCCACATTGGTCGCATGTAGTAGATGTGTGCCACCTTACATAACACCCACTCTCAGTCTGCTGTTGATATGCCCTGGCCTAAAATTCAGGGTGGTCCACTCATCAGGTGGGCCACACTCTTATGAGAATTATTAGGAAGAAGATATTAGATGATCTATATTAATCTAGACGAGTGGAGCCCTCAATGAATGGACCAGCTTGATTCTAGGTGAAGGCACTTTCATGGTGGTCCTCACCTGATGACTTGCTGGATCTTGCGATTGGTGGGTTGGCATGCGGGCCACTAATTTGAAACGTGCTTCCAATGGGGTCCAAAAAAAAAAAAAAAAAAAATCAGAATGTTTGGATGATTGTAGCCCTCTACTTGGGCCAAAACAAGAAGACTAAACGACAAAAATAACACCAGCTAGTAACAAAAAGAAATTTTGGTTGGTTCAATCGACGGCTGAGATCATAGGGTGCCTGTTTCGGATCATCATACAAGGCCACGTGTGTAGGACCCGTTTTGAAAGCACGAAAAATGTAGTGGTTTTGGCCATGCCACGTATAACGTAGGGTCTGTTTGATGAAGAGCCGGGACACTCGCACGTGTATGCCAGCTGGCACGCGTGTATTCGCTGCCTCTTGAGCGGCCGCGAATTAGGTACTTCCCCGCCTGTCCCAAGCTCGTGGCAGACTAGTGCTCTGAGGGCCACCGTGATGTATGGATTTTATCCACACCGTCCATGCATTTTCCATGTCATTTTAGGACTTAGTCCCAAAACAAGGGGCAGATCTAATGTTTAAGTGGGCCACACCACAGGAAGCAGCGGTGCTAATGATTTTTACCGTAGAAACCTTTCTAGGGCCCACCGTGATGTTTATTTGCCATCCAATCTGTTCATAAGATCATAGAGACTTGGATGAAGGGAAAATATAAATATTAACTTGATCCAAAACTTCCTGTGGCACTTTAGCAGTTTTCAACGGTCATCCTTTAACTCTCATTTCATGGTCCAATTGAGCTTCGATATGCCCCATTTTTGGAATCGTGACTGAAATGACATGGAAAAATGAATGGACGGTGTGGATAAAATACATACATCACGGTGGCACTCAGAGCCCTAGCCTGTCTCGAGCTCGGGACACGCGGGGTAAGTACCTAATCCGCGACGGGCCAAAACAGGAGGCCCGCTTTTGATGACGTGTGCCCCACCATGCACAAAGGAGTAAAAAGGAAAGTCAAGAGAGTCGGCAAAGGGCCTCTTTCCAATTACACGTGGAACACGCGATTAGCGGGCGGGCGTCTATTATAAGCCCAACCATACATGTAATTTTCACGTGTGGAGCGAGTCCAATGAGCCAATTCACGTTCACAACCGCCATAGCTGCCCCAAATCCTTACTACCTATCTTGCCCCATACACGTGTGCCACTTGTTGTTGTGGACCATTAGTGTACTGGACCCCACCAATGATGGGCCATTGACAAAAAAAAAGATCAAACCCGACCGAGTTGGTCAGTTTCGGTCAATTTTCCATTCTATTCCAGTTCGGTTAAGCTTTTTATATTAAAAACTGAAAATGTCCTTTCGATTGTCAGTTTGTGAAAATTATATACCGCTTTCAACCGAACCATGAGAACTTTTTGAGGACTCATCACATGTGATGTGTCCTCAAAATATGAGCCATCCACGTGATGTAGCACTCTGAAAAACCCACAGGGCCCAACTTTCAACTTGGTCTACAAATCTGGTGGGCCATGGTAAAAGGAAATAGTTTTCTCCCTTGATTTGCCTCTCTCTCTCTCTCTCTCTCTCTCTATCTCTCTCTTCTATAGCCCACCAGAGTTCTAGATCAGGTTGAAAGTTGGGCCCTGAGGTTTTTTAGGGTGTTGCATCACATGGACGACTCAGATTTTGGGGACATCTCACGTGTGATGAGTCCTTAAAAAGTTCTCACGAGTTGAGTTCTCGTGAGAGATGATTCGGAGGTGAGCATATATATATATATATATATATATATATATATATATATATATATATATATATATATATATATATTTGAATTATATTTATTATCTATATGTTACCCACAATGTATGGCCCACCTTGATAATATCTTATATATCCACGCCGTCAATTCGTTTTCTTAGCCCATTTAGGATGTGTTCCAAAAAATTAATCAGATCCAAATCTCAGGTGGACCACACCACAAGAAACAGTGTTGATTGAGCGTTTGCTATTAAAAATGTCCTAAGGCCCACTTGAAGAAGATATGTAATGTGTATTTGCCATCCAAACCGTTGATAAGGTCAAACAGACCTAGATGAAGGGAAAAGTCAAATTTCACTTTGTGCTTGATCCAAAACTTTTGTAGCCTATAATTATAAAATGTTTTAATGGTCATTCACCAGTTTTTACATTGGTGTGGTCCACCAAAGATTTGGATCTTCTTAATTTTTTAAACGTTGTCATGAAACAGACAAAACCGAACCAACCCGAGCTTATCCGATTGTGGACCCTCGCCGTTCCGCGCTCCCACACGACGTCCTCGTCCCTTCCCTTTCGGGAAAAGAAGGAGAGGATGCGTGAGTGCGAATCGCCGTTTGTGCCACTGGCTTGCCTCGTTCTCGAGGGCTTTGTTTGGTAGTCGTGTTTAAGCTGGATGTGTTTAAATGAGTTTATATAAGATCAGAGTCGCCACTAGCCAATTACTTTGAATCTACAGTCAGCTAGACCCCGTAGAAACGTTAGAGAAGGGGATCCGAAGATTCCTTCCTCTAAAATGACTCCTTTTGATCTGCGGCCAGAGATTCGAGGTAAGGGATCACGGTTACAGGATGGGAAGAGGTTAAGCACCCCACACACTGCCCGTACCGAAGTACGGTCTCTACTTCACAGAATCGAACTAATACTTAAAAGTCTGTTTTATTCCTCGTACATTCTCATAGATGACATGATGCATGAATGCGGGTCTGAACAGTAAGAGTTTTTGATGGGCAGGTTCCAACAACGGGCAAGCCCAGAGCATACGCTCGAACTGACAAGTGCTTAATATAAGACATATGCAGTGTGCTTGAATAATCAAGGTGCTTTATAGTGAAGCATGAATGCAGGTCTGAACAGTAAGAGTTTCTGATGGGCAGGTTCCAACAACGGGCAAGCCCAGAGCATACGCTCGAACTGACAGGTGCTTAATGTAAGACGTATGCAGTGTGCTTGAATAATTAAGGTGATTGCAGTGAAGCAGGGGGTTGGATGAAAAGTAAATGTTGCACTTATGCTAGATGCAAATGAGATGATGCTGGAAAAAGAGTAGCTGGATGGACGGAGGTGTCGCAAGGGTTGGCTTCGAGTGGCTGGATCAAGGCTTGGATGGCGTAGGAGACTTGGACCAGTGGTCAGGCTGGGCTGGACCAGGGCTAGGCTCTCCTCACTCGGGCTCTCCTTGGTGGAAAAATGGGCTAAAGGATAGAGAAGGGAACTCGAACGGACTCTCTCTCTCTCTCTGGCTGGGTTGCTGTGTTGAAATGAGAAGGGAAGGGGGGTATTTATAGCAGCGGGCAGTGGCAGAGCTCGTAAATAATTTTGGGCGGCCTGCTGTGGGCCGTCCGTACGGCCACTCCTCGATTTCCAGCAAGGTACGGTCGCTCCCTCGAGGCTGCTGTTTGGCTCGGTGGGTTGGCTCGGTGAGTTGACTCAGCGGGTCGACTCGGTGACTTGACTCAGCGGGTTGACTCAACGGGTTGACTCAGTGTTTTGACTCAGCGGGTTGACTCTTTAGGATTTTTTTACTGGTTTTTCTTATGGGGGGTTTTTCAGGCTAATGTTTAGGACTGGGTTGACTGGGTTCAGGCTTGAGTTGGGCTATGGATTAGGGCTTACAAGGGTGAGTTTGGCTGAGTTTGGACTTGGGATTTGGCTTACAAGGGTGAGTTTGGCTGAGTTAGGACTTGGGGTTTGAGGGTATGGTCCTCCATTCATCCAGCATCTCTACCAACAGTGTAGCCGAAGGTGGGGTGTCTATAGATGCCCCTCTTTGGCAGAGGTTGCGTGCAACCGAATGCCAAAGCGAGTGGACATCCCACTTCTGACCCGGTCATTCATGGACCATGTTCTGAAATCTTTGCTTGCTTTTGCATCTGTGCCAGTTGATCGTCTGGAACTCGATCACTCGCACATACCGCGGGAGCTTGGAGAAAACGTTGCGATTGTCCCTGCATGCGCTGCAACCTGGGTACCCAATCGCAACCCTTCCATTCCCGATTGGTACTAACATCGGAAAGGTACAGCAGAGCCTCTGCGTCGCTAGTCTTACGAGGATGCTGACCCTGAGGCTGATTGTGTGATGTTTGATGTTTTTCCAGATCACTCTAGGAGTACTTGTTTCACTTGACTGTCAAAGTGGTTAGACGCCCTGCGTCAGATAGTCTTACGGGATTCTACTACGCCGACTTGGACCCAGTCAAGGTACTTCAGGCATCCACGCCTAGGTATGTGCGGGTGAACTCTTTCCACCCAATCTGCTGATTTTGATACTTGGGTTACAATTCATCGTTTCTACCTGTTCAAATGGTTTCTTTGACCGAGCCTTTTGGCTTTCATCTTTTCGTATCTTGGCATGTAGTACGACCGCACTGACACTGGAGTTCAGTTCGACCATACTTTGAGTGCATTGGATCCGATGGTCACGCCTAGGTATGTGCGGGTGGACTCTTTCCACCCGATCCGCTGGTTTCGATGCTTGGTTTGCAATTCATTCTTTCTTTGATTGTGGTCTAGAATCTTTGTTGTCCTTTGTATCTGAGTCAGTTGATTGTCTGGAAATTGATAACTCGCACATACCGCGGGAGTTTGGAGAAAACGTTGCAATTGTCCCTGCAGTTTGCTGCAACCTGGGTACCCAATCGCAACCCTTCCATTCCGGATCGGTACTAACATCGGAAAGGTACAGCAGAGCCTCTGCGTCGCTAGTCTTACGAGGTTACTGACCCTGAGACTAATTGTGTGATGTTTGATGTTTTCCCAGATCACTCCAGGAGTACTTGTTTCGCTTGACTGTCAAAGTGGTTAGACGCCCTACGTCAGATAGTCTTACGGGATTCTACTACGCCAACTTGGACTAAGTCAAGGTACTTCAGGCATCCACGCCTAGGTATGTGCGGGTGAACTCTTTCTACCAAATCTGCTGATTTTGATACTTGGGTTACAATTCATCGTTTCCACCTGTTCAAATGGTTTCTTTGACCGAGCCTTTTGGCTTTCATCTTTTCTTATCTTGGCATGTAGTACGACCGCACTGACACTGGAGTTCAGTTCGACCGTACTTTGAGTGCATTGGATCCGATGGTCTCCGGGGAAACCGTGAGACATCGGATCTTATTTGATTTTTGCGTCGGCTCCTACCCAGAGATATGGAAGATCTCCAGGTGTTTTGGAGGCAGAACGCTCTACTGGGAAAATATTTTTTTGATTTTTCGAAAAGATACCCACTCTGGGGAGTGATACTCCGTGGGGCTTTTATTTGCAAATAGAGATATTTTTTGTCTTTTTGAAATGGGAATCCGGTTTGCATGCGCCTCCACTAGGGATGCCTGTGGGGTCTTTGGCTAACCGATTTTTATTTTGAAAGCAGGTAAATATGATGATTGATGCGATGGATGCTGATGCATGGAGATGCATGATGAATGCATGGCTTGGCTCATTCTCTTTTAGTTTGATGATTTTGCTTTTGCTGGTGATGCAGAGAACTTGGAGCTTATTGCTTGCGGGGTTGTGCTCCCCTGGGGTTTTTTCTTTTTTATGCGGATGTTTGGTCAGCGGGTTGGTCAAGATCCCGACCCGTGGTCGATCAGGTCCATCGTCCCAAGATGCTGTTTCTTTGCTAATGAGAATGTACGAGGATATTATCCGACTTCAAGATGTTCTTCTGGGCATAAATGCGATTGAGACGGTGCTTGGTCGCCAGTTTTGGTCAAGATTCCAATTTGCGGGCGATTGGATCCGTCATCCCAAATTGTGAAGTGAGTGGAGTTCAAGACTCCTGAAGTGTAGTGCTGAGGGCTAGTGGCAATTTTTTGTGATTTTTGTAAATATGTGGTCCGAATCTTTACCTGAGTGGTCAGGATAGAGATCGGTTATTGAAAACAAAGGAAATATTTTTTGTGAATTTTGCAAATATTTGATTTGAAAGCAAGGGAAATATTTTTGTGATTTTTAAAGAGGTGATTTTGCAATGTGTTTGTATTTTGTGATTTTTTTGAAATGCAGGGAAAAGTATGAAATTTTCGTCCACTTCCAGCTTCTACTGCTGGTAAGGCACCCGATCCATTTTACTGAAATAGTTTTCTCCCTTGATTTGCCTCTCTCTCTCTCTCTCTCTCTCTCTCTCTCTCTATCTCTCTCTTCTATAGCCCACCAGAGTTCTAGATCAGGTTGAAAGTTGGGCCCTGAGGTTTTTCAGGGTGTTGCATCACATGGACGACTCAGATTTTGGGGACATCTCACGTGTGATGAGTCCTTAAAAAGTTCTCACGAGTTGAGTTCTCGTGAGAGATGGTTCGGAGGTGAGCATATATATATATATATATATATATATATATATGAATTATATTTATTATCTATATGTTACCCACAATGTATGGCCCACCTTGATAATATCTTATATATCCAAGCCGTCAATTCGTTTTCTTAGCTCATTTAGGATGTGTTCCAAAAAATTAATCAGATCCAAATCTCAGGTGGACCACACCACAAGAAACAGTGTTGATTGAGCGTTTGCTATTAAAAATGTCCTAAGGCCCACTTGAAGAAGATATGTAATGTGTATTTGCCATCCAAACCGTTGATAAGGTCAAACAGACCTAGATGAAGGGAAAAGTCAAATTTCACTTTGTGCTTGATCCAAAACTTTTGTAGCCTATAATTATAAAATGTTTTAATGGTCATTCACCAGTTTTTACATTGGTGTGGTCCACCAAAGATTTGGATCTTCTTAATTTTTTAAACGTTGCCATGAAACAGACAAAACCGAACCAACCCGAGCTTATCCGATTGTGGACCCTCGCCGTTCCGCGCTCCCACACGACGTTCTCGTCCCTTCCCTTTCGGGAAAGAAGGAGAGGATGCGTGAGTGCGAATCGCCGTTTATGCCACTGGATTGCCTCGTTCTCGAGGGCTTTGTTTGGTAGTTGTGTTTAAGCTGGATGTGTTTAAATGAGTTTATATAAGATCAGAGTCGCCACTAGCCAATTACTTCGAATCTACAGTCGGCTAGACCCCGTAGAAACGTTAAAGAAGGGGATCCGAAGATTCCTTCATCTAAAATGACTCCTTTTGATCTGCGGCCAGAGATTCAAGGTAAGGGATCACGGTTACAGGGTGGGAAGAGGTTAAGCACCCCACACACTGCCCGTACCGAAGTACGGTCTCTACTTCACAGAATCGAACTAATACTTGAAAGTCTGTTTTATTCCTCGTACATTCTCATAGATGACATGATGCATGAATGCGGGTCTGAACAGTAAGAGTTTCTGATGGGCAGGTTCCAATAACGGGCAAGCCCAGAGCATACGCTCGAACTGACAGGTGCATAATATAAGACGTATGCAGTGTGCTTGAATAATTAAGGTGCTTTATAGTGAAGCATGAATGCAGGTCTGAACAGTAAGAGTTTCTGATGGGCAGGTTCCAACAACGGGCAAGCCCAGAGCATACGCTCGAACTGACAGGTGCTTAATGTAAGACGTATGCAGTGTGCTTGAATAATCAAGGTGCTTGCAGTGAAGCAGGGGGTTGGATGAAAAAAAAATGTTGCACTTATGCTAGATGCAAATGAGATGATGATGGAAAAAGAGTAGCTGGATGGACGGAGGTGTCGCAAGGGTTGGCTTCGAGTGGCTGGATCAAGGCTTGGATGGCTTAGGAGACTTGGACCAGTGGTCAGGCTGGGCTGGACCAGGGCTAGGCTCTCCTCACTCGGGCTCTCCTTGGTGGAAAAATAGGCTAAAGGATGGAGAAGGGAACTCGAACGGACTCTCTCTCTCTCTCTCTGGCTGGGTTGCTGTGTTGAAATGAGAAGGGGAGGGGGGTATTTATAGCAGCGGGCAGTGGCAGAGCTCGTAAATAATTTTGGGCGGCCCGCTGTGGGCCGCCCGTACGACCACTCCTCGATTTCCAGCGAGGTACGGTCGCTCCCTCGGGGCTGCTGTTTGGCTTGGTGGGTTGACTCAGTGAGTTGACTCAACGGGTCGACTCGATGACTTGACTCAGCAGGTTGACTCGACGGGTTGACTCAGTGTTTTGACTCAGCGGGTTAACTCAGTGGGTTGACTCAGTGGGTTTTACTTTTTTAGGATTTTTTGACTGGCTTTTCTTATGGGGGGTTTTTCAGGCTAATGTTTAGGACTGGGTTGACTGGGTTCAGGCTTGAGTTGGGCTATGGATTGGGGCTTACAAGGGTGAGTTTGGCTGAGTTTGGACTTGGGATTTAGCTTACAAGGGTGAGTTTTGGCTGAGTTAGGACTTGGGGTTTGGGGGTATGGTCCTCCATTCATCCAGCTATCTCTACCAACAGTGTAGCCGAAGGTGGGGTGTCTACACCAATTCAGTTTGGTTAGTGAGGCTTCATCGGTTCGATTTAGTTGTTAAATATTCAAAACCGACTGAGTCGGTTTGGTTGGGTATCGCCCCTTAAAAGTGAACCGACCGAATCGTGCACAACCCTAGAGTGAACCATAAACTCCATGTAATGGACTTGTTGAACATTAACCGTTAGTGTTGGCTTGATTCAGCCACACGACCATACATATAGTGTGTGTGTGTGTGTGTGTGTGTGTGTGTGTGTGTGTGTGTGTGTGTTATGAAGATAATAATTTGTATCATTTAACTATACGCAATACTAAAAAAAAAATAAAATTAGTGCCAATTTATTAAATTGATAAAGAGTATAGTACAATCGGCAAGTAAACAAATAAAATGGAGAAGAAAGATTACTAACAACAATTCGAGCAGGAAAAATGGCCGAGAATGATTGACAGTTATGAGATGATTATGGTTTGACAAATAAGCTAGACATAAATTTAGGGTTTTAAAATTCGACAATAATCTTGGACAAAGAGCTAAACTGATCCAAACTTACTGCAATAATAAAGTTGATAAAAGCTAAACTAAAACTATGTTAATCAATCCAAACTTGTTGTGACATATATTGTGTTGGACGGAAGTGGATAGGCTAAACTAAGTTAGAGTAAGATAACTGTCTATGTGGGACGAAAAACATAAGATAGGTAGCATTATGCTGAATCACAGTTGTATGCATTTGAATTAACGAGGGCATGAAGTTTTTCATTCTTTGCTACTTTTATAGGTTCGGATAGGTAGTGGCCTTACTTATGCCCTCCTTGATTTATGGGATTAATCAACCAATCAATTAGTAACTTTGGCCTACTATGATACTACACCCAGCTTCATAGTTCAAGTGGCAAATTGAGTGAAGACAGATTCGTTTCAACATTGAGGTCATGGTATCGATTCCCATGGTGGGGGTGGCTAACATTGTGATGTGACTAACAAGGGTGGGTGGGTGTAATAACAATGGGGTGTGTGAACTAACCCCCCCCCCCCCCCCCCCCCAAAAAAAAAAAAAAACCTACTATGATTCAATTCATGACTACTTTTCTTTTTCTTTTGAATGCCCTTGATGTCAAATTGCATCATTGTCTAAACTTTACTTTTATTTGCACCTTCTTCTAAAAGCATTGTGCACATGCAACCAATATCCTTAAGCCACATGTTACTGAAAGAATGACCACCTCTTGAATTTTGGTTGTGCATGTATCTATGGGGCCATTGTAGGACTTGGGCCTCTCAGTCTAATGGTGTGTATGTTGTCTCACACCTAAAAGGCTAACCTGTTAGGTGGAGTAACCCCAGGATATATGAAGACAAATTCTGCCCCCCTCCCAACTAATATGGGACAAACCAATAATTCCCCTCCCCACAGCGGAACTTGGGGTGTGCAACAGGCATGCATGATGTCCCTCCCCCTCCTCCCACTCCCATGGGCCTAGGGCATGGACTGAGTGGATAACCTAGGCTTTGATACCACTGTTGTGTCACACCCAAAAGGCTAACCTATTAGGTGGAGTAACCCTAAGATATATGAAGACAAATTCCCCAGCCCCCCCCCCCCCCCCCCCCAACTGATGTGTGACAAACCAACAGTGTAATGCGTATCCTTGATAAAGATGCGTCCTGATCCTCATGATCTCTTTCTGTCAGCCAGCGAGTATCTTTGCTTGATATTTCATTTGATTATTGGATTTGGCTATGACAAATCGGGCATAAACAATCCCACTAGACAAATGGCTCATATTACGAGATGAATGCTTCATGTCTGATTTTTGTGAGAAGTGTGGTTGGATTTCTGTGGTTTTCAAAACACTAAGGGTATGTTTTGTTTTTTTGTTTTTGTTTTTTTTTTGCATTTACATGCATTTACATTGAAATATCATTTACGACTTTTTAACTCCGTTTGGTTGTGTGGTAAATACCACAACCAAACTTCGAGTAAATACACATCTAATACTTCACCTGCTACATAAGGATTTCGTCTCCCTTCATCAAGATCACGCCGTCTCCTCGGACACTGCGTCGACAAGACCAAACGATTAATGGTAGCTCTGAAGACTATAGTGGTTTCTACACCTCATAGGAAGTTTCCTATATATCCAGAAATGGTGAAAAACCTCCCCGCTAAAGTAGAAGAAGGCCCTTCTGGTAAGGCATCAATCGATATACTTCATTGTTGTTTGCTTGTTTGGTGTTAAATCTCTCATCTTCTCACATTCAGGAGGCCTTCTCCGATCTTTCGCATCAACCACCTCGCTAGGAGAAACCATCTTCAAAGCGACCGCTTCGCATCACGACATACTCTACCAAGGTAGAACCCTGGTAGTCCGACTATTATTCCTCCATATTCAAATTTTGGGGGGGGGGGGGGGTACGATTTTTTGTTTTCAAAGTTTGATCTTCCATATGAGACTTTGGGTGTGGGGGGTATGATTTTTTGTTTTCAAAGTTTGATAGGGTTTGGAGATCAGATTGCTTGTGACCTCAAACACTCAGATATTAGCAGGTACCAAACCTGTGTGTGGGCCACAAAGATGTATGTTAAAAATCTGATTCGTCCTTTTATTTGCTGTCCAGATGGTTTGGATGCCATATAAAGTTTGAGGACAGATCTAGAAGGTTTCGACAGTGGTGAACCTCACATTTCTGGTTTTTATTTTCCACATGCAGGGGCCCTTCTCCAATCTTTCACATCCACCACCTCGTTAGGGGAATACATCTTTGGATCTATGTTGAACCTCCAATTTATACATTGCATTATACATTACATGACATGGTTTGCATGATTTTCATGACTTAAAGGCCCATCTAACACATGTTTTGTGATTATAGGGATGAGAGCGAACTTCATTCAATTAGGGATTAAAAGAAAGCTTTTGGAGCCATTGGATGAAGGATGAAAGAGGACCAAAGAAAGAAGAAAGCAAGGAGAAGAGAAAGAAGGAAAAAAGAGGAGAAAAGAAAGAAAGATGAACAAGTTGAAGAAAGCCCGACTGGTCTTGACCGGTCGGCCACACACGTTGTTCACATTGAAGACCAGACCGACCGGTCTTGACCGGTCGGCCATGTGCACTGGACAAGGCAAAAGACAGACCGACCGGTCCTAACCGGTCGGCTATGCACGCTGTCCATCTTGTTAAAACAAGCCCGACCGGTCTTGACCGGTCGGCTGCACTCCCTGGACTGTTTAAAAGGCCAGTCCGACCGGTCTAGACCGGTCGGCCCTGCGTAAATATAGTCCTTTCTAAATCGGGACTTCGAAAACTGTTGCGCACTGCGTAACCTTTAGCAGATTCTGGATGTTTCCGACGCAAGGGAGGTTTCTTACTATAAAAGGATACCTAGGGGCTCTTCCTAGATCATCAGAGAAGCTAAGGAACGTGGTTCTAAGGAGAGGAAGCTATCGTGGAGCGTCTGCAACTCTCCTATTTCTGGTTTTTCTAGTTTTATGCTTTCATTAAGAGTTTTTAGTTGTAGCATGAATATGCTCCGCTAGAACCTCTCAGCTAAGGCTGAGAGGTGAAGCTTGTAGCTAATTTGATGTTGGATTCAGTTTAATTCAAGTACTTTTTTATTCAAGTTTGGATTTTTCTCATGTTCTAGTTTCCAAAAGTGGTAGTTTGAGATGTTTTATGAGAGTTCATGTGCTCCGGACATGAATTCCTTGCAATTCTCTGAGATTATCATATGATGCTTGTCTAGATTCGAATTATAGTAATCCTTGAGCAAGCCATAGTCCATAGGCATGGCTGTTACTCCGCAGGCTATGGTTTTGAATTCTATATTGATTGTATGGGACTTGAACTTGGAAGTTCAACTTGATTTGGATTGAATGTGTGTGAATGCTTTATTTTCCAACTAGATGAGAGATAGGACTTCAAATCTAGTTGTGTTCTCTACTTGGATTGATTGAATTGACATGGGATTGCTACAAGTGGATCCTTGAATGCCTTAGTACTTTGAATTACTGATTTTCTATTAAAGTTACTGTTTTAGTTAATTACCCAATTAATCTGATTTTCTTCCAAAAACTGAGTTGCTGGAGTAGTTTGGAGATTGTTTCTATTTTCCTGTGGATCGACCTCGGTCTTACCGAGATTTATTACTACATCGCAGCCTTACACTTGAGGCGAGCGAACAATCCACCGCCTTGCTGGTGTCATACTCTTTCAAGGTATTTCCCAGAAACTCCTTCTAGTTCTCTTCCTGAATCGAATTGGGGGGGGGGGGGGGGCATGCTTGATGTAGATTGGAGGAAGGAGTGGTGAGCCAGGATGCAGAGATATCTCTGTGTCCGGAACTGTGTGGGGGCCATACAAATGATTGTGAAAAATCCAGTTCGTTATACACATTACACATTGAATAGATATGGATGCCATATAAAAAACAATGGGCAGCTCCAACAAGGTTTCAACAGTGGACACTTCTATTCACTCCTTTTTGTTATAAGGCGAAGATTAGTTTTGAGTACGCCTGTTTTTTAATATCTGATCATAATTCGGTCTTAATGGGCATATGGAGGGAGTTGTTGAATCGTTGACATCTCAATGGACCTCACGCAATCAGGAACACAGAGATATCTCTGTGCCCGGGGTCACAGGCATTTCATAAACAAAGGGTATGGCCCTCTGATTACAAGCCACAGTAGGCCCAAATTTCTGAAGGACCGTGATGAACTGAGACAAACTTGCTTTTTTGTTTGTTTTTGACTATGTGATTTGTAATCTATTATATCCATTGAGTGCATAGAAATTTTTTTCATGGCCCAAGCTTCTATTCTTCTTATTCTATAGGTTGCAACTTGGCTACATGGCATCCTTGAATTGCAATTGACCCAACTTGAGACTAGCAAAGGTTGGGTAGTGAAAGTCCTTTATAGGGTGCCTTACGATTGGGAACCTAAAGCCAAATTGAGGTACAGTTGGGTTCAGGTCGAGCAATTCTGGTACACTTACTTGGGTCAAGTTGGTTGAGTCCACCTGAGTGCCTTAATCTGTAATATAGAGGCAAAGAAGTATGGATTGATTGTGTGGTATACTCGGTGCTTAGACTTACAATTTCTCTTTGAGGAAGGGTGGCCAGTGGATGAAATGCTAGCGTTATGTCAACTGTGTAGTTGCATCCTTAACTGATTTAAATGTTTTCACAACTATAAAGGATTCACAAATATCTAAAATCTACCATTTCGCACAGCAATTCTAAGTTATAAAATTTCTAATGTCTGTAATGTATAACCCATGGATTGACTGTTTCACTTTGTATGTGCCATCTGTCAGGTCTTTTCTTAGTGGTGTATCCCCAGGTAGCGCGAACTGTTCAGGAGATAGCGCCAATGTGACTTTAATAACAAATATGTATTTTATGTCCACACTTATATGAAAATAAATAAATATTCATACATTTACTATCAAATTCCTGATTTTGACTTATTAATATGCAATGGAAGCCTGATATAATGGCGGGTGGGAACTGGATGAAGGAAGAAGTAGCATTATTTGCCATAATATTAGGCACTGCTACAACCGTGATGGTTACAGGAGAGTATTGTCAAAATACATTTTCTCACGACCTCACAGACGAGCAAATTACGAACGTATTCGTGTCATTGACAATATAATAAGGGCTGGTGATACAGATTGCATCTCTCAATTGAGGATGCGAAAGACTACTTTCTTCGACCTATGTGGAATCTTTTGAGAACGGAATATCCTAACGGATGCGAAGCATGTTACAATGGAAGAAATGCTTATTATGTTCTTTCATCCCTTAGGACATAACGTCTGTAACCGTGTCATTGGGCATCACTTCATAAGGTCGGGTGAGACAGTAAGTCGTTATTTTCATAGGGTATTGAATGCAATAATGATGTTATACCCTAAATATGTGAAACTACTCGGACTAGAAATTCCTGCTGAGATATCGTCAAACCCACATTGGAGTTTATACTTTCAGGTGAGGAGACTTTTCTTAGGTATATCGTTGTTAAAGTGAAATTCACTATTTGTTTGGTTGATTTGATGAAGTTATTGTTCCCATGAAATCGAAATAGCACTGTAGTGGTGCAATAGATGGTACGCATATGCCGGCATACGTTCCAACCATTGAGAGTGCCGTCTATCGCAATCGAAAAGGAGTGGTAAGCCAAAATGTAATGATTGCGTGCACATTCGATATGAAGTTTGCATATGTCCTAGTTGGATGGGAAGGGTCCGCATCTAATGCTCGGGTTCTACAAAGTGCTTTGACCCATAAACATGATCAATGTACGATCTCACATGGTAATTATAAGAACCAAAGTTATTGTTTGTCCCTTCCTGCATCCATATTCAAATTTCGTATGTTGATGAGATGACTATTATAATGTAGGCAAATACTACGTAGTTGATGCCGGTTATGCCCACTCGCCGGGTTTCATGGCCTCTTATCACGGTGTTCGATACCATCTTAATGAGTATTGTACGGGCCATAATCCCACAAACAAGAAAGAGTTATTCAATTATAAACATGCCCTACTTTGCAATGTTATCGAGCGTTGCTTTGGAGTCTTGAAGGTTAAGATTTTCTATCCTAAAGATTGCTCCACAATACAACATATTTACTCAAGTTAAGATTGCGATTGCATGTTGCGTACTGCCCAACTTCATACGCAGTGCAGGAGATAAAGATATCGCCGATGCTGAGGGGATATCTAGGGATGATGAAGATAACGTTACTCCATCGCCTGTGGATATTAACACAATAGATGAAAGCCGCATTATTATTAACGCGGCACAGGCCGAGAGAGATGAGTGGGCAAGAGTTCGTGATGATATAGCAACGAGAATGTGGAATGATGTCCATCCAGTGAGTAGAAGTTTTTAATTCTCTGGTAAACTTTGTATGTTGTAATTGAGCTATCAAATATATGGATAAAGATAAAATTTTGGACATGACTATTATGTCACTTTCATAAGTGTGTTTGCTTATTTTCTGAAATTAATGTATGATCTACTTGATTGCGAAATCCTCGTCTCTTTCATTTGCGAGTGCAGTTATGGCATGGTTTATTGATTCGCTGAAGTTATGATGTGATAATTTATATCGATATCTATTTACAAAATGATGCATTACAATTTATCTCCTACTATGATGTAGATAAACGTATTGACATTGGAAGAGATGTCTCCGAACAAGCGCGGATTGCTATCAACCCCAACCAAATATCAGGGTCAAACATGAATGGATTATAATAAATTTGACCCCATGGTCTCACCGAGGCGAACATCAAGAAAGTACACTTCAAAGTCAGGTGAGGAAAGGCACTCCCTGCTGGATGGATGAGATAGACAATTGCTTAATTGATGCATTAATGGAAAAAGTTGTTAATGGTCATAAGCCCGGATGTGGCTTCAAAAAAGAATCTTATAAGCCTATCATGGGCATCTTAAAACTTACCCTACGAATGTTCATCACAAAAGAAAATGTGACAAACCAACTCCATACGGTTAAGAAATTATATTTTCAGGCTAAAGATCTGAAGAATGCCAGTGGATTTGGTTGGGACGATGAACCGAAAATGGCTATTGGAACAGATGAGGTGTGGGAGGATTACATACGGGTTAGTCAATTCACATATTTAAGTATGTAATAGTCATTTACATTTCACTTCTACACAATATATTGATTTTTTATCTTAACCTAAAGTACTTTCCATTCATCAGTCTTATTCTTATGCAAAATATTTACGAGGAAGACTAATGCTACGGTGACTTAGAGTACTTATTCAGGAATGATCGAGCAACAGGTCGAACATGCACAACTGGAAACATCACACCGGGTTTACATGGGAAGGGAACCAACATCCAACCAAAATCGACTGCTAGGACTGTGGATCTGAATGAAGATATGATTGACTTACTCTCTGAGGACTATGGAGATAGTGGTCCAGATATTCGCTGGAGCTATGATAACAGTGAAGGGTTTGGTATGCCTACTCCTACCCCTGCACACAATGGAAATAATTATGCCAATAACACGAATATAATGAACTCTTGAAAGCGGGTGAGAGTTATCCGTCTACAAGAAATGGTTAGTACTGAG
This sequence comes from Liriodendron chinense, assembly GCA_003013855.2. NCBI lineage: Eukaryota > Viridiplantae > Streptophyta > Magnoliopsida > Magnoliales > Magnoliaceae > Liriodendron > Liriodendron chinense. The sequence continues at coordinate 11,516,028 of ML058469.1, read as the reverse complement.
ATGACCGGTATAGCAGAGGTTATGCAATCTATCTCTATTTCTATTACTGAGATGACCAGAAGGACTACTCCAGGATGAGAACAATCATTCCAGCATTGCATGAGGTGGAAGGCTTGACATCCAGGGACATATTGGCCGCGACAAAGTTGCTCTCCAGGAAGAAGCGTATGGTACTTCTTTCCTTAACCTGCCGAAAGAGAAGAGGTATCCTTTCCTTGTGATGCTACTAGGGGGAGATGATGAGGTCCTATAATTTCCCATCATGCTGAAATATGACCTACGTGGAACTTTTGTGTGTGTGTGTGTGTTTGTGGCCCTTTCTATTTCTTTCATAGCAAGAACTTCCCTCGGGATGGCCATATGGTTACTTTGATTTTGGACAATTTTTAACTTTTTGTCAAATAGAGTTGCCGACATGGTAAACAAAGTGTCGTTGAAAGTTATGGAATGGCTAATTTGGATTTTTAAATATGTTAGTGGGGCACTTTTTTTTTTTTTAAATTCATCTTTCAGAAATGCTACAGCCGTGATACAGCCGTATGATTATGTGGTTATGCTTATCATAGCCATCTATTTTTTCTTTTTAATCAGCAAGTATGAGTAAAAGATGTCTAGGACAGTAATCCCCTGATGGATAATGTTTACTCTTTCGTATAATATTGTCTCTATTGTGCAGCACGCCAACAACGTCGGTGAACCGAGATCCAATCTCTAGTCTCACCCACAAACGATAAACAGGAAGAAAATAATAACTAGAAGTAGAATCACACAAACCAACAATCCACAAGACAAAATTTTACGTGGAAAAATCCCAACAAGGGTAAAAAAACCACGGGTGCAAACTTCACTATAAAGAAGAACGAAGTTCCAAGCAATACACTTACCTTCTCCTATGCTCCCATGCACAGAGATGGCCCTTTTGCTAATCCTCTCGCCTTTTTCTTACCTTGGACGTATAGAAGCCCTAATACCTACTTCTAATCCCGGTTTACAACCCTTTATATAGTAAACCCCGCGATTAGAACACAAAAGAGGAAACCTGCACTTTAAGTCCGTGGTCGGTCGGGTGCCCGGTCATAACTGGGTCAGGCGCCCGGCCATTACAAAATATGTCCAGCAAGCAACAACCTAAATCAGACCAATATCGGGCGCCTAGTCACTTTGACCGCCAGGCGCCCGGCCGTTCACAAAACAGTCAAGTGGTGAATGGCTGAAAATTGTATGAATATCGGGTGCCCGGTCATCAGACCGTCCGGGCGCCCGACCAAGCTCAAGTGTGAGTAGTCTCCATACTCAACAATCTCCCACTTGGAGACACATCACCATATGATCATTCCTCTTCTACATTCGGAGTGCACCACCTTCCAGTCTTCAAGCTTGTAAACCAATTAAAGCTAAACAGAGCTTCAGCTTCTCCCGTGTGACCGCCTTGGTCAACATATCTGTAGGATTTTCACTTGTATGAATCTTTTCCAAAGCAATCGATCCATCTTCCAGTAACGAACGTATGAAGTGATATCTGATGTCAATATGCTTAGTCCTCGAATGAAAGGCTGAATTCTTAGCCAAGTGTATTGCACTCTAACTGTCACTGTACAGCTTGCAATCTGCTTGCTTCTTCCCCAACTCTTCCATAAAACCTTGCATCCACACCATCTCCTTGCACGCTTCTGTAGCTGCAACATATTCTGCTTCCGTTGTACTGATGGATATTATCTTCTGTAACTGAGAGATCCAACTGACTGCAGCACTACCTAAGGTAAAGACATACCCTGTAGTGCTCATTCTGCTGTCGATATCCCCTACCAAATCTGAGTCGACTTAGCCTTGTAACTTGATTTTCGATCCTCCATAACAAAGCCCTACATCCACAATACCTACCAGGTATCTGAGGATGCACTTCACAGCTTCCAATGTTCTTTCCCGAGGTTGTTCATGTACCTGCTAACAACTCCCACTACTTGAGCAATATCTGACCTCGTGGTAACTATAGCATACATGAGGCTCCGTATGGCTAACGCATAAGGGACTTTAGCCATGTAGTCTCGTTCTTCCTGCGTCTTAGCTCCTTGCTCCTTAGAAAGTTTGAAGTGGTTAGCTAATGGATTGCTAACCAGCTTAGCACCTCTCATGCTGAATCGATCAAGTAACTTGGTTATATACTCTGCCTGTGACAAAACTAGCTTCTTGTTTTTCCTGTCACGCTTTATCCTCATGCCTAAGATTTATTTTGCAGCTCCTAAATCCTTCATGGCAAACTCTCTAGACAATTGTCTTTTGAGATCTGAGATGTCCTTTATGCTTGATCCGGCCACAAGCATATCATCAACATATAGAAGAAGGATGATGTACGACGTATCAAAGTTCTTCAAGTAGCAACAGTGATCTGCATGACATCTCCTGTACCCGTTTCCCGACATGAAACTGTCGAACTTCTTGTACCATTGCCTCGGGGCCTGCTTCAGCCCATATAGGCTCTTCTTTAGTCTACACACCTTGTTCTCCTTTTCTGGTGCCACGTATCCTGTCGGCTGATGCATATATATATATCTCTTCTTCAAGGTCTCTATGAAGAAAGGTTATCTTAACATCTAGCTGCTCTAGATGTAAGTCCTATGTAGCCATTATACTCAAGACCATACGAATCGTAGACATCTTCACCGCAGGTGAAAATATTTCTGTGAAACCGAGACCTGCTTTTTGTTGGAACCCTTTCATAACCACTCTAGCATTTTATCGTTTCGAACCATCGTGTTCCTCCTTCAGTCTGTAAACCCACTTGTTATGAAGAGTTTTCTTACCCTTGGGTAGAGTGACTAGCTCCCACGTACGATTAGACTCAAGAGAGTCTATCTCATCTTTCATGGCTTGCTCCCACTTAACCCGCATATCTGACCGTAACGCCTCTTCAAAACACTCTGGCTCACCATTATCTGTTAGCAGTAGATAATGTAAGGAGGGTAAGTATCGGACCTTGGGTCTCCTCTCCCGAGTAGACCTCCTCACAACCGGTGTCTGCGGCTCTGCCTCATCATGCTCCTGTACATGCTCATCTTGTGGCACTGCAACACCTGTGTCTGGTAACTCTTCCAACTCTACGAATTTATCTTCATCGGCCTTGTTCTGCTTTTGCTGCACACTGTCATTATGCAGCACTTTTTCATTGAAGACTACGTTCTTGCTTCTGATGATTTTTCGGTTCTCAATATCCCAAAATCGGTAGCCAAAATCATTCTGCCCGTAGCTTATAAACGTGCACCTTTTGGACTTCGCATCCAGCTTGTTTCTGTGCTCTGCATCAATCTGAACATAAGAGGTGCAACCAAACACTCTGAGATGTGCAAGGTTCACCTCTTTTTCAGTCCACGTTTCTTCTGGTAGCCCACCATCCAATGGTGCTGAGGGACTTCTATTGATGAGATATACGACAGTATTCACAACATCTGCCCAAAAGGTCTTGGGCAACCCTGCATGTAGCCTCATGCTCCTAGCGAGCTCAAGGATGGTGCTGTTAGTGCGCTCAGCCACACCGTTTTGCTGCAATGTCCTTGGAATCATTTTTTGATGTTTGATTCCATTTGCTACACAATACTCCTCAAATCTATTGTCACAGTATTCTCCCCCATTATTCGATCTGAGATACTTCACAGTTTTACCGGTCTCATTTTCTACTATAACTTTTCACTTCTTAAATATATCAAATACATCAGATTTGTACTTTAAGAAATAGACCCATAGTTTTCTACTAGCATCACCAATAAAAGAAACAAAGTAACGTGAGCCACCAAGAGATGATACCTGTGTCGGTCCCCACACATCAGTGTGAACAAGCTCCAACAGATGTGTCTTTGGAGCGCATCCTGTCTTCTTGAAGCTCACTCTCTTCTGCTTGCCATACACGCAGTCTTCGTCTCAAACTTGGTACATGTCCGACATCCTTCAGCTTCAAGACCGTTCCATTTTTCTGACTTAGGTGAACGTCTCCCTTGCCAACAATACTGCATGGCTCATCATCACTCAGGTAGATTATTCCAACGTTACCTGACACATAATCACGAAGAACTTCCTTTGACAAAGTGACGTGAAACAAAGCACCCGAGTCTATAACTCAAGACTCATTCCGCGCATCAAGCGACAAGATCAACGCCTCTATGTCACTCTCCTCAGATAGATTCACTGAATCCTTCCCACCTTAAGAGCTTCCTTCTTGTTTCTTAAGCGCCCTGCAATCATACTTTATGTGCCCCTTCTTCCCGCAATGCCAACACCCATCCTTGTCTTTCGGTCCCTTGGACTTATTCCTCGACTTAGAACGCCCATGTTTATTGCCTCATTTGTTCGAAGATCTTCCTCTTCCTTCAACATTTAGAGCATTCACTGAATCCCCTAAAGCACCCGATGCCTTCCTTCTAGATTCTTCGCTTAGAATTAGACCGACCACATCATCGAATTTCAACTTTGTAGACCCTGAGGAATTGCTCACGGCAATCACCAAACCATCCCAACTATCTGGCAAACTGGACAAGATCAATAGTTCCCTGACCTCATCATCAAAAGTGATGCCAACGGATTCCAATTGGCTCCTGACTATATTGAACTCGTTTAGATGTTCAGCCACACCCCCACCATCTGACATCTTCATGTAGAATAGCCGTTTCATGAGATGAACCTTGTTGGACGCCAAGGGTTTCTCATACATCGTAGCCAAAGCCTGTATTAATTCTTTTGTGGTCTTTACTTTGGATATATTGAAGGCGACGCTCTTAGACAAAGAGAGTTGGATCGTTCCTAAAGCCTTCCGATCCACTAAAGCCATTCATCATCTGTCATCTTTTCTGGTTTCTTGTCTTTTCCTCCTAGAGGAATATAGAGGTCCTTCTGATACAGATAATCTCCCATCTACATTTTCTAGAAGGCAAAGTTTGAACCATCAAACTTCTCAATTCTCGTTTTCCCATCTCTCGTCATCGCTCTCACTTGAACTAAACCAATAGCTCTGATACCAGTTGTTGCGCAGCACGCCAACAACGCTGGTGAACCGAAACTAAATCTTCGATCTCACCCACAAACGATAAACAGGAAGAAAATAATAACTAGAAGTAGAATCACACAAACCAACAATCCACAAGACATAATTTTATGTGGAAAAACCCCAACAAGGGTAAAAAAACCACGGGTGCAAACTTCACTATGAAGAAGAACGAAGTTACAAGCAATCCACTTACCTTCTCCCATGCTCCCATGCACAGAGATGGCCCTTTTGCTAATCCTCTCACATTTTTCTCACCTTGGACGTATAAAAGCCCTAATCCCTACTCCTAATCCCGGTTTACAACCCTTTATATAGTAAAGCCCGCAATTAGAACATAAAAGAGGAAACCTGCACTTTAAGTCCGCGGCTGGTCGGGCGCCCGGCCATTACAAAATACGTCCAGCAAGCAACGGCCTAAATCAGACCAATATCGGGCGCCCGGTCACTTTGACCGCCGGGCGTCCGGCCGTTCACAAAACAGTCAAGTGGTGAATGGCTGAAAACTGTATGAATATCGGGCGCCCGGTCATCAGACCGTCCGAGCGCCCGACCAAGCTCAAGTGTGAGTAGTCTCCACACTCAACAGTTTCTATATTACTTTTTCTGCTGCTTGTTTCATAGATGGGTAAGGTGTACATCATCTTCAATGGAAGGATTCTGGGCATCTACTATACGTGGGAAGAGTGCAAAACTCAAGTGGATAGATACAGCAATGTGGAATTTAAGTCTTTCAAGAAGGAAAAGGATGCGATTAAAGCTTGGAACATGTTCATGGGGTTATATGAGGATACAAACGTTGGTGTCAGAGATTTGCCGGAGGAACACACTGTCGATCATGCTATATACTCAGACATGGTATATCATGAGCAAGAGGGAGTCTTCCCCTACTATCCACAGATTTGCGAACCCTTGCACACATCTGCAATTGCACTGACACATTTCAAGGTTGGTGAAAGTAGTTGTGTAGGGGACAATGGATGTGCTGTCCTTGGCTTCGTATACGCCTTATTGGTATTTATCATAACCATATAGTTGATGTTCTATCATTGAGAGATGATCGGATGTTGGTTCCTATGGGCGTACCAACGTTTTTTTTTTTTTTTTTACATGGAAGAACCAGTATTCACGGTGGATTTGTGTTGGTTGTATGTCATCTGGACATGGGCTTTTGTTGGTGTGTTTTGAAAGTTTTTTGGTGCATGCTGCTAGTAAAATATTGGTTGCTTATGCTATATAAGTAACTCTCATAACATGAGATTATCATCTTTTTTTAACAATGTGGTTATACAGGCACTTGGAAAGCTGTAATAGCTCAATACGTTTTTTAAACAGTTTCATAACTGGGTTTCCTTGTCGGTCTACACACACCTGTACAAGCTTTGTTTATGTGTGTGACGTGATGGTGGACTATTACATGTGGAATGACTGTCAATAGGAAGTTGGCGGTTGCTTATAGGAGGACTAAAGAAGCTATACGTCGGATATGTTGATTCGTTAATCACCCGATTTGCTATAGATGGCATTCATCTACGTTGAATGTGCACCCAATATTCAGGTGGAGGTCACAGTGTACTGCTGGGGAAAAAATGTTGGCCATTTATGTGAAAATACAAGGAAAAAAATAAACAAGATTGCATAGTAGCATGACTATTTACAAGTTAAAATGAAGAAAACCAAACAAGATCCGTAAAGTGTATTTAAAATGGAAATGGTCAAATTTACATATGTAACAAATGATTGCGTATTTACAAGTAAATATAAACGAAATGAAAAAAAAAAAAAAAAAAATCCCCTAATTCAAATAATTGGAGATGCATGGAAAGGAATGAAAACTGCTGGAGAATAGAAGAAAACTGGAAAGGCAGAGAGAGATGTTTAGATGGATGGAACTTGCCTGGGCCTCATCCCCAGGAAGTTCTTGTCGTCGGAAGCTATGTTAGGCCCACATAGATGCCCGTGACAAATCCACCCTATCCATCAATTTCATAAGGCCACAATAGTACAGAGAGCCAAAAATCTAGTAGATCCAAAACTTAGGTGGGCCACACACCTCAAGAAACGGTGGAGATTGAATGCCTACTATTAGAAACTTTGTAGGGGCCACAAAAATCTTGTATTAGGATGATATTTGTGAGTATAGTTTATAGTAGTAGTAACCCTATGAACGTTTTGGATGGCATATCTATAAACATTATGGTCGGCTCTAGAAAGGTTTCAACGGTGGACGTTTCTATGCCAACTGTTTCGGTGGCGTGGCACACCTGACTTTCGGATCTGCCTGATTTTTGGACATAACTTAATGGATGGAGTGGATTTGTCACGAGCATTTATGTGGGTGGGCCGCACATATATAGCTTCCGACCATCCTGTGACGCATATGGAAGTTTGTACTCTTGAGAGAGAGAGAGAGGGAGAGAGAGAGAGAAGGTTTCTCTATTTTTTCAGTTTGTACGGCCCATGGTTGAGTGATCCAAACAGTTGATATGGTGGGCCTCAACAGAGATGGCCCCCTGGAGGAAAAATTCTCCATTTGAAATCCTAAACCATTGTGATCTCCCATTTGTAACGTGACTGATGAAAACTCACGTGCAAAAACTTCGTGTTCGATTGGCCCACCTGAGACTTCTTGGCCTCATTAGCAGGGTATAGCCCATTGGGCTTTCAGGTCTGACCAGCCTTCGTATCAGCGTTGGACTGAAATTTTGAAACTATTTATTCACCAGGCCAGGCTCTGGCTGTCTTAAGAGATCATTAGCCCAGTTAACGGTTTCAATGGCATTTTCATCATATATCATGCTATGGTGGGGCACATTCAATGAAAAGCCCAGATCTTGCAAAAGATTAGGTGGTTAGCTAGGCTTGAGCTCCGGCTCGGCCCTTGTATAATAAATTATGGGCTGGGCTCGGTCCTGTTTCTATTGGCCTGATCTGGGCTCAGGCAAGTCTCGGTTGGTTGACCACCTTGTATATCATGTGGTACACATGATATACAAGATCCGAACCTTTTAACTACTGGGTCCTACCATGGATAGGGTGTAACCCTAAAATCTCACCCATCAGATGATCCTACCCATTGATAAAATAATTCTTGATGATTACAAACGGGAAGTCAGGAAAAGGTCCAACAAAAGTCCATGCTCCATGGAAAACAAATCCTCCAATTGATGGCTAGGATCAACTGGTTGGTTTACAAAGAGATTGAAGGGCTTAAAAACCAAATGAGATATTAGCATTTAGCACTGGAATTCTTTCCTTAATAAACAAATATGAAAGCTTAATCAGGAATAACTAATTAAAAGAAAATAACAGAAATTTATTGTAATTTCATGCACAACGAATTATCTTCCATGAATCGACAGCACTATCCACCAAATGAAAAATCAAGAATCCAATGGTGAAACCGTCAGGGCCCACCTCATTAGCAATTCCTCTCCCTCTCTCTAATAACCATTGTCGATCGAGGGAGGACCCGACGTGTAAACGAAAGGCCCGACAGAGTAAAGCTTCATCTTCTTGTCGTTGAGAAGGCGGTAGGACCCGAGAATTGCACCAGTAATACCATCATTCACGTCGGTTGGAATGTTGCATGTATCAGATGGAGAGGAGTTGAGGAATGCCTTGCACTCAGAAACTTTCCCCATGCTGTCCAGCTCTGAAAGCTCCAATGCTGTGAAGAAGTAGCCGTTCTCATCGGTCGGATGGGTCAAGATGGAGAACGGTGCTGATTCATAGCCATCTCCATCAATGGCTAAGCAAGTTAGTCTCACTACAGCTCCTGCATGCATGTAACAAATCATCATCGTTTAATCCTTGTGCCATCTAATTGGGGTCATCTACATGAATCTTGTTATGCCATTCCACTCTACAAAGGGCTTGAAATGTCATATTGTCATGATTTATGAGAAAAAGTATGTGGCAGCAAGTTATTCCACAAAACAAGCTGTTGTAGAGCATTTTGGTCCACAAATAAGAAGGGGAAATAGGCAACTCTCATTCCTAGTCGGCATGTGTGCAAACTTGCGTGAACGCATTTGTGTGATGATATGGGGCGCGGATTAGGTAAGGGGCAACATCTTAGTGGGTGAATCCCTGACCGTAGGCCCACCTTGATGTATGTATTGTATATCCACCCCGTCCATCAGTTTTTCCAACTCATTTTAGGGCATGGTCACAAAAATGAAGCAAATCCAAATCTCAAGTGGACCACACTTCAGAAAACAGTGGTGATTGAACGCCTACCATTAAAAAATTCTTAGCACCCACCATAACATTTATCCTTTGGTCAAATAGACCAAAAACACAAATATCAACTTGATCCAAAACTTGTCGTAAACCCAAGAAGTTTTTATGGTCAATGACCACTGTTTCATGTGGTGTGGTCCACATGAGACTTGGATCCGCTTCAATATTTTAGACCATTCCATAAAATGAGCTGGAAAAACTGATGGACAGGGTGGATATACAACACATAAGTCAAGGTGGGGCCCACGGTTAGGGACTCACCCACTAAGCTGTTAACCCAGGACTCACCTATCCGCGGCCGTCGATGTGTCAAGTCAGGCACCATCACAGCCATACATTCTCCTTGGTAAAAAAAAAAAAAAAAAAAAAAAAAAATGATATATGGATCCAAAACATGATACTATGAAAATAAATACCTTGAAGAGGACTGAGTTTGGAGGCTGATCGACAAGAAACAAGACCTTGAACGGCAATGGCCGTGATGGAGGTGTCTTTTTGCTGTGTCTCTGGCTTTCCAAGGTTAGGTTTTGGGCCATACCCGTAAGAGGCAGAGCTACTGCTAGCATGCGCACCCAATGCGAATGATAGGGAAACGAGACACCATACTAAAAAGACCTGATTGTGGGCCATTTTGTTCGTTTTTGGGTGATAGGCCACACCAATTTCAATGGACAATGTGCTTCCTCTCTCTTTCCATGGCTTTTATAAGTGATAGTTTCTAAGCATTTTTATTATTTATTTTTGTTATTTTCTATACCTCATCATATGTTTGCACGATTACTTGGGATATAATGGTTTTGGGTGGCACGTTGGGGGACCCGAATTAAAAAATAAAATAAAATAAATGAAAGAAGAAGAAGAAGCTGTTGTTGGAAGCTCGTGCAACAGATGAGATATGCGGGGGCCCACTATGATATGTGTGAGATATCCACTCCGTTAATTGGTTGATTCATCTTATGTTGACTGTATGTAACAAAAATCAGATCAATCTAAAACTTCCTTGTGACACACTAATGTAAAATAAACCTTAAACATCCAAATTTACAAGGTGTGGCCAAGATAAGTTTTTGATGAAATTGATTATTGTTCTCTTCATCCTTGTGGGTTTAAGCTGATGAACGGGTTGGATGGCATATAAATAGCATCAAGGACCCGGGATGATTTCGATGTTGGGCTTCCCATCCCAACTGTTCCCTTTGGTGTGGTTGATCACCTGAGTCTTTTTATTGGGTTGATTAGACTTAGGTCCTAACAAGAGGTGCCGCAACTGATGATCGAAGTGGATGCAACATAAACATCACAGTGGGCCCAAAGAACTCGGCTGTTTCTCACCCTTCCTACAGCAGGTGTTGCATGGGATTCCGGTCTTTTAGAGGGGATTTGGGCGGGAGAACGTGAGACAAGTACTATCACACGGTTGACATTGCTTCAACTGCATAACGTGGCGGACCGATCGAGTTTTATCAGGTCAAGGAGCGGCAGTGATTGATGAGAAATCATTCATACAGTAAGAAATGATCACATGCAGGACCTCTTGGGACCTACAGCTCAGGACAGGATGGCTCGGAAGGGCCGCCCTTATGTGTAGATTTCATCCACACCGTCCATACATTTTTTCATATAATTTTAGAATTTGAGCCTAAAAATATAAAAGATCCCAGGCTCAAGTGGAGAAAATTCTTAGGGCTGTTTATTTCAATATGAATTGGAATTGATGTAAGTTAGTAGTTATTATCATCTACCTCTGATGGATAGAAAGGGCACAGGAAGTGTATTTTCAAAGGATTGTTATTCATTCGTGGGCCTCATTGTGATGTCTGTGACATATCCACACCAACCATCCATTTTATCGGAACATTTTAGGGTTTGAGCCAAAAAATGAGGTAGATCTGAAACTAAAATGGCCCACACCATAAGAAATTGTGGTTGTAAAAGGTTTTTAATGCTAGGCATTTAACCAGCTATTTCGTGTGGTGTTGTCCACCTCATCTTTTGATTTGTCTCAATTTTGGGCTCATGCCCTAAAATCACCTTGCAAAATGGATGAACAGAGTGGATAAGCCAAATGTATCATAGTGAGCCCCACATGAAATTCAAACACTCCTCAATTTTAGTGTACAAGATTTTCATTATTAACTTTGAAATAGTGTAAGGATTTAAATTGTAAATAATCATTTCTCATTACTTGCATTTACATCATGTAGATGCAAAACAAACCAGCCCTCAGGGACAATAGAAGTTTTGGATCAAGATTTCAATGGTGAGCGTCATTAGCATCGCTGCTTCCTATGGTGTGGTCCATTTGAGCATTGGATCTGCCCTATTTTTTGCTTGATTATAAAAAATGATATGGAAAAATGGATGGACAGTGTGGATGAAAGCCACACAAAACGGTAACTCCTCAGTGGCCCCTTGGTACCTCCACATGTCCTAAGCTCCAAACAGGCAGGGGTAGTACCTAATCCGCTATAGCCCCGTCTTTTCCGCGAATGTGTCATACATGTGTCAGTACAAAACCTGGGCTCCACCATGAGCTAAATAGGCTGAACCACTTATTAGCTAGGGCACAGGCACACCTGTGGTCCTGTACATGGAGTCAGATGATCGGCTATCAATTAACTTCCATTAAGGATGTCATTGGCTGAGTGGCCCACCTGGCCCGGCGAGCCTTACCTAGCCTTGGACCAGTCTCGGACCTATTAGCTTGGCCAGGCATGCATGGCCCAGTAAATTTTCAATCTGACCTGGGGTCCCATCATTGTGATAAACATGGCGTGACCTAGATAAAGGTTAATAACATTGCTGTGTGACTAATAGGGTGGGTGGATGTAGTAACAGTGGGGTGTTGTGTGCTAATCCCCCCTAAAAAAGGTTAATAACTGAATTTTTTAAAACCTTTTTAACTTCCCAGTGTTTTACAACAAAATCCATCATCTTCCTCATCATAAGACTTTTTAATTAGTTCTTTTGATAGAAAAGAAGATGTATATTATATATTATTATAAACTCTTTTCCTTAAATCAAAGTTGTAACAGGATTGATGGAAGAAGCAATACAATAAAATTAGGGTGTTATCCTTTTTCATCAACTTTCATATCAATGCTTTATAGCCGTCAAATGATCTTAGTAAACTAATTTAAGTATAATGGAAATACATACCTTTTTTCGTAAAATATATAATTGTTGCTTTAAATACAACTTGTCAGCGGGGACTTTATCATGTAGAAAACTTTTAACTTTTCCCAAGCTTTTATGTAGAATTTCCACTTATGGCATTATAAAGCACCCCATCATCAGTTAATCTTGTATCCTTCCATCTTTCTTTCAATACCTTGTGCAAACTTGCTAAATATGTAAATCGCATCTCTACTTTAATTTGCCATAGGCTAAAATTATTATTTTTATTGAACATCTTTACCTCAAACTTTGCATTTGACATCTTTGTACCTATTCCACACTATTAATAACCAATGAATTGCGAAAAAAAGTGTATTAGCCAAGCCAAACACAAATCAACCAAAACTAAACCAAAGCTCTAATACTGATTGTTATGTAGTTACACCTGCATATGCTAATTTGATGCTAGCAATACAAAAACCACGAAAGGAAATATCCAAAACAAAAATTCAAAAGTCCAAACCACAACTAAAGAAAAAGATGAACGGAGACAACATGCCTATGTATGCGGGCCAGCAATATGAAGTTTGCTTCTTCACTAGAATAAGAGAAATCAGAATATAGAAAATACTTCACTATCCCACTTTTTTCACTACACAAGAAATTAATTTGTCACCTAGAATTTTATTTTAAATGCACTTTTTTCTTCTTTTTGTTAGTCATGCAACACACCTACACAGTTATTCACATGATACACCCACCCACTTATGGGGTTTGTGTATCTCCTTAGCACCCGAACCTGAGACCTATTGTTAAAACGCCAGGGCGTCTTCTAGCTAGGCTAGCACTCTTTATACTTATGATCCTCCTTGTATATACTATGCCATAAGAGAAGATATTGTATGAAGCTTAGAAAAATTAAGCTTTACCATACACCAATGTACATCCATGCACATGTAATCAATTAAGAGAGAGAAATGTCTCTTGGTTGGTAACATGTGGACGTCTCCTACCATGGAATTGTTGGAGAGCCTTCAAACATGTGCACGGTTTACATGCTCAGACTGGTCGGGCGACCTGTCTGGCTGTGTGACCCAGATGCACAGTAAGGCACTGGGAGGATTTTCATGTGCCCAGATCGGTCAGGTGACCGGTCTGCAGAGGGCTCCAACCGGTCTTGCGACCGGTCGGCAGTGAGGCAGCATGACGAGTCCGTGTGATGTTTTTCCTCTGGACTGTTTCTGTGCAAGGTGCAACCGGTCAGTTGTGCACGTGGTTTCTTACGCATTACGCAGTAGTGCGTAAGTTGCTTCTATTTTCGGGTTTCTTGCTATATATGGCATGTATCCGGACTTAGATGGTATCCTAAGGTGTCCAAAGTTTCCTAATTACGTTAGGAAGAGGCGAGAGGTGTTTGTGAGAGAGAGAACTTGGGTTTTCTTTGTTTTCCTTGCTTTTGGGCTGTCAATCTCTATAATCTTCTGTTTATTCAGAGTGGATCACTTTGTGCCGTGGTTTTTTATCCATTGAGGGATTTTTCCACGTAAATTCGGATTCTCTTATGGTGAATTCCTGTGTGTGGCTTGATTTCATATTGTTTCTCATTTTATCTTGCATTACTCTGCGTGTTCGGCTTCCGCTGCCGATTTTCCCAACAAGTGGTATCAAAGCTAAAGTTGGGATGGAGTGAAATTCGAATATGAGACGAGAATATGGGATCAAGCACAAGGTTCGAGGTAGAGAAATTCTCCAAAAAAATAACTTTGAGCTATGGAAGGTAAATGTTGAATCTTTCCTAGTTCAACAAGGGCTTAATGAAGTTCTTGGAAAGTGACCCAAAGCTATGAAAAATGATGAGTGGACGAGGCTCGACAAGATGGCTAGAACCTGAATCTTGTTAAACCTTAAGGATGATGTTCTCTATCATGTCATGAAGGAGAAGACAGCGACTGAAACGATGGCAAAGCTAGAGAAGGTTTATGCCAAGAAGTCTCTAGAAAATCACATGTTCATATTGATGAAGTTGTTTACCTTGAAGATGTCTGAGTGAATTGAAGTGGAGGACCACTTAAGCACGTTCAATAGGCTGATTTGCAAGTTGGTGGAGATCGATGAACCGATGAAAGATGAATATCAAGCATGTATCCTATTGAATTCTCTTCCAGATTCATATGAGTCGTTCAGGGACTCTGTGTGAACAGGGAGGGAAACCATAAACGTCGAGACCGTTATCTCGGCCCTCCAGTCGAACGCAATGAGAAAGGAAAGCGGTGACGTGGCTTCTCGTTATTCCTCAGAGGCACTGGTTATGAGGGGAAGAAGTTCTGAGCATGGAGGATATTCGAAATCGGGATCTAAGGCTAAGGGCAAAGGGAAAGCTAAGGTGAAATGCTGGAATTGTGGTCAGGAAGGCCACATGAGAGGGGATTATCAGAATCCCAAGTTGAAGCAATAGAGGTATAAAAATTCTTCTGGAGAGGGCCGGAGCCAATATCGTAGAGGACGGTGGTGATATTTGTGAAGTCCTGATTATATCTGGCAAGGGATCTCAAGATAGTCGGTGGATTCTAGATTCAGGGGCTTCATGTCACGTTTGTCCTGACCGAAGTTCATTCACGACAAACAGGGAATATGGTGGTGAATCGGTGTTTGTGAGCGATGGCTACACTCATAAGGTTGTGGGTATAGGTATAGTGCGCATCATGATATTCGATAGGATCGAATGAATCCTGAAAGATGTGAAACATGTCCCCAAGATGAAGATGAATGTAATTTCTCTTAGTGCACTTGAGGTGAAAGGGTGCGTTTTCATCGACTGTGATTGTTGTTGTGAAGTGTTGAAGGGGGCACTCGTGTATATGAAAGCACGGAGGTGTGGCCATCTTTACAAGTTGATCCGGAGCACAATTCATGGTGGAGCTGCGGGATCAGCAGTGAGATCCATGGTTGCTCATATGTGGTAAGTGCCCAAGGGCCACATGAGAAGAGCGGAAAATGACATGAATGTGCAAGGTTAGGGTCGATGGTGGCACAAGAAGCAGTGGAGCTATGATTGAAGATGAGATGACGTTGCAAGGATGGTGTTGATTCGATGTTTGAAGCCTCGGTGGAGATTGTTTGAGAGCCTTCAAACATGTGCATAGTTTGGGTGCTCAGACCGGTCAGGCGACCGGTCTGGCCGTGTGACCCAGATGCGCAGTAAGGCATTAGACAGATTTTCGTGTGCCCAGACCGATTGGGCGACCGGTCTACAGAGGGCTCCGATTGGTTGGTAGTGAGGCAGCGTGACGAGTCTGTGTGATGTTTTTCCTCTGGACTGTTTTTGTTCAAGGTGCGACTGGTCAGCTGTGCACGCGATTTCTTGCGCGTTACGTGGTAGTACGTAAGATGCTTTTATTTTTGAGTTTTTTGCTATATATATGGTATGTATCCAGACTTAGATGGTATCCTAAGGTGTCCAAGGTTTCCTAATTACGTTAGGAAGAGGGGAGAGGTATTTGTAAGAGAGAGATCTTGGGTTTTCCTTGCGTGTGGGCTGTCAATCTCTGTAATCTTCTGTTTATTCATAGTGGATTGCTTTATGCCGTGGTTTTTTGCCCGTTGAGGGGTTTTTCCATGTAAATTCAGATTCTCTTGTGATGAATGCTTGTGTGTGGCTTGATTTCATATTGTTTCTTGCTTGATCTCGCATTACTCTACACGTTCGACTTCCGCTTCCGCTGTCAGTTTTCTCAACAAAAACGTTTCCGCCTCAACACATACATCACCTGCACTTGATTATTCCTCCTGTATAACCTTGCTACAAGAAGGGCAGGCCCATTATATCTTCGGACAATTACAATATTTCTCTTTTTAATCATTCAGTTTCATGCCACGAATTAAAAGGCTAAAATTTTACCACCAAGAAAGTTCCCATGGTGACCACCTGATGTGAAAATCAAGCTGATCTACTCATTGGATGGGCCATATTAATACACTGAGTCATGCCATAGCTTGTCCGTTGATTTTGATGTTATACCCTGGGTGATGAGTGAATTGGCTTGATTCCAATTTGAAGTTGATCATCACGGTGTGGCCTATGAATTAAATATCCAATACATGTGAAATATTGGTCGGGAACAAAATGGTGTACCAAATCTTTTTCACGTGCTTAAAGGTTCTCTTTTTACTGCATGACAGAAAGGTTTACTGTAGCCGACAACTGCACGAGCCAGGAAGCGGATTGCGTACTGAGTAAACTCTGTGGGCACACCATGATTTATGTATTTTATATTCGATCCGTCCATCCAATTTATGAGGACTTAACACTAAAAATGAAGCATACCAAATTCTCAAGTGGACCACACCACAACCGTTGCAAAATTCTTGGGGGCCACAGTACGTTTTGGATCAAGCTGATATTTGTGTTTTCCCCTCATCCATGTGTGTGATCTTACGAACAGTTTTTGGACGAGAAATAAACATCACTGTGGGCCCTAGGAAGGTTTCAACGGTGGAAATCATTATTCCCAAAGTTCCCTTTGGTATGATCCACTTGAGCTTCCGATGTGCTTTAATTTTGGGCACAACCCCTAAAATGAGCTGGAAAAACGGATGGACGGCGTGGATAAACCACATAGAATCAAGGTGGGCACAACAGAGTTTACTTAGCACGCAATCCGATTTCCACGAGCCAAGCACAAGTGCACCTGCTTGTGCTGATACGCATGGCTCTATACTCTTGAATTAAAATCCAACGTTCCGCGGTTTGGGGCCTTGCCTCGTTGGTAGACTCCACCGAGTTTCAACAAGGAATCTCGGCTTCCAAACCCATCACGAGTGAAATATCCACGCTACTACCAGTAGGTGTGTTGCACGCGCCATAAAAACGGATGGACCGCGTGGATATAAAATGCATACATGCATGATACCGAAAATAAAGCTGACTCAAATCTAAGGTGGACCACACCACAGAAACAGTCGTGATTGAATCCTCACAATTAAAGACTTCATTATTACACTGAAATGTTTATTTGCCATCCAACCTGTTGATAAGGTAACAAACGCCTGGATGAAGAGACCACACAAATATTATATTGATCCAAAGTTTTTGTGGCCCACAAAAAGCTTTTAATGGTCAATCACCACTGTTTCCCTTACCATGGTCCATCTGGGATTTCGAACTGCTTCATTTTTAGGATCATACCCTAAAATTAGCTTTCAATACGGATGGACTGCATGGATGTAAGCACATACATCACAGTGGGCCCCACAGTCAGGGTTCTCACCTACCTTGGTGGATCCGGGGTCTCACCTAATCCCGCTCCCGCTATTGGCCAACCGACGTCACTGTGATTGGTATGACAGAAACAGAAAGCGTCTCCTTGCTAACTTTCGCCGTGTGCTTACAACTTGCCTGCCTCTTTAATCTTCGACAGTGCCTGAAATCAAAAAACCCCTGTAACGCCTTAAAATATCCAAAATGCCCTTACCTCATTTCCCGCTAAAGCCGGGGCAGTCGCCTGCCACACGTGGCATTGTGGCACGTAACCGAATTAGGGGAGAGGATTAGATGCGGCTGTGGGCCCACCTTGATGCATGTAATATGTAACCACGCCCGTCCATCCGTTTTGCCATATTATTTAACGTTAGGAGTCCAAAGGTGAGGAATGTCCAAATCTCCGTTGGACCATGAAAATAGTGGTGATGAGACGATCCACCGGTTGATAAGGTAAATAAAAATTAATGCCACATAAAAACAATATATATATATGTGTGTGTCATGGGGATTCGGATGAGGAGATTTGCAACCGCCAATATGTGGCCTATCACATGGGCGTTGATAAAAAATGTGATTCCCATTGAGTAGCTTGTCCGATCCCTCGGAGACGCAAAGGCAGAATTACACTTAGTTTAATAGTCCTTGTTGGCTATTATTCCAACCATGGTTTCCAGACATGTAATATGTAATCGAATTAGGGGAGAGGATTAGATGCGGCCGTGGGCCCACCTTGATACATGTAATCTATAACCACACCTGTCCATATGTTTTTCCATATTATTTAACGTTACGAGTCCAAAGGTGAAGCATGTCCAAGTCTCGGATGGACCATGTAAATAGTATTGATGAGACGACCCACCCATTGATAAGGTAAATAAAAATGAATGCTAGATAGAAACAATATATATGTGTTATGGGGATTCTCGTAAGGAGATTTGCAACCGTCAATATGTAGCCTATCACATGGGCCTTGATCAAAGATGTGATTCCCGTCAAGCAACTTGTTCGATCCCTCTGAGACGCAAGGCAGGATTCCACTTAGATTAGTAGTCCTTCATGGCTATTATTCCAACTATGGTTTCCAGACATGTTAATCGCGTCATGGTCCAGTGCTACTACTACGTCTACCAGTATTCGAGTGGAAGCCAAACGCTCGCCCGAAGATAGCACTCGGCCCTTATCCCAAGGTCGAGCGCTTTAGCCTCCGACTAAGCACTTGGTGTTAGGGCTGTCAACAACTCGGATCATGATCCGAATTTGATCCGTATTCGATCCGATCTAATCAGATTCGGGCCAATAATCGGATCAGCGGGTTGGATCTGGATCAAAGATTTTGATCCATTTAATAATCGGGTCGGATTCGGATCGAAGTCGATCCGCTTGGTTAATGATCCGACTAAGCAAGGTATAAAAGGGCAAAAAAAAAAAAAATAAATAAAATAAAATAAAATAAAATAAAATAAAAAAATCCCGAATGCATATCGCCTCTCAAATCCATCGCACTCCCACCTATTAAACCCGTCGATGTCTGATGAGAAGAGAAGGTCTCTCCCTCTCAATCTCATCACCTGTACCTCTCTCTCTCTCTCTCTCTCTCTCTCTCTCTCCTCTTCATTGGATGGGCCGCCGGAGACAAGGGTAGGTGCGTTGCCAGCTAACAAGGGTGGGTGTGTTGCCTTCTGTCCACTATGCCAGATTGAACGGCCACCACTAAAAACTTCCGGTGGCCCATTGTAATGTTTATTTGCCATACAACCTATTGATAGCTACCAGAGTAGGTGCATTGCCTAGCTAACAAGGTGGGCCCCACCACAATGTATGTATTTTTTCCACACCATCCATCTATTTTGCCAGATTGAACGGCCACCACTAAAGACGGGTCGGATCATATTAGGGTCCGGTTTGGATTTGTAGATATTTAAACAGGTCGGGTTTGGATCATATATTTGCGATGTGAATCGGATTCAAGTCGGATACGAATCTGATATATCCTTAATCGGATCGGATTCAGATCATCACTGATCCGGTCCGTATCCAATCCGTTGATAGCCTTACTTGGTGTTCACCTATAACCGAGTGCCCACTTTTTGTCAGCACTCGGCTTTTTGTCGTAGCCAAGAATTTGCACGTGATCCACACCTAACTCTACCCAAGCTCTACCAAGTCGAGCGCTCTCATATCCTCAACCGAACGCTTATAGCAGTAGGCCGACTGCGCCACAAGCCAACCGCAGGTTGGCCTGGCAACTGTACTAAAAGGAGTTGTCCTTGTCGATAGGTATTTTGGTTACATCAAAGCTAACTGAGTGTATTTATCTTATTGACGCACTCGGCCTAACCGAGCACTCCTTACCGAGTGCAAAGGATTCAGATAATGCCACCCACAAGATACAGGGCGTGCCTCTCGCAATGGCTAAGCGAGATGTCCGCCCCCATGAAATGGCAATCACGACTGTTCCGGACGTCATAAGTGGACGTGGCCATGATCACAACGCCATCCATTGAGCTGACACGCGATCACAACGCCATCTGTAGAGGTGGCTGTAACTGTAGCCCTATATGGCCTTGATTTCAACCCTCAACGGCTCTATTAAAACCCTATAACAGCCCTTCATGCTCCATCACCAGGTACGCAATCAATCATCATCAACTCCTCTACAAGCTTTTCTTTCCATCAACTACTGACTTAAGCATTGGAGGATCATCAGTCGGTACCACCGGCGACTATCTAACCCTTTGTGGTGGTTACAAATCATTTAATTCAGACCATTCACCCTTAATCACAGATCAAACGGTGGAGATTCGAGTTGGACCCTAATCAATATTTGTTGACCATTTTCAGCGTTAATGATATATATTTCTTGGATTTTTCGTGCCGCCGTTGGCGGGGTCGGCCCAGTCTGATCGAAATTTGGTCCTGAGCTCCTCTTTTTGGGCTCTCAAGTCCTCGGCTCCGAGCACCAAGCAGAGGTGGAACGAGGCTGAACAAATAGTTCGATCGACTCCTTGAGCATGAGCGAGGAGCCCATCAAAAGGGCCATCTATGCAAGATGAGCAATCCCTCCAGTTGAAAGGCAAGATGCTAAACTGATACGTCAGAGCACGGAGCTCGGTATGAGAGGACTCGACCCCACGAGAAAAATCTACAGTCCGGGTGGAGAGCCCAAAGAGAGGAGCTCAGGACCAAATTTCGATCAGACTGGGCCGACCCCACCAACGGCGGCACGAAAAATCCAAGAAATATATATCATTAACGCTGAAAATGGTCAACAAATATTGATTAGGGTCCAACTCGAATCTCCACCGTTTGATCTGTGATTGAGGGTGAATGGTCTGAATTAAATGATTTGTAACCACCACAAAGGGTTAGAATAGTCACCGGTGGTACCGACTGATGATACTCCGATGCTTAAGTCAGTAGTTGATGGAAAGAAAAGCTTGTAAAGGAGTTGATGATGATTGATTGTGTACCTGGTGATGGAGCATGAAGGGCTGTTACAGGGTTTTAATAGAGCCGTTGTGTCTCTAAGTCCTTTTTTTCCTCCAGTGAGACCAATTCAGAATTCCCCATTAGAAGTTATTAGTAGTCAATCGTGTCAATTTCTTATGATATTGTCCACCTGAGATTCGAATCTGCTGCATTTTTGGCATCATGTCCCAAAATGATATAAAAAAAAATTGGATGAATATAAAGTACATGCGTCAAGGTGGGCCCCACTATAAGGGCCACACCATCTTCGGTGAGGCCAGGCCGCACGCACATCCTACAGCTACTATCAGTGTAGAATTGTCTCATATCAGATGGACCGTCATGTATAGAAACAATGGACGGTTTGCATCAGAGTCGCCGATGGTCCGTTTCAACGTGGTCGTGCAACCCGCCGGATGAGTGCAATCGTTCTTCATGGTGGGGCCCACCTTTTGTAAAACTCGGGTGGAGACCTGTTGGCCCGTGATACGGGTTGTGAGAGGAGAACTCGAGCTTTTCACGATGGTCGTGCTAATTTGGATATTTGGGGGAAAAGGTAGGGGTATTTTTGAATCAGATCATCCAAAAGAACAAGTGTTTTTTTCCTGTGGCCGTTCAATTTTGGACGGATTCGGACGCGCGTTACAACAGCTGCTCGCAACGGAGAGACAGCCACGTCACACATCTCTTCCAATAAATGGATGCCACGTGGAACTTTTTTTTAATGGTGCAAAGCTGCCAAGTGAGGTGGAAAGATGGACGGCCTTGGCTTTCCTCCAATATTCGTAGAATCGTACGGTTCCTGTTGCTCCCTGGGTACACACCGTGCCTTCTATCTTTCGTATAAAGCTCAAAAGAAAATATGATACTCTGACAGACGATGGAGATCCATAAGCATGCATACTGCCTCTGTATCAATTTCGTATTTTTACTCAAATCCTAACCGTCTAGATGGAGGACAGCTTTTGGTAAGTGGTAATCCAAAATTCAAACTGAAACAATTATTCTAACTCTTTGATTGGTCACGTTTAACGAACGGTTAAAATAAAAACTAGTGAGTGGTCCAGATTCATAAACGTTTTCTGCTTATCAGAAGAAGTTAGGATCATTCAAAATCCCGTATACTGCGGATCCCACGATTTGGACGGTTTAGATTGATGTTTTATCATGTGTAAAGTGGCTGTCCGTAGGCGTTTGGATGTTAAAATATGAACCCTCATGTAAACTGCCATTTTGTGTCGACGACTGTGCCCATCCAAGGGATCCGAACCGTTCATAAAGTGGGCCTCACTTGGATAGACGTTTGAGAAAAAAAATAAATCAATTGGACGATTGAGATCGGAAGATCAAAGCATTTTTTTTCCAGATCAAATCGAACCGCTGACAATTTTCCCTTCAACAGTGCACAGTAGATCCCATCAGGCCGAACGGCTCCAATCACTGTTCGAGCACACGTGGCAGATGCTAGCCCAGCTGTGTGGGGGCCACATAGATGACTTTGAAAAATCCACTCTGTCCATCAGTTTTGAAAGACTACTGTAGAACAGGAACATAATCATCGGGAAGATCTAAAAATCATGTGGGCCACATGGCAACTTAAACCTCGACCGTTGAAACCTTACTAGAGCAGACCATGATGTTTATATTTCATTCAAACCGTTCATAGGGTTTTTACCACTGAGATAAACTGTACGAAAAAAATATCATCCTGACACCAAACTTTTATGCCCCCCATAAAGCTTCTAATAATGGGCGTTCAATCCCTGCTGTCTCGTGTGATATGGGCCATATGGCCCAAATGAGTTTGGATCTGACTGAGTTTTATATTAATTTTCTATTGTGATATTTAAAAACAGATGGACGGAGTGGATTTGTCAAAGAAATCTCTGTGGGGCCCTAACAGCTTCCTACTTCAGTTACTGGTCCTGTGCCGGGGAGCACAGGCAATCCGCGTCCGCCCTACACAACTTGGGGTGCCGTGTCGTCACTGTTTGTCCGTTTCAGTAATTATTGGCCGGAAAATGGGGCAAAAAAAAAAGTGGTACCGAGTACCACCGTAAGCTCACGGTGTTACAGGACAGAAGTGGGACCCAAGTAGCGTATGTATTCCATCCATTCCGTCCATCAGATGTATCCCATCATATTACCTTGATTTTCTGAAAATAATAACGATCCAAAACTATGGCATGCCACATCCTAATAGAAAAGGATGGACGAAAGAACAGACCTAATTTTCATTAGGGCCCCACTTGAGTTTCATAACAGCGTGAATTTTTTCCATAACATTTATACATAGCAGATTCAAAGTATTGACGGTTTGGATTTACATAAAAAAAAATAGTAGACCGCACATGAAAATCAAAGGTGGGAATTCCTTCTCAACTTCTCCCCATTCTCTGGACCACCTGAGATTAGTTTTTGGATTTATTTTTGGGATAGGTCTGTAATATTGAGGCAATGAATCTGATATAAGGATCGGATGACGTGAATATATCACGTGGGACCCACTTCTTCCAGTACCACCATAAGCTTACGGTGGTGCCGGTACCGCTGGAGCGCAAGGCAAGAGAGGCGCATTATAAATAGAGGGATGGTAAATGGAACCAGTGCGCATTGTTTCGGTGAGATCTTAGCAGCGGCAAAGATGTGTGGAGGAGCGATTATTTCCGATTTTATAGCCGTGAAACGTGGCCGGAAACTGACGCCACAGGATCTGTGGTCGGAGTCTGACACACTTTCCGACCTGGTAGACTCCAAAGAAAATGGCTACTTTGGAGGGTTGGCCACGGTTGATTACAAGATGGACGGACCCAAATCTCTCCCACAACAAGGTAAGGGTTTCATTTCTTTCTCCTTAGTGGCCCACCGAGGATGAAAATCAGGATGGCCACGTGTGTCTGAGGATGACCAACGGCCTATATTAAATGCCCTCGTGTGGCTCACTTGATGGGCGGACCAGCCTGATTTCGGGCCAGGGACTGTCTTTGGTGGACCCCACCCGATGAATAGCTCGGATCTTGCAGTCTCGTGTTTTTCTCTATAATCCAGCCAGCGTTGGATAAGCTCATCAAATCATCATGCATGATGCCCAATGAACATTTTATTTTTTGGGGAATTTTACATACTTAGAATTTACATTCCGGTACCTTTTTTCCAAAAGATTTTCAATAAGTTACCCGATTAATTTAATAAGTTATCATTGTGGTACCTGCGTTAATGTCGGCCGTGCGAGCAAAGGGACTCGAGACTGGGTGGGCCCCACCGTGATGTTTATGTGAAATCCACCCATTACTACCAAGCCCAGGGACTGATACTCACGGTGAGCCTTGTAAAACTCAAGGGTGGATGTCTCTACCCCAGTTGTTTCCTTTGGTGTGGCCCATTAAATCACATCTCAGGATTAGTTTTTAACCCTCAGCCTAATGTTGGATTAAACGTCTAATGGTCGGAGTGGATCTCACAGAAACATCAAGGGAGACCCCGCCAAAAATGAGGGCGTGCGTCCTCGAAAATTACCAGCATAAATCCATTCCCACCGTTATATGAGGCTGACCTATGATTAAGGTGGGTTACACCAAATGAATTAGTTGGGAGAGATACATCTAGGCTTAATTTTTTCGGGCTCGCCATTATGATTATTTGAAATCCACTCCAACCATTAGATGACATACCAAAATTTAGTCTTTTGGCCAAAAAACAAGATCCATCCATGTTTCAGATAGGCCGCACAAAGGAAAAAAATTAGAGGATGAGTGTTATCCCGTGCACTCTTTCCAATCGTATGGTCAAATTGAATTACAGATATAGATGATTTTTGGGCCTTAAGCCTAACATGGAGTGAATCACCCAGTGGTTGGAGTAAATTTTACGTAAACATAATGGTGAAGCCCACCCAATCTTCTAATCCCTTTGCTCCCACGGCCAAACCCACCAGGTACTCCCAAGTACTACAGCTTATTGAAAAGCACTTTGAAAGTGGCACTGTAACTTAAATTCTATAATAAGTCGGTAGTTTATTGTAAAATTTCCTTAATTTTTATGGTATGGTAATAAGATAGGACGCAATCCCTGTTGGATAAGACATGGGCCGGGTCAGGCCAAATTTGTTACAAAGCTATGTACTAGGGTTGTTAAAAAACCTACCAAAATCAATAAAATTGGCCGAATCAGCCAAACCAGTAGGTTTCAATTGGTTTTCCATTCTATTTTAAGTTCATTCAACTTTTTATATTAAAAATTGAAAATGCCAATCCGGTTGTCATTTTGTAAAAAGTATAAACCACTTTCAACCAAACCGAGCCTACTTTATAGATATTTGAATTATATTTATTATATATATGTTATCCCTACCTTATGACCTACCTTGATAATATCTTATATATCTAGGCCGTCCATTCATTTTCTCAACCCATTTTACGATGTGTTCCCAAAACTTAATCAAATTCAAATCTCAGGTGAACCACAACACAGGAAATAGTGTTGATTCAGCGCTCACCTTAAAAAATGTCTTAGGGTCCACTTGAAAAAGATAAGCAATGTATACTTGTCATCCAACCTGTTGATAAGGTCAAACAGAGACCTAGATGAAGGGAAATGTCAAATTTCACTTTCATCTTGATTCAAAACTTTTGTAGCCTATAATTATAAAAAGTTTTAATGGTCATTTACTAATTTTTACATTGGTGTGGTCCACCAGAGATTTAGATCTTCTTAATTTTTTAAACCGACAAAACCGAACTGATTAGAATTTATTCAATTCAATTCAGTTAGTGAGGCTTTACTGGTTCAGTTCGGTTGTTAAATATTCAAAACCGATTGAGTCGGTTCAGTTCGGTTGTTAAATATTCAAAATCGATTGAGTCGGTTGGATTGAACATTGCCCCTCAAAATCGAACCGACCTAACTGTGCATAGCCCAACTCTGTACATTAGGCTTAACTTACAACACCATAATGCATGCATGACATCCAATCCGTCTATCATGTGCGTCCCCTCATGTTCTCTTTTACACCCAAAATTCAGGCTGATCCATAACTTGGTATCTACACTTTGTGAAATTATGCCTGAAACCTTTAAAATCATCTGGTGCGGCCCACCTGAGTTTGGGAATGGCTGGATTTTAGGATGTACATTCATCCCATAGGGGCACATCTCCTGAATGGATAGGATGGCATATAAAAACATAGAGGGCACCACAAATAACTTGGAAGGTTTTTAATGATGGGTGTCCCATCCCAACTGGTCTTATCGTGTGGCTCGCTTCATTTTTGGATCGTCCTGAGATTTGAGCACCAGGGAGAACCTGAACAGGCACACATGATGGAGGTATTAGATAGATGCCGTGCAGATGTCAAGGTGGGTCCCACATGTTGTAATTTAAGTTTGACCTTCAAAGCTTTGAAGTGGATCTGGCTTCGTGTCCAAAACATCCCATCAGTTGCTAAGAAAATGCAAGACGTTGGAATTACCGACACATGAATTCAGTCATCTGGGGTTGGTGAGATCAACTTGGTGACCCACTCTCATCTGTGTCCAACATTCATCAGATATACAATTCACCCACACCAAAACTCTTACTATTGTTGTTTCCTGCAAACATGATCGGTTAGGAAACACCCACACAGATAGTCGAGTTGAGTCGACTCAAAAACTCAGCCGAGTTTCTCGAATGCACTTTTTTGAGCATTTTTTTTGTACTATTTAATATTTAAAAACATAATATAAGTACACACACAAATAATGTCAACTTGTGCCTAGTCGAGTCGAGTGAGTAGTGACCAGATGTAGATTTTCTCTTGATGAAATCTGGTCGAGCTGAGTCGACTGGAGCGAATCGAGTCAAATTTTTCTGAGATTTTTTATTTAAACTATGCTGAAAGCACTGCAATGAACATGGATGAATGCAGGAAGGTGTGCAAGGGACGTAAAAACTGCCGATCCAAAAGAAGGAAATGGCAATTTAGGATCGAAGCGGGCGCGGAAGAACATCTACAGAGGGATTAGGCAGAGGCCGTGGGGGAAGTGGGCTGCGGAGATTCGTGATCCTTGGAAAGGTGTTAGAGTATGGCTAGGGACCTACAACACTGCAGAGGACGCTGCCCGAGCTTACGATGATGCTGCTCGGAGAATCCGGGGTGACAAGGCTAAACTCAATTTCCCAGATGATCCACACCCAATGAAGAAACGCTGTGTGGCGAATCCAATCTCTTCCCCAGTGGGCCCCATGACATTGGACGGATACCAATCGAATGACATTTTCCCAATACCGGAATTTTCCGCTGCAGCCGAATTCCAGTGGAAGGAGAAATGTGACCATGTTATGGAGAGGTGCCCAGCAATGGATGTGGAACTGAAGGAGAGAATCTCTAGCTTGGAATCGTTCCTTGGGTTGGAGCATGAATCTGGCGAGTCAGAGATGAGTTGTGACTAAGAGGATCTTTGGTCCTTGGATAATCTCACTCGTGTTTAGTATTATTACATCGTATGTCTCGTGTTCTTTGGATGTTTCTGTTATCTTTTTGGTGCATGTATGTGGACGACTGTCTATTATTATTATTATTATTTGTGTCAACTTTTCTTGAGCTTGTAATGCCAAAGTTGCTGATATCACGACAGCCGGATCATCTGCAACTTCTGTGGTATGAGCTTGTTTTATAGAACCTATTGGATGTATGGACCACCTGGGCATTGAACCAATCTGTTGCCCAAACATGAAAGTAGTATGCCCATTGGTTTTGTCATGGCCACCTGATAATTGTACAGGACTGATTTTTTATTTTTTATTTTTAAATCCAATTTTCATGTTGGGGTTCACTTTGATGAGCAGATTGGATCAGATAGAAACAATACCATAAGGGCACACCATAGGGACAACCATCCAAAGACCTCTCTCCAACATAGTGGCCCACATGATGACTGGATCAGCCCAATTTTTTAGGCATACGAATTTCATGGTTAACCCTTTTGAACAAATTGGATCGCATGAAAAGATCCTCGTATACTTTAGGCACAAGAATTGTAGAATAAGCATAGACACTTTACCTAAACTGAGAGCAAATTATCCTTTAGACTTTAGCTGGACTGTGATAAAAGTGTCCTTGGCCAACTTGAAAACTGTTGAAATCAAAATCGAACAGATGGGTAAGACCCTTGGCACGTCATGCAAATAACCTACGAATTTGATTGGCAAATTTGGAACCAGACAGATTTATAATCTAGACTCTCTTAAAACCCTAATCATACATCTCTTTGATAAGACCATTTTTGGCAGGCTCAAGGAACATAAAAAAAATTCAAGTTGAACAATCCGAAAGGGTTTTTGGCACCTCCCAGAAGCATCCAACGAGCTTGATCGACCAATCCCAAATAAGGGTGACCAAACATTAGATGAACAACCAAACCCTCCCAAGCATCGAATACCCCTGGACATGGCAAAGCGAGTGCAAGAAAGGATAAAACAAACCCCTAGCTCGTGGCGAGCTGCTGGTCCACATGGCATGATTTTTACCCAACAATCGTTCTGCATAACCTTTAAATAAGCAAAATCATTGATGTAAAAAACTACTGAAACAAAGAGTATTGATCAAATCAGGAATATCCGACCATCTATTTGGTAGAAAAATGATGTCTCTCACATCTAGATTCAGACTGCATTTCACTCTACCCATTGCAAGCACATCTACAATACCCACCCACAAATTTTTTTTTTTTTTTATTTTTTATTATCTTACAGTACTCTCTTTTGTCTACCTTCACTTTTTTACTTTATTTGTGTGATTGGAGTCTTAAACCCTATAAAGCAAGGCTAAGTGATGTAATTTATTCTCTTTTTATTTGCTTGGAGTCTTAAACTCTAGCTATGAAGCAAAGATAGGTACTTTATTTTATTTATCTGCATTGTCATAAATTCATATGAAGCAAGGTTACGTGGTTTTATACTTATTTGCTTTTCCTAACCTCCGTGGGTTTTGTAAAGCATAGCTAGATGTGGTAATGTTGAAATTTTGTCAAATTTTCAAAAAAATCGTAAAATCCACAAAGTAGAAACCACATATCATGCGAGTAGGAAAGAGAACCTAACCTTTTCTTCTTCTGTCAGTGAAACATTTATCCAGAATCTATGGTCGTAGACCAACCACAAGAGTCAATTGAATTGGGGGATCTGACAATTTCCTAACCTTTAAGTGATTTTATAATTTCTAGTCAACCATAAATTCTAAGGTTTATTCGACTAGTAACAGTTTCAAACTGTATACATTTTCACATCCAAGTCAATACCACATCTCGTCTACTCAACTAAAAGGAAAGAATTTAAGCAATTGTGTATGCATGAGCGTTCACAATAAGCTTAGTCTACAAATTAAGTTACATAGGATCCAGCCACATGATATAGTGCGAATTTGTATGTTGTGCCATGTTGGGCCTTTTATTATCACTATTACCTCTGCTGAATATCTCCCTTGACAAACGATTATAGACAGAATAATTAAGGGGTGGAAATGAATATTTGTGGGCATAGTCCAAATTGTAGTGGGTTTCATTAACCTAGTTTTATTTTTTATTTTTTTATATGATAAGCATTGTTTTGAATTTTTTATGAAGTCTCATATCAGAAGTGAAGTTGAAATGTGGTCTTTATAGGATCATTTGTATATAGCTGTTGCTTAAGATTTCAGTAAGTAAATGGTGATCTAGCTCAGCGCATGTGCGCATGCATAGGCAGTGAGTTGTTTTGGGCGTGTTGTGGCGCTTTAGTGGTGTACTTGGCACGTTGCATCAAGGTTGGATCGGGCTAGCTATTAGGCCTCCATCATGATCCGAAAGAGTGTTTTGACTTAAAAGCATCTAAAAGAATAGATGGAGATGGCATTTAACCACTTTTAACTTACATTTCTTTCTTTTCTACTTATTTTTTGTATCTAGAGCTAAGGTCGAAGTACTATATCTTTGTTAGTTAGTGCCACCTCACTAGAAGAATGTATCAAGTTAGGCTTGAATTCCGATGATAGTATTAGCTGAATCTCTTATACAATTGGAAGGCCTCAACTATCTTCAAAAAGCATATAATGGTACGTGTCTTTAAGCCACTCTCGATATTTTATAATTGTAAAAATGTTTTTCCATTTTATTTCCTACAAGGTCCTCTTATCCAAAGGCCTTTGCTGATCTTACGAACATAGATTTTGGGATGCAAAGGGTGAGAATTTCTGTGCATTTTTTATTGCTTTGAAATAGGTAGATTTGCAAAAACTACACCCTTTTAGATATAGTGGACTCTTATGACTTGAAGTTGGGACAAACATCAATTCACCCATAATCTGAGACTGTGCTCAGGAGGTGTTGGGCTCCTAGGCTTACCAAACTCAATTACAAGTGAAGAATTGAAAATGAGCTTTTAGTGTAATTGCCAAATTCATATCAAATACACTTTTATAAAATGCATCAATTACTACTCATTACATGCTCTCAAATAATCATTTAAATGTATTTATTTCTAATTCTATCATTCCTTGTTTTTATATTGATCCAACACTCATTTTATCAACTGGTGCAGTGCTTTTCTTATACTCATCCTGTAAAATTTTCCTTTAAAAAGAACATCATGAGGCTAATTTCTACTGGTGCAGTGCTTTTCTAGCCATTGATCAGTTGTCCAAATACCCACTCAAGGGTGTTGTCATCCGTTGGTACGATGTCTTGCAGCTGGATTCCACCGTTCAGTTGTGTGGAGCTTTTGATGCCGACAATATCAATGGTATGATCTTTCCTATAATTTGTTCTGTCGTTGAAAAATATCTGCAAGCAAAGAGAGATTTCAGAGAAGACAAACGGTATGGATCAACAATTTTTTTATGTGGCAACAATAATCTGTCTGCCCACTGGGGCTTTAAGTAGGAATTGTCACTGTATAGTGAGGTACCAAAAATTCGAATGGGATTACAGCTCATTATGGTTGTTCTTTTAGGGTGATCAGGGACGTTGATCTTGTATCACCTTGGGGGCCCATACTATCATAATCTTCACAACCGTACTTCCGTACATGTGGTAGATTGGATGGTAGGATTTTTAAGATGTGACGCAGGGGGATACGTGGTAGGTCGATCTCCCTAACCGATAGTTCTCGAATCCACGAGAAGAAATAAAAGATAAAAAGAAGAAATAAATTCCAAATAATTGATTTATTGATAATTGAATGAATAATCAAATAAACATAATTAACTTGCTTTAAATAATAAACTAAATCCTAAATTCGTACTTAATACTAACTTGCAAAGGAAGAAAAGAATCCTAATACAATTAGAAAAGAAATAGAAAAATCTGCGCAATTGTATAACGCCAGCACCGTCTTCCTTCCGCTGATACGAGCAATCCACATATCTGATTGCCACGAAACTTTGGGGTTTTACTGATATCGACGTACTCTTCAAGATGGTTGGCTTAGATTCTCCATATAAGTAGTAATGGGTCACCTGGATCATCTCCAGTTTCAGTGGGCGGAATTCGAAACTTTTTGGACAGTTCGTGCCATTTTGGACGCCACGATCAATCCGTAACTCGGATCGACGTGAAACTTCTTGCGTTTTCTCGGCGTCGAGCAGCTCTATAAAATGGATGGAACGGATCATCATAAATGATCAAGATGGGTCTCACGAGTTGGGCCGAAATCTAAAAACGGGAATAACAATTTCCTGTTTAGGTTGAAACTCCAAAATATGAAATTCTTTAGTTTTCTTTTGTTTTTCTTCCTGTCTATCTCCCGCAAGAAGGTGCGTGATCCACGCCCTCAATCATGGGGTTCTTCTCCTACATCATTCTTTCCCACTTGAAAAAAACTCGTCTTCGAGTTTCGTTTAGGTTATGGCCATGATTTGCTTTTAACTTCAGAAGTCGATGCTTGCGGGCCTTATCCTGGAATGCAGCAAAAAAAATTTGACTTCTTCTCCACGCCAACATGAATAATTGCAATATTCTCTAATACGTCAAAAGTTGGCTTTTTCTGAGAAATGACAATTTCCTTCACAATGAACAATTCATCAGGAAGTTCGGCAACTACGATCACATCGATTTCCTGTATTGCTGGCGTGACACTTTCTAAGATACTCATGGATTCTGTCAAAACTGACTCCATAATGTCTGGAATAATTTTAGACTCTCCTTCCCTATCCTTTAAGATTGGGGTATTGATTTCCTCCACCTCCTCAGAATTTTGAATATCCTCTGATATGGTGGTGGGTTGTAATTCAATGACCTGATCCGAAGTTGCATTACTTCGAAAATCTTTTTCAATATACTCCCCATGATCATTCCCACACGTAGGCCGTCGTACGATGATGTCTTCGACCTCTTTATCGCTAGGTTTTGAATCATCTGGGGTTGCCCTGTGATAGGCCACCTAGGGTGCTCTACGGAACATGGGGTTATTACGTACAGCGAGCACAGGTGGTTGTTGAATGTTGCCTTGGGCTTGGGGCAGATTTAATGCCGCTACAATACGGTTGAGGGTTGCCTGTATACCTTGCAGGATCAACCGGTTCTCCCGTTGTGCTGCTTCGAATGCTGCCTCGAAAGCTGTCGCTGTTAGATAGTCCCTTGGAGCATCGTTCTTAGGATGAGGATCCAACCTTTCATTAGAGGTCATCGTCCTGAGGAAGAAACCTCTCTCTGATACCAATGACGCAGGGGGATACGTGGTAGGTTGATCACCGTCTCCCTGACGCAGGGAGGATACGTGGTAGGTCGATCACCGTCTCCCTAACCGATAGTTCTCGAATCCACGAGAAGAAATAAAAGATAAAAAGAGGAAATAAATTCCAAATAATTGATTTATTGATAATTGAATGAATAATCAAATAAACATAATTAACTTGCTTTAAATAATAAACTAAATCCTAAATTCATACTTAATACTAACTTTCAAATGAAGAAAAGAATCCTAATACAATTAGAAAAGAAATAGAAAAATCTGCGCAATTGTATAACGCCAGCACCGTCTTCCTTCCGCTGATACGAGCAATCCACATATCTGATTGCCACGAAACTTTGGGGTTTTACTGATATCGACGTACTCTTCAAGATGGTCGGCTTAGATTCTCCATATCAGTAGTAGTGGGTCACCTGGACCATCTCCAGTTTCAGTGGGCGGAATTTGAAACTTTTTGGACAGTTCGTACCATTTTGGACGCCACGATCAATCCGTAACTCGGATCGACGTGAAACATCTTGCATTTTCTCGGCGTCGAGCTGCTCTATAAAATGGATGGAACGGATCATCATAAATGATCAAGATGGGTCCCACGAGTTGGGCCGAAATCTAAAAACGGGAATAACAATTTCCTGTTTAGGTTGAAACTCCAAAATATGAAATTCTTTAGTTTTCTCTTGTTTTTCTTCCTGTCTATCTCCCGCAGGAAGGTGCGTGATCCACGCCCTCGATCATGGGGTTCTTCTCCTACATCAAGATGAGAACATTCAGCTGAAGACCTTATGGTCGGCCATGTTTGCATGTGGAGTACGTTGCTGTTTGTCGCTTTAACACGTGAGAGTCTCCCAGCGAAAATTGCTTCAAAAGCCAAAAGATAAGGAGTCCTTTTTGCCTATGTCCCTTGGGGGTGGGTCCACATGTATCAGATGTTCTGCTCGTGATCCCAAAATGAGAAATGGGGCAAGAATTGGATTTCAACGATGATCCTGACTTTTGATCCTTAGAGTTGAATGTGAACCATTGAAACGTCTTTTTCAGTTCTTTTCAATAATTGCATATTCCTCCGCGTATTGTGAGGGTCAGAATCATCCATATATATTCAGCGTTTCTTAGGGTAACACGTAAAGAGTAGCATCCAGAAGATGGACGGTTTGGATCATCAGAACACATCAGCATGTGGGTCCCAGAAGGCTACACTTGTTGACCATCCTATCGAGACAAAGGCAAAACAAACTCAAAAAAATCACGCCCGTCCACTTAGAAGGGAGTGTACACGTGTCCATCAAATAGAGACGATTGGTCAATTTCTTTTTAACTGTACATTTAAATTGTACTCCTGTGGGCCACTTGATGAGTGGACCAACCTGATTTTTTGTCCTGTCAATCCACACGGAGGACGACACATGCACGTGAGAGGCAAGTATAAAAATAGCCAACCCGCTGGAGGAGCGTATTAAGTGCGGCCTCGGCCTCACCCAACACGGTGTGGCCCTGACTGTGGGGCCTACCATGATGTATGTATGGTATATCCAAGCCGTCCATCCATTTGTCCAGATCATTTTAATGCATGAGACCAAAACTGAAGCAGATCCAGATTTCAAGTGGACCATAGTACAGGAAAAAGTGGTGATTGAACATTAAAAACTTATTGGGCCACAAAAGTTTTGGATCAAACTAATATTTGTTTTTCTTTTCCCTTCATCCAGGTCTGTGTGATCTTATCAATAGGTTGGATGGCAAATAAACATTACGTTGGTTCTAGGAATTTTTTAGTAGTGGGCGTTCAATCACCACTGTTTCATGTAGTGTGGTCCACCTGAGAATTTGATCTGCTTCGATTTTTACTCTCTTTCCTAATATGGTCTGGAAAAACGATGGACGGTGTGGATATACTACAAATGCATCAAGGTGTGCCCCACGGTCGGGGCCGCACCTAATCTGCTCCAGTTGGCGATCACATAGTGGGTTTGAGAGGTTGATCGAAGAAGCAATCCTAGGGTGGAAAAAGGGCCACAGCATGGCCCACCATGTTCAACATCATCAAGTCATCAACGAAACTTTGAAGTAAAGGTTAGAAAATGAGATGAGATGCATGTACCAAGAGACTCAAGAGCCCAAGTGGGCCCCATGGATCGACATGTAAGTAAGCCATCGAAATTGACTTAAATCCTTCATTAGCCAAAGCTATACTAATGTCAATGATGTCCACACATTACGTACATCCATGGAGTGGACAAACTCAAGTGGGGTCAATCATATTTTCAAGGTGGGCCCACCGATCACCATCTGCCCCCCCTTATCTTTTTATTTTATCATCATAATCATGACATAGCAACATGGCTTTTTATTTTTAAATTTGATCGTTTTGATTTTAGTCAGTAAGAGGTCATTTCAAGTATGGAGTGCCGAATCTGCTCTTGATCTTGGGCGTAGTAGATAAGAGTCAAAGGGGTCCGAATCATAATCTAGAAGGGTCTAGATCAACCCGTGGTTGGACTGTATGCATTTCACAAGTAGATTTTAAAAACATTGCGAATTGACTTGTGCTCCGAGTGGAATTCTGACTGTATTGACTGCATTTTTCTGTGGGTACGTACGAGGGAGTGACACAATAAGAATGGGCGTACGTGATGTATAGTCCAAATCTGAATTTTATATTATAATGGATATGGATCCTCATATCAAAGTAAATGGTACAAGAGGCGCAATCAAAGGTGGGCTACAGTTTAGGGTTTGGCAACCGGGATTCGGAGGTAAATGGATATATATTTAGTTTTGCTTGGTACAATGAAGGTGAAATGCTTTTTTACTTCTTCTTTCAAGACATAGAGTTGCACATGTAGCAGAGGTGTCACTAGGCTACTAATCTACTATATCTATGGTGTTGTAGCTGGAAATTGGACATCAGATGGGATGACTTGAAGTCCACCCTAGATGGATGGATGCCGTTGATCTCATCCGAGTGTGCGAACTGGAACTGGATGATGGGTCATCTAGAACACAATTAAGCTAAGGGGGATGGCGTAGGTCCAGCCATTAGCCCCCTGATGCTTAAGTCAGATGGGTTTTGAGGAAAGAGTAGAGGCAATGGCAAGGTGGATTTGTGCGTACCTTTGGTCAGGGGCGAGTGCCTCTATTTATACGTCATTGGAGAGCTGTTGAGGGCCACGATTGTCTACGATCGTGGGAGTCACACTCGGTGTGATCCTCGGAGGCGTGGGTTATGCTGTTAATGTTCAGGGATGCGTCGGTCTTCTTCAAAGCCACCCCTGGACTCTCGCACGCCTATATGGCGGTTGCTATCCAAGTCGGCCTGCTAGTGATGTTGGTCAAGGCTGAGCCCTCAATACGCCGGCTATGTCAGTAGACAACCTAGTTTGTGTTTGTCTTTGATGTATCCAAAATGTCCTTCGTAAAGGCCAACCTGTAGTCATATTAGTTCGGGTCGGTTATGGTCCTCGGCTCTTTCTCTATCATGGCTGTCTTCATGTAGGCGATCCAGAGTGTGGGCCGAGGACCTATTCCTAGGCCTGTGGACTTTCCTTGTGACCTGAGGTCAGCTCGGATCTACCCATAACATATGGCACGCTAATGATATTCTAAAACGATCAAATTATTGGCTACAATACTAAGATTACATTGATGGAATGATTTGAATTGTCCAAACATTACATCAATCAGTCACTTGTTTGCGATCCTTATATTTATGGCCCACCCAAGGCTTGAAATTTACTCGTTTTTTTACTAAGGTATATATCTCACTGGGCTTATTAAGTCAAATCATAATAAAGATAGAAAGTGTACAAATGAATATAAAAACATAAATGAATGGGTCATAATTACTCTTCACGACAAAGTGAAAGAAGGGAGGAAATTTTTAAAAGAGAAAAGGAATCCAATCACTTTAAAAGACTTGAACATGGAGTTATATGAGGTCAATCAAATATCACAAATGCATACTAATTTGGCTATTAAGGTTGATTTCGTTAATCAAATTTAGGTCCCGGGAGTATAATAAAGAATTTCAGTCATTTTGAAAATGAATCTCTCAAACGGAAAGTTTGGATTCTTGTGCATTCCAACCAAGCACAACCGATGATTGGGCATCGCCTTGATTCTAGTGTAATTGAGATATGGGGTCCAATGCATTCAAAATACAAGCTCCCAAACAGGCCATTAGATGAGTTGTAACCAATCCATGCGTACATGCATGCGTGACATATAGGAGGGTAGACCTCTAATGGATAATCTTTTGATTTTATAACAGAAAACTATTTATTAAACGAGGTACCAAAGTGTTATGGAATAATAGGTTGTGCTTATCATACTGGCTTTAAGTTTCGTATAGAATATTTTTTATTAGTTTCAAAATTGATTTCGAATTATGTTAAACTGTAAATTTCATTTAATGAAAACTTGTTAGTGTTAATTAATAAGCATTCACAAACAACATAAACAATCACATAAAAGATATGACGCAAGGAGGACATTTTATTCTAGAGATTTCATGTTCTGTACATTTTAAGCTATGATCTGGCACAACCCCTTAATTACATCATACAGATAACCCTTGATTAAAAAGCAAAAGATCAGCAGAAGACTACGTCTTTCAAAGAATGGGCCGCCTGGGCCGCAATGATGGTCACTTAGACCATAATGAGGGTCTTTTGGACTCTGTCAAGCTAATTGTCTGGAGTGCACTATCTCTACGAGTCTAGTGTTTATGTCCCATTGTTTTAGTTCTGGACAAGATGACTGATTAGCCTCTAATCGTACAATGTGACTCTGGGGTCCAACTCTGGGACGGGTGACCTCGTGAAGACTGATTACAACTCTAGGCGTCTTGAGTCATGTCTGCAGAGACTGTTTTGAATGGGTAGGGTACTGTACGACTTTGATTGGTGGAGGCCCTTAGCATTAACATGATTCTCGCAAGGGTGATTTATTTGATAATTTTGTGCAGATAGTATTTTTGTCATTTGACGTAGGATAGTCCCCTATAAACACGGCAATAGTCGTTATCCAAGTTTTACATTTAGGCAACGTATATAATGACTATGTTGGCATACCGTACAGGTTACAATAACTTCCAAGGGCTTCTCTAGAGTGCGGCAGCGAATTCCCAACACTGGTTCGACTGCATGGAGCTTCAAATCGTTTGATTGTCACATTAATAGTATAACAAGCATGTAAGCCCATGCTGAGATCTCGAAAACATCCGAAAAGGCGTTTATTTGAGTGATCCATTAGTTATTTCGATCATCATGGCCTCTACCGTTGTTTAAACAAATCTTGGGGATACTATGAGCTTTGAGAATCCCTTGAAAGCAAGGTAGATGAGGCGCCGGTGGTAGGACTGACGCGCCAGGCAAAAGGTCAACGTGGCAGCTGTCGTGCCTAATGCATGTATTAACACGCTAACCGACGCGCCTGACAAGCCAGTCGCAATTAGGGGGCATTTGGCAAATCTATTAATAAGAGCTTATTTGCTTATTCTAAAAAAATAAGCTCTTATTATGAAAATAGACCGTTTGGTAAAACTTTCATTTTAGAGCCTATTTTTTTAGAAACTAGCAAAAAAGCTCTTCAACCATAAGTGATATGGATATCACTTTTTCTTTAAGAGCTTATTTAGCTTAAGCGGGTAGACATTTTTAATTAATTTTTGGACAAGTTTGTCCTTAAACTTTTTAAGTAATTCTCATATGGCCCTCCTCTTCTTTAGAATATCTCTAAGGTGGCCCACATGATGAACAACCCATATTGAAGGTGGGTTTCCACATCAAGGTGGGCCCCACATGATGAACGCCCACATCAAAGGTGGGACCTACAGATGGATGGGGGACATTAAAGGTGGGATCGCATGATGGAAGGTTGACATCAAAGGTAGGCCCACATGATGAACAACCCATATTGAAGGTTGGGCCCCACATGATTGACGATGCACACCAAAGGTGGGTCCCACATGATGGATGACCCACATTAAAATGTGGCCCCGCATGATGGATGGACTATCCACATCAAGTGGGCCCCATATGATGGACGGTTCATAGCAAAGGTGGGACCCACATGATGGATGGTGGACATTGAATGTGGGACCACATGATGGAAGATTGACATTAAATGTGGGACCACATGATGAATGACCCATATTGAAGGTTGTGCCCCACATGATGGATGGTGGACATCAAAGGTGGGTCCCCCATGATGGACTATCGACATCAAGTGGGCCCCACATGATAGATGGTCCACCACAAAGGTGAGACCCACATGATGGATGGTCCACATCAAAGGTAAGATCCAAGTGATGGATGGTGGATATTGAATGTGGGACCAAATGATGGAAGGTTAACATTAAAGGTTGGCCTACATGATGAATGACCCATATTGAAGGTTGGACCCCACATGATGGACAGTCCACAGCCAAGGTGGGACCTACATGATCGATGGTGGACATCAAATGGGTCCCACATGATGGACTACCTACTTGATGTGGGCCCCACATGATAGTGGTCCACAACAAAGGTAGGACCCAAATGATGGATGGTGGACATCAAAGATGAGCCTCTTATATTGAAGTGGGGCCCCATATCAAGGTGGGCCCAAGTAATGAAAGGTTCACATCAAAGGTAGGCCCCATATAATAGATGGCCGACATCAAAGTGTGGCCCAACATAACAGAACATGCACATCAAGTAGGTCCCATTTAAATGGCAATCCACGACAAAGGTGGGTACACATGATGGATAATCGTTATTGAAGGTGGGCCCACATGATGGTCAGTTGATATCAAAGATGGGCTCACATGATGAACGGCCCATAATGAATGTGGGGCCCCACACAAAGAATGGTCCACATCAAGGTGGGCCCACATAATGGACGAAGTGGGCTTTACATGATGGATGGCTCACATAAAAGTGTGGCCCCTCATAATGGACAATTGACATCAAGTGGGCCCCACCTAATGGACGGTCCACATCCAAGGCCTCTCATGATGGATGACCCATATCCAAAGTCGGCCATGTGATGGATGATCCATATAGAAGGTGCATCTCACACGATGAATGGTATATCAAAACCAGGCCCCACATGATGGACAATACACTTCAAAGGTAGGGCCCAACTATGGACACATTAAATGTGGAGTCCACGTGATGGTGATGGGTAGTGGACATTGAGGAGCCCCACATAGAGGACAATTAGCATTGATGTTGGCCCCCACATAGAGGACAATTAGCATTGATGTTGGCCCCCACATGATAGACAGTCCAACCAAACGACCATTTAGATTACTCTTATATTTAAGTTGTTATAATCTTTTAAAATAACATCAACTACCCTTAAAAAAAACTCTTATTTGAAAGTTTTACCAAATGTGCTTATTTTAAATAAGAACTTTTTTTTAGAGATTTTACCAAATGGGCTTATTTAAAACAAGAGCTAGAACAAATATAGCTTATTGAAGTAGCTCTTATTCAAAAAGCTCTTATTGAATTAGAGTAGAGATGCCAAACGCCCCCTTAGTCATTTTTTCTCTCTTTCTTTTACTTCTTCATCGAGTGCCAGGCTGACGTGCCAACTGATCTGCTTGACGCGCCATGGGTTATTTTTAAGATGCGCCAGACCCCTTAGCTATTCTTCTTTCTTTCTTTTACTTCTTCTTCACTTTCAAGATTATGTTGACTTGGCAATGTTTTCACCGACAAGACTCTTAATGCGCCGGAGGTGAAGCTCACCTGCCGGTGGTTGGGGAACTGATCTTTGTTCATCGGATTTTGGGATTTTGTCAAGGGATTCCGACGATGTATTTCAGTTGCACAGCAGGTAATGACCAAACTCTCTCTCTCTCTCTCTCTCTCTCTCTCTCTCTCTCTCTCTCTCTCCCTCTCTCCTTTGTGAATAGTGAACTCGGCTATTTATAACCAAAAAATTTGGGTTAGTACAATGCGTCGCATTATTTTTCGTTCATCGAGATGCGAGCTTGATGGGGCTTTCCTCCTCAGTCAGGAGGAGAGGTGATGCAGCCTGGTGTGATCGGGCTCCCGGACCAAACTTGGTTGGGCAACCGAAAATCCACCAGATGAGACTTCATTCGCTGGACTGTTTTTACAGCAGTCGGGCGCCCGACAGTCAGATGACCGGGCACTCGGTGCTCTGGGCGGGCGCCCGACCATGTTGGTCCAAGCACCCGATATTCGGCAGTTTTTTTTTTTTGTTTTCTTCTTGGACACTTTTTGGCTTGGGTGGGCGCCCGACGATCCACTGACTGGGCGCCTGACCCTACGCGGACAGTTTGTGTGCAGTTTCCTATTTTGAGTCTAATTCATTCGGTTCTCTATTTAAGGGAGTTCCAAAACAGGATTAGCGATTCCAAATAAGGGTTTAGTATGTCCAAGGTGAGCGAGAGAGAAAAAGCGGAGAGAGAAAGAGAGAAAGCTTGTAGAAGGGAGTAATTGCTTGAAGAGTGAGTTCTTCTGCACAACCGTCGACTCAGCACTTCTACGTCATCGGGATCGATGAGATCGCTCTAATCTTATTGTTCTCTTGTCGTTTATCCACTCCTAAGTGAGTGAAGAAGGTTTGATCCAAGCGATGTGTGCTTGTGATTAGTTGTAAACGATTCTCTGAGATAGTGGATTGTTTGTATGGACGAGGTCCCGTGGTTTTTACCTCTTTTGAGGGTATTCCACGTAAAAACTCTTTGTGTCATATGGTTGATGCTTTATCGTTAATTATTGCATTATTATATCCCATAATTCGAGTGTATCGGGAGGCGAGATCCTAAGGTTTTTGTGCAACGCACCCAATAAACCGGCCCAACAAGTGGCATCAGAGCTGGCCCAGCCAAGCCGGTATGCGGTGGTGCCCGTGAGCGAGGGGGGGGGGGGGGGGGGGGGGGGGGGGGGGGGGGGGGGGGGGGGGGGGGGGGGGGGGGGGGGGGGGGGGGGGGGGGGGGGGGGGCAGTGCTCGAGAGTCCAGGGAGGGCAGTGCTCGAGAGCCCCTATCTGCCCACACCTAGAGCCCACGAGCAAGGGGGGGCAATGCCCAAGAGCCCAATGCTCGACAAACTCGAGAGGGCAATGCTCGGGAGCCCCTATCCGCTTTAGAGAGGGGAATTGTTGGGTTTGTCCCACATGGGTTAGAGGCTGGGGAGATTGCTAGGCTAAATATTGAGATGAGACCCCTCAATATGACTAGCCATTTTGAGGTGGAACCGGCCCAACAGAGCTTTCGTCACTTCATAACACTCAAACTGACCAGTGCGTCAAATTTTGTGGATGGCGCGTCAGGCGTGTTAGAGACAGAGCTTGGGCTCGTGGGCGTGTCAATTTTAACCCTAGCGCATCGAGAGTGTTGGCTCAGGCGCGTCAATATATAGAGACTTAGCCATTTTTCAGGCTTTTCATCTACCCCACTGGCGCATCAGTTTCAGATCTGGCGCTTCTGGATGCGTCAACCCGGACTTAGAAATTTTTATGCTCTAACAAGTCCAAACAGACCTTTAGGAATGCTATTTGTTAGCTTCCATGTACCCACACGGAGTGGGACACTTGCCAACTTGGCACACGTA
This sequence comes from Liriodendron chinense, assembly GCA_003013855.2. Lineage (NCBI taxonomy): Eukaryota > Viridiplantae > Streptophyta > Magnoliopsida > Magnoliales > Magnoliaceae > Liriodendron > Liriodendron chinense. Next base: position 11,473,638 of record ML058469.1, on the reverse strand, counting down.
TCATATCCAGCCGTGTATTATATGGGACCCACAGCATTGAGATCAGCTTATCAAAATCTCATTCCAATCGATGATAAATTGTTGTACAGAATGAACAAAGCGTAATGATGTTAGCCATCCTCTCCGGGCAATTTGGGTTGGCCTTTTAAGTGATAGGTTGATTGGAATCTTCGGTTGGTACCCCACCAGCTGCCTTCCTTCATTTATACTAAGAGGCTCATATGGGCACCATTGACATGCCCACCCTCACTCAATCTTGCATATAAAATGTCGTTATTGAATAGTGGGTTCTAAAACTCATTAGTCGACACATAAAATGTCGACTAATGAGTCAAGACTCAGTGACTCAATCGGTGATCCTGTCTGGTCTTTATTGTGGTTGAGGAGTAACGCTACATATGGGGTCGATCATGACGTTTGAGTGAAATCCCAATCGATCTGTGGAATCCTCCTGTGAGTAGCGGGATAGGGGACACACATTTGAAATCCTCCTGGGACCCACCAAAGTCGTGGATAAAACAAATATTTGGTTTGGATGTCATCTACGCATCACATTGGGCCTGTGGAAGATTTCAAGGGTGGATGTCTCTATTCCCACATTTGCCTATGGTGTGGCCCACTTAAGTTTTGTGTCAAAATGATTTTCGGGTTCACCTCCTAAATAGGCTGGATCAGGTGATGGATGGATTGGATTTCACACATAAATCATGGTGAGCCCCTCAGGCGAATTGCTCGGGACACTACTGAGAATTAAAGTGTGAATAAAGGTTTGTTATATTATTTCAAGACGATTAAAATTTCCTTTGTTTCTCAAACAGAAGGAGGGGGGAAGTTCACTCACCAATCCAAAGATGGACGTGGCCCATCTAAAGCAGTCCTTAGCCATTTGGACGTGAAGCCACATAAACAATTACAAAATGATTAATTGTTGTAAATTTCAACAATTAGTTGTAGGCTATTGCTCTTCTTCTTCAACTGTCTAATCTTGGCTATTTTTGGGTCATCTATTAGCAGGGCCCAGGTGGCCCCCACAAGGCTCAACAAAGATGGGTAGATAGGAGGGCTCATGTGGATCACACAATGCCCCAGTTTCATCCTGATCAGAACATCTTCTCAAACAAAGGATAGCTCTCTTTTCTCTGAAAAAATTACTAAAAATCTTAAAAACTCCCACATACATTTCTTTCCCCATCTAGGAAAACGCCAATATCTTTTCTTTTTTTTTAAAAAAAATTTTCTACACTAATTAATGCAGTTTCAAATGTCTCACATACATGGCACACACACTTTACTAGTATACAGAAAGGCTACCTTCTTACATCAGGTCTCACCAAGGAATTCAATAACAGTAGTGGTAGGCCACTGTCGCTACCACCACAACACGGCCGTCCACTCTTTTTTTCTTCTCTCTTTTTGTTGGAAAAGTCCTGTATCAGTCCCGTAGCAGGCCGTTACAGGCCCATTTTCTGTAAAAGCCAACAACATAAACAGTAAATTGTCATTACATAACCCTTTTTTAATCCCCTTGGGTATGACAATTTGGTGCCAGACTGCCAATTGACCCTGTTCGCCTCTAACCCACAATGCACTTTCCTAACATAGCAAAGTGACTAACTCACCCGAGCTCGGCCATTCTACCAAGTTGGGTTCAGACCCAAATCATCCAGGGAACCAAGAACAAGTTTGGCACTGATCAGGCTCGAACCAGATGATTCCCGAGTCAACTCACTGACTTCTAAACAATGAAAATAAATCATTTAACCACTAAACAATGTGTTTTTATAGTTAAATATCCTGACTTGTCTTTACATATGAATTTTGATTCAAATTCTCATAATCAAAGATTGATTACAAGGTAAAACTAAGAAAGTGTCTTTTGAAAAATTAGCAATTCATATGAATTGTAGTATATATAATTCTCCCCAATTTCTTTAACAAATTTAAGGCAGGATTGAACTGGCCCAGCTGTATGCACTGTAGCTATGAAGCAGCAGAGGTACCTCACTTTAGATGTGGCAGGTACCTCAAATCCAAACCACACAAATATTGGGCCCACTAGCTAAAAGGTATTTTCCTATGAAACAATCAGCATTTCAGCTGGAACCAAGATTCTCTCCTGTCCGCCATCAGTGGCTCATGGTTGTATAATCTCTTTCAATTCGCTCCATTGACTGCTTGATTCAAGTCCCGTTTGCCTCATCAATAATAGTGAGTTCTTGCATGAGCTTATTCAGCTTTGAAACGTTCTCCTCTTCGATGTGGCTGGGAACTCTCCTTGTAATCAGAAGAACTCATCTTCTGCATTAAGTTGTCCTGTTGCTTGCCAGTGGAAATCGAAGCAAAACTGTCATCAAAGAAACAAGTGGTGAGGGAATACTCCCGCAATGATACTCGGTAGAGAGGAATTACAAGGCCCTGCTAATCAGCAAACATACACTTTGCTGAAACACAAGGTTCTGCATGTTCGGGTTTGTGGTTCAACAACCCAAACTGTAATCTAATAGGTAACAAAGTGCATAAGGGATGACTCAAACATCTAGGCCCATTCAGCAACAAGAAATTCACACCACCATTTGGATCTCGATGAAACAATACATCAACAAAAGGCTAGCTCAATAAGTTCAGTGAAGTCTAGGAAGCAAGTCAAAACTCATGTTTCTTGAAAAATGGAAGAAAAAGCCCCTTCGTTGGGGGGGGGGGGGGGGGGGGGGGGGGGGGGGGGGCGCTGGAATCAACACCCTGTTTTTTGAAATTCCTACCTGTTTGAACATTGACCTTCATAAAGTGTCAAGTAGAATAGCATAGCCCATATTCAATGAAAAAATTGTCGAAGATGGATTAAAATTTCAAATCAGGGAAGAATCCATTAATGGTTGGGATAACCAAAACACTATCCCAGATGTACAAAATACAGCATGTCTGCAAACTGTTAAGTTGATAGTTAGCCACGTGCTCTACAGGATTACCCTTCTCTATGGAAGATCTCAAGAACAATGTCTCAACAAGCTCTAGGTTGATGGGTTTCTCAATGAATCCCCCCACGAAAAGAATCAACTATATATATGGAATACCCCTTTACAAAGAGGAATGGCCTAGCATAGGCTAGGGGTAAAAAGGAAAAACAACTCAAATATATACACATAAGCATACATCAGTTAACACCCCCCCTCCAACTAAGGCAGGTGATCCACCGACATGAATTTGGCAACTAAGAAGGAATGACGGGCCGAGGGTAGCGTCTTGGTGAGAATGTCAGCAAGTTGATCCTGAGACGCCACATGAGGAAGGGAGATGATGTCAGATTGATATTTCTCATGGATGAAGTGGCAATCAACCTCTATGTCTTTTATTCTCTTATGAAAGACAGGGTTGGAGGCAATCTGGATGGCACTAATGTTATCGACATGAAGAGGAGTTAGGGTCGAGAGATGAACCCCAAGATCAGATAGAAGCCCATGGAGCCACACAACCTTACTGCACATAGCAGACATCGCACGGTACTCAGACTCCGTGCTGGACTTAGAGACCATCAGTTGCTTCTTGCGCTTCAAGAAATAAGCGAGGAGCCAAGGAACACACAATACCCGGTGGTAGACCGGCGAGTAACCACACATCCTGCCCAATCTGCAACGGAATATGCCTGAAGCTCCAACGGAGCACTGGAAGAGAAATATATAGATCAATCCACAGTTCCACATAAATATCGGATGATCCAAAGAACAGTTGTCATATGCAAAGTGCGAGGTGCCGAGAGCCCGAGATGAATTGACTGACAACTTGAACAGCATAAGCATTGTCAAGGCGAGTCATCGTCAAATAGACCAGACTGCCCACTAAGCAACGATAAAGAGTAGGCTGCTCCAACAAGTCCCCATCATCACGACCATATTGAGCATTAGTTCCATGGGAGTTTAACAGGATTTTTTATCCGTCAACTGAGCCATAGCAATAAGGTCCTTAGTATATTTACGTTGGCTAACAAGAATCCCTCGTTCAGAGCGTGAGACCTCAAGTCCCAAGAAGTAAGTGAGAGGGCCCAAGTCGGCCTTTTTCAGGCGGCAGACCATATGACCAGTACCAATATGAGACCCTAGAGGCAATTTCATATACACCATCTCTTGAAGGTCACCAAGAAGAAAGGCATACTTCACATCCATCTGAAGAGTCGGCCTGGCACGAAGAGAGGCAAGGGCAAGCAGAGTTGGAACAGTCTTCATTTTGGCAAGAGGGGCAAAGGTCTCGTCATAATCAATACCATACTCCTGTTTGTACCCTTGGGCGACGAGCCTTGCCTTGTATCTATCCAGAGAGCGGTCGGATTTCAACTTTATGGAATACACCCATTTACTGCCGATAAGTGGTTGGTCTGGAAGACGCGAGACATGTTCCCACTTATCATTCGCATCTAAAGCACGAAGCTCCTCCGCCATAACTTCTCTCCAACAACTCTAAGCAGTAGCCTATGAGTAAGAGGTAGGAATGGAAATGGAGTCCAAAGTGGAAGTCATGGCATGCATAGAATAAATGAGACAATCTAGAGCTCTATAAGGCTAGGTAGAGCGACATACCGAAGAAGGATCCGAATCGGCAACAGGAGTACCGATGGGCATGGGCGGAGGAGGAGGAGCTTTGGGCCGGCGAGTATAAACTTGTAAGGGGCGAGGCAGCACACTAGATGCAAATGGTGTGTCAGGGAAAAAAGTGAAGTCAGGGGATGGAGATGCAGGGGTAGAAGTTACAAGCGGTATATGGAAATGAACATTGTCAAGAAAAATAACATTACGGGATGCCCTTATCCAACGAGCAATGGGATCATAGCACCAGAACCCTTTCTGTCTCCCCAAAGCCCAGATACATGCATCGAACTGATTCAGGCGAAAGTTTGTTACGTTCACGGGATGCAAGGTGAACATAACAAACACATCCAAAGACTCGAAATGTAGAATAATTAGGGTGAGAGCCAAACATGTCAAAATAGGGAGAAGTGTTGTCCTAGAGTTTAGTAGGCATGCGATTGATTAAGTAGATTGAGTGTAACATGGCTTCAGCCCAAAAAGAGCGAGGAACAGACATATCAGTCATTAATGTGTTCGCAGTTTCAACTATGTGCCGATTTTTTCATTCGGCCACCCCATTTTGTCGAGGAGTATCAGGACATGTCCTCTGATGAATAATCTCATGGTCCCAAAGGTACGTACTGAAATCCAGAGAGATATACTCCCCCCCTGGGTCGGAACGTAAGGTCCGAATCTTGGCCCCGAATTGAATGTCAATCATAGAAGCAAATTGCTTGAAGATACCAAGGACTTGGGATTTGGAATGCATAAAGTAGATCCATGTGTAACGAGTGAAATCATCGATGAAAATTACATAATAGCGTAACCCAGACATGGATAAAATAAGGAAAGGTCTCTAGACATCAGTATAGACAAGCTCAAATATAGAAGCAGATCAAGTTGTGCTTAAAGAAAACGAAGCACAATTACTTTTAGATAAGCAACAAGAAGAACAAACAAGATCCAAAAATAGATTTGTTAATTTTTCAAGTTATCCAACATACAAGAAGAAAACAAATGAAGCAACTGGTCAGAATATAGATGACCAAGATGACGATGCCATAATTTTCACTTCCTATTTGCCCGGAAAATATCAGAATCAAATGGTGCAAAAAAACATGGGGCTGGTGTCATAGATGTATCAAAATCCAACATGAAAAGACATCATCTCCTTCTACCCTTCCTAACCACCTTCCCCGTTGCCGAATCCTGCACAAAACAGCAATCAAGGAAAAACATGACTAAACAATTATGATCGATAAGCTAACCAACAGAAATCAAATTAGAGGAAAGCTTAGGAATATGAAATACATCATGAAGAATAAATTTTCGATGGGAAGAAGGAGAAAGGATCAAGGAGCCAATGGACTAAATGGGGAACTGAGTCCCATCAGCAGTGGAAATAACTTGCATACTAGTATATGGTCAGATATCACGAAGAGATGAATGATTACCGATCGTATAATTGGAGGCCCTGGAATCAAAGAACCACGGAGACGAAGGATAAGTACCTAACAAACCAGTAACGGAAAGGGCCTGCGCAATCTGTTGAAGCATCTCAAGAGTCAAAGGGGAGGAAGCGGAGGAGCTGGCAATATCACTCACAACCGGCTCAAGAACCGGAGAAGAAACAACAACAAGAGCTCGACCACGACCATATCCACGGTCATGACCACGACCACGTCCCCGGGAAGAAGCATATGCTTTGGTCTTGTAATCAGCAATACCATGTCCCGTCCTACGACAATAGGCACACCACTCGCTGCATTAAGAGACAACATGGCCTACTCGATTATAGTCATAGCACGTCACAGGGCGCACACCATAGACACCAGAAGGGGCACTATGCACATCGTAAGCCAGAGATCACATTCCGCGGATACCCGAGGGATTAGAGGCGATCAACACTAAATCAGACGAAGCAAAAGACGGAGGCACGGAGGAGAGAACGTTGAGCCGTTGGTCCTTAGCCAGCAGGTCATTGATCACAACATTCAGATGGAAGGGGGCTACAATTTAAAAGAGCAGCCCTACAAGGCTCATATTCCGCTCGTCACTTCATGAGAAACTGTCGTACACGTGTGCGCTCTCTCATACCCTGAAAGACCAGAAAATCAGTGGGAAATTCAGGTTCCATCATCACCATCTCTGTTCATAAGGCTACAATGTCGAAATAAAAGGCTTGGATGCTCCTGTCACCCTAAGTGAGATGGGACAAATTCAAACGGTAGAAATGGGCCTCATTGCTTTGTTGGTAAATCACTTTGAGGTGATCCCACATCGCTTTGGCTGTACGATGTGGGGTTAGTCCAATAGCAGTTGACTTGTCCACAAAGTCGAGGATCCAAGCGATGATTCATCCATTCTTCATGTCCTAATCAGCCAGTTGGTCCAGATCGGTGGAAGTGGAAGGGGCCGTAACTGACCCATCAATCAGTCCCCATAAGCCACGACCCTTGAGAAAACTCTAGAAGTGGATCGACCATAGGCCGTAGTTGGTTTCGTCAAAACTACACCGGGGTGCATCGCCCCGAGAATGTTCTTTGTCCATAAGCGTAAAAAAAAAAAAGAAAAAAAAGAAAAAGAAAAAGAAAGATCAAGGAGATCACCAACTAAGAAGAAAATCTTAAGGTAGCAAAAAATACCAGAGGGGAGAGAGATCCAATGTGGCAGAAGGAACTTACTATCAAATGGAGAACTCAACCCACACACAGAAACAGAGATTTGAAACTGTCGGGGGGGGGGGGGGGAATCTCACCAGATCTGAGATGGGAGCTACCGGAGATGAGTCGAAATCACTGTTGCATCATCGGAGATGAGGACCGTAGCCTGAACCGATGCAGAACTAAACGGAGGAGCTGCAGACTGTCTTCAATCGCAAGAAGACGTCAAGGGCTGGTACCAGAATCAGGAAAAAAAAGGAGGTCGTAGAGTCGTCAGAAAGAGAACCCCGGGCCTGAAACTAGTAGTTGTTGGGCTGGATTCCAGAGAGGAATCGGGCAGTAGCTAGATAGAAGGGTTTGCAACAATTGGTGGCTGCGAGAACAAACGGATACCGGGGCTGAAGAGACGCTGTGGTTGGCGGATTTGAAAGACTATCTGACAGTTGGGCAGGTGACGAAATCCGTGGCTAAACAGACGCTGCTGTAGGTGCAGGCTGAATATGTGCGATTTAGATTTGAATCTTCAGATTAGAAGAATTGACGTAGGGAGGACGTGGTAGGTCGATCACCGTCTCCCTAACCGATAATTTCTCGAATCCACGAGAAGAAAGAAAAGATAAAAAAGAGGAATTTAATTCCAAATAATTGTTTATTGAAGATTGAATGAATTAAAAACGAAATTACAATGCATATAAATAGGAAACTAAACCCTAGGTAAAGTATCAGAATCCAACTCCAACTTAAACTCCTAGAAAACGCAACTTACTATAAATAGTAAACTTACTATTTATAGATGTCGTTCAATCCTACTAGAACTCTTGGTTTTCGGCCAAAAATAGAAAATTATCAAACGGCCTCAACCACGTTGTTCTACTAAATATTCTAAGCCCTTTTCATGTTGGGCACTAACTCTAAAACCCTACAGATGCAAAGTTATGATCGAATTAAAACTTACTATAAATAGTAAAACTGAAAATAAACTAGCCTAATGACCGTCGATACGGTTGAATCTCGTGATTCCGGCTTGGGCAACCTGGTGTAGCGGGGTTAGTTGGCTAAAGTAGCTCGAGCTACCCCAAATTGATATATTATACGTCCCGTAACCCATTCCGGATTGTGAGATACGACCGATTTACGGTCCTGACGGTCTGGATCACTTTCGACCCCGACCGGTCTTCTTTTGCTCCATCTGGGCCATGAAATAGTCAGCGACCCGTTCTACATCAAGAATGGGTGAAAAAAGCAGGGACTTGGATCAGTTGGCTCTAAAACCATGATAGTCAGCCATGTGCTCTACAGGATTACCCTTCTCCATGGAAGATCTCAAGAACAATGTATCAACAAGCTTTAGGTTGATGGATTCTCAATCAAACCCCCAAGAAAAGAATTAACTATATATATGAAACCAATTACAAAAATACCCATTTACAAAGAGGAACAGCCCAGCATAGGCTAGGGGCAAAAAAGAAAAAAAAAAAAGGAAAAACAACTCAAATATATACACATAAGCATACATCAGTTAACATAAGTTACTCATCTGTAGAAGATGGGAAAGCCCTGATGATATAATGATAAAAAATAAAAAATAAAAAAAGCCTATGGATATCAAGAGGGGTTCCTTTTATTCCCGACTCGTCATATTCGATTCATTCTTCCTCTTCCTCCCTTGCTTCTGTCTAGACGAGATGCCTCTCATCAAACCAACTCCTGGATCTCAAGAGATGAATGCTGAGAATAGAGGGGCCAGCATTGGAGATGAGTCGTTTTTCGATGGTGCCATTTTCAGGTACAGCTGTTGCAGAGTCCAGGTCTAAGTTGGTGACCCTATGTGAAGGGGAACTAGGGGAGATTTTGGACGTAGTTCCGTTGCATGCAGTTGTTTTTCTGGAGTGCGAATCAAATAGGATTAGTAGCATCAGCGACACATTGGTAGGGAGGAACATAAAGGCTCAGGCGTCAACAATCCCAGGCAAACGATGGATCAGGAAAGCCATTTTCCATGTTTGGAATATCAATGGACGTGACATTTGGCAATTGCTATCACCCTCTTCCAGTTTATTGAAAAAAGGAGTCAGAAAGTGAAGATAAATGATCAGGGACAGGGTTTGAAGTCCCCCAAAGGATGCATGGAGTTGGCTAATCTTGAAGTCTCACCATTAGCCTATCATGTTGCTATACCCAGGAGTGTCAAGAAGGGGGGGGGGGGCTCGAACAGTTGATCAATGGGGCTCATTTCCTGGAACATGAGAGGGTTAGGATGGTCACAGAAGCATCTACAAGGGATGTCCATTAGTGGTTCAAGACCCAAGTGTTGGCGCTGCAAGAGACAAAGCTTTAGTCTGTTGATAAGGAGGTGGTTGACATTGTTTGGGGTGGTCAGAACAGGGATTGGGTTGGTTGAAAAGTTATGGGTTCAGCGGGGGGGAATCTTAGTGATTTGGGACGCATCTTGCTGGGTTAAAGAGGACTGGTGGGGAGGTACATTCTCAGTCTCTGTGGTGCCGAGAGATGTTTTGTTGGGATTCAGGTGGTTATTTTCAACAGTGTACGGCCAAATCGGCCAAGTCTGAGGCCCATGTTTTAGGATGAGCTGGATTCAGTCTGTGAAAAATGACAGTTGTCATGGTGTATAGGAGGCAAATTTAATGTTGTTCAGTTCTCCTACAAGAAGTTGCACAGTGGTCGCATCATGAGGAGTATGGAGTTCTCTAGATGGGTGGATAGGACCGATCTAATGGATATTTCGATGGCAATGTCATATTTACTTAGTTTAACGGGTAGGAAGGGCAGCCATGTCAAAGATTGATAGATTCTTGGTTTCGCTAGCTTGGGTGGAGTCATTCCCATCAATGACAGAAAGAGGTCTCCCAAAGCCAATCTCTGTTCACTGTCCAGTTCTTCTAGAGGTGGCTGATGAAAGCTGGGGCCCAAGATCCTTCAGGTTCAAGTTGGCTTGGCTGGAGGTGGTAGGCTTTCATGAGCTGATTAAGGACTGTTGATCTTCCTTCTCTATGGATGGGTATACAGGTTTCAAACTATTCATTAAGTTAAAGTTACTCAAAGAAAAGACTAAAATCTACAAAAGGGAGGTTCTCAGGCAGCGGGAATTAGAGGCCGACAAGATTTTACAGGAAATTCAGGATTTGTACATCAAAGAGGAGGGGGAAGGCTCTCGGAAGAGTGAAGGTCCAAAAGAAATAGCTTATTGTTGGAGTATGGGAAGCGGCTGAAAGAGGAAGAAATCAAATGGAGGCAAAGATCTAGAACCATTTGGGTTAAAGAGGGGGATAAGAACACAAAGTTATTCCTGCTGGAGGCGTCAGCAAACCCCCTGATATATATTGTTCTACCGTTCCCTAACAGCTCGAGCTTTTAGCGCAACCAGTCAGTAACATGGTATCAGAGCAGGACATCCGGTGTTCAAGTCCCGGGGTTTGCAAATTCGGTATTATGGGCATCCAGTGTTATCTAAGCCCAGAGTATGGAGGCCAGTATAGTGCCTGCACGTGAGGGGAGGTGTTGGAGGCGTCAACAAACCCCCTGATATACATTGTTCTACCATTTCGTAACAGCTCGAGCTTTTAGCGCAACCGGTTAGTAACAATTCCATAGCCTAGCAAGCACCCGGGCAAGAGCCAACAAAATACACAACATCATTGTGGATGGCACCAGGTTTGATGGAAAAAAGTAGTGGACAAGCCACAGCTTGACAATCACTCTTTTAGTTGTCTCTCGTCTATGGATGCCTCGTTTCTAGAAAGGCTATTATTAGAGGAGGAAATCAAAGAGGTGGTGGATGTGTTAGGAAGAGAAAAAGCCCTGGAGCCGAATGGATTCCATTGGCTTTCTTCCAAGTTTTCTGGGATTTGGTTAAAAGGTGACGCGATAAGTTCTATTGTTAATTTTTTTAGCAAGGCCAGATTTCGTCTGAACTGGAAAGCTCCTTCATAGCCATCATCCCCAAATGGGGAGAAGTGAAGAAAGCAAGGCTAGTATTAGGAAGTTGGAGGCTGTCAATCTTGCTCTACTTAGCAAGTGGTTATGACATTTTGGGAAAGAGGATGGAAGGTTATGGAGAAGGGTAGTGGATAGCAAATATGGTGCAGAAGTTAGGGGCTAGTGGGTGAGAAGCTCTTCACTCTATTAAGGGGTCTACTATTTGGAAGGCAGTGACGTATACGGCGAGTAAGTTCAAGGAAGGGATCCATTTCTCTATTGAGAATGGAGAAAGAGTTCATTTTTGAGACGACATGTGGATAGGAGAGGTTCCTCTCTGCAAGATGTTCCCGAAGTTAGCTAGGAGGCTTTCTTCTGAGGTGGGTGTCTCTGTAGCTCATTGCTTTTCTCTCTCAGGTGCGGAAGGGGTGTGGGCTCCCCCTTGTAAAAGGAACTTGTTGGATGAGGAGTTAGATGAATTCTTAAATCTCTTGTCCGGGCTTCAAGATACCTTGCCTTCCATTGGTTCAAGGGATGAGATGGTGTAGGGTAGGGATAAATCTAGGAAGTTCTCAATTCAGTCATTTGATCTGCTCTCTCAACCTTCGGCAGAAGTTAGGTGTTTGATGCAGGGGCATGCGATGACCTAACCCTAGATGTGTGTATATTCAGTTGGAAGATATTCAAGTAAGAAAATTAACAACTAACTATTTTCGCTCAAAAGGAAACTAACAAATATCAACACGAAGATGAGATCCATCCATTCGGATCATGCCCCTCAGCATAAGAATCACGTAAACCGTAAAATAGGGGGGATCTAGGGATATGAGGATATCCCAGATCTAGCATAGACCAGTCCACAGTCAGGTTTGAATCCGATTCCCAGGGCTAGGTATCCCTCTTTTCCGATCGGAAAAAAAAAAAGGGTAGATTCGGGAAAGAATGAATGTGATGGGGAAGGAACAGGTTCGAGATGAAGGATAACACAGATGATAAAAATAGGAAAATCGTACTTTTCCTGCACCTTAAAGAAATAGAGACGAGAAAATATGAAAACCGGGGTGGAATCCTTAACACCAGAGAGCCAATCCTGAAACCCTAATCTCTTGAAAGAAGAGAAAGAAAAGCAACCGAAATTCGTATTCATTCCATAATTCAAAATAGGGTTTCTCACAATATATATAAGCAAAAAGTGCACTAAAGTACCTGAAAACCAAAAAAGTAACATAAAAACGCCTAAACTAAATAACAACGCTAAAACGCCTAGAAACAAGAAAATAAACAGAAAAACGCCTAAAAGTAAATCCGCTCCACGGTTCAACGGTCATGATGCTTCTGCGCGATCTTACAACTCACGTACTCGTAACGTGTCAGAAAATGGGTCCAATGGACCCGACCAATGTTGTTAAAATCGTTATCGTATCGTAAATCGTAGTAAGGTTTGAATCATATCGGATCGCAAATCGTATCGTAAATCGTAAGATTTTTTATAATTCTTAAAATTTTGAAAAACAAAATATGAAAAACAAATCAGAATTTTTCTTTAAAACTCATCTAATCTTCCCTTTGCCATCAATGTGCACCAAGTAATACCATGTTAGAAGGGTCCTTTAAAGGATTCTTATTCCTTTACCTTTTGTCTTCCATGAAATTTTCCTTAAACAAAAAAATACAGGGGTCCTCTAATAATTCATGTTCTTTTTACCTTTCTTGAATGTAGAATGATGGTGGAAAAGAGGCCTTGGATATTGTAGACTGACGAAAAAAGATATTTTGATTTCTAAACATCATTCCATAATACATAAGTCAGCATGATTGTAACCATGCATAAAAACATTACAATTAAGTCATACATCAATTTGGTGTTCCGACCAATTAAGACGTAAGAAAGCACAAAAAAAAGTTACATGATTTAACGTTGAAGAGACTATATATCATTTAATCTCTTATAAAAAACAAATAAAATAATTTACCTTTTCTAAACGATTCTTGAAGCCCCCACTAATTTAAAAACATAAAATGAAAGGCAAGTGAAGCTTAAAATAGAAGAGAACAAGTATAATTTGAATCGTAAATCGGGATTTGAATCGTAAATTGTAGGATTCATATAAAAAGGGATTCAAGGTTGGGATTCAAGTCTTTTTGCATAAGATTCGACTAAAATTGATATCGTAAATCGTAAATCGTTGGATTTTGACAACACTGGGCCCGACATCAATCCACATCAACTCGTCTGTTCCAACACTCGATCTGCGACGTCACCTCCTCTGGTACACTCTAAAGGGTGCACCAATGATGTCTGCATCAGTGTTGCCACGCTGAATTCGTGTGCGCTATGGAGGCCCGCCCAAGGTGACGACCTTTGCCTAGTTGGTGGGAAGGAATAGAGTGCCCACAATTGACAACCTTCGAAAGTGATCGATAAATATTGTTAATAATAATGGCTATAGTCTTTGCTTGCTAGTTGCGGAATCAGTTGATCATTTATTTATTCATTGCCCCTTTGCTAGAACGGTGTGGGAAGTTTTTTTGGGCTTTTCAAATTATCATGGGTATTGCTAGCAACAATTGAGATAAATGTTCCATGCATGGCATGGGGGTGACTTGGGAGTGGTGTCAAAAAGTGGAGGCTAGCCTTGTTAGCGGGCCTTTGGACTCTTTGAAGACTTATGCAATATTTGGGGTTCAACCGCGGAGGTTCTTAGGAAGGAAAAATTAGTGGTTTGAGAATGAGCTAGGTGAGTTTTTGGGTGTTGGATTTCGATTCTTTTGCACTGTTTTGCACTATGTTTGTTGCCATTAGGCTCCTCTTAATAAAGTCTTCACAAAAAAACATACAAAACAAAAAAGGCTTATTTTCAATAACATAACCAGGATGCTTGACTGGGGCACCGGATATATAACAGTATCATGGGGTTTATATAGTTGGATTGGCAGAAGCCAGTGCTCTGAGATCAATCGAGTTTGCTTCATATGAGTAATCATAATGCAGATGGTAAATGGTCATATTTTTTTAATTTCTTATACCAATAAAATGCATAAAAATATGAAAGGTAAGATATACTTAAAGAGAAATGCAAGCGATACTCACTAGAGAGTAGGATTTTGTGCCATGTAGCACGTGCACAGAATAGAGGTAAGAATTCATCTATTGGTCCACCCAGTGTATGCCTTCGCTAAAATTCAGGTCAGTCCAATCATTAGGTGGGCCACACATAAATCACACAAATGGAAAGTTACAAAAAGAACTATCAACAGCCCACATTCTACCCAAACATGTGGCAAACCATATGATCAAACCAGTTCCAGGACATGGCACATACACAGCACAACAACTTGAATGAATGATTCAGGTCCCACACATGGGGACAGCAGGATTCAAAATCCTACACTCATGAATCTCTGTGGCATGGCACATGGCCAAGTCAACCACAGTTTATGACAAAACTAAATGAATTTATAATGTTACCTTTATATGTCAAGATGAACCACATGTGCATCCATGCTAATTGTCATGATTAAAAAAAACAGTGATCTTAGTATGGTAATTAACATTGCATTTCATCAACCCCTTTAAAAGCATTGACAACAACGAAAATCCATGCCTTTCCATCCCAATGTACTTTTCGTTTTTTCCTTGTCAAATACCAAAAGAGACGTGTACTAAGCACCAAGGTTTAAAACCCAACCAGGTACAAGGGAAACCAATCAAGTTGAAGCAATCAAATATCTGGTTTACTAGACTTCTATTCTCAACAAAAAGAAAAAGAAAAAGAAAAAGGAAAAAAAAAACTCGACTAAGCGTCCATTCACCCTGTTTTGATTGTTTCACACAAAAGCTCTTTTGTTGGGTCCAAAGTCCAGTTTTAAAACCTCGATCGATATTTAATTTTACAATTAGCCGCTATCTAGCAATACATTGAATTCATGTTGGTGATTTATTGCTCATCTTATTTTTCTAAAAAGAAAAGGTCATGTTCATAGCTCAAGAAGACTAATAGGGTCATTGAAAAGGAACTTTACAAATTATTTGTGATACGGACACAAAAGCATTCAAGGTATACCAACGAAGAAAGCGCCAACCACAAGTGTCATCCTTATGGATAGGCGATTATTGAGGAACTGAAGACCCGCCGAAGACCATTCACATGTGATTGGACACACAGAAGACCCCACTCAGGGAAGACACATGTGAAGGAAGAAAGGAGAAAGAAGACCGAAGAAACTGAAGGTTGGGCGCCCGACCATAGCCTTCGGGCGCCCGAACTTTATCTACCGATCGCCCGAACCTCTCTGTAGGTTTTCGAACGACTTCGGGCGGCAGCTCGGGCGCCCGACCGAGCGCCCGAACTTTCCCGCACTTTTGTTAGTTACTCGTTTTTGCTTAGTTTTAGGGGTATTTTAGTACTTTCATGTCTTTATTTGCTTATTTAAGTGGGCTAAAGCCCTAAACTCGAATTAGTTATTGATTATTGATTAATGAAAAGCCTCTTGGTGCTTCTCTCCTTCTCTCTCTCTCATGGTGATGTTTCTTCTTCCTTGATCCCTCTTTGTTCTACTTGGTTCCTATGCCCCTCTAATCCTTCTTCCAGGTAATTCTATCTTTCCCTAACCTATTTGTTTTACTAACCACAATCCCAAAATCTAATTTTTGATCATAAACCCTAAGCTTTCAGATTTTCAAATCCCTAATCCAAAATCTTTTGATTTCCTGGATTAGAGATTCCTCTTAATTGATTGGGTTATAGCCATGCAAGATCGGGAAGTTTCATCCCTCGCCGGATCCAACCATAGTGATAATTGAATTTCATACTTCATGGTTGTGATGAATGGCCCGTTCCATTGCATGCTTCCTTGTGATTTTCTTAGTTCGTGATGATTTCTACTTGATTTTATATTGTTATTGTCTTTTAATTCCGCTGATTTAATTGTGTTCATGAGCATGCATCATAATTAGGGCATCCTACATCAAATTTGGTATCAGAGAATAGGCTTGCATGGTTGGTCTAGATCGAGTTATCCAATTAGGGTTTTGATTAGGTTTAATTTCGGAAAGTTCTAGATTTAGAAAGTTTTCAATTTTAGAAACTTTCCAATTTTAGAAAGTTTCCTAATTTGGAAAATTTCCAGATTTGAGTTGTTTCCTGTTTTAACTTAATTGTGTCAGTTCATATTAGTTTTGCATTCATCGCATTCATCTTGAAAGTCATAACACCTAGTAGTCTAGTTGGGTAGAGTTTAGTTCAAGTCTCCATTGTATACCCACGAGAAGAAGTAGAGGTTTCGGACTTCAGCCTACCATGAATAACGAGCAGTTATCTGAGCAACTTGCTCAATTGATACAAAAGATAACCGCCCTAGAAGCAGGTCAAAAGCGTGAGTTTGCCCGCCTTGAGAACCAAATCACCACTACCATGACTAAGGTCGAGCAACTAGAGGTGTCCCAAAGGGAAAACCCCGTTGTAGGGGATGATGCGCACTCCCAAGTGGGAGGAATCATTAAAGAACGCGCTGCCACACGTAGAGGTAGTGAGGATAGAGATCGTGGTAATGGTCGTGGTGTCGTGCGAGAGGCACAAACCACATGTGATCATCAAGACCGCTATGATCCAGATGAGCGTGCGATGAAGAGTGTGAGAGTTGAGGCCCCGAATTTTGATGGGCGTTTGGACCCCAAGGCATTCCTTAACTAGGTTGCTGACATGGACCACTACTTTGAGTGATATGGCAGTCAAAAAATTGTCAAATGCGGTTTGCTAAGATGAAGCTTGTAGGCCAAGCCAATCTCTTTTGGACCAACACCGAGCGTAAGATAGAAAGAGTTGGTAGAGCCCCTATCACACATTGGTATGAGATGAAAGAGAAGTTGAAGGAGAAGTACCTTCCTCTCTCATACCGTCAGAAGCTCCTTGACCAATGGCAATCCTTACGCCAAGGGTCAATGTCTGTCGCTGACTACATCGCTAAATTTGAAAAATATGTGATGCGATATGATATCCAAGAAGACCCTCTAGTAACGCTCTCGCGTTTCAAGACAGGCCTTCGTGCGGATCTTCAACGCGAGCTTATGACTCGGCCCTTAACGGACTTGGATGAAGCATATCAAGTCATGCGGGAGTTAGAGCAATATCTGAAGGCTCCTGTCGTTCGTCGTTTTGAGTCCCGAGACCCCAGTGCTAGATCTAGTTCCGAGGGAACTAGACCTAATACTGGTAGTCAATCTAGAGCACAGGCGATCATTCCGCCTAGGCCTAGGGAGGACAAGGGCAAAGGGGTTCTTGGTGCCGGTCCTAGTAACATGAGCTAAGTGAGGTGCTATGAGTGTGACAATCTTGGCCACATGTCTAATCAGTGTCCTACGAAGAGCCGTGGAAAAGCCTTAGTTATAGGCGAGTCCCACGAAAGGGGAGATAACCAGGGTGATTATGAAGTTGAAGAGTATCACCCTGAAGGAGGACTTACTGATGAGGAAGAATTAGATGGAGAAGCAATGCTTGCAGTAGTCAGGTGTGCGCTAGCTCAGTCTAGAAGTAGTGTTGACTGGCGTCGAAGCACTATCTTCTACACTATTGCTAAGTGTGGTGAAAATAATTGTAAGGTGATAGTGGACAGTGGAAGTTGTCAGAATGTGATTTCCACTAGCACCTTAGATCGCTTGAAACTGAAACCCACACCTTATCCAAACCCATATAAAGTTTCTTGGGTTGACAAGACATCCCTACCTGTCACCCATCAATGTCTAGTCCCCATCGAGTTTGGGTCATACAAAGAGTCTCTGTGGCGTGATGTTTTACCTATGGATGTGGGACATGTTATCCTAGGTAGACCGTGGCTATTCGATAATGATGTCACGATCTTTGGCGTTCGAACGCGTGTACCTTCATGCATAATAGTAAAAAGATCAAACTTAACCCCATGCCGCCTGAGAACACACTAGGGAAGAAGAAGGATGAGAAGGCAAGTGAGCCTAGAGGAGTGGGGAAATCCAAGCCTAAGTCTCTACATATAATCAACGCAAGAGAGTTCGAAAAAGAGGCTAAGGAGGATTCTATGGTGTATGCCCTTGTGGCTAGAGAGATTACACCTGAGGTTCCATCAGAGTTGCCCCGTGAGGTGACCTCGGTCCTGAAGGAATACAGCGATGTATTTCCTGAAGACTTACCGAATGAGTTGCCACCTATGAGGGACATACAGCATGCCATTGATCTTGTCCCAAGATCTACTCTACCGAACCTTCCTCACTACAGGATGAACCCTAGAGAACATGCAGAATTGAAGAAGCAAGTTGATGAGCTTCTGCAAAAGGGTTTCATCCAAGAGAGTATGAGCCCATGTGCTGTGCCTGCACTATTGACGCCAAAGAAAGACGACACGTGGCGCATGTGTGTGGATAGTCGTGCCATAAACAAAATTACTGTCAAGTATCGGTTCCCTATACCTAGGCTTGACAATATGCTTGACATGATGGCCAGGTCCACTATATTCTCTAAGATAGACCTCAAGAGTGGATATCACGAAATCCGTATACGCCCCGGAGATGAGTGGAAGACTGCATTTAAAACGAAAGATGGGCTATATGAGTGGTTGGTCATGCCCTTCGGTTTGACTAACGCACTCAGTACTTTCATGCGGGTGATGACACAAGCTTTGAGGCCGTTCATGGAAAAATTCCTAGTGGTGTACTTTGACGATATTCTTATTTATAGTACCACTAAGGAATCACACCTTGAACATTTAAAGAAGGTCTGTAGCGTCCTTAGGAAGGAAAAGTTGTACGCTAATCTTAAGAAATGTGCATTCATGTCTAACCAAGTTGTGTTCTTAGGATTTATAGTGTCATCTGAAGGGATGCGCGCAGACCCTGAAAAGGTCAGGGCCATAGTTGAGTGGCCTGAACCGAGGAACATTCATGAGGTGCGAAGCTTTCACGGCCTAGCAACTTTTTATCGTCGGTTCATTAGGGGTTTTAGCACGATCATGGCTCCCATTACCGAGTGCATGAAAAAGGGAGAGTTTGTGTGGTCTAAAGCCGCAGTCAAGGCTTTCAAGGAAATTAAGGGCAAGAGAGTAGAGGGTCCTGTCATGCGTCTACCTGACTTTTCTAAAGTCTTTGAAGTAACGTGTGATGCGTCTGGTGTCGATATAGGTGGGGTGTTAAGTCAAGAAGGACACCCAGTGGCCTATTTCAGTGAGAAACTGAATGAGGCAAAACAAAAGTACTCCACTTACGACAAAGAATTTTATATGGTAGTGCAATCCCTGAGACATTGGCGACACTATCTCCTACCGTAGGAATTCATTTTGTTTTCTGACCATGAGGCTTTGAGATATTTGCATTCTCAGAAGAAACTCAACCCAAGGCACGCTAAATGGGTAGCGTTTCTTCAGGAATATTCGTTTATTCTGAAACACAAGGCCGGGGTTGAAAACAAACCAGCAGATGCCCTTAGTAGAAGAGTGGCGTTGCTCAACTCCTTGAGTGTAGAGATAGTCGGATTTGAGCAACTGAAAGATGAATACCCCACATGTCCTGATTTTGGGGGTACTTACGCGTCGCTCTCTAGTGACCAGCATATTATGGGTGAATATGTTCTTAAAGATGGCTTCCTTTTCAAGGGAGATAGACTTTGTATTCCCCGTATATCCCTTCGTGAATTCCTCATCTGGGAGCTTCATTCAGGAGGGATAGCTGGCCATTTTGGTCGTGATAAGACCATTGCCCTCGTGGAAGATCGTTTCTATTGGCCAAGTCTCAAGAGAGATGTAGCCAAAGCTTTAGGGCAGTGTTGTACATGTCAGCTGACAAAGCAAAGAAAGCAAAATACCGGGCTGTATATGCCATTGCCAGTGCCACATGCTCCATGGCAGGACATTAGTATGGACTTCGTGTTTGGGCTTCCCAAGACAATCAAGAAGCACGATTCCGTTTTCGTCATTGTGGACCGTTTTTCTAAAATGACGCATTTCCTCCCATGTTCGAAAACGTCGGATACGTCTCATGCTGCTCGTATCTTTTTTTATGGTGTGTTGCGTCTCCATGGGCTACCTAAAACCATAGTGTTTGATCATGATGTTTGATTTACTAGCTATTTTTGGAAGACACTATGGCACATTATGGGAACTCGTTTGCAATTCTCTACTGCTTACCACCCACAAACAGATGGTCAAACTGAATTGGTAAACCGTAGTCTTGGAAATCTTCTACGTTGTTAAGTGGGTGAACATGTTAAGACTTGGGACCTAATTTTTCCAACTGCTGAACTTACTTATAATGGGTCAATTAATAGATCTACAAGGTTGAGTCCTTTTAAAATTGTAAGTGGTTATAAACCTAAAATGCCCATAGATCTCTTACCTATGTCTGTTACCCAAAGGTCTTCTGAATCAGCCGATGCATTTGCACGCCATATTCATGATTTGCATACACATATTAGACAGCGGTTAAATAAGAGCAATGATGATTATAAAATTTCAGCTGATTCTCATCGTAGAGCACAAGAATTTCAGGAAAGAGATTACGTAATGGTGCGAATAAGGCCAGAGCGATTCTCTCAAGGATCTGCTAAAAAGTTACAAGCGCGTAGTGCTGGACCATTCAAGATATTACAAAATATTGGGTCTAACACATCGGATTGACCTTCCACCTAAAATGAGCATTAATCCAACTTCTAATGTGGAAGATCTAGTCCATTCCCATACCCCCATTGTCGATCCATCGTCCCTCTCATGGCCTTTTTCTGATTTTGCTACACAACCCCTTTCACCCCTTCCTCCACCCATTACTCACAAAGAAGAAATTGAGGAGATCTTGGATGACGAGATAGTATCTACGAGAGATGGAGGTTTCCAGAGGTATCTTGTCAAGTGGAAAAACAAACCTTCGTCTAAATCTACGTGGCTGTTGGGCGAAGCATTGCAGGGTATTGATCCCGATCTACTAGAGTGCTACAAAAGTTTCAACTCGTCGGAGTCGAGTTTTTCTCACCCGGGGGGAATTGATGCGGACACAAAAGCATTCAAGGTATACCAACGAAGAAAGCGCCAACCACAAGTGTCGTCCTTGTGGATAGGCGATTATTGAGGAACTGAAGACCCGCTGAAGACCCTTCACATGTGATTGGACACACAGAAGACCCCACTCAGGGAAGACACATGTGAAGGAAGAAAAGAGAAAGAAGACCGAAGAAACTGAAGGTTTCGGGCGCCCATCGGGCGCTCGACCATAGCCTTCGGGCGCCTGAACTTTATCTGTCAAGCGCCCGAACCTCTCTGGAGGTTTTCGGACGACTTCAAGCGGCAGCTTGGGCGCCCGAACTTTCCCGCACTTTTGTTAGTTACACGTTTTTGCTTAGTTTTATGGGCATTTTAGTACTTTAATGCCTTTATTTTCTTATTTAAGTGGGCTAAAGCCCTAAACTCGAATTAGTTATTGATTATTGATTAATGAAAAGCCTCTTGGTGCTTCTCTCCTTCTCTCTCTCTCATGGTGATGTTTCTTCTTCCTTGATCCCTCTTTCTTCTACTTGCTTCTTATGCCCCTCTAATCCTTCTTCCAGGTAATTCCATATTTCCCTAACTTATTTGTTTTGCTAACCACAATCCCAAAATCTAATTTTTGATCCTAAACCCTAAGCTTTCAGATTTTCAAATCCCTAATCCAAAATCTCTTGATTTCCTGGATTAGAGATTCCTCTTAATTAATTGGGTTATAGCCATGCAAGATCGGGAGGTTCCATCCCTCGCCGGATCCAACCATAGTAATAATTGAATTTCATACTTCATGGTTGTGATGAATGGCCCATTCCATTGCATGCTTCCTTGTGATTTTCTTAGTTCGTGATGATTTCTACTAGATTTTATATTGTTATTGTATTTTAATTCCGCTGATTTAATTGCGTTCATGAGCATGCATCATAATTAGGGCATCCTACATCAATTTGGCTGTGTGAGAACTCACTTTTGTATCTCCTCTCTCTTTTTTCCTGAGCTTTTCACGTTCAGCTTCCACATTGAGTGTTCCTTGTAGTTGCGGATAAACCAAAAGGTGTTCATTTACAATGCAAACAGCACACCCAGCTGCAGCTGCATCATTCTCAGTAAGAAGCTGCAAAAGTCAAATTCAATCAGGGTAAAAGAAATACATCTACTAATAAAGAGCAACAAGCAAAACAGAAAAGAAGTAATTTCAGTTTTCAGGAAGGATTGTTTTGCTATACAACAGAGCTATACAATAAACATCCCTCACAAACCAGCACCCGTTCCTTTCCATTTCCAGCACAATTACCTGACAGAAAAATCAAAACTGAACTATCATCGCTGGAATGTTCCAAATCTAATTATATCTAATTATGTCTTGATCACAAGAACTACCCAAGTACAGAGCCAATCATGGAAACAACCATGCCATTAACCAAAAGCGATTAGTTTGGGTTATGAAACACAAATGAGACAAGTTCAAGCATCTGTGGATGCAAAACCAATGAACCAATTTGATATTTCAGAAGGTCCAATGTGAAACCAACCTTTAAAGATAATAAGGAAGAAAGAGTTGAAATCTCCAACTCTTGGTTTGTAATGATGTCAGCAACTGCTGCTGTCCAGCAAAGCACAAAAGCTGGCTGTCTGGAAAACACAAACGAAACTTAAGGCATTTTCTTAAACCAAAAGATCTAGAAGACTGCAAAAGTTACGTGCACACATTGGGTAGAGAAGCACATGAAAACTTCAAATAGATAGCTTTCATGCCTTTCATTTGGAGGCAACAATGAGTGGAGAGACCTAAGTGATTTCACTGCAGATTCCACAAGAACAATCTCACACTCAATTCTTTCATTTATCCATTCCTGTCAAAACATTAAAAACAAAAAAAAAACAAAAAAAAGAATAAACAAATTAACATCTGGAATATAACTACTTTTTTTTATGGAATTTAACTGCTGTTTTAGAAGAACTTATCCAAATAGAAAGAGAAAATATATTACAATGTGCCCTTGATAGAAATTCCATGAAGTGCTCACTTCATACATGGCAAATCTGCAACATGACAAGGTAACTGATCTGGTGGGCCACACCATGTAGATGGAATATAGGCCAAAAGTTGTAACAGTTGGACAGCTCAGATCACCTTATTGTCATGAGCTTTCCCTGTTGAATGTGGACTGTAGCTCTTTTTTGGGCTAACCATCATTTTTCAGGCAACTGATCAGATGATTGTTAAATGCCTTGCTTGTTGGTGCATGACGACATCCTTATGCTGGCCCACAGAATCAACAGTCGTGTTTCTCAAAAACAAATGGCGCCATACTTTTTTCTTTCTTTCTTTTCTTTTTTTTTTTTGAGAATTTCAAACGGCGTATATACAATAGAGATATATTAGCATGCTTCATGGAGTTTCCATGAAGCGCACATGTCATATGAGTATTCCTCCAATAAAAATTGCTCTGACCTCTACAACTGATGGGTACTCGGATATCATTATCAACTCTTTCATGCTGCTGCTCCCTGCTGCTCAAGGAAGCCGATGCCATAGTTCTTCCGTAACAAACGGCATTAGATGGAGGAAATGCAACCCATTGTCCAAACAAACCCAAAGAGCGTCTCTTACAGCACTACTTGAAGACTCAAAGTTTGAGTTAGAAGAAAAGTAAGGCTTGATTGCTTCTGTAAATACATCACATAATTGGAATTGCCACCATGAATATACTGCAGTAGCTGCATCTGAGAACTCGTACGATTCAAGAGATGAAACTGTTTTGGATATGGCTATGTTTAAAACTGACAGTATCCACTTGCAACTAAATGGCATAGACTCCACCGCTAGCTTTGAAGGAGGGGCACAACCATCTCCCAGTTTGCTCATGGCAAAGCGTATGGCATTCCACAATTTATTGCACCATTGCCAGTACCCAACAACCCTTTGATTATCCAAGTTTATCTTATCTGACTGTAAGAACAAAAGATCGAGTTAATTTAGGGGTTCAAAGCCAAATCTGAGAAAGTAATTAGTGTCCGAAAATGAGAACTTGACCTGTGTATGAAACAAGAGCAAAACGAAGAGCATCTGCACCACATTCAGCAATTCCGTTTGAGAAACTTTCGCCTGCCCTTCTTTTGCAACGAGCAACTCATTCAGATCCAAGTTACCCTCTTCCAATCGTTTGTGGAGGCCTTCCAAGGATATCTCATTTATTACTTCAAGTGGATCACTAAAATTTCCCAAGGACTTGAGACATTTTACGATAACGTGCATCACAAATTATAGGGTGTAAGTAAACCTACAGTTAATTCAAAGTGATTGGTCAGTTATCTATGAAGAGCATCAAGATGAATAATTCCACAAAATAGACATGTGGATGTGTCATGGCATTGTGTTATAGATACCTGGTATCTTTAGAGTCCAATATCCAAATCACACCTTGTAAACATGAATATGGATTTCATAAAAGGGCATAGCATGGCTAAACATGGTTTGGTTATCATTACTCCATCTCTCCACATAAGACATGTAAGAAGGCACAAACATTACCTTTCTAAAGGGCACATCACCTCCCAGCTTCATCCCCAACATCACCATCTGAGCAACCCAAAGAAGAGAATGTCAAGTCCAGTTTCGAGAACTGAAGTTGGATAAAATTCTCTAAAATCCACCATATCCTCTGGCCAACTGAGCATGGACAATGGAAGGAGGCCAGAAGAAAACCATGTGTCTAATACATCTGGATCTTGAGCCATCTGAAATTTCTTCCCAGCAAACATCTTAGTTGCCTCCAAAAGCGCTTCTTCCTCATTTCTTCCAACCACCCAATGGTCATTGTATGCATCAAATTCTTTAAGCTGATCATCCTCTAGCATTACATACCATGCTGGAATGTGGTGTCCTAACTGAAGTTGCCTCGAGATGCACCAGTCATGAATATTCTCCAGCCATATGTAACATTTATAACCCAAATTAAGTAAATTTGAGCACTACTTACCAGCTATGAGAGTATAAATGTAGAAAATGTTACATGAAAAGCTCAGAACGCATGTGAGAGAACCTCTTCCACTCAAATGCATATTGTTTCGGAATGATCTCAATCTTCTTATTAGTATCATCTATGACAGCATCAAGAGCCTCCTTTGCCATGCCATTGCAATTAACAAACCATTTTAGCTTTATCATTGGTTCCACAACATCATTGCTTCTCGAACAAGTGCCAAGGCGCATCTCGTTATTTTGAGAACCTTTATAGAGTCCCTAAATGAAGGAAGGATTTTATCAATTAGTATTGAAATAAATCACAAATAAAAAATAAATAAATAAATCATTTTTGAAATAAATGGAGTTAACAGGGTAATTACACAAGAAAATATGAAAAGTGACAGGAACATAAAAAATGGCAAAATATTATATGACAGGATGTTGAGCATATGATATGCAATGAAGTGTGCCTGCCGTAAGTATTCCGGATCAACTGATGTATTGAAGAAAAGTCATACAATTGACTGGATCAAGAGAAATCCCTAGAAAATGCAATCAGAACTAGGGTTGCAGCTAGGCTTGGCCACACATGATCAAGCCATGTCCATCTTGCTCTGGGCTCACCTGGAGGTGTACTAGTAGGGTTTTGGGCTAAGTTCCTAGGCCAAATAAACAAAGTGGGTTGAGGCTGGGCCCTAGTCTGCCATAAGACTTGTTAAGTTGGTTCAGCACAACCATCTTAGTAAACACATTTGGGGAGAGTAATTGGATAATGGGCCAAGCTCTACCTGGGCAGAGCCAGATCCCTTAGCCGACAGGGTGGGCTGGGCTTGGACTTGCACTTAACTCATAGGTTGGGAATTGACATGCTTTGGCCCAAGCCAGTTGAAACTCTAATCAAAACCCTATCTTTGATTCGATGTAGGTAAACGTGTTAGACGTACCCTCGGCACAACTGCTCCTAGAACTCCCGAAATGCAAGCGGACCTAGTGCACGTCTGGAGATTCCAGGTGCAATTTTTTTAGTAAAGATTTATAGATACATTTCTATTTCTTTAATAGTTTTAGCTCTAAGACTAATTTTAAGACTAAAATAGAACTAATTGTAAAGTTTTTATGTATTTTAAATAGAGGGATGTTAGACCACTTCCAAAAACATAAGCCTGCTAAACATTCCAATGAATAAACAGAATCATAAAGTTTCAAATTTCCCCAATTTCCCAAATCTAGAAACCTTAATTTCATAAAATTCCCAATTCCTCTTAGCTCAAAACAAGAAAACCCCATATCCCCAATTTTTGCTAAATTCCTCCAATTCTAAACCATAATGTTCCACTTGCCTTAAATCCTACCATAAATTTCCCAACTCAATATCATAATTTTGCTAAAATCCTATTTTTCCATAGACAGAAAATCCAAAATTCCAATATCCCCACATCTTATAACCTAAATTTTCCAATTATCCTAAAAGCCCCAATTCACTATCTCTTGTATGGCATAGATGGAAACTCAAATTGCGTTACGAAGCCCAACATAGTGCTTTAAATACCAACAGAAGAAAGAAATCAAGAAGAAGATCTCACGAGTTCATAAAAAACTAAGAAATTCGAAAGGGGTATTTGTCATAAATCAAAGCTTTGATATAAAAGAAATGGGGAAATTGTTCTCCAAGGGGGTTTGTAAGACGTGTTGACATACCAAAACACCATTCTTTGAGGTACCAAAATGGGGACATCACAATATTATGCAAGTGCCAGTGGGGCACACTAGGCAATAGGCGCTAAGCGCATGCCTGGGGCATAGGCGAGGCATAGACAGCCCATGTGCGTAGGTGTATGCCCAGAATGCTTTAACTAAAATGCTGGCATAGCCTAAAAACAACTATTACACAGGGCATATCAGACTACCTTGACTTGTATTTGCCAAAAGAATTTTTTTTAGCCCCAAAAAAATTTATTGGGAAATAGGGGAAAGTGTAAAATACCATAAATCTATCATTCTGTATTTCTGACATGTTTCAACGGTCATCAGACCATTATTTGATAAGATTGTAGTCTATCAGCTTCACCTCCTAAGAATCAATCAAATAGGCCCTAATCAAACACAAAGAAACATGGTTTGGGGGATTAGGGCCTATCACCTTGAAATATAACAAAAAAAATATGAAAAAACGAAAAAGAACAAAGTGACGGTTCGTCCTTTTTCTTATTTTTCCCCAAATAGTCTTATTTCGCTTCAAGTCATCAAATCATGCACAAATCTTGTTTCTTATCCCCAAAGGCCTAGAGCTTGTCTTAAAAAAGTTTCTAAGCTTCCTCCATGGTTGAAAATTAAAATAAAATAAAAAAGAAGTGGAAAATGAGAGAAATTTTGAAAAAAAGGGGGGGGGGGGGCTGAATTGGCACCCTTTTTTTTTGCTTTTTCCTTTCTTCTTCTTTTTTAAGGATGGGTGGATTCATACCTATATCCCAAATCATACCTGACCAAAATGGTTCAATACAGCCGTATCAGCCCATACAATACCAACAGTATAACAAAGATGCAAAATCTTTCTTGAAGATGGTGCCTAGTAAATGTCAATACATTAAACCACTATCCAATGTGCCTTTTTCCTTTCTTTCATCAGTACTTAATCTATTTTTCTAACTTCTTAGTTTCAATCACTGCCACCTTGCCTAGAGGAGGAATCAAGACCCACTATAACTGCACGGATTCATGCACAGAACTTCTGAGATCCATGCTGGTAAAGTGGGTCACCCCCTCCAGTGAGACAACAATCCTGATTATTCTAGAATGCAGAATGATAAGGGAGGGGGGCATGTACTTAAATCTGATTGCACATAATCAAGCTTGATAGCTCACTTATCTGATGAGTTTATGGGGCCAAGACAATCTTGTTAATAGAAGTGACACAGAGATTAAGTTGTTACTTCACACCCAGATCCATAGCTCAAGTGGTAGACTGAGTGAAGATGACCTCGTTTCAACACTGAGGTCTTGGTATCGATTCCCAAGTGGGGATGGCTAACATTGCGGTGTGACTAACAGTGGGGTGTGTACTAACCCAAAATAAAATAAAAAATTGTTACTTCAGTTACCAAGAAATACTACTGTAAAAACAATAGTGATCTGAAGGATATATAATCCATGTCATTTTCAAAGGAAAAAAAAAAAAACCTACTGTAAACTACACAGTAGCACACCTTGTTCTTCAATGCTTCATTCAGGACCACATGAGCTTTAAACAGTGGCATTCCTTCAAGCTCCAAGCCCCCGTTGCTATTTATCCTCCCGTCATTGGTAAAAATATTTTAATGAATTCAAGATTATGATGCTTTCCAACTTCAAAATCATTTGGATCATGAGCTGGAGTAATCTAGCAATGACTGTGATGGAATAGGTATAAGTAGCATGTGAGTAAAATAAACTTCCCAAACAAACAGGAATCAAGGGAGAATTTACTCTACAGGGCTCAGACAAAAATACCAGAAAGAAAAGAAAGGAATTTACCTTAACAGCACCAGCCCCAAATTCTGGATCAACAAGTTTTGCATCACAAATTATGGGCAGTTTCCTCCCATTGAATGGATGAACAGCAAATTTTCCATGCAAATGACAGTACCTCTTGTCTTCAGGATGGCAGCAATCGCTGTATCACCAAGCATCGTTTCCATTTTGGTGGTGGCAACAAAACCTCACCCAACCCACCCTCCAGCAGATATGCAGAGGATGTCCAAACACCAAACTCCACAGGATTTTCGTACCCAGGAACCTCTTTAGAAGTCTCCACCTAGCCCTGACTGAATTCCCCATCATTCCACCATGCCACGCCCAAAGAAGATACTCCATTGCTTTTGGCATAACCCAACTAATACGAAAAAGACTGAGAAAATGATCCCAAATCTTCTTCACAAACGGGCAGTGAATGAAAAGATGATCAAAAAGATTCCCCATCTTGCATACACATAAGGCATATGTTAGGCAAAACAAGGGATCTTCTTTGGAGGTTGTCAATGGTGAGGATTTTCTTCCTAACCACCAACCAGAGGGTTCTAAACAGTAGTCCCACTACACATAAAATAACAGTCCACAACTGAAATGAAGTGATCAGTCGAGATGAGGGCCAACCTGGGGAATAATGCTTGGAGGGGACGATCCCCACACCAGGAATTGACCAAAAATCTAATTTGACGACCATTGCCAAGAGAGAAAACAATCCCTCTATGAACTAAATGCTCAGTTGCCGCAATCGCTTTCCAAATGGAGGAAGGTCTATATAAAGAAGACTTTTTAACAAACCACCCACCAAATTGCATACCCTATTTATTTGCAATAAGCTCTCTCCACTTCCTCCCCGCTTTGGAGTTGAATCTCCAAATCCATTTACCGAGAAGCACAAGGTTCATCTGATCCAAACTTTTAATGCCAACACCACCTCTTCCCATTTTAGGAAGATGGAATTTGCGTCCCTCCATATTTCCTTTCCAAAAGAAGGCACTTCTCATCTTCTCCAATCTTTGCAAAATCGATTTCAGGCATCTAAATAGCAACAAATAGTAAATCAGCATATTAGCAAAAGCTGACTTAAGGAGAGTTAACCGGCCTCCATAAGAGAGATATCGAGTCTTCCAACTTGAAAGTTTTCTCTCGATTCTATCAATGACCATGTCGCAAAGATGCTTTGGAGGTTCAACTTGTATGAACTCACTCCTAACTGGCACAGTTCTTGGTCTCCGTTACACATGACCAAGCTATCTAAGTCTACTTTCCCTCATCTTGCTTCCCATTGGTGCAATTCCTAACTTCCCTCAAATGCCTTAATTTCTAATTCTATCCTTCCTTGTCTTGCCATTCATCCATCTCAACATCCTCATTTCAGCTACACTCATCCCATGGACATGTAGTTCCTTAACTGCCCAACATTGTCCCATAAAGTATGGCTAGTCTTATGGCTATCCCATAAAATTTCCCACTCAATTTGAGTGGTACACAACGATCAATTAAAACTCCAAAGGCATATCTCCATTTCTTCCACCCTGCTTGAAGCCTATGGGAAAAATCCTTCTCAATCCCTCCATTCTCATGAATTATCAACCCAAGATATCAAAGTGGTCATTTTGGGAAACTTCTTGGTCAACAATCTTTACTAATCTCTCCTTCCTACTCTTACTATTACTAAAACTACACTCCTCTCCATATATTCTCTCTTAGTCCGACTAATTTTTTTTTCTTTTAATGAGTCAAGGTGTTCCCTACAGATGCACGCAATCACCCACAAACCACATTGATGCGGGGGCATCTTGGTGCAACTCCAAGGATGTACCGTATCTCCACATTGGGGATGGGGTAGCCCACGAGGTAGGGCCTGTGAGATGCAGG
The DNA here is from genome assembly GCA_003013855.2 of Liriodendron chinense. NCBI lineage: Eukaryota > Viridiplantae > Streptophyta > Magnoliopsida > Magnoliales > Magnoliaceae > Liriodendron > Liriodendron chinense. Next base: position 11,443,144 of record ML058469.1, on the reverse strand, counting down.
ATGGCCACGAGATGGAACCTATTGTGGGACTGTGCGATTTAGGGACCCGTGCGACACAAGGTTGCCCACGAGGAGGACTCGCCTGGGTTTGCCTAGGAGAGCCAAAATATAAGGATAAATAGATACTCCCCAACAGCTCTAGAGCTTTTGGTGTGTTGGCCAGTTGTCCACTATTAAAGTGGTATCAGAGCAGGAGCCTAGAGATCGAGTCTCCTCACCGGCGTGGGTGGATGATGCGGGGGCATTTTGGTGCGACTCCAAGGATGCACCGTATCTCCACACTAGGGGTGGGGGTGGGCCACAAGGTAAGGCCTGTGAGATGCAGGATGGCCACGAGGTGGGACCTATTATGGGACAGTGCGATTTAAGGACCCATGTGATACAGGGTTGCCCATGGGGAAGACTTTCTTGGGTTTGCCAAGGAGAGCCAAATATAGGGATAAAACGATACTCCATCAACGGCTTTAGAGCTTTTGGTGTGTTGGCCTGTTGTCCGCAATCACACATTGATAAGGACACAAGACCCTTTCAAGTTTATCAACGAAGAATGCCACAAGCATCTTCCTTGTAGCTTGGCGGCCATTGAAGGAGCATTGAAGACCTTACACATGTAGCTTGGGACATTTGAGAAGGCCCCACCATGGGAAGACATGTGTAAGAGAAACTAGAAAAACAGAAAAGACAGATTCCTGACGGTTTTCTCGACGCTTCTGGACAGTCGGCAAGAAAAGCAGAAATTCCACGTTTTTTAACCGTCAGGCACCCAACCAAGTGTCACCGGGGCACCCGAAATTCTCCCGATGGTTTTCCCGACGCTTCTAGGCCATCGGGAAAATCGACGTTTCTGGTCGGGCGCCCGACCAAGTGTCACCGAGCGCCCGAAATTCACCTGCTTAGTTGTCTTCGTCTCTGGACATTTTTCACTTCCACCGGGCGCTCGACCATCGCGAGAAGTATTTTTTTTAGTTTGTTTTTTACTTAAGTTTTGAGGGTATTTTGGTATTTTTCTTCTTTCTTAGTGTCTATTTAAGTGGGTTAAGCCCTAAACACGAATTTAGTTGATTAATTAATGAAAAGCAAGCCTTTTGTTGCCCCCCCCCCCCCCCCCCCCCCCCCCCCCCCCCCCCCCTCTCTCTCTCTCTCTCTCTCTCTCTCTCTCATGGTACTTCTTCTTCTTCCTTAATCTTCTTCTTCTCTCTTCTTCTTATGCCCCTCCAACCTTCTTCCAGTTAATTTATCTTCTTTCTCTTCATCTTAATCTTCTGTTTGTTCACTTCCCTACGGCCTAAAATCTAATATTTGATCCTAAATCCAAATTTCTCAGATTTCCGAATCCCTCATCCGAGAATCCTTTGATCTTTTGGATTAGTGATTCGCATTGATCGTTTGGGTGATGACCATGCAAGATCGGGAGGTTCCATCCCTCGCCGGATCTAACCCTACCAATAATTGAACTTCATACTTTGTGGTTGTGATGCATGGCCCGCTCCATTGCATGTCTCCTTGTGATCTTCTTAATTTATGATGATTGCTGGTAGATTTTATATTATTATTGTTTTTATTTCCGCTGGATTCATTGTGTTCATGAGCATGCATCATAATTAGGGCATCCTATGTCACACGTGCATCAGGTAATCCCGAGGAGGGGAATCGAACTCGTGAAGTCCAACTAATTTTAAATCCCTTAGATTATAAAACACCTCACCACAAGTCTAGCTTTGTGTTTATCCCCTCCCTCGTCTTGTCGATCAAAACTGTCATCTGCAAACAACATGCACCTTCATATCTCTTCCCGCAAATGCCTTGTTAACTCATCCATAACCAATGCGAAAAAGTACGAGCTCAATGTCAACCCCCTGGTGCAAGCCTACAGTAATTGGGAATGGGAATTCATCTGTCTCTCCACTAGTGGTCCCCGGCTCCTCACATTTGAAAATGTGGTCTAAAAAATGGCCAATGACAAACAACTATTTCATTCATACGGTAAATATAGAAATTATACTAAAATTATAAATTAAATATCTTGAGATAACACTACATAAATCTATTGTAGTGGCATATAGATTTAAACTATTTTCAAAAATACAAAATCTTTTACCAAATTAAACTGGATTAGTGTAGAACCAAGTATCGCCCAAGACCAGACTTCGTTAATGAACCTCCCAAGTCAAACCAGACAGCTCAATTTAGACAGTGCCACTTTTTAAACAATGTATTGAATAAGTAGTAATAAGATTCATAACCTCATGGATGATGAATACAAAGACCTCTACACATGTGATCCTGGAATTTTTATCGATATCAGAATTTTCATTCTCTTAAACAGGGCAAAATCAGCATTCACCAGACCATTATCATGCTTTAAACTGCTTTATCTAGCAAGCAAATTGCTAAATTGTGCCTCCAAATGAACATATAAAAAAAAAAATTTAATTAAAAGAACAAAAAAAAAAAACATCACATTACAGAAATGTTATTAAACAATTAGAACCTGGGTTGCTATTCAAGCATGGTCCATGCCTGGAACCCACAAGGTATTGTAACCAGACATCCTCCACCAACAGATAACAGTATCCAGCATATGGAAGTATTTAAAGAAAGTTCACTAGTAGAAAAGTTAGCATAAGAAAACAACTGGAATAAAGGAAGAAGTTATGACCTATATGGAGGGCTCTAGTCACATTTGGAGGTGGAAGAACCTGCAGCAGTAGCAAATATCAAAATAGATACAGAGTTAAGGAAACTCTAAAAGTACAAGAATAATTAGCATTTCAAAAACCATATACTTAGCAGGAAAGCACCCTAAGACTCTCTGTGCAAAGTAAAGGAAGCAAAGAGACCAATTCAGTTGACAAAAATGACTGGAATTTCTGCAAAACCAAGAACTATGCAGATCACCCTTTTTTCTTTAATGGAGATTATGCAGATAAAAAACTGCGTCTCCTCAAAAATAAAATTGGTCGGTGGAAAGAGGAGTTCTTTTGAGAGAGATCCAAGCCTTGGATCTGAAAGAGGAAGGCGGGCTTTTATCTTATTTTGAGAGAGATTGGAGAGAGACCATCTGTAGAGAGTACAACAATTTTCTGAAGGAAGAAGAAATAAAGTGCAAACAACGATCGAGTGCGACTTGGCTAAAGGAGGGGGATAATAATACCAAGTTCTTCCATGGTTATGCGAGTGCTAGAGCTCGTGCGAACAGAATTGAGTACATAGTGGAAGATGGGATCCGGTATGAAGGTAAAGCACAGGTTTGTGGAGCAATAGTGTCTTATTATAATAAATTGCTGTTAGATCCAAGTGTGCGAAGACCAAAGCTAGATCAGCTTGATTTTGCAGCTTTGTCCGACAGTGAGGCAGCTTCAATGGAAAAGGATATATTGGAGGAGGAAATCAAATCAGCTATAAAAACTTTGGGTAGGGATAAGGCTCCAGGCTTGGACGGATTTCCACTAGCTTTCTTTCAAATATTCTGGGAAACTTTAAGGTCTGATTTGGTGGCATTTTGTGGGGAATTTAGCCTCTATGGAAAGCTAGCTGCAGAGATGGGGGCAACATTTATATTACTTATTCCGAAGGAGTGGAAAGCATCAAAGACTAGACCAATAAGTCTCATTAGCTCCCCCGATAAGATCCTTGCAAATATATTGGCTTTGAGATTCAGAGCTATGTTGGATGGCTTGATATCTAAAGAGCAAGGGGCATTCGTGGAAGGCAATCAGATTTTGGAAAGTTCCTTGATAGCCAATGAAATTATTAATTCGCGTCACAAGGAAGGTATTAGTAGACTACTGTGCAAGTTAGATTTAGAGAGGGCTTATGATCTTGTGAATTTGGCATTTCTAGACTACTTATTGGGTCGATGCATTGTGGAATGAAATGGAGGAGCTGGATTAGGGAATGTGTGAGTTCAACTAAATTCTCTATCCTAATTAATGGTTCACCCCAAGGTTTCTTTAAATCATCTAGGGGGCTAAGGCAAGGAGATCCGCTTTCACCTTTTCTTTTTGTGGTGGTGGCCAAAGCTCTTAGCAGGATGTTATCCAAAGGGGTTTGCGAAGGTTTATTTCACGGCTTCAAGGTTGATAGAGGGGACTGTCAGGTATCACATCTTCAGTTCATGGACGATACGATACTATTTTGGAATGCAGATGCCATTCAAGTTGATAATCTCTGAAAGGCCATTTTCTGTTTTGAAACAATTTCGAGTCTTTCGGTAAACCTTCAAAAATCTGAATTATTGGGTATTAGATTGTCGAAAGAGGAAGTGGAAGTCTTTGCTAGAGTGTTTGGGTGTAAGGTGGGCTCTTTCCCATCCACTTACCTAGGTCTTCCGCTATGCATTGGAAAACTAAACAAGTCATTGTGGCATCTGGTTATAGAGAGATTCGAGAAAAGGTAATCGGCTTGGAAGAGTAAAACTCTATCCTTGGGTGGTATAATTTTTCTCATTAAAACGGTTCTATGTAACCTCCCGTTGTACTTCATGTCCTTGTTTAAGTGCCCGAAAGGAATACTTTTGAAGTTGGAAAAACTTCGGAGGGATTTTTTATGACAAGGCAGGGGTCCAATAAGAAATATCATCTAATAAAATGGGAGGACATATGCAAGCCAAAAGAGGAAGGGGGGTGGGGATACGAGATCTCGATCTAGTGAACCAGGCTCTTTTGGGCAAATGGATTTGGAGGTTTGGGATGGAGAATGGGGTCGTGGAAGGAAGTTTTGGTACGAAAATATGTGGTAGAGGGATTGGGGTGGTGGCCTAAGCGCATTCCATTATATAAAGGGCCGTCTATGTGGAGATCCATAATGAACCTTAAGGAAGTGGTGCTCAAGGAAATGGGTTTTCAAGTGGGAAATGGGTCCAAAGTTAAATTTTGGAAGGATACATGGACAGGTGACAATTCACTTCTAATCCGATTCCCTCGATTAGCTCAGGTAGACTCAAATCTGGACTCCTCGGTCGATTCCTGTTTTAATGCCTCAAGGTGAGCTTGTCCCCTTCGTATAGAAGAGATCTCCATGAGGAAGAGTTTGATGAGTTATTGGTGATGCTTTAGCAGCTTTCAGGAGTGTCACTTCTAGGTATGTCCGACTGATTATATTGGCTTCATTCGAAATCCGGCATGATGCGGGCACAAAAGCATTCAAGGTGTACCAAGGAAGAAAGCGTCAACCACAAGTACCGTCCTTATGGATAGGCGATTATTGAGGAGCTGAAGACCCTTTACATGTGATTGGACATATAGAAGACCCCACTCAGGGAAGACACATGTGAAGGAAGAAAGGAGAAAGAAGACCGAAGAACTGAAGATTTCAGGCGCCCCACCACTGTCTTCGGGCGCCCGATCGGGCGCCCAACCTTTATCTGCAGAACGCCCGAACCTCTCTAGAGGTTTTCGGACGACTTCAGGTGGCAGCTCAGGCGCCTGACCGAGCGCCTGAACTTTCCCGCACTTTTGGTTATTTACGCGTGTTGCTTAGTTTTAGGGGTATTTTAGTACTTTCATGTCTTTATTTGCTTATTTAAGTGAGCTAAAGCCCTAAACTCGAATTAGTTATTGATTATTGATTAAAGAAAACCCTTTGGTTGCCTCCTTCCTCTTGTCTCTCTCATGGTGATGTTTCTTCTTCCTTTATCCCTCTTTCCTCTATTTTCTTCTTATGCCCCTCTAATCCTCCTTCCAGGTAGTTCTATCTTTCCCTAACCTATTTGTTTTGCTAAACACAATTCCAAAATCTGATTTTTATCCTAAACCCTAAGTTTTCAGATTTTCAAATCCCTAATCCAAAATCCCTTGATTTCCTGGATTAGAGATTCATCTTAATTGATTGGGTTGTAGCCATGCAAGATCGGGAGGTTCCATCCCTCGCCGGGTCCAACCATAGTGATAATTGAATCTCATGCTTCATGGTTGTGATGAATGGCCCGTTCCATTGCATGTTTCCTTGTGATTTTCTTAGTTCATGATGATTACTGCTAGATTTTTTACATTATTATTGTCTTTTATTTCCGCTGGATTATATGAGTTCTTAAGCATGCATCATAATTAGGGTTGTCCTGCGTCACAGCAAGTTTTCAGTCAAATCATTTTATCTATGTATATATCAGGTCATATTCAAGGTATTGCCAAGGCGCATATTAGATGTGTGGAGCCCCGTCAAAGGTGGCAGCATTTGCTTGGCTCGTGAGTTGGAATAAAGTACTAGTTGTTGATAATCTACAGAGTAGGGGCTTTACCATTGTTAATGAATGCCATTTATGTTGGAGAGATGAGGAATCAGTAAATCATTTATTTATTTAGTGTCCTTTCTCGAGAGAAATATGGAATAGTGTGTTGGGTCATTTTGGTATTAAATAGATATTGTCAGAAATGATTGCTTACTTTTTTGTCCAATGGCACGATGGAGGGTTGGTCTCGGATGCAGGGAGTGTTACTAACCGGTTGCGCTAAAAGCTCGAGCTGTTAGGGAACGACAAAACGATGTATATCAGGGGGTTTGCTGACGCCTCCAACACCTCCCCTCACGTGCAGGCGGTATACTGGCCCCGCACGTGATACTCTGGGCTGATGCAATACCAAATGCCCTATAATACCGAATTTTGCAAACCTCGGGACTTGAACACCGGATTTCCTGCTCTGATACCATGTTACTGACCGGTTGCGCTAAAAGCTCGAGCTGTTAGGGAACGACAGAACAATGTATATCAGGGGGCTTGCTAAGATTGTTCTTTTTGGTTGGTCTATGGACTATATGGTTTGAAAGAAATAATAGATGCTTCCGAGATAAAAAGTGGTTTGTACTGGGGTGTTTTTTCTAAAGTTATGGCTTTTGTAGCTGATTGGGGTGGGGCGTTGCCCGTGTAATTTTTTCTCTTTTGTTTTCTTGTTTGTACTTTTTTATAGCTTTTTCTGTTTTTGGGGTTCTGCCCCTCTTTAATAAAGTTGTCATCCTTCGAAAAAAAAAAAAAAAAAGATTATGCAGATCAATGGTTACATATGATTTCTTAGAAAATGTTCAGCATGAGAGAGAGAGAGAGAGAGAGAGAGAGAGAGAGAGAGAGAGAGAGAGAGAGAGAGAGAGAGAGAGACGCTCAAAGAACCAGAATCTAATCAATATGCAAACATGGTAAAGGCTTTGCTAGTAGCCAGCAGTGACGCCTTAACTAGGTAGGGCCTCCTTGGGCTGTTCAATTTGAAAATTTTCAGGTGCGATGCAACCCAATGTAAACAAATCTTCTTGGAGTTCTACCATCAAAATCCCCACCAAGATTTCTATTGGGAAAATGATCTATTAAAAGGAGAGAAGAGAATCTGCAAGGCTATAAAAAGAAAAGGAACCCAGAAACACTGAGCCCAGAATACAAAAGAAAGGAAGTAGACATTCTAGTGGCAGCTTCCACATGATAGACAATCAAATGAGAACTCCTTCACAAGCCCATCAGCCACCTTGATGGCTCAACATGACAGAAATTTCATTACAAGGACAACTCTAAAGATCTCCTAAAGAGACTCAGCAAGATTCATGAAAAAAAAAATCCCTCTTTTCCACTGGCTTAATAACATTGAAGAATTTCCTTCCATTACAAGCGGACCAGGAAAAGCTTTAAATGAATCAACTTCCACTAAAACGAATCACCCTTATTTGATATGACTATATCTGATGCCAGCATTGACCTGATGAGGTTCAGATGAGGTTCACTCTCGATGACATCTGATGCAGCATTGATGTGATGCCACTCTTATTCAGCTAAGACTATAGATGAACTAAGACGAGGTTCAGATGTACATGATAAACATGACTAATGCAAGGGGAAAAAAGGAACTTTTGATCAAGGATATATAGGAAGAACCCAAGATAGATGGTTCTGATAACATGTCACGATGGAAGGAAGAATTCTGTAGAAATCTTATGTTCCCTCAGGGTCAATCGAAAATTTTGAGACAATACAATGAGAATATAAATTAGATATGAAGACAACCCTCAACTTATGTCCACAAAGTAATTATAGCCTGACAGTGAAAAGAAAACATAAGTAAACACATACATCTCAAAATCTACGGTCCTCAACGAGTCAGGTTCAAGTCAGGTCCTATAGTACCTGTACCCAGGCTAACTTGGTTTGGGTCTAATTCTTGAAGATCTGGACCCAGATCCAATCAGGTTTGGGTACCCATCAGGTATTTGGATCTAGTTTTCGAGTAGGGTTCAAGACAAATGAGAGCAATTAAATGGTTGGACCCACTTGATGGATGGCTTAGATCGCACAAACATGTGCCACTTTAGGTAAACGGGCTCTCTTACAAGTGTGTGACTCAGAAAACCTCATTTCTTTTGTTAGAATGATCAATATATATAAAATATATAATTTTTCTATAAAAAAAAATTAACTGGACCCAACCCGTTGACTTTAACCAGGTCCATCACACCTGACCCAACTTTAACTATGTCTATCACCGGGAACCAAACCCAACTAGACCTGATTTTTCACCAGGTCCAAAAGGCAAGACCCGAACCCAAGCAGATTTCTTAACAGGTCCAATAAATGGGACCATGCCCGTTAAATTGTGTAGGGTCCATCCGGTAACTGTGGATCCAGTTACCCATCGACAGCCCTATCAAAATCCCATTTTTTGTTTGAAGTTTAAATAAATATCAATACATAGAAAAGGACAAACACAAGGCTTCTCCTTCTGACAGTGAATGGTGAGCAAGAATGTAGTAGGTGCATTTCAAATTCAGCACTTACAATCACAAATGGGGGTTTGGAGCTGTGAGCATCAGCAACAAAGAAACCTCTCCCACCATTCATGCCACCTACATTACCAAAAATAGAAAACAAGGAAGATGCATTAGAAGCATGGTTAATTCAATACTTAAAAGACCCTAACGACAAAATAATACTCACGCTTTCTCTACAGCACTTGGACTATATTGCTTTGCCATTTGAGAAAGTCGTTTCTTCTCGCCAGCAGGAGTCACTGGGTTAATATAATCCTCAGGCTTCTCTTCCCCAGAATCTCTCGTGGTTTTTCGTTCACTCTTCTTTGATGCATTGGACAGTTTTTGTTCCTGGAGGGCATCATGTAGGGATGACCCAAAGAGCAATTTCCATTGTGAGCACAAGAACAACCAAAAGATTTTGGCCATCATATTCATTCAAAAGCAGCACGTTGTGCAGCGTTCAGCTCCTTCTCTCTTGCCTAACATGGAAAAAGATATTACAGTCACTCTCCAGTTAAACTAACACTTCACTAAATCAAAAAGAAGTTGACAAGAGCATGAGTTTTATTAATGGTTGAGCTTTTTCTAACCTATAGAATCTGAAAGACTGGAAATATAATCAACAATACGAGGTGATAAATTCACTATTTATTCAACACACATGCACAAAAAGAAAAACTAATCAACTACACATGCTATGTAGATTACATTGACAGTAATTTCAGATCAATCATACACAACTGATAACTCTGTAACCAATAGAAAGTAAAGATGAAAATTTCTTTCAATGACCCTTCCTCTCGCAGTACCATCCATAGAAGCAGACATTATTCAAAATTTGATCTAACAAAGGAAAGAACATGCGTGCTCAAAGAAAATACATCCAATTGTTGACTCCATTAAATGGTTATCAGACATCGAACTCATTATATTCTTTGCAAAAAAATGACCACTTATTCTCTAGATCGAGTTACGAATTCCATAAATAGCATACATGGTTCATCAATTTTATAAAGAAGATACGATTTCATTTGCATGGGTTTTGAGTTTTTCTTCGCAGGGAACACATGACGCATGTCACTGCCAAATCAGATTTTCCCTGCTGCCTTGCAGGCGATTCCTCGCAAAACGCTGACCATGGGAAAAAAGAGTATTCCTTGAGAAGAAGAAAAAAAATCTGAAAGCTTGTCCAAATGAAGCTTAAACACTGTTCAATTTGCATAAACAAAGTAACAAACTAAAAAACAATCATATCATCATCATCTAAACCTTATCCCAATTAATTGGTTCAGCTACATAATCCTGTTCCACAAAAATTAAAGTCAATATAATATGTGTGTGTGTGTGTGTGTCAACAATAGATTTGTTTAATCGATACAAATTGTGACCCAGATCTCACAGATATTTCGATTCCAGCCAATGATGATGCTATACCCTCAATCCAATTGATTCTTAACAAATTAGTATCCACACTTTGTGAGGGAAGCCCAAGCACATGGCATTGTTGATCTTGTAGTGGTTGAAAATACTAGGGATTTCACATAAATCCGTAATTCCATTTCAAATCATAATTCAAATGAACCGTGATTTGATCTTGTAATCTTCTTACTCAGGGAAAATATTAAATGGATGTAATTCATAATCATCCAGTTAGAATTGATCTAAACCAGGCCATACTGTATACAATTCAGCATGCCAACTATTAAACAACTTATTAGAAACACAAGACAGCCAATCAGTAATGTCATGAACTACCCAGCTCTTTGAGGATGTTTGATACTCTGGCTAACACAAGACAGCCAATCAGTAATGTCATGAACTACCCAGCTCTTTGAGGATGTTTGATACTCTGGCTGTGTATGATGCTTAATACGCAGGCTCTTAGGTACACATAGAATACATTAACCCAAATTAAACTGACTAAATTGCAGAGCCCACTTATGATAAGCTATGGTGCAAACAAAAAAAATCAAAATCAAAATCGTTGTACAGTCCTAACCTCTGATTCATGGACACTTGTTTGTTGGAATAAGACCATTGGATGCTTTGCATTTTTAACTGTCCAATAAGTGTCTACTAATCTAATAGTAGAATAATTGAATGAGCGCAATTTTTGGTTCGTGATTCATCTAATTTGGTATACATTATTTGGATGGTTTAACTTGAATTAATTGAATGCAAATTCTCAGTAATTTATAAGTGCTTGAGTATCATCCATCAGACTCTGCCAGAGTATCAAAGTTTTCTCTATGACATGAAATAGACAGTGTATCTACATTTTTATACTATTCAAAAAGATCCCAATATGTAGCTCAGGATTGTTTTAATCATCATGGGAATTTTATTTTTTTATTTTTTTATTTTTTTTATTTTTTTGAGAAACCAAGAGAGGTTTCGTTTTTTTTTTCTCCAAAATAAAAATAAAAAAGATACCTCCTCCATGTTCTTCCTCTTCTTGTTGGCCCTCCTCCTCTCATCTCTCTGTCTCTCTCTCTTGCACCGTACTCCTTCGTCAGTGACCCCTCCGGTACTACGTCGGTGCTGCAGAAGGTCTGTGAGCTCCACCATAATGTATGTGCTTTATCGACGCCGCCCATCCATTTTTGCCAGCTCATTGTAGGATACGAGCCCAAAAATGAGGCAGATATAAATCTCAGGTGGACCACACCACAAGAAGCAGCTATGATTAAACGCCCACCATTAAAAACTTCCTGGGGCCCACTGAAATGTTTATTTGTTATCCAACCTGTTGATTGGGTCACACAGACCTAGACGCCCACTGAAATGTTTATTTGTTATCCAACCTGTTGATTGGGTCACACAGACCTAGACGAAGTAAAATACATAAACATCTGCTTCATCCATGACTTTTATAGCCTCCAAGAAGTTTTTAATGGTGGGCGTTCAATCACCACTCTCTATAGCCCAAAAATGAGCTAGCAAAATGAATGGACAGCACATAGAGAACACATACATCATGATAGGGTTCACAGAGCTTTTCTATCACGTGGGAAGGGTCTCTACGGAATCCAAGTCTTGCACCTAGGGTTATTTAACTGTTGGCAATTCATGTGGACCGCACAGTGATGTTTATTTGAAATCCACCCAGACCACCAAGTGCATCACCCCCATGCTAGGCCGGGGGACATGAAAATAAGCCTCAAAAGTGATTCAGGTAGACCTTATGGTTAAAAATAACGTACATGCAACACTCACCCTCCGGTATGTTTTCGTACGTGTGGCTCATTTAAATCAAGGATGAGTATGATTTTAAGGTCATATGCCTAAATTTTGGTGTGGCATTGAATTGTTGGAGTGGATTTCATATAATAATAATAATAATCGTTATAGCCTCTGTAAAAACTAAGGGGGTGTCTCCCTACAATTTTTCTCCAGCGCCATGGTGATAATATCATCATGCTAGAGCTGTACACGAGCCCAGCTTTTCCCTGTTTGAGTTAGGCTCACCCTAGATCATGTTCGGCTTAGCTCAGCCTTCCGGTTGGACTAACATGATCGAGTTATCTTGATCTAACTTTCGAGCCAAGTTCAAGCCTTAAGAGAGAGAAAAAAAAAAAAAAAAAAAAAAGAATCCAAGTCTAAAGGCTGAATGCCCAACTTAAAATTGTTTAAAATTGAGGCCCAAAGGAAGCCCAAAGCCTATCAACACCCTCCACTTGCTTTTATAGAGAGTTTCACCTTTCATTTCTTTGCTCTCTTCTGATGTAGAACTAAACAACATACCTAGACGATTTGAGTTGCAACTGTATCAACTGAGCTGAGCCAAGTGAGCTGAATTGAGCTACGAAGAGCCAAGTTTCCATCTAAACCAAATCAAGCTGTATATTCATCAAAAAAAGGCTTGGCTTGGTTCATAGCCAGCATTCTAAACGAGCCGAATCGAGCTGATCCGTGCCAAGTCGAGCGAGCTAACTGAGCCAACTCAACTCATGTACAGCTCTAGTGATATATGAGTTTTATCTACGCCATTCATCTACTTTGCCCCTGTCATTTTAGAATACAAGCTAAAAAATGAGATAAATCTAAAGCTAAGGTGGACCACACAATATTAAACATGAACTGTTGAAAACTTTTTGGGAGCATGATACTTTGATGAATATGATGTCTATAAGCATGCACAGGAGAAATTGTACATCCAATGTGGATCTCATTTTTGCTGAGTCACGGTCCCAATTTTAAAATTTTCAATAAATGTGTATCAATCTTATGATCCAATGGGGAAATAAATCTTTCTTTTCTTTTCCACATTGGCACGCTCACACTCCACATGGGGCAATTGATCCTATGGTCTCAATGTTGAAACATTGTTTTTCTACCACTTAGCCATGGAGCCAGACCCAATGAGGAAATAAATCTAATTTTTAATATAATTTAATTTCAATTACTAATATACTGTATGAATAATTTTTAAAATAAAATTATTTAATTATATTTTTATATTGTCTTCGTATATTTATTTGATATGAATTGGTTTTAAATATAGTTACATCACTTCGTTTAAGATATAATATCACTTTAATGACACCTTTCTTGGGTTGACCGTAACGTTTATTTTCCATCCAACTGGTTGATAAAGTTACACAGACCCAGCCAATGGGGAAATACAGATTTCATCTTGAAGAAAAGTTTAAAAAATATATATTAAAAAAGAAAGAAAGACTCTTGTGGCTCCAGAAGTTTTTAGTGGTGGTCATCTAATCACATAATCACCACTATGTGATTAGATGACCACCACTATGTTAATAAAAGGATAGCCCTAGGGGCGGTGCCAGGATTTTCTCTCAGAGTGGACAAGACATAAGCATGAAGCAACGGTTGGCACCATTGTCTTTATGTGGTGGGTCCATTTGAGCTTTGAATGTACCCCCATTCTTCGTTTCAAGCCAGAAAATGATCTCTCTAAATGGTTAGCCAGAAAATGATCTCTCTAAATGGTTGGACGGTGTGGATGCAATACATACATTACGGTGGGTTCATAGAACTTGGTGACGATCACTTCATGGCCAGATGGCCGCTGAACCACTGAACCGTCAGTCGTGGGTTTCTTTAGCAGGAGGTCCCTGCGCCGGGAACTTAGGTGGGTCCCACCGTGATGTGTGTAAGAAATCCACCCCGTCTATCTGTTTTTTAGCTCATTTTAGGCCATGTGAGGAAAATTTAGCCGGATCCAAGACTCAAGTGGGCCAAAAACGTGAGGATTGAACTACCACAGTTGAAATATTGGTGGGGCCACAGAAGTTTTGAATCAGGCTAATATTTATGTTTTCACTTCATCCAAGTAGGAATGACGTTATGAACAGTATGGATGGCATATAAACATCACTATTGACCCACTGTTGACCCAGGAAAGTTTCAACGGTAGTAACTTTCCTACCCACCTTCTCCTTTAGTGCGGCGCACTTGAGTCTTGGATCCAGCTCATTTTCAGTCTCATGTTCTAAAATGAGCTCAAAAAATGGATAGACGGGGTGGATTTCTCACAAACATCACAGTGGAACCCAACTAGGTTCCCAGCGCGATAACTTCTGGCCAAAAGGGAATTTCCGTCCATTAGAGTACGAGATTTCCTGCCGGCCAAACCTAAATGGTCCTATCAGATGTGGGCCATGGTGATCTATATATTTTATCCAAGGCGTCCATCTATTTTCACAGATCATTTTATGGCTTCGGCCTAAAAAGGAGGCAGATGGAAGCCTCAATTAGACCACACCACATGAACCAGTGGATTAAACTATTGCGGTTGAAAACTGGGGGGGGGGGGGGGGGGGGGGGGGGGGGGGGGGGGGGGGGGGGGGGGGGGGGGGGGGGGGGGGGGGGGGGGGGGGGGGGGGGGGGGGGGGGGCCTCCTCCCCTGTATAGCCCAATGGTCTGTATTCAACAAAGTCGGCATCTGATGAGTGGACCTTGATTTCTTACGCAGGGCACCGTTGACAACCTGATGAGTGGCTCGCTTGCCAGGGAGCAGCTCCTCAATCATAAACGGATTGCATAGTGTAAAATCTTTCGGCCCCCCTGTGGATGTATGTCTTGTCCACACCGTCCATCCGTTTTTTCATATCATTTAGGACATGATTCTAAAATTGAAGCATATCCAAAGCTCAAGTGGACCAGACAACATAAAACCATGGGGACAATGACATCCACCATTGAAACCTTCCTAGGGCCAACATGATGTTTATTTGTCATCCAACTTGTTCATATGGCCACACAGACATGGATGATGGGAAAACGCTAGCTCCTAAGATGTTTTTAATGTTATGTGTTCAATTCTCGTTGATTCTTGTGGTGTGGTCTACTTGAGCTTTGGATATGGTTCAATTATGGGATATTTGCCCTACAATGGTATGGTAAAATTGATGTATGGAATGGATAAGACATGTGTACCGTGGTCAGCGCCCACAAAAGTTTACTTGGTACCTAATCTACTCCCTTAATCTCCTCCACTTTTTTCAGCTTTGCATGTGCCTACATGTGGATGTTAAAACAAACACATCACATCTACTCAAGATTCCTGCATGTGAGAGACCTAGCCCATCACCAAGCAGGCCACATGTATGACTAAGTGTAACGGCAAGGCGGGTTATCTAAGTGAGGCTTACTAAGAAATAGAGAGATGGGATGTGAGGGTAACAAGGTAGCTGACTATCCATTACTCTAATAGTTTCCAAATTGTATGAGCATTTTTCTCCTACAATTTGATAATCATCATGGATGCATTTTCTATAAAATGTACTAAGAATTCATAACTAAAGATTGATGAGAAAAGAGACTTTGAGCACAAATTAGTAAGGTGCAAAAATATCGACTACAAAGAGGAAAAAGTCGAGTTACATCATCTATCACACGATTTATAGGGTGGATCTTTACCTTACTTGAAAAAAGAGTATTCCATTAGGCCTTTTTTTACCCTAACAAAAACTGTATAACCTTCCTCCTGCAATGTAAGATGCATCCGAAAAGATCCAACATTCGAGTCTCCATCTAAGGTTGCCAATGAATTTAAGAAAAAGCTTTAAGGTAGGCAAATCCTAACAACAATACCATATGTTATGGGCCACATGTATACCAAGTACCCCACCCAATATGCAGGGTGGTCTCAAAATCAGGTGGGCCGCACATATGCTAAAGAAACGGACTCTTAAGGGCACTCGATTTAGTAAACACATCAGTACCAGCATCTTGGAACTGGTTGGTGCTATGGGCCCCACCATGATGTATGTGCTTTATCCGCACCATCCATCCATTTTTCCAGCTTATTTTAGGGCATGAGCTCGAATCATCTGAGAAAAGGAATGGACCGCGTGGATAAACAGATATATCACGATGTGCCCCACACAGATATGCCCATTCCCGGACATTCATGCGCCACATCTATGCACTTGTAAGGCGTTGGCGTTTGGCACATGCAAATGTGCGTGTGCCAGTAGCCTACTTTCAGTCTTTATTGTTCGTCCAAACCCCACATTGGATTAAAAAAAAAAGAAGAGTTTATTCATCCTAACCCTGGCCATAGGTTTGCTGGCATACATCCACACGCATTGCGATGGATACATGAGGAATGTAGAAGTAGGGTCTGGGGTAATATCCAATGATCCAAACCTTTTATAAGATAGGCCTCAACATCTATGGTTAATACCTAACGTTCCAACTCTCCTGTATGAATACTTAGGCACTTCCATTATTTATTTATTTTTCCATTGAATAGGGACCGTTCCCTTAACCATCATCTTATGGGCATTGATTCCAAACTCTTAGATTTCCATTATTATTATTATTTCAAATAGGATACCTTCATAGTGTATTTCTTCTTATCAACGGTTTGGATTAGTAAATATGACCTCAAATCCAACGGATCAGATCATGACATCGTATAACCACACATGGGAATGTATTGTAGCAAATCTTTCCAGACTAACGCGCTTGGGCTGGTCGTAACTCGTTGAGTGCTGTGTTACCGACTCCAATTGCATTTTCATCTTGGACCTTCTGGAACCTCAACGCCGTCTTTAGGAAATGTCCATGATGTTAATTGAATCTTCGGAAATGCCCTTTCTCCGTTTGTGGTGATTTACCACTAACCAGAAAGGAACTAGCCCGTGCAAAAAAAGTGGGACCCACCATGAAGATCCATCCGTTCATTAGACGGGTCACGGCTCCGTATTCAGTCAAACTCTCCACCGTCTATTGATTTGGACGGTGTGGTCCACCTGATGGGTGGATCGTACTGATTCCACATCTGGTTACCTTCATGGTGGGTCCCACCGTTTGCAAGGCTCAGATGTTCACTTTGGATGGGCCGCACTCTATATCGCACCACTCCTTTAATCGTAAACGCCCAAATCTATTGGGAATCTCCATGCCACTGATCTAACTGTTTGAACTCTCCAATCTGCAATTTGGCACATAGATTTACCCGTTTTGTGGCCAATTGATTGGGACCCGATTAGGTGTGATCCGGGTCACACCGTAGCGGTGTTTCCCTGTAGGGCCCATCTTGATGTATGTGTTATATATCCACGCCGTCCATCAGTTTTTCCGGATGCTCTTAGGATACCATCTAAAATACAAAGCACATCCAAATCTCATAGTGGACCACACCACAAGAAATAGTGATAGTTGAACACTCATGATTAAAAACTTCCTAGGGCCCACCGTAATGTTTATTTGTCATCTAACCTGTTGACAAGGTCACACAGAGCTGATGAAGGGAAAACATGGATATCAGCTGGATCTAAAACATTTGTGGCCCCAGGAAGTTTTTAAAGGTTGACATTTGATTCCTACTGTGTGGTCTACCTGAGATTTGGATGTGCTTCATTTTTTAGACCATGCCCAAAAATAATGTGAAAAAACTGATGGACAGCATGGATATATAAGACGTACATCAAGGTGGGC
Source organism: Liriodendron chinense (assembly GCA_003013855.2). Taxonomy (NCBI): domain Eukaryota; kingdom Viridiplantae; phylum Streptophyta; class Magnoliopsida; order Magnoliales; family Magnoliaceae; genus Liriodendron; species Liriodendron chinense. The sequence goes on along the minus strand of ML058469.1, from coordinate 11,425,504 downwards.
CTCATGGTCACATAAACATCTAATACATTGTCACCCGTGTTACACTAAATTGACTCCTTATTTCATGGGTCAATACTGTACACCTGGTAGACGCGACTTGGCTGGTATCCCGGTACGGACGCAGTTTGGCTAATTACGCGGCCGCTAGCGAGGTGGCTAGTGGTCGGTGTTCTTTGGCCCCACCGTGATGTATGTATTTTATCCAGTCCGTCCATCCATTTTGTATATCTAAATCTCACGTGGACCACACTGTTGTAAAACATTAGTGATTGAATGTCCACCATTAAAAACCTTCTAGGCATTCAATCAACAAACATTAACTTGATCCGAAACTTTTGTGGCCACAAGAAGTTTTTAGTGGTAGGTGAAGTTTTTAGTGGTAGGCATTCAATCAACACTTGTAGTTCACTTGAGATTTGGATATAACTCATTTTTGGGTTCATAACATAAAATAATCTAAAATGATGGATAAACGGCATGGATGAAACACATACATCATGGTGGAGCCCAAAAAAGCATTGTGGGTGGTAAGTGACAGTGGTGCCCGCCTCAATATTTGAGCTGTATATTAACACCGTGCATCCGTTTTACAACTCATTTATGTCATAAGCTAAAAATGAAGCATATACAAATCTCAGTTGGGCCACATCAAGAGAAACATTGGTCATTGGACGCCCTAAATACTTTCTACGGCCAAATGTGATGTTTATTTACCATGTAACCTATTTATAAGGTCAAAACTAGAAGTGGGGAAAACAAGAGTATTATCTTGATACAAAAATTTTTACGGCCCATCACCCTTTCCAATGTTGTGGTACACTTGAAATCTGTATCCATGTCATTTCTTGGGCTATGCGATCAAATGAGTTTGGAAAAATGGATATATATATATATATATATACCCAACAGTTTGGGTAGTACCCAAAACGCTGGTTCAGCCAGGTCGCGCCCACCACTCGCATGGTCGGATGCAACTTCTGCAACGACTTGCAAGAGACTAAATTTTATTATCATTTTGGCTGATCAGAACCGTTGATCTAGTGGGCGATGGCATGCATGTGCCATATCTGAGCAAACTCATTGGGATTAAACAATTCCTGTTATATGATGTGGCCCATTAAAGTTCAAAGCATTCTAAACTGTCCATTAACCTGGAGTCCATGCAAAGGCTGGGACCCACATGAAAATCAGGCTAATCCACTCTTTAGTTAGACCACACGTGTACACTAAGTCAGGCCATTGATTCTCCATATATTTCAATGGCATGGTCTGCCCAATAAGCGGGCCACGCGCTTACATTTTTGACGTTGTGAATTTTATGTGGGACCGGCTGTTATATATGTGGCTTATCCACGCAGGCCATCCGTTCTTCCAGCTGATTTCAAGGAATGAGCCTAAAATTGAGGTAGACCCAAAGCTCAAGTGGGCCACACCACATGAAATAGTGGAATTGAATGTGTGCCGATAAAAACTTCTCAGGCCTAAAGGTTTTGGATCAAGCTGATATTTGTGTAATCTCCTTATTCATGTCTACATAACCTAATAAGATGACAAATAAGCAATCTTATGGGCCTAGGAATTACAAAATTTTTTAACGGTGAATGTTTATGACCACCGTTTCCTGTGGTGTGGGCCACTTAAGCTTTGGATCTGCTGCATTTTTTGACTCATGCCTTAAAATATTCCAATAAAATAGATGGACGGTGTGGATATGTCACATATGTCATAGTGGGGCTCATAAATTTAAGTCAGTCTTTTTCGGACCGGAGGAGGAAATACTTATGAAACTTCTGGGTTTAAAGGGTAAAAAATATTAATGTACCATTACATAAGTATTAATATAGGAAATGAAAAATCAAACATCCACGTATGCACAGGGAAAGACTATAATCGTAATTTACGACCAATCTGAGGTTAGTTTGCATGGCTGCCCTTATTAAGAACGTGTCGTGGTCCAACAGCCACCTGGGATATTCGAGATCAAGGAAGACGCCTCGAAGCATCAACGTACGGCTGTCACTCACTTCGATAAATCCAACGGCTACAAATACCTACTCAACCCTTCCCTTCTCTTCCAAGTTCCAACTTTCATCCTTCGCAACGTATAATCGCTCTCTCTCTCTCTCTCTCTCTCTCTCTCTCTTTCTCTGCTTTTCAATACATTGTTTTCTGTTTATTTACATTTCTACCCTACCTGCTAAAATGTGCGGTGGTGCGATAATCGCCGATTTCATCCCCCGCAACCGCTGTCGCCGAGTTACTGCTTCCGATCTTTGGCCCGACTCGCCCTTCTCGAAACTCACCGATTTCGAGTCCGATTTCCGCCGTTTCAGTACACAGAAGAAAGCTCTTCCTTCAGGTTGGTAACAATCACCTTTCCCATTTTACCCCTCCATTTCCTTTCTTTTTACAACTCACCATCAGCTAATGAAATAACCTCCCTTTGCTTTCTACAGAGGATGGAAATGGCATTTCTGAGAAGAAAAAGGAAACTACGAAAAAGCGGAAGAATCTCTATAGAGGAATCCGGCAACGTCCGTGGGGGAAATGGGCGGCTGAGATTAGAGATCCGAGAAAAGGGGTTCGGGTCTGGTTGGGTACTTTCAACACCGCCGAAGAAGCTGCAAGGGCGTACGATAAGGAGGCGCGCAAGATAAGAGGCAAGAAAGCGAAAGTAAACTTCCCAAACGAAGAAGAAGAAGCAAACAAGACGCAGCCGCAACGAAATCCCCAACCTTCTTATAGCTTTTGTAATAATAATCTACTGATGGATTTCGATTTTGGGTTTGCGGGTGCCGTTGATTTCTCTCAGGATGGAATGTTTCCTACCGTTAATCTGAACAACAAGGCGGTTTTGGAGAGTGGAGGTTCTGGGTCTGGATTGGACGGTGGGGATTTATCGGTTGGTGAAGAAGGGAACAAGGTGGTGACTGCAGAGGTGAAAAAGGAGGGAGAAGAAGAAGAGAGTGAGGTAAGGAAGCTTTCAGAAGAGCTATGGGCATATGAGTCTTATATGAAATTCTATCAGATACCTTATCTGGCCGGTGGCGATCAGCAGTCGGTTATGATGGCGCAGAATCAGACGCAGGAAAGCGTTGTGGGAGAGCTTTGGAGCTTTGATGATGTTCTTTCTGCCACTGGCATGGCTTCCGCCTCCTCAGCACAGTAATGGAAAATTCGTGTTTTTCAGGGTTTTTTTTGTAAATTGAAAAACATTTCGGGTTCTTTTTTGTCATTTTTAGGTTTGTTTTGGGCTGCTGTTTGTTGTTGTTGTTGTTTTGGTTTTTTGGTTGTATCTTCAAATTGTTGATTGTATTCGTCTCAATCAAATGTATTATGGCCCAATCTGCACCGTCTATTGATCTGTTGATCGGATGCTTAGTGGGTCATGCCTAGTTAAAATTTGCATTGCTTGGAATGTGGACGGCTAAGATTTTCTGGTGATCATGACTTGTGTATGTGAGCGGTAGGTGGGACCCTGAATGTGGGGCCCATAGTGATGTATGTGCCTTATATCCACACCGTCCAACCATTTTTTCAGCTCATTTTAGGGCATGATTCCAAAATTGAAGCTGACCCAAATCTTAGATGGACCACACCACAGGAAACGTTCGTGAATGAATCCCCACCATTAAAAACTTCGTGGATTCTACAGAATGTTTATTTGCCATCCAACCTTAAGGTTACAAAAACCTAGATGAAGAGACCACACAAATATCATCTCGATCAGAAGCTTATGTGGCCCACTAGAAGTTTTTAATGGTCAATTATGTTTCCTGTACTAGGGTTCATCTGGGATTTGGATTTGCTTCATTTTTTTTGGATCGTTCACTAAAATGAGCTTTTTAATACTGATGGACGGCATGGATGCAGTCACATACATCACGATGGCTCCACAGTCAGGGTCCCATCCACCTTAGTGGCCACGACTCAGGATGGTTGATGACCTTAAAATATCTCATTTGGAAAAATCTCACGCCACGTGATTGGAGGACCTTTTCCTTTGGATACGGACTGTTGGCTAATATTTCCATCTGGAAACCACCATTGGACGGTTAAGACCACTCGTTGGATGAAGATTTTGGGGTATGGTTCATCCATAATGGGGCCACTAAATGAATGGTCACGATCACTCAAATGTGGTCCCCGCCTGGTTATTTTTATTTTCCGGGTATTAGATTCATAAAGTCTAGTTTGGCTGTACGCATGCAGTCAGCGACAGTGCACGCAACTCAATCCACACCGTTCATATCGGGAGTCCACTTTTGATGGGCGGTTCCAAAAGCGATGCTGAATGGTGTCCACTACATGAACGATTCAAATTGAACTAGAAAACGGTCGCGTCCTGTCAATGTAATTGTTTTGTCTCTGTCTCCAATAAGGTGGGGCCCGCAACTCGGAAGAAATTTGCTGAAGGCACTAATGGTTTCTTTGTCCCCAATAGTTTCCTTGCTTTCTTCTAATGTGGGACTAACCAATATACCTAATTGGGTCGAGTTGCTACTGAGTCAACCAAGCTAAGCCAAGCAAGCCGAATCAGGCTACGAATGAGCCACGTTTCGAATCAAATTGAGCCTGGCCCGAAACTCATTTTGAGTATTAAAAAAAGGTTCCGCTCGGTTCATAGCCAATATCCAAATCCAGCCGATTCGAGCTTTTCAAGCCAAGTTGAGCAAACTAAGCTCAACTCATGTACAGCTCTAGCGATATATGAGTTTTATCTATACCATTCATCCAAGCCCAAATATAAGATAAATCCAAGGCTAAGGTGGACCACACAATATTAAACATGCATTGTTGAAAACATTTTAGGAGCATGATACTTTGATGAATATGATGTCTATAAGCATGCACAGGACAAGTTGTATATCCAATATGTGGATCTCATTGTTGCTAAGTCACGGTCCCAATTTTAAAATTTTCAATAATGTCTATCTATCTTATGATCCAATGGGAAAATAAATCTTTATTTTTTTTTTTCCACACTGGCGCACTCAAGCTCCACATGGGCCATTGATACTATGTCTCAATGTCGAAGCATGGTTTGTCTACCACTTAGCCATGGAGCTAGACCCAATGGGGAAATCAATCTAATTTTTAAGTTATGAGATATAATTTAGATAATTTAATTTCAATAACTAGTATACTATATAATAATTATTAAAATAAAATTATTTAATTATATTTTTATATTGTCTTCTAATATTTATTTGATATGAATTGGTTTTAAATATAGTTAGGTCACTTCCTTTAAGATATAATATCACTTTAATGACACCTTTCTAGGGTTGACCATAATGTTTATTTTCCATCCGACTGGTTGATAAAGTTACACAGACCCGGCCAAAGGGTAAATACAGATTTCAGCTTGAAGAGAAGTTGCAAATAACAAAAAAAAAAAAAGACTTTTGTGGCTCCAGAAGTTTATAGTGGTGGTCATCTAATCACCGCTATGTCTTGTGGTGTGGTCCACTGAAGCTTTTGATCTACTTCAATTTTACGCCCATGCCCTAAAATGAGCTAGAAAAATGGATGGATGGCATGGATAAAACACATACATCATGGTGAGCCCCACAGAGCCCAACACCACAGGTCACCACCCAATCCGCTTTCATTAATCGCGGCATTTTGAACGTCTTGGCTCAATTCCCAGGCAAATCCACCGATCAGATGGGCCTCGTGTAAGGGAATCGGCAGTTAGTAAAAGGATAGGCGCCCAATGGTCTGTATTCAACAAAGTCGGCATCTGATGAGTGGACCTTGATTTCTTAAGCAGGGCCCGTTGACAGCCTGATGAGTGGCTCGCTTGCCACGGAGCAGCTCCTCAATCATAATCGGATTGCATAGTGTAAAAATCTTTGGTGCCCCCTACTGATGTATGTGTCTTATCCACGCTATCCATCTGTTTTTTCATATCATCTAGGACATGATTGGAAAATTAAGCACATCCAAAACTCAAGTGAACCAAACAACATAAAACCATGGGGACAATGACATCCACCATTGACACCTTCCTAGGGCCAACATGATGTTTATTTGTCATCCAACTTGTTCTTAAGGCCACACAGGCATGGATGATGGGAAAACGCTAGCCCCTAAGATGTTTTTAATGTTAGGTGTTCAATTCCCATTGATTCTTGTGGAGTGGTCTACTTGAGCTTTGGATATGGTTCAATTATGGGATATATGCCTTACAACGGTATGGTAAAATTGATGGATGGAATGGATAAGACATGTGTACCACGGCCAACGCCCACAAAGTTTACTCGGTACCTAATCTACTCCCTCAATCTCCTCCAATTTTTTCAGCTTTGCAGATGCCTACACGGATGTTAAAACAAACACATCACATCTGCTAAAGATTCCTACATGTGAGAGACGTAGCCCATCACCAAGCAAGCCACATGTATGCTAAGTGTAACTGCAAGGTGGGTTGTCCAAGTGAGCCTCATTAGGAGATAGAGAGATGGGATGTGGGTCGCAGTTTCCAAACTACATGAGCATTTTTTTCCTACGATCTGATAATAGTCATGGATGCATTTTCCATAAAATGTGCTAAGAATTCATAACTAAAGATGGATGAGAAAAGAGACTTTGAGCACTAATTAGTGAAGTGTAGAAAATCAACTACAAAGAGGAAGATGTCGAGTTACATCATGTATCACATGATTTATATGATGGATCTTTATCTTACTTGAAAAAAGAGTGTTCCATTAGACCTCTTTTTACCCCCAACGAAAACTGTATAACCTTCCTCCCGCAATGTAAGATGTATCCGAAAAGATCCAACATTTTGAGCTTCCATCTAAGGTAGCCAATGAATTTAAGAAAAAGTTTTGAGGTAGGCAAATCCTAACAATAATACCATATTATGGGTCACATGTATGCCAAGCACCCCACCCAATATTCAGGGTGGTCTCAAAATCGGGTGGGCCGCACATATGCTAAAGAAACAGACTCTTAAAAGCACTCGATTTGGAAAACCCATCAGTACCAACATCTTGGAACTGGTTGGTGCTATGGGCCCCACCATGATGTATGTGCTTTATCCGCACCATCCATCCATTTTTTCAGCTCATTTTAGGGCATGAGCTCAAATCATCTAAGAAAAGGAATGGACGGCGTGGATAAACAGATACATTACGATGGGCCCCCACACAGATATTTCCATTCATGGACATTCATGCACCGCATCTATGCACGTGTAAGGCGTTGGCGTTTGGTACATGCAAGTGTGCGTGTGCGAGTAGCCTACTTTCAGTCTTTATTATTGGTCCAAACCCCACATTGGATTAAAAAAAAAAAAGAAGAAGAGAGGTGTTTATTCATCCTAATCCTGCTCATACGTTTGTTGGAATACATCCCCACGCATTGCGGTGGATACATGAGGAATGTAGAAGTAGGGTCTAGGGTAATATCCAATGATCCAAACCTTTTATAAGATGGGCCTCAACATCTACGGTTAATACCTAATGTTCAAACTCTCCTGTAAGAATACTTAGGCACTTCCATTATTTTTTTTTCCCACTGAATAGGGACCGTTCCCTTAACCATCACCTTATGGGCATTGATTCCAAACTCTTAGATTTTCCATTATTATTATTATTGCTTCAAATAGGACACCTTTATAGTGTATTTCTTCTTATCAACGGTTTGGATTAGTAAATATGACCTCAAATCTAACAGATTAGATCATGACATCGTACAACCATGCATGGGGATGTATTGTAGCAAATCTTTCCTGACTAACGGGCTTGGGCTGGTCGTAACTCGTTGAGTGCTGTGTTACCGACTTCCAATTGGATTTTCATATGGGACCTTCTGGAAACTCAACGCCCTCTTTAGCAAATGTCAATGATGTTAGTTGAATCTTCGTAAATGCCCTTTCTGATGATCTGTTTGTGGTGATTTACCACTAACCAGAAAGGAGCTAGCCCGTGCAAAAAGCGGGACCCACCATGAAGATCCATCCGTTCATTAGACGGGTCACAGCTCCGTATTCAGTCAAACTCTCCACCGTCTATTGATTTGGACGGTGTGGTCCACCTGATGAGTGGATCGGACTGATTCCACGTCTGGTTACCTTCATGGTGGGTCCCACCGTTTGCAAGGCTCAGATGTGCACTTTGGATGGGCCGCACTCTATATCGCACCGCTCCTTTAATCCTAAACGCCCAAATCTATTGGGAATCTCCATGCCACTGATCTAACTGTTTGAACTCTCCAATCTGTGCAATTTGGCACATAGATTTACCCGTTTTGTGGCCAATTGATTAGGACCCGATTAGGTGTGACCCGGGTCACACCGTAGCGGTGTTTCCCTGTAGGGCCCATCTTGATCTATGTGTTATATATCCACGCCGTCCATCAGTTTTTCCGGATCCTCTTAGGATACCATCTAAAATACAAAGCACATCCAAATCTCATAGTAGACCACACCACAAGAGATAGTGATAGTTGAACACTCATGATTAAAAAGTTCCTAGGGCCCACCGTAATGTTTATTTGTCATCCAACCTGTTGACAAGGTCACACAGAGCTGATGAAGGGAAAACATCGATATCAGCTAGATCTAAAACATTTGTGGCCCCAGGAAGTTTTTAAAGGTTGACATTTGATTCCTACTGCGTGGTCTACCTGAGATTTGAATGTGCTTCATTTTTTACCCCATGCCCAAAAATAAGGTGAAAAAACTGATGGACAGCATGGATATATAAGACATACATCAAGGTGGGCCTCATGGTCACATAAACATCTACTACGTTGTCACCCGTGTAACACTAAATTGACTCCTTATTTCATGGGTCAATACTGTACACCTGGTAGACGTGACTCGGCTGGTATCCCGGTATGGACGAGGTTGGGCTAATGACACTGCCGCTGGCAAGGTGGCTAGTGGTCCGTGTTCGGTGGCCCACCATGATATATGTATTTTATCCCGTCCATCTATTTTGTATATCTAAATCTCAGGTGGACCACACCATTGTAAAACATTCGTGATTGAATGTCCACCATTAAAAACCTCCTATGGCCCACTGTAATGTTTATTTAACGTCAAACCAAAAAACAAACATCAGCTTGATCCAAAACTTTTGTAGCCTCGAGAAGTCTTTAATGATAGGCATTCAATCAACATTGTGTAGTCCACTTGAAATTTGGATATAACTCATTTTTGGTATAAAATAATCTAAAAAGATAGATAGACATCATGGATGAAACACATACATCATGGTGGAGCCCAAAAAAGCATTGTGGGTGGTACGTGACAGTGGTGCCCACCTCAATATATGAGCTGTATATTAACATCGTGCATCCGTTTTACAACTCATTTAAGTCATAAGCTAAAAATGAAGCATATACAAACCTCAGTTGGGCTACACAAGGAGAAATATTGGTCATTGGACGCACACCAGTAAATAGTTTCTATGGCCTGATGTGATGTTTATTTACCATCTAACGTATTTATAAGGTCAAAACTAGAAAAGGGGAAAACACGGGTATTATCCTTATACAAAACTTTTATGGCCCATCATTTTTTCCTATATTGTGGTCCACTTGAAATTTGTATCCATGTCATCTCTTGGGCTATGCCATAAAATGCGTATGGAAAAAAGCATATATACATTTACACACACGTGCCCCCAACAGTTTGGGTAGTACCCAAAACGCTGGTTCAGCCAAGTCGCGCCCACCACTCGCACGGTCGGATGCAACTTATGCAACGACTTGCAAGAGGCTAAATTTTATTATCATTTCGGCTGATCAGAACCGTTGATCCAGTGGGCGATGGCATCATGTGTCATATCTGAACAAAGTCATTGGGATTAAACAATTCCTGTCCTATGATGTGGCCCATTAAATTTCAATGCATTCTAAACTGTCCATTAACCTGGAGTCCATGCAAAGGCTGGGACCCATATGAAAATCAGGCCAATCCACTCTTTAGTTAGACCACACTTTGTACACTAAGTCAGGCCATTGATTCTCCATATATTTCAATGGCATGGTCTGCCCAATAAGCGGGCCACGCGCTTACATTTTTGACGTTGTGAATTTTATGTGGGACCCACTGTTATATATGTGGCTTATCCGCGCAGTCCATCTGTTCTTCCAACTGATTTCAAGGAATGAGCCTAAAATTGAGGTAGAGCCGAAGCTCAAGTGGGCCACACCACATGAAGTAGTGGAATTGAATGTGTGCCGTTAAAAACTTATGAAGCCTAAAGGTTTTGGATCAAGCTGATATTTGTGTAATGTCCTTATTTATGTCAATATAACCTTATTTAGATGACAAATAAACAATCTTATGAGCCTAGGAATTACAAAACTTTTTAACGGTGGATGTTTTGTGACCACCGTTTCCTGTGGTGTGGGCCACCTAAGCTTTGGATCTGCTGCATTTTTTGACTCATGCTTTAAAATATTCCAATAAAATATATAGACGGTGTGGATATGTCACATACATCATAGTGGGGCTCATAAATTTAAGTCAGTCTTTTTCGGACCAGAGGAGGAAATGCCTACGAAACTTATGGATTTAAAGGGTAAAAAATATTAATGTACCATTATATAAGCATTAATATAGGAAATGAAAAATCAAACATCCACGTATGCACAGGGAAAGACTATAATCGTAATTTACGACCAATCTAAGGTTAGTTTGCATGGCTGCCCTTCTTAAGAACGTGTCGCGGTCCAACAGCCACCTGGGATATTCGAGACCAAAGAAGACGACACGAAGCTTCAACGTACGGTTGTCACTCACTTCGATAAATCCAACGGCTACAAATACCTACTCAACCCTTCTCTTCCAAGTTACAACTTTCATCCTTAGCAACGTCTCATCTCTCTCTCTGCTTTTCAATCCATTGTTTTCCGCTTATTTACATTTCTACCCTACCTGCTAAAATGTGCGGTGGTGCGATAATCGCCGATTTCATCCCCCGCAACCGCTGTCGCCGAGTTACTGCTTCCGATCTTTGGCCCGACTCGCCCTTCTCCAAACTCACCGATTTCGAGTCCGATTTCCGCCGTTTCAGCTCACAGAAGAAAGCTCTTCCTTCAGGTTGGTAACAATCACCTTTCCCATTTTACCCCTCCTTTTCCTTTCTTTTTACAACTCACCATCAGCTAATGAAATAACCTCCCTTTGCTTTCTACAGAGGATGGAAATGGCATTTCTGAGAAGAAAAAGGAAACTACGAGAAAGCGGAAGAATCTCTACAGAGGAATCCGGCAACGTCCGTGGGGGAAATGGGCGGCTGAGATTAGAGATCCGAGAAAAGGGGTTCGGGTCTGGTTGGGTACTTTTAACACCGCCGAAGAAGCTGCAAGGGCGTACGATAAGGAGGCGCGCAAGATAAGAGGCAAGAAAGCGAAAGTAAACTTCCCAAACGAAGAAGAAAAAGAAGCAAACAAGACGCAGCCGGAACGAAAACCCCAACCTTCTTATAGCTTTTGTAATAATAATCTACTGATGGATTTCGATTTTGGGTTTGCGGGTGCCGTTGATTTCTCTCAGGATGGAATGTTTCCTACCGTTGATCTGAACAACAAGGCGGTTTTGGAGAGTGGAGGTTCTGGGTCTGGATTGGACGGTGGGGATTTATCGGTTGCTGAAGAAGGGAACAAGGTGGTGACTGCAGAGGTGAAAAAGGAGGGAGAAGAAGAAGAGAGTGAGGTAAGGAAGCTGTCAGAAGAGCTATGGGCATATGAGTCTTATATGAAATTCTATCAGATACCTTATCTGGCCGGTGGCGATCAGCAGTCGGTTATGATGGCGCAGAATCAGACGCAGGAAAGCGTTGTGGGAGAGCTTTGGAGCTTTGATGATGTTCTTTCTGCTACTGGCATGGCTTCCGCCTCCTCAGCACCGTAATTGACATTTCGTGTTTTTCAGGGCTTCGTTTGTAAATTGAAAAACATTTCGGGTCTTTTTTGTAATTTTTAGGTTTGTTTTGGGCTGCTGTTTGTTGTTGCTGTTTTCGTTTTTTGTTGTATCTTCAAATTGTTGATTGTATTCGTCTCAATCAAATGTATTATGGCCCAATCTGCACCGTCTATTGATCTGTTGATCGGATGCTTAGTGGGTCATGGCTAGTAAAAATTTGCATTGCTTGGAATGTGGACGGCTAAGATTGTCTGGTGATCATGACTTGTGCATGTGAGCGGTAGGTGGGACCCTGAATGTGGGGCCCACAGTGATATGTATCCACACCGTCCAACCATTTTTTCAGCTCATTTAAGGGCATGATCCCAAAAATGAAGCTGACCCAAATCTTAGATGGACCAAACCACAGGAAACTTTCATGAATGAATCCCCACCATTAAAAACTTCGTGGATTCTACGGAATGTTTATTTGCCATCCAACCTCTTAAGGTTACAAAAACGTAGATGAAGAGACCACACAAATATCATCTTTATCAGAAGCTTATGTGGCCCACTAGAAGTTTTTAATGGTCAATTATGTTTCCTGTAGTGTGGTTCACCTGGGATTTGGATTTGCTTCATTTTTTTGGATCGTTTACTAAAATGAGCTTTTTACTAAGGATGGACGGCATGGATGCAGTCACATACATCACGATGGCTCCACAGTCAGCGTCCCATCCACCTTAGTGGGCACGACTCAGGATGGTTGATGACCTTAAAATATCTCATTTGGAAAAATCTCACGCCGCGTGATTGGAGGACCTTTTCCTTTGGATACGGACTGTTGGCTAATATTTCCATCTGGAAACCACCATTGGACGGTTAAGACCACTCGATGGATGAAGATTTTGAGGTATGCTTCATCCATAATAGGGCCACTAAATGAATGGTCACGATCACTCAAATGTGATCCCCGCCTGGTTCTTTTCGGGGTAATAGATTCAGAAAGTCTAGTTTGGCTGTACGCATGCAGTCAGCGACAGTGCACGCAAGTCAATCCACACCGTTCATATCATGGTGTCCTCTACATGAACGATTCAAATTGAACTAGAAAACGGTCCCTATCAATGAGTTTTGGAGCGTCCTGTCAATGTAATTGTTTTGTCTCTGTCCCCAATAGGGTGGGGCCCGCAACTTGAATGAAATTTGCTGGAGGCACTAATGGGTCCCATGTACAAGGTTGTATACACGTGTATGGATCAAGGATACTCCGGCACCGTATCCACATTTTCCTCCTCGCGAAGCCTTAAAGTCCTGTGGGGCCCACCAGTTGGAACACGCAATCAGTGGGCCCCACATGTGTCCAGTTCCTCTGATAAGCTTAAGCAGACCGAGTTGGATGGGGGAATATCTGAGAATCTTCAGGTACGTACCATACGCACGTGATCCTGAACATGGCTGTATTCACTTGACTTGGGAAAAGCTTTTTAGGCCCCCACCATGATGTATGTGTTTAATCCACGCCGTCTATCCATTTCTCCCCCTTTTTTTAAGGCATAAGCCTAAAAATGAGGCAGATCCAAATCTCAGGTGGACCACACCATGAGAGAAAGTGGTGATTGAACGCCTACCATTAAAAACTTCATGGGGCCTACAAAATTTTTGGATCAAAGATGATATCTGCGTTTTCCCTTCATCAACGTCCGTGTGACCTAATCATAAAGTTAAACGACAAATAAACATTACATCAGGCATTTGGAAAATTTTAATGGTGGTGTTCAATCACCAGTGTTTACTGTAGTGTGGTCTATCTGAGAATTTAATCTACCTCATTTTTGGACTCATGTACTAAAACAAGAACGAAAAATAGATGGACGGCATGGATCAAACACATACATCACGGTGGGGCCCACAGAGCTTTTCCAGAGCCAACCGAGTTCCGTGTGGGTGAGTGTGGGGCCCAGTTGTTGTTTTTATTCAGGTTCTGACACCTGCTAGGTCGACAAGGGGGGGTGCTTTTTCAAGCGTTTTGATTCTGACCAACTACCAGGCGGAGGTAGGTACATGCATTTCAGCTGCGCCGCTGGTTTTTTGTTTTCCAACGGGAGAGAGGACGCCCATAGACTTTCAGTAGCGGTTCCGTTCTTCCTTTATCTACCGTTTACTTTATTCCTCCTCCACCATCAACCGTCCATTTTCTTGTTTATCAAGAAACGTGTATGACCAAAAAGTTGGAAGTCCGTGCTACAAACATCCGGATAGGATGGAAATCCCAAGTCCACTCGCCTCACACGTGGAAGATCAGAGCCGTTCATGAGATGATCCACGTGACATATATAAAAAAAATAGTACTATATAATCATCAAAGATGTCACAGTATGATTCGGACCACAGTATCATTATCAGCTTATAGAATAATGCCAGTTAGGATCTCCTGATTAACGGTTCAGATCTGAAGCGTACGTTCTTCATCGCCTGATCAATCTTAACTTAGCATTGGTCGGCTGGGAATCGAGAATCCATGATGTCGTATGGGGGACGCGACTTGGCTGGGTCCCACGAACGACTAATGTGGGTGATATCCTTACCGTGGGTCCCATCTTGATGTATGCATTGTACGCCTTTCATCCGTTTTGCCAGCTTATTTTAGAATATGGTCCCAAAAACGAAGCAGATAGAAATATTAAGTGGACCACACCACAGGAAACAGTAGTCATTGAATGCCCGCCATTAAAAACTTCCTAGGGTCCAATGGAATGTTTATTTTCCATTAAACCTGCTGATAAGGTCACACAGACCTGAATGAAGGGAAAACACTAAAACACAAATACCATATTGATCCAAAACTTTTGTGGCCCACGATAAGTTTTTAATAGTCATTCACAACTATTTCCTGTGGTGTGGTCCACCTGAGATTTTTATCTGCTTAATTTTTGGGCTTATGCCATAAAATGAGTTCAAAAAATCAGATGGACGTGTAGATAAACAACGCATAAATCAAGGTGTGCCCCACGGTCAGGCTACCAACCCCATCTCTGTTCCAAGGTCTCCCCCAAAGTCGCGCCCGACTTAGCCTCTGACTTTGGAAAGATCTTTAAAAATGATCCACCTACCTGGTTCTCGTAAAATCCTTGTCTGGGAAATGTCCTGAGAGATTTTCAGAATTTAAAGTTTTTCTCCAAATATTATTGGAAAATCTCGTTGAAACATATATATTTAAAAATACATTATAAATAATAAATAAAATAAATTTGAAATATATAGCTATATACTAGAATGTTTACTATCTTTGTCGAGTTCATATATGATTAAAATGCCGTATCTTATTCTACCGGTAAATTTTCAAAGCATAGCCAAGATATCACGATAATATCATTTTGTGTAATTTTCAGCAATGTTTGCAATAGCGTGTGCTCTGTGGGCACCAAAATGATGTATGTGTTTTACCCATGCTGTCCATTCATTTTAGATCATTATTTTAAAAAATGAGCTAAAAAATAAGGCAGGTCCAAATCTAAGGTTGACCAGACCAAAAACAATGATGATGGAACGTCCATCATTAATAACTTTCTAAGGCACAATGTAATGTTTATTTGCTATCCAACTATTTGATTAGATTACATGGACAAGGGAAACCAAAAATATTAGTTTAATCCAAAACTTTTGCAGCTGCAAAGAAGTTTTAATGGTGGCCAATCAATCAGCACTGTTTCCTGTGGTGTGGCCCACCTGAGATTTGAGCATGGCTCATTTAAAGCCATTAGTCTTAAAATGAGCTAGAGAAAGGAATGGACAGTGTGGATAAAACACATACATTGTGGTAGAGCTGAGGAGCAAGGTCTAGGTATAGTGTAGTGTGAAAATTAGCATTCGGGCATGATTGGATCATAAGTTACTTTGGATAAGCTACTTATTTTATAAATAGTTTATCTTGTTTTCTACTTATTTAGTCGATAATTATGTTTGGTAACCAATATTTTAATCAACCAAAAAGTAGAAAAGCATATTTGATTTCCAACATAATAAGCAATTATCCCTTGAGTTTGTTTGGTCTCCCTTACATCCGCCATCCATCATGTGGGGCTAACCTTTGATGTGGACCATTCATCGTGTGGGCCCTACCTTTGATGTGGGCCATCCACCACTATGGCCTGACCTTTAATGTGTTGGAGTCTTCAAAGTTTTTGTTTTAGGTGTCTGATTGGTCGAGCATATTGGTCCGATTGGTCTACTTTTGGACAGTGAAGGAAAGCAATGTCCCTGGACTACAATAACCAGTCGGATAGTGGGGGCTGGTTGGTTGTTGAGGCAAGTGTCACGGATTTAGTAGTTTCCTCCTATGGATTGTTTTTTTTATGTGGTTCGACCGGTCGGCTGTGTATGCGTTTTCTTACACAGATACGCGGATTTGCGTAAGAAGTTTCTAATTTTAGTTTATTGCCTATATAAACAGATTATAACTGAGATTAGAAATAATCTTAAGGTGTCTAAAGTTTCCTCAGTGTATTAGGAAGAGCGGAGCATGTTTTGAGAAAGGGAGAGAGAGAGCTTGGATTTTTTCTAGGTTTTCCTTGCATGTGGGTTGTCAATCTCTGTAATCTTCTTAATCACAGTGGATTGCTTTGTGGTGTGGTTTTTTACCCATTGAGGGGTTTTTCAAGGTAAAATTGGATTGTTGCTTGTGGTTGTGTATGTTCGGCTTTTACTTTCACTGCCGGCGTTTTATTCCAAATAAGTGGTATCAGAGATAAAGTTGGGGTAGAGTAGAATTTGGATCAAAGACGAGAACATGTGATTAAGCACAAGCTTCGAAGTAGATAAGTTATCTAGCAAAAATAACTTCGAACTATGGAAAGTGAAGATTGAATCCCTCCTAGTTCAGCAAGGGCTTGACGAAGCTCTTGGAAAGCGACCTGAGGCTATGAAAGAGGATGAGTGGATGAAGATTTACAAGAAAGTCAAAACCTCAATCATGTTGTGCCTTACGGATGATGTCCTCTATAATGTCATGAAGGAGAAGACTGCGACTGATACGATGACAAAGTTAGAGAAGGTCTATGCTAAGAAATCTTTAGAGAACCGGATGTATCTGTTAATGCAGTTGTTCACTTTGAAAAGGACGGAGGGGCGGATGTGAAAGACCACTTAAGCACATTCAATTGACTGGTTTGTAAATTGGTGGAGATGGATGAGCTGATGAAAGATGAATATCAAGCATGCATCCTGCTGAATTCTCTTCTAGATTCATATGATTCATTCAGGGACTTTTTGTGCGCAGGGAAGGAGACCATCAACGTTGAGACTGTTATCTCAGCCCTCTAGTTGAAGGCGATGAGAAAGAAAAGTGGTGACATGGGTTCTCATTCTTCCTTAGAGGCATTAATTATGAGGGGAAGAAATTCTAAGCATGGTGGGGGATATTCTAAATCAGGATCTAAAGCCAAGGGCAAATGAAAAGCCAAGGTGTGGTGTTTGAATTATTGTTAGGAAGGCCATATGAGAGGGGATTGTCAGAATCTCAAGTTGAAGCAAGAGAAGTATAGAAATTTTTTTGGAGAGGGAGCTAATACCGTAAAGGACGGAGGCGATCTTTGTGAAGTTCTGACTATATCTGGCAAGAGATCTCACGGTAGAGAGTGGATTCTGGATTCAGGTGCTTCATGTCATGTTTGTCCTGACCAGAGTTCATTCAAGACATATAAGGAGTATGATGGTGGATTGGTGTTTGTGAGCGATGGCTACTCTCATAAGGTGGTTTGTATTGGTACGGTATGCATCAGGATGTTCAATTGGGATCGAATGAGTCATGGAAGATGTGAAGCATGTCCCCAAATAAAGAAGAATATGATCTCTTTTGATACACTCAAGGAGAAAGGGTGTGTGTTCATCGACCGTGATCATTGTTGTAAAGTAATAAAGGGGGCACTCATGTGGATGAAGGCACAGAGGTGTGGCCATCTTTACAAGTTGATTGGGAGCACGTTTTACAGTGGAGTTGCGGGATCGACAGTAGGATCCACGGTTGGTCGTATGTGGCAAGTGCCCAAGGGCCACATGAGAAGAGCGAAAAAGAGTGTGAAAGTGCAAGGGTAGGGTTGATAGAGGCACTAGAAGCGGTGTAGCTATATTGAAGTTGAGATGATGAAGAAAGCGATGATAATTTGATTCGATTCGATGTTTGAAGCCTTGGTGAAGATTGTTGGAAGAGTCTTCAAAGTTTCTGTTTTGGGTGTCCAACCGGTCTGCCTCAATGTCCCTAGACTGCCATGATCGGTCATGACTAGTCGGCTGTTGAGGCAGGCGTGACGAATTTAGTAGTTTCCTCCTCTGGACTGTTTTTTTGTGTGGTCCGACCGGTCGGCCATGGGGTCCGACCGGTCGGCTGTGTACACGTTTTGTTAAGCAGATACATGGATTTGCATAAAAAGTTTCTAATTTTGATTTGTTGCCTATATAAACGGGTTGTAACCGAGATTAGGAGTAATCCTAAGGTATCTAAGGTTTCCTAAGTGTATTAGGAAGATGGGAGAGTGTTTTGAGAGAGAGAGAGAGAGAGAGAGAGAGAGAGAGCTGTGGTTTTCCTTGCTTGTGAGCTGTTAATTTCTGTAATCTTTTGAATCATAGTGGATCGCTTTGTGCTGTGGTTTTTTACCCGTTGATGGGTTTTTCCACGTAAAATCGGATTGTCTATTGTGGTTGAGTGCTTGTGTGATTGGTTGCATTGTGTTGCTCATTAGATTTTGAATATTCTGCTGTGTGTTCGGCTTTTGCTTCTGCTGCTGAAGTTTTATTCCCAACATAATGTGCATCATTCATTATGTAGGGCCCAGCTTTAATGTTGGTCATCCATCAATTGGGCCCTACCATCGATGTTATTGTCCATCATGTGGGGCCAACTTTCAATATCCACCGCCGATCATGTGGGCCCCACCTCTGATGTGGGTTGTCCATCATGTAGGACCTGCCTTGGATATGAGCCACTCATAATTAGGCCCAACCTTTAACATGGACCGTCCATTATGTGGGGTCCATCTTTATTAATTGGGGCCCACCATCGATGTTATTGTCCATCATGTGCAGCCCACTTTCAATATCCACCGCCCATCATGTGGGCCCTACTTTTGATGTGGGTTGTCCATCACGTAGGACCTGCCTTGGACATGGGCCACTCATAATTAGGGCCAACATTTGACGTGGATCGTCCATCATGTGGGGTCCGTCATTATTAATTGCCCATCCTGTGGAGCTCACCTTTGATGTGGACTATCCATCATGTGGGCTCCACCTTCAATGTGGGCTGCCCATCATGCAAGGCTCACATTGAATGTGGGTCATTCATCATTAGGGGCCGACCTTTGATGTGGATCGTCCATCAGGTGGGGCCAGCTTCAATATGACCATTCATCTTGTGGGGCCCAACTTCAATGTCCATTGCCCACCACGTAGGCCCCACCTTTGAAGTGGGTCCATTGTACCAACCCAGTTGGATTGTGGGCTTTTTATCATTATGGGCTTACCTTTGATGTTTACCACCACATGCGGGCGCATGATGTGGGCTGGCATGTTCAGTGAACACAGCCATGTTCGGGATCACGCGCATGTACCTTCCTGAAGATTCTTAGATAATCCCCATCCAACTCGGTCTGCTTAAGCTTATCAAAGGTTCTCCGTACATGTGGGCCCCGCAGGACTAACGGCTTTGTGAGGAGGAAAATGTGGATACAGCGCCGGAGTATCCGCGATCCATACACGTGTATACAACCTTGTACATGGGCCCATTAGTTCCTCCAGCCAATTCATCCATTAAGTAAGTTTGGTAACCAATAATATTCTAATCAACTAAAAAGTAGAAAAGCATATTTGGTTTCCAACGTAATAAGCAATTATAAGCAAATATGTCTAGGTCAAGTGGACCACACTTACAATGGGGATGATGACGTCCACTATTGAAAACTTCCTAGGGCCTACAGTGATGTTTTTATATTTTTCATCCAACCTGTTCATAGGGCCACATGGACAAATATCATCTTGATCCAAAACATTCAATCCTCACTATTTCATGTCATGTGGCACATGTGAGTTTAGGATCTGCCTTATTTTTTGGCCCATGTCTTAAAATGATCTGGAAAAATGGATTCGACATGATTAATTTCTAAGAAACATTACTGTGCCCCCACCATGCAGGAAGTGCTTTTTGCAGGCACTCTGCGTGATGCTGCCGGTCGATGCTGGAAATGCTATATAAGCCAACCAATGTTTCATCCAAGCCATCCATCCATTTTGCCAGCTTGTTTTAGAGGATGTACCGAAAAATGGCACAGATCCAAATCTCAGGTGGGCGACGTCATAGGAAATAGCAAACACCCATCATTAAAACTTCTTGAGGGCCTCAAGAAGTTTTTAACAGTGGGCGTTCAATCAACACTGTTGCGTGTGGTGTGCTCCTCCTGAGATTTTGATCTGCATCGTTTTTGGTTTCATGCCCTAAAATGAAGACAGCAAAAAAGATGGACGGTGGGGATAAAAACACATACATCATGGTGGGGCCTATAGAGCTTTTCCAGCACTTGAGTAGGCATGGGAGGGTTCACTACCGAAACCGAGTCCCTTTGCATGGCCCATCTCTTACGGTTTTACGTGACCCAATCAGATCCCACGAGGTGGGGTCACCAAGGACGTCTGTGGTGTCAGGGTCTCCGTGCATGACATTGCCTACTGAGGCTGTGTTGGCTACTGGACGGAGGTATGTGGGCCCCACTATGATGCAAGTGTTTTATCCATGCTGTCCATCCATTTTCACAGGTCATTTTAAGTCATGAGCCCAAAACTTAGGCAGATCCAAATCTCATGTCGACCACACCACAGGAAACAGTGGTAATTGAACACCCACCATTAAAAACTTCTTTACGGCCACAAATTTTTTGTATGAAACTGATATTTGTGTTTTCCCTTCATCCAGGTATAGCTGGAAAATAAATATTACAGTGGACCATAGAAAGCTTTTAATGGTGGCCGTTCACTCACCACTGTTTTCTTATGGTGTGGTCCACCAAAAATTTGGATCTGTCTCATTTTTTGGGTTCATGCCCTAAAATGACCTGAAAAAATAAAAATAGGTGGACAGCGTGGACATTATAGTGGGGTCCACAGCATGTCCAGTAGCCACTTATGCAATCCGCGTCCCGCCGTCCAATACGGGAGGGGCACTCTAGCTAGTAGCTACTCGAACAAAACCCATGCATGAGGTATATCAGGCGCAATTGACGCTGTTTGCTGCAGATGTTCCAGGAAATAAAGTGTTCCACTGCGCGTGAGAACCGTACACATCAGCATGCGCGCACATGTATCACAGTCTGATATTCATCAGACATCTGAGCTTTATATCATGTGAGCTACCATGTTTGGACTTTCCTAAATATAAATCATGCCATTTCACATCTTAAGTGGGCCACCACTTATCAGGAAAATCAGTGGCAAGAAAGAAAAATTGTTACCTGTCAATTTCTCGAGTATTAATCAAAAGCTCGCCAATCCGACTCCATGGCCAGCTGTGACTAAGTATCCAACGTTCCCAAGTGGAGATTGGTTGCCATGGACTTCCAGCAATAGGAAGCTAGGTGGTGCCGTCATGATGTTTGTGAGAAATCCACCTTAGTAATCCGTTTTGCACCCATGTCCCAACACCATTTGGCAAAGTTGATGGACAGTAATTTCTCACAAACATCATGGTTGCATGGAGAGAGAGAGAGAGAGGGAGATTTTAGGAAGCATGGCATGATCTCGGAGAGAAGAATTGTAAGACTTTTATTAAGTGGGCCCCACATGATTGATAGTTTGAATAATCTTATCATTGGATATTGGGACTAAGCATACTAGTCGGCCTGTAGTTGTTTACACCCATTTTCGGCGCCTGATTTGGACCAATGAAAGGCCTTCATGTGTCAACATTACGATTTAGTACTCACAGAAATTCTTCTCGCACCTTCTCGCACATGTAGATATATTCGGTTAATTTTCTTTAGGTGATACACATTTCTTCATTAATGCGGTAGTACAGACCCATACGCATGCCATTAAGGGAGTGAATCGACGCATGCCACATGACCATGATTAACGAGTCAATTAATCCAGCATGCCTGGCATGTCTATAAAGACCCACTGAGAGATAAAATTTTATCACGAATCTGGTTATAATACACTCGATAAGGCCATCTCTCACAGTCATTTTAAAATGAGAGATTTTCCCAGAGATGTTCGGAAGGAGTACGAAGATCACAAAGATTGGACTGATATTTGAGCAAATTTGATTGTGTATCGAACCTAAATTAGGAGAAGATGAACATCAAATGATTCAGAATTAAGAGAATGAGAGAACTCGATGAAAGATTTGGTCTAACTAGTTCGATGACCAGAAGGGACATGGTGAGAAGAATGATGAAGAGAACTCCGATCAAACTATTTTTTGATGCAACAATGTTCGATATGATCCGACCTCTCCAGACTACGATCAAAAGGGAGAGAGTTCAATGTTATACATGAGGTAGTTTAATTAAGTCATTTAGATACATGATCATGATCGATTTGAGGTTCATGATTATTGGTAGATGTTCCCTTGATTGATCCCAAATCTTGATGCAATTGTTTCTTAAAGGGAACCGTTTAAATAAGAGTGGAGACATTCGTATTTGGAATGCATGTAAAAAAAGCAGAGAATCTAGGATCAATAAGCAAACACAGAGAGGGTTTACCCGCCTTGATAACCTATAAAAAGAGCACACTATGAAGAGCTCAAGGCCCTACATGTAACAAAAATATATCTCTTTACATTTATCTTTTTGCTTATATGTCCTCGCATAACATAGCATAGCTTTGTTAGTGCACTTTTTTGTGGCATACTAGTGTACCTAATTTGTTAATTACGTAGGTGTTGGTTGAGCCTAAAGAAGATGAAGATCAAAGACTTGAGTGGAGCTGCTGCATCACAGAAGAATGAACAGGTAAATGAGATGCCTTGGTGAGCCAAAACTCTTAAACTTAAACTAAAACCATACCTCTAAATGACTAGACCAAATAGGTAAACTTTTAGTCATCTTAAAATGACCTTAGGTATTCCACAAGACCATCTAAAGAAAGGCCTAAGAGGTACATGAACTGTTGTAAAAATGCAAACAAAAAATAGTAGAATTCATGTGTTTTCGGCAGACCATCGATCGGCTGATAGCAAGCTATCGACCGATTAAGGCTTAAAATGGGACAGCAACAAAACTTTTGTCTAGGCCTAATTTGGCCGACCGACGCCCATCATCGGTCGACCAATGGTCTTAGATCGGTCAGGCGACAGAACTTGTTAGCCGACTGACAAATAGCTGTTGGCTACCATTTTCTAGCTGTTGAAGCTTTTTATATATAAATGGATCTCAGCTTTTTGGCCCTCAGGAGAGAGATTTTAGTGCATTAGCCACCCACATTGCTCACACCATTAGGCTCTAATCCTAACTATTCAAAGTCATCTTCCTTATGTTTAATCACAAGTTGGAGCATTCAAAAGCTTAATTGGAGATGAACTTACTTCTCTTGATCTCTAGATGTTTTAGGCATCTTGACCATAGGTAAATCATTTGTTTAACCTCTCTAGAGATCCATATAGGTGAATCTTTTTAGGCTTGCAACACACAACCTATTGTAAAAACTTCGACCAATTTCCTATCACCTTAGGCATCTCAAAAGAGCACCATATGTAAGTTGATTAATCGATGGAGCTGAGGCATTGGCAAAGCATCAATAACATGATCGGGGAGCAACTGGGAGCTGATTGAAATACGAGAGAGTGGAGATCAAGCAACCCACGAAGCGCTGAATAAGGGGCTCATCCAACAAGTAAGTGTCAAGTTGAGAGTCCATTGCACTCTTTCCATTTGTTGGTTAAAGTGTGAGAGTTTGATTTTAAAGTCGAACCAGGTTTTTTAGTGGATCATTAGCTCATTAGTTAAGCCTAAAATTCAGGTTCCTAGGTAGATCCTTGACACATTTGTTGGGCCTAAAATTTAGGTTCATGAGTTAAACCTTGACTCATTTGTTGGGTCGAAATCAAGTCTTTAAGGGGAGCTACCAACATGGGTGTGTACATGTAGGTTGGGAGGAACTTGTAAACTCCTAAGTTGGGCGGAACCTGTCAAACACTTAGGTTGAGAGATGAACCTGAAAAATATCCATTCAGGTTGAGAGGTGAACTTGTGCAAAAACCTCTGTGTAAAGGTTGAAAAGTAAACCTGATTTAAAACCTCCATTATAGTGAAATCTGGTATTCTCATGGGTTGGGAACGACAACTAGGAGTGGAGTAGACAAGTAGTCGAACGACTATACATGATTGTGTTTGGGATTGTCATTTGAGCACATTGTTATTCTTGCATTGTCTTTAATTGCTAATTATATGAAGGCTTGAATGAAATGTATGCTATGCTTGATAGATATATTCTCATACATATGTTGTAGTTTCACTTGTCAGACTAGTTGCTTGATTAGTAATATCACTAGTAGTATAGATAATTGCTCACCTCAAGTGCAAGGTTACGATGTAGTAATAATTCTCGGTAAGACCGAGGTCGATTATCAGAGATTGTCGTAACAATTCTAAATTTTATAACTAGGATAGGCCAAACTCGAATTTGTATTGATGGATGGAATTTAAGAACATAAAACTATTTACTTTAAAACTAAATTAGAAAAATAAAACACTAGAGCACCAATGATCCACTTATAATCATTCACAATGCTAATTGAAATCATTCAAGTCAATAAGTCAATTGGAGTTGGAGTTCTATCCCTATCCAATCGGAATATAGAGCAATCAAATATCATAATGTATTTAACATAGATGTATCATCCACTGATATGGTTTTCTCATAATAACTAATGCATTGGACATATTCAATCACATAGCCCAATCCTTCACAAAATAATTGAGATCACATTCATGATTCTTCATCAAGTCACTAGACTTGATTTAGAAGCATAAATTGAACTTCTATTAAACCAATATCACTACGTAAACATTTATCTCAGATCAATCCCAAAGATAAGAACTTCTTCTAGTATAGTTCTAAATAAGCACTTAGGAAACTTAATTTATAAGATCTCCTAGCATCCAACATATCATGATGGATCTAAGATCTTTAATGATGGATCTAGGATCTTTACAACCCAAAATCCTATCAACAACACCCCAATATTGAGCAATCTCAGTAAATCAAAACATCCCATGCAAGCATAATCACAAGAGATAAAAGATTAAACAAAAAATACTAACTTTATTTCAAACTAGAACTAAAAGTGTTCTTCATTAAACAAAAAAAATACTTGAACTAACTTGAATTGAACATTGCAAACAACTATAAGCTTCACCTCTTGGCCTTAGCTAAGAGGTTTAGCCAATCATTGACAGATTAAACTAAAACTCAAAAGAAAAACTACTAAAAGCATAAAAAAAACTATAAAAACCATAGTTGGAAGAGTTACGAACGTTCCACGACGATCCTCTCCACCTCCCACGACTTCTCAAGCTTTCTATGATACCCTAGAAAGAGTGTGGAAGTGTCCTTTTATAGTAAAAATCACTCACCGCCTCAAATTGTGTAAGAATTTACGCACTTACATCGGTCATCAAGCACTCGACGAGTGTTAGTCGGGCGCCCGACCATACCACAAAATAGTCTAGTGAGTTTGGTGAATTTTCTTTAAATTTCGAGCACTCGAAACCTCTTTATCATGTGCTTGACGGGTCATCGGGCGCCTAGCCATGTTGAAATCTGAAATTTTTGTCAATTTCGGATGCCCGGTGGAGTGATGGTTGGGCGCCCAAAGGCCAAAAATACAGATTTCTGTATTCTGCAGGGTTATCTGCTGAACTTTCTGTATTTTACTTTTCTAGCCATGCAGCTCTGCAATATGAATTTTCTGGCCATTTTAGGTCCTAAACTTGATTCCTTCAAGGCTTTTTCTCCACTTCTTTGGCTCATCAAAGTTTAGTATTTTAATTACTCCAAATCCTTTAAATTAATATTAAATCCATGTCATCTCTCTCTTTTACCTACAAACACAAAAACAAGCATAAGTCCTTATCTTTAATAACTTAATTATGCAATTGTACTATGAATTGGGGTTCAGATATGCACAATCCATAGCTCAACACTAGACATTGCACTTAGATTAAAAGCTCAAAATGTTGCATCATTTATAATCTAGTGCTTATGCTATTATTTTTAATTGCTTATCTTTTGTAGCCTTTGTGATTGGACCGCTTAAGTTTGTAAGCTAAGTGTTTTTACTTTAATTAGTTTATAAATGCTAATTAGTATTAATTTGGTAAGAGATTTTTAAAGGATTTTAAAACGGTCCTAATCACCCCCTCTAGGACTTAGTTATAGTTTTATAAGCTCTGTAAGCTTCCACATGTAGCGTAGAGTGTCATGTTAGACGATTCGATGAAATTTCAAGCTTAACTTCTGTCTAGCTCCACCGTTATAGTATCATAGGATTAGATTAAATATCCATAGCCTTAAGTTGTTGGATCTCAATCAACTAAGTTCTTACTTAGGGGATCACACATCTTTGGTTATATCCTGCTGACCATTTGCCTCAATCATCTATTCTTACAGACAGATCGGGTATTTATCTCTAGTTTATTTATTTCTCTTGTTTCTTCGGATACTCTGTCAATTGTAATGAGTCATATTTTCAAATAAAATTTGGCATTATTTAGCATTTTATTTATTTATTTATTCAGCTTTATTCTTTTGAGAAAATTAAATTACAATTACTGGTGAAAGAAAAGTCCTAAAGTCGTAAGGCAAAAAGAATATATTAGAGAAGACTAAACCCTACCCTTTCGTGAATCATTTGATCATTGATCACAACTTATGGATGACTCGATAGTTAGATTTTCGAATATAATCCTATACATACGTTTCAGTACAGGGGTAACCAGCGTTTAATCAAACATTGAGTCGAGTATGACTCTGGCAAACCCACATATCATAATCGCACACGAAATCTAAATACAGGCCCTCGCCCACATATGTGGTCTCATGTTTGATTGAATTGCTCAAACAATAGTAATTGTGATCGGTTTAATTATGCAAGGGGTGTTGCACTTAGGATTTCAGGAGGTTGCATAAGTTGTGAAAGATTAATAGTTAAGTAAAGAAGAATTAAGTACAATGTTGTCATCAACATCAGGTGGTGGAATAATTTCTCATTCAAGTACATATTTCGGATTCAGCTCTCCAATCATTAATTATTTCTTTCCAAAAAGTTGCATCTGTTGATTTAAGTGCTTTTAAGTATATTGGAGCATCATCCTCAATTAAGAAAGTATAGAAATCACCTTGAAAGTTATTTTTTTCTTAATTTTCTAACTTCTTGATTCTAGTTATTCTTCTTTTCATTTTAATCTTTTAATATTTTAGTAATTGAGGTAGTATCTTTATCACTTATTTCTTCTATTTTTTTAGCATAGATTTTATAGGAAGTATGTTTTCAAAAGATTATACATCTCTTACTTTAATGATTATATCAGAACATAAAGCATTATCCTTAGATTTTAAAACTAGAAATATATTTGTTGCATTATGTTCTACATATCCTATTGTGAATGCCGGGGAGCCTCGCACCCACTACTGGTTTTGGTATGATAAAGTGTGGTATTGACTCGTATAATGATGTGATTGATTTAGAGTTGCCACTAGCCAGTAAAGCTCGAAATCTAAGTCGATTATATACTATAAAATCACTATTAGTGGGAAAATTAAAGACTCCCCAATTTGAATGGCTCTTACAGTTGGTCTGTGATCGAAAATTCTAAGGACCTCGGTGATGAAGAATGTGTTTGACATTCTTCTTCACCCATATTGTAGTATGATTTCTACTTTATGGGATTAATAAATTTTTTTGGGGAATACTTAAGTCATATGAAGATAAGTAGAAAGCAAAAACTAGCTAACTACAATCATAATTATTAAGATGAAGCGTTCAACATTGATCATGATTAAGGAGATAAAAATTGCAAGAAGAATAAAAAGGGAATGTAAAGCTACTCAACGACAATCATGACCATGAAGATGGAGCGCTCGACATTGATCATTATTAAAGACACGACTGTTGCAAGAAAAGGAAAAAAGTAAGATAAAAAATGAAGGGGATGCAAATGCAAGCCAAATGTGGCTAGCTAATGTCAGTGGACGATTGCAATGCATCTAATGATGTGAGGAAGAATATTCGCACAAGCATAACCACATAAGAGAATCATCAAATTTACTAGGAAAAATCCTTGCGGAAAAAAACCACGGTACAAAGCGATCAATGCACTGCGAATAACAAAGTTACAAGAGATGAACTTACCCTGATCAAAGCTCCCAAGAGAAAATCCTAAATTTTCTCTCTCCAAAACCCTCTCAAACCCTTAAGCATGTATTAGAATCCCTAATCCCACAATTACAAGTGTTTATATAGCACTCAACCGAAATTAGAAACAAATCGCGCAAAATTACGTACACTGTCAATGGCATTGAAGAAGACCCATAAATAATCTAGTGAGCAGGGTCAGGATTTCGAAACCTGGTTGATGGGATTGATCGCTCTGTCAATGGCATAGACGAACCCTGTTCAACAAGATTAAAGGCATCCAATTTCAATAATAACCACATAGGCATGCAACTGGTGGGAATAAGATTTTCGCCTGTCCAATCTATAAAATATGGCTCATTTCTTTCATTTGGGAGGGGTGGAAGAGGATTCCAAAGAGTGTAGAAGTAATTTCAGGAGAGAGAGAGAGAGAGAGAGAGAGAGGTCCTTATCGTGATTTTTAAGGGAGTGAAAAAAGAGGAAAATAAGGAATGAAAAGAGAGAAGAAAAGAAAGGAAGAAGTTCAATAAAGCCTATGAGTGGGGTTGGAATTAAGGATGCTCAATCATCTCTTTGTTAAAAGAATGTTTGATTTCTCTTTTCCCTTTTTAAATCTCATCTAAGCATGCATTTACATTCCAAACACTCTCTTTACATGTTTTTACCAAACAACGACTATAGGATTGGCATTGAGCGCTTGGTTTCTGCAATCTTAGTTACAACCTTTTATTTATTACTTCATTTTTACGCCCACCGGTCAGATTGACATTGATCGCATCAGTTTCCAAAGTTCGACTTAATCAGATGTAGACTTTTTGGAACATAGCCAAACCTCAAAAAGTTTCAAAATCCCATAAAATAGAGACTGTAAGTTATGCAGGTGGAAAATAGTGCCTAATCCTTTCATTTTCTGTCATTGATGCCCTTGTTTGGAATCTCTAACCACATATCAACCATTGGAGTCACTCGAGTTGGGGAGTCTTATGATTCCCCAGCTTATAAACAATTCTATGGTGTCTAGTCAACCATTAATTCTTAGCTTAATTTGGCTAGTAGTGACTCCAAGTCAAATATATCATTATACTTGAGTCAAATGCTACTCTCTGTGAATTACGAAAATAAAAAGTAAGGGGTGAGTTGGTCGCTCCTACAAAGTATTCATAATGCCCTCCTTAGGCAAAGGTTAGGTGCAATCGAATGCCAAAGTGAGTGGACACCTCACCATTCTAGTTAAGTGTAGACAACAAACAGGCCATTCCAACCCAAGTGCCTTTATCAATAATTTGTGTGGTAAAAGAGGAACTCAGGTGAAGAAGCAATAATTGCCCCCATAAGCTTCACAACTTTATGGGATCCAACTACCTTCTCATCGTGATCAGCGTTTTTCTTCAGTAATGTCTGCAAATCTAAATTTTTAGTGAGGTGGTCACCACCTATTGTCCTTGGATGAAGAGACATAGAGCCTTAAATTTTCAAAAACTTTTGGAAAGAAATTGGTAGAAGAAAAATTTTGAAACAATAATTTTAAAACCCCTTTTAAAATACAACATTGAGAAGATGAAAGTCTCAATTCTATGTCAAATACTTTCGTGACCTTTAGATCAACTTTAAACAAGAGCTCTCAGGGGATTAAAATCATCCAGACCACCTATTATATACCCAGCGGCCAAAACACCTAAGCTACGTGGGGCGCACCATATTGTGCATATGATGCATGTCCACTCCCTCTATTAGGTGCTGCTCTTATATCCACCGTACATTCAAAGAATCAACATCCGGAATAATGTAACAACACGCCTAAAAACCTCTATGTTCACGTGGTGTGACCCATGGGAACTTCAGATCTGACTAATCAATGGATTTTCCCATGGAATATACAAACCATAGTGGGCCACAGACACAAGCCTAACATTATTTAATCCTAATTATGCTCTACAAATCATTATAATCTTGATCAGGAACAATCATAATCTCCTACACATGATTAAGATTAATAAAAACAAGACGTACTAATTTTCAAGTGGCATCCAAACAGTCCCTCAATCATGAATCAAGAATGTAACCAGATTCCAACAGTTTTGATGACTGGTATTTGCATTATGTGTAGTAAAACTGTATGTAAATGCGAATAGTAGAGATCTTTTCAACATCACAAACAACCCAAAAATTATTCATGTTTACGATTAAAAACATTAATGGTGCGTTTGGTTGCATCAAATATCACGAAATTTCACGATACTTGGCGCAACCAAAGGCACCCTTTAAAAAGAAATTCTTCATGGCATAATCCCTCGCTTGTACAGACCGTCCCCACCGTCTGCTAGGGAATAACTATAGTTGGGTTGTCTCAAATGATCAGCTTCCGTCGACGTCAATACGTCCTTGGCATTCCAATACCATGGCCGAAGATGAACGGAAGAAGAAGAAGAAGAAGAAGAAGAAGAAGATGGATGTAGCATTACAGAACCCCAGTCTCTTCTTCCAAATTTGGCTTCCTTCTCTCTCCTCCTCACTAGCAATCTTCCGACATCTTCTCTGCGAACTTCGGATACCGTCCGGATTATAGCCATGCATAAGAGTAGCACTAGCACTGCATCTTCTTCCGGCGAGAACTCCACTGCGAAAAGCCTCCAATTCAGCAGAGCTGTGGCTCTGCCATTTGGGTTCTCTGGAGTGGACCGCACGAGTGTGATGAATCCGTCTTCTTCGCAGTCGTCTTCTTTGCATCCCGTCTCTGCTTCTTTTACTTGGTACTGCAATTTCCTTCCAAGCAACAGCCTCACCTGCTACTTGTCTCAGTGAGTTAAAAATGGTTTAGCATGTCCGAGTCGAAACAATCACTGGGTTCAACTCGGCAGGTTATCTATTGCAATTCAAATCAATTCAGAGTTTATGATGTATAAGCAATGCCGATTGTGCATGTTGTTCGTCATTAGTGATGGGCATGGTTTAAATGCATGAATGAGTGATTTTGAGTCGCCAAGTTTGACTCAGTAGGGTGATCGACTTGGTTCGAACCCAAATTAGCTAATGGATGAATCTATAGCTACATCGAAAACTGTCAACTCATATCTAGCAAGGCGAGTCAGGATTACATTCAAGCCTAGCTTAACTAGTTCTGAGTTCGATCTGGACTATAGGTTATATCATAGTTTAAAAATTCGAAAAGAAAAAACTTGAATTAACTCACCCGAGTCAACTTGACTCGACCATATTTCGCCAAGACTCAAGAAAACCTTGATCTGGTCACTCACTCGAACAAAACTCAAGAAAGCTCGATTTGACTCGGAAAAACTGGATAAACTCGACTAAAATCTGCACAACTGGACGTTATTTGTATGTTATTAAAATATTAAATATTACTGATAAAATTCAGAAAAACTTGTACGAGTTTTTAAAGAAGCTTGTCTGAGTTTCCGAGTCAACTTGGTTTGACTGGATTTTTAGTCCAGTCGAGTTTGCATCATTTTGAACTATGGATTATATAGTGTAGATGGATGGAAACAATGGAATTCTGTTGTATTCCAAACAGATGGAGAAAGAGAGAAGAAATTCACCTTACCGATTCATCCAAGTGTCCATTTTCGAGCTCGAAACTCAGTCCCTCTTCCCATCGAATGGTTAACACGTCCCCGGTCGACAGACCCCATGTTGCCTTCTTCTCTCTTGAATCTTCTTCTTTAGGTGTTGCTGTTCCTACTATCTTCTCTGCAGTAATGGCAACAGAACAACCCAACATAGCTCCATTGTTTATATGAGAGAGAACAAGTGGAGCCCATCTTTCAGTGATCCAGACCATTTACATTTTCACACATCATGGATAGACCATGCCCAATATTCGTCTCATAAGATGGTCCTAATCGCTTGATGGTGTGTGAATGGACAGTTCAACTGAAGAAGCCGTCATGTTCTAGTATCGCCACATTGAGTAGAACTTCATGGTGTGGCCCACCAACAATGGGGCCGATCAGATGAAGTCTGGATCACTGAATGGATTCTTGTCGTGTGGCCCACCCGATCGCAAATAGTATGCACACCATATGCCAATGAGATGAAATCTATCAGGACCATCTCTTCTTACCAGGGGCGGTGCCGATGGACCCGGCGACGTATGACCATGAACCTTCCCGGATCTCTATGATCCGGTCCTCCCATCGGATGGCTGCCGGAGTTTCTCCTCCTCTCCTCCAAAATCCTCCACCCACTCTGTAAAATCCCCATTCAGTCAGATTCAGTTAGTAATCCACAATACCCTGATTAATGTAGTTGCATGGAAAATGTTCTAGTGTTAGTGAACAAGGCCTGATTTTTGTGCATTCACTGTGGGGCCCACTTGAGGAAGCAATCTCTACCATCAAATAGAGTAAGAAGAAGAAATGCATCACCGGATCCTGATCACAAAGCATTCCCTCCCAGCATGGTCCAGCACAGTTCTAGACAACCACCGGCCCTCCTGTGGTCGATACTGGTTCATCCTCAGTATCACATCCGAGATCATGGCGCCCGTATCGTCGGTCACTCTATCGGGCACACACTTCAGCAGGTATGGTGCTTGAGCTGGAGGTGTGATTGACACCAAAGCTTTCATGTCCCACTCCATTTCTTTCACGACAGTAAGCGATGTGGCACGTAACAGATCGTTCCACAAGAACACTATCTGTTTCTGCATTTTGCTCCTGCCCAAACAGCCGCCTCGCTGGCGGAGCTCGAGCACGATGCCTCGGGTGCTGAATTCACAGTATAGATGCCATGTCTTTCGCCATGATTCTGATGAGATGTCCAAGATGGGCTTGTTGATCTTCAACTCTCTGTGACTTCTAACTGTCCGAAGGCGGAGGAACGTCGTCTTTGGGTCCGTCGCTTCCTTCCCGGCCCATCTTCCTTTGACAAAAATGCAGACCTGTTAGCAAAGGGATGGACAGAAATCATTTACAACCATGGAGATCCATTATTGGAGAAATATGAACTCATAGTTTAAAAACACAAAAACCCGACTCAACTCGAAATGCAGTCGAGTCGAGTCAACTCGAAACCTTGGACAAGTTTCTCGAATACTTGTATGAGTTCTTTCTGAGTTTTTCCAATAATAATTAAAATATTATATAAATAATATAGAGTTCTGTTGAGTTTTGCCAGTTTTTTTAGCCCGAGTCGAGTTTTCTTGAGTCTTGGTGAAATCTGGGTGAGTCGACCCAACAGTTAACTTGAAAACTCAGACGAGTTCCTCGAGAACCCGCATCAGTTTTTTCAATAATATTTAATATTTGATATATAAATAATGTTAAGTTGTGTTGAGATTAGTCGAGTTTTATCGAGTTCTCCTGAGTTTTTCCGAGTCGAAATCATTGAGTTGTGACAAGATCAATATAATAAATGAGGAATGCAAGTTGGGCTGGCACGTTTGCTATTAACCATGCCGATCAGCTGGACCGTTCTTGGGCTAATGGTTTGAGCCCATGCATGGGCCCACCAACCAAGTTCCAGATCCAACGTTATTATATGATCAGACGGTCTGGTTCATGTTGGACCTTTGGGCAGACTCAAGCTCAGGCACGAACCAGCAGCAGCGTGCAAGTTCAGAAGCAAGATTACCAAAACTGGCTTAGGCCCACCTAATGCGGCCTTACCAACACAAGCTTCAACCAAAAAAAAAACATCCTGTGTTGGATGACTCGATGTTTGCACGCGTGCATAATGCAGCCTCTCTTCATGAGTCAGCATGTGTGTGATGGGCATCCAAACCATCCACAATGTGTGTCCCACCCTATAATTTTCGTCCCAGAAATCAGCTCGTGCAATCATCAGGTGGGCCACCGCCCCTCAAAGCAACTGGATCAGAAAAGACAGCTTGGTTGGGTCTTATATATCCTTGCCTCGGTGGTAGACTCCTAGGAGTTTCGACATGAGGTCTAGGGTTCAAGTACCCATAGGTGATGAAATCCCACTATGGCATGAGTGTGGGGGTGTGGAGTGTGTGTGTGCGCCTCCTCTTATGTAAATGTTCTTATTGTCCACTCCAGCGGTGAGCACGACATTGGAAATAGGTTATAAACCTTCCGCCAAGTTTCATAGTTGTATAATTGTTTATTAACCTATGCTCATTTAATAAGTGGTTTTAAAGGAATTAATATCATAAAAGTTATATTGAAAAAAGAGAGAGAGAGAGAGAAAAATTATGTTTGCTTTGTCTTGTAGTTGGAATCTTTAGTCCCACATCGAATAAGAAAAAGCTTGTAAAATAGGTTATAAAATTTTGCTCACAAAAGACTTTTTAAAAATGTACTACATTATGCTCTAGCTTGTAGATGCACCAGAGGCTGGCTCAATGAAAAATTTGTCCTAATAGTGAGGTGGTATCATGAGTTTTCTAGGGAGGTTTTTTTTTTTTTTTTTTTTTTTTTTTTTTTTTTTTTTCAGCTTTTAGTTGAGAAAGTAATTCCCAGAGAAA
This sequence comes from Liriodendron chinense, assembly GCA_003013855.2. Lineage (NCBI taxonomy): Eukaryota > Viridiplantae > Streptophyta > Magnoliopsida > Magnoliales > Magnoliaceae > Liriodendron > Liriodendron chinense. The sequence goes on along the minus strand of ML058469.1, from coordinate 11,390,788 downwards.
GCTTGGAAACTGGTATCCTTGGAAAATAAAAAACCAAGAAAAGATGTGGCCATTTACATTTTCCTATAAGGTTGAGAATTTTGCTCTTAAAAACAAAAGGAACCAAAAACCAAACAGTCCCTAAGGTTGCCTAATACAAGCACTAAGGGTTACCAAACTTCTTGGAGGGGGATGAGATAACTAAGTCAAAATTACATTACAAAAATTCACAAATATTCTAAATTCTATATATAAATATTTTGAAGGAAGAAACAAAAACAATTAGGAATTTGGGTTTGATCCGGCACAAGAAAAATACTTGGTGCTTTTTAGATTTCTACTCAAGTTTCAAAAATCATGAATGAAAGCCTAGTCACTAGGAGAGAGTTCTTTTTATACAAGTTTAAAACCAAAAGAGCTAGGGCTGTCAATGAATTGGGTTTGGTTTGGTTTGGTTTCTATATATAGTACCCATGCCCGAGCTAACCAAGTTCAAGTCTGGCTAGGTCCAGGTATAGTTCATGAGGACTTGGACCTGGATCTGATTGGGCTTGGGTGCCTGTTGGTACCATCGGGTCTTCAAATCAAGGTTTCAAGTTGGGTTCTTGACAAATAAGAGTGTTTACATGGTTGGACCCACCCATGGAAGTATTAGACCGCACATGCATATGCCATTTTGACATATGCACGTTGTGTTAACCTGCTTAGAAAACTCTCCCTCCTTTTGTTAAAATAATCAGTAATATATACATATACACACACATACTCACATCAGTATATAAATTTCACTATTAAAACACATGAATTTGACCTGACCATGATTTTTAGCCGGGCCCAAAAGGTGAGGTCCAAACCTGACCTGATTTCTCAATGGGTCCAATAAATGGGACCCAAAGCCATTAAAATCGAGTCAAGTCCATCGGATCCCCTTGGCGGCCCAAAAAAGAGCCCAAGTTTATTTTGCTTCCTTCGCCACTTAGGATCCTACAATGCCCAGGGGCGGAGCCATGTAGGGGCGAGGAGGGGCAAATGCCATGCCCCCCCCCCCCCCCCCCCCCCCCCCAAGCTGAGTTTTCAACCGTAAGATTTTAATCCCAACTAGTTCATGTGGTGTGGTTCATTTGAGCTTTAGATCTACCTATTTTTAGGCTCAAGCCTTAAAATGATCTGTCAAGATAAATGAAAGGTGCGGATAAAATATATAGATCACCGTGGACCCCACAGATCCCCTAACAGACCGTCTGTCTCAAGCTAGGTTCTGGTCCGCAGAAAATCTCGAATGTGATTAGCTCTGACGGACACACGGATTTCCTTCGGTAAGTTCTGTCAGGGAACCTAGGTGGGGACATTGATGTTTGTGAGAAATCCACCATTTCCATACAATTTTTTAGCTCATTTTAAGATATGAGACTCAAAATGAGCGGATCAAAGACTCAAGTTGGCCCCACTAAAGGAAAAGGTAGGTAGGGAGATTCCTATCGTTGAAACCTCTCTGGGGTCCACAACGGTGTTTATATGTCATCCATACCGTTCATAACAGCATTCCTACTGGGATGAACTGAAAGCATAAATATTAGCCTGATTCAAAACTTTTGTGGCCCCATGAATATTTCAACTATGGTCTTTCAGTCCTCATGTTTTCAGCCCACTTGAGCCTTGGATCCGGCTCATTTTTTGTTGCAAGTTCTAAAATGAGCTCACAAAACGGATGGACAGGGTGGATTTCTCACAAACATCACGGTGGGCTTCAGCTAAGTTCTCAGAGCAGGAACTTCCTGCAAAAGAAATCCACGTCCAGCTCTGACAGGTTCGGTAGTGATCTCACCGCTGAAGTGACGTCACCAAGTTCTATGGGCCCCACCATGATGTATGTGTTATATCCACACTGTCCAACCATTTGGAGAGATCATTTTATGGCTTCGAAGAAAGAATGGGGCAGATTCAAAGCTCAAATGGACCCCACCACAGAAACAGTGAGTGGAGCCCACCACTGAAACCTTCCTAGGGCCCACCATGATCCTTCCCCCCAAGGGAAGAAAATTCTGGCTCCGCCCCTCATAATGCCCGCATGCTAAAATGATCTAATGATTGAAACAGTCCATATTATGGATGGTATGCTGGACAGGCTATCATAAAAATTTATGCTGAACAATGGACGATTTACATATTTTTTGTAAGTTTCAATGGCTCATATACAACTCCTAAAAGAGATGTCAGGATCATAATTGTAATTATTAGATTACTGGTTAGTTATAGTAGCTTCGAAAACATGGACAACTAAAATGATCCAACCATCTTAGCATGAGGTCTCCCAATATAGTTAGAGATACTATACTTATGTATAGCTGTGTATGTATGGTTGTGTGTGTGTATATATGGGGGTTAGTACACCCACCCCCACTGTTAGTCACACTGCCATGTTAGCCACCCTTTTCTTTCCTTTTTCTTTTTTCTGCACACACCCTCTCACCCACACATAGGGCTATAAATGGTCGAGTTTGGGGTGGGTTTAGCCAAAATCAAACCCGCCCATTTAGTAAGAGGGTCTGGGATTTTAGACCCAGACCCTCTTACTAAATGGGCGGGTCTGGGTCGAGTCCTAGTCAACCTATCAGACCCATTTATAAATGGGTCTGGGTCTGGGTCTGGTAGAGGGAGATCCACCCAAACCCATTTATAAATGGTTCAAGTCTAATGGGTCAGGGTTTGGATCTAGTTTGCAAGCATTTTTACAAGGCTTAAAAACAGGTTTGGACGGGTCTGGGCTGAATGGGTCCCTTGAAACATAGTCCCAACCCGCCCACTTACTAAATGGGTTCGGGTCAGGCCAAATATAAAGGAAACCAGACCCAGATCCTTTTAGTAAATGGATCTATTCTTGGACCCAGACCCGTACCATTTAACAAATGGGCGAGTCTGGGTCGGGTCTAAATGGGTTGGGTCTGGGTACTCCATCGGGTCCACTAACCCATTTACAGCCCTACCCACACACATCACAATGGGTACTTGAACCTAGGACCTTAGTGTTGAAACTCTTGTGAGTCTACGACTAAGCCATGAGTAAGGACCCATAGGTGCTAGCCACCCCAAGTGGCAAAAGAGGCAACAAAACTAACCTAGAGGCCTATTTAACAATTTGTGAAAATTCTATTACGAGTAAAAGGTCCAAAATTGCAAATTATTTTTCTTTGCTATTGAAGCAATCACACACCAAACAGGGCCACAGGCAAGTGGATCAAAGTAGGTTCTTATCTTTATTTGAATTGCCTCTTGTTGCCATTCAAGATCACCATGACCAACATGTCTCACTCCATTGGGGCCAATGTATTGAGATGCTTCGAGGATTACCATTTTAATACTATCATAAATAAGCCATGGTCTCATAATCATACTTCAAGAATGATCTTGACGGTCAATTTTAATTTATAAAGTTGAATGTAGGCCATTGAAATCTTCTTTTTTAATTTTCTGGGGGGGGGGGTGGATTGGCTCCATAATTTGGGCCCAAGGAGTAGGTCTTGATTAAGAAGTTTGATTGCATTACTTGAGCCTTCATCTGCCTCAGTTTTGGGCTTATACACTAAACTGATATGGCAAAGTTGATGGATGGTGTGGATAAAACCCATACATCATGGTGGCTCCTAAGAGCCCCTACATATTCCAATCTAGAGACAGGCGGGGGTAGAATGCAATTTGCATTTGGTGATAGGACTCAGATCTGACCAATTAAATAAATTGCTTGGCTTTCCTTTTTACCAAACTTGACCTAGTGAGTTGAGTGCATCGAGACAATATCAAACTTGTCTTGACCAAACTCATTTTGTGTCAATTCAATCAAACATAAGGCCACATGTGTGATGGAGGGCCTGTATTTGGATTTTTTGTGTGATTATGATGTACGATCATGCTAGAGTCCACTCGACTTGATGATTGATTAAACCATTGGTGTCTCCCGAGTTGAGTCAAATTAATTAGAAATTGGATGCAGTGATCTAGCTTTCCTCTCAACCACTGGTTGTGATCAGCGATCAGGTGATTTATGAAAGGGTAGGGGTTAACCCTTTCGAATGGATTCTTTTTGTCGTGTGTCAATGGACTTAAGGACTTATTCTTTTACCAACACTTTAACTTGATATTTCTCAAAAGAATAGAGACGAACAAATAAACAAAAGAAAGCTAAACAATGCCGACTTTATTAATATTCGAATGTATGACCCATTACAATCGACAACGTATTAAACAACTAAAGAAATGAAATAAACGAGGGATAAATACCTAACTCGTCTATTGGAATAAACAATTGAGGTGAATGGTCAGTGGGATATGACTAGATTGATATGATCACCTAAATCAGAACTCAGTTGATCATAATCCAACAACTTAAGGTTGTAGACATTTAATTTACTCTTACGATACTATAGTGAGAAACGTTAGGCATTAGCGATCTATGCTAAAACTAGGCTAGGGTAAGCTAAAAGAAAGATAAATAAAAAGTAAATAGATATGTTTGGCGTAAGGCCTCAAGCTCTTCTTCATGTGCTTTTTTTATAGGTTGTTCAGGTGGCAAAAACCCTCATTAGGTTTCCTTGTTGAATCTAGATCCTCTACGTTTATGGCCTGCATTTCGAATATGAAAATCTCATAGACCGACCAGGAATTGCTAGCTTCTAGAATCTTCTTCTTGTAGTTGATCCCTTTAGAGATATCTTCATAGCTCACTAATTGGATTCAAGATCTATTAGGAAACCTCAAGAGCTGATCACAGACCTCAAATCAATTATCCTTGATGGTTTGGAGTGTTGGAAGGGATAAATGGACAGGATCCACCCGATCATGATCTCCCAAACTCTTAATCCCAATTGAACAATGACCACAAGATCAGATCATCCAATGAGGTATTTTGGTGGTCTCTCTATCTCTTCATATCGAGGTGTTGGACAGATCGGATCCACCCAGTACTAATCTGTTATTGGACAGATCAGATTTTTCACTGGGCTCTCCCAATTTCTTTATTCCGATTAATGTACCACTCGGGACCCAAGCTGCTAATGTATCCATCTCTCCTAATGTAGGTTTAAACTATAATAAAATTTGCTTAGATATCGGTCTAATCTTTCAATATTCAGAACCTTCTCAAACCCTACAAACTCTTCAAATATCTTTAAGAAAATTTCTCATTTTGGAAGGATTGTGAGACATGGCCTTACAAAATTGAGATCCATTCTCTCAACATGTCTTTTATAGACACATGTCTTTTATAAACGTGCTTTTAATTGGCATGTTTGATTATGACCACGTGGCATCGGTTGAATTGTTCCTCTAAAAGAATGTGTAAGGGTTTGTGCATCCCCATTAACAACAAAATGCATATAGTTGGAAGAAGATCAAGCAAAGATACTCTCATATGAGAGTAGGATTTTTGCCACTACTTTGTAATGTCAACATGTGGCGGACTTTCGCCGAGCCTCAAGGCCAAAATGAGTGTAAACAACTCACGCCAACAACCTATTTGTTGATGGCTAGATACTTCAAATCAAGAATCAGTCGTTCAGATAATGGGCGGTTCCGATCATGGGAACATCTTATCTTAAGATGGGAACCACATGAGACCACACATGCTAAGAAACTCGGTTGCGACTTGCGACAGAAGGGATTTATTTTTCTTTACTTGTCCAGGAGGATGATGTTTTGTGGGCCCCTTAGCCGCTTCTCCCAACAACAGAAGTCAAAAGCATCCTATTTTCTTTCTTTTTCTATTTCGTATTTTGAATGAATGTGCACTCAAGTTCCGTGTATAAACTCTCTGTCTACTCCTCATGTGCAAATGTACGCCCCTTGGGTGGGCTGCAGCACTTTGAAAATTGCAGCCATCACCCGTGACTTCATATTACCAACCCCAAGGATTGTACAGCCTGGATCCATGGGCATCAAGATTCGACGGTAAAAGATGGTTTATACACCGAGTTTCCGTGTAATTCACAAACGATCAATCAGGCATGATGCATGAAATAGAAGTCCCATGGAGAGATGTGCTTGGTGGGCCGTTGGCTGTTAGAGATGGGTCAAGCACGTACTGGGCTAAAAAAAGATTAGTCCGAATCCTCTGTTAAAACCAAGCTGGAAAAATCTTGCTCGTCACCATTCGTATTGGTCCACCTCAGCCTCATTGTATCATCGGAGCAGTTCTGACACAATCAAGCTGAGGTGAAGCTGAGGTGTACGAATCAGATCAGCAGCAGAGGTTCTCTGCTTGATTTTAGCAGAGGATCCGGATTCAAAAAAGACCCGGCTCATCTCTGACAACCTATGATCCCACCGTTGAGATCTTGCCACGTGGCCGAGGTGGGTGGTGAGCTCCACCTAATCCGGGTCCCATCAGGTGATGAACATCTAATGAATGGACTGCCCTGATTCTTGGGAAATGTCAGCTTAGTGGCATGATGAGGCCCACCAGATTAGCGGCTTAGGATTTACACACGCGGCATGCTAGGAGTGCCTTCTCACATGGCACGGACATCAGGCTTTGCGGAAAACGTCCACGTGGGACTCCTGTATAAGATCCGGACCATTCATCAGATGGGACCCACAATGAACATTTACTAGACACAAGTTCATCCCATTCCACTCGTTATATTTCTAAACCGTCCAATTTTCACATTCCAGCGAAGCCCGACAGATAACTGGGCTAATCTGATTTTTCTACCAGTGGACCCTAGCTGATCAATGGTCCGGATCTTACAAAAGAATGCCAAGGTGGCACATTTCACTGTAACAACAGGAAAGTTCCAATAAATACTTACCTCGAGCAGGAATCTGGTTTCCAAAGCCTTGTATTTGCTGCTCACATCAGCAACCAAAACGTCCCAACTAATGGGCCATTTCTTCCTATCAAAGGTGGCTCCAGCTCTCTCATATGGCTGATCAAACGTCCTCTCCCACAGCTTCTTAGTCTCTTGAACTTCCTCCTCCTTCACACCTTCCAAAATCCCAACAACCCTCTCCAAATCCCCTTCCATTTCCTTCAAATCCTCCTCATAACGACATGGGAAGCTCTGTCCAAAACATCAAAATCCAACTCAAAACAAAATCCAAACACCCACAAAAGATAAAATGAAATGAAATGAAATGACATACCATGTGTGTCATCCACATTAAGTATATGTCACATGTGGGCACCAAACGTGTGGTGTACTCATCTCTGTATCTCTCCAACACACTAAGAAATCCCTTGTATCTGTGTTTGGCAGCAATCAGATACACAGTTTCTGACATGAACGGCTCGGAGAATTTCAAATACAAAGACCCATATTTCGAAACCGTTTCCAAAAGATCGGTATTGGTAACATTTGGGTCTAAAGTATCCGAGACGGGTTCAAGATCGAACGGCTCAGATGGGTATCTGACGGCCCATATTTCCCTACATCTGTTTAACGCATATTCTTCGTTCTCGTCGTCGAAGATTGCCGGCTTCTCAATGAGCTTTAAGAACCTCGACGTGCAATATTTCCGATAATTCACCTGAAATTCAGATTTAATTTAGTGGGCGATCGCCGGAATTTGATAAAAATATCAATTTTTCTTCCTATCTATTTTCACTTACCGGATTAAGGCAGTGACAGTGCCAGACCCATTCGATATCGAAAGGAGGCCAAAGCATCGGCGGCTTTGATAGTCCGTCGGAGAGATTGAAAATCAATGGCATCCAAAATTCTTCATACCTATAAAAATTCACACCTATAACTTTTATATATTGCATTTGAATGCGCTATCTAATTAAATTGTGCGAAAAGCAATTCAATAAAGAGAAAATGACCAAATTGCAATTACCTAAGCATTTGTGACAAGAAATAACCCTTAAATTGTGATATAACAATTCATCAGACGGCCTCCTTCAATCTAAATACTAAGGTAATTGCAATTTGATCATTTTCACTTTATTGAATTAATTATCATACATCTGTTGGTGATGTATTCAAGCACGGCTTTCGTTACCAAAGCTCAAAGAACATTTCTTGAAGTGTATATTAAGTGTAGGGAAAGAAAGAACCTTCGAATGGCTTGTAGAAGGGTTGGAGTGTTATGGAGCCACGATGAATCGGCGATCACTCTGAGGAAAGCAATATGTCTCCGTGCGGCCGGAATTAGATCGACGGTCACTTGGATTCCTCCAACATCAGAGATTTTAGAGAGACTTCGAGTAGAGGCGCCGCGAGAGTTGTTGAAATCGGCATTTTTCGTCGCCATTTTCTTGTCAATGGTTACATTCGGATGCAGTGATCTAAAACCGAGTCCTAGGTATACAACAAATGAAGATATGAGAGAGGAGAGAAAGAGCTACTGAAGGGGCCACATGGAGGTGGACCACATCATCATGTGGTGTTATTTTACTGAGAAAGGAGAATGAAGGCTTTTGATTATTATAAGATGAGATTGCTGGAATGGGCAATTTTAATTAGTGGGTGTGTGGGAGAACAGTTGGAGTGGGCCCCACCTTATGTGGTCAGGTGCAGAACCTGTGCTTGTATTCAGGAAAAGGGTATCTTTTATTGTACCTTTGCTAGTGATTTTTGGTGTTATCCTATAGATGGAGTGCGCATTGCGCACCAGGGAGTTTAAAATAAAAGAAGAGAAAAATAAATAAAAAATCAGGGGCACTCGCTTCACATGTGGAAACAAGGGGCATATATGTGACATCTAAACCGTTCATCAGCCCATCCCCAAGGAGGATATGCCATGTCTGCAAAATCAGGGTGATCCGATCATCAGGTGCGCCACAATCGTACATCAAGTGGTACTAGCCCACTTTGGACCGGGTTTGGACCGCTGGAATGTAGGACCGAGGCTGGGCCCAGTCTCTGGCTGTGTTTAGAGCCCTAATGGCTCATATGATGGTTGAATGATTGTATCGACCTGATTTTAGTTAGATACGTGGAATCTACGGTCAGGATCATCTGGCCGAGTATGCATTTTTTTCTATGGTGTGGCCCACCTGATGAAGGAAAACCTATGTGGTGAAAAGATCTTAATTAAAGAATGTGATATTGATTAAATTAATTAATTGTTTCTTAATGAAGTCTTGTGATTGGCCAGTTGGGTTTTGCTGACAAAAGAGAAGACCTTTGAAAACGACTCCCCTCAGTGCAACCTGAACATATACACCAAAGCTGGGTGTAAATGAGGCATCTTTCCCCACAAGAAGATACCAGAGTACAACCATCCATCATCATTCACCCTATCACTTTACAGTTGTCATGCATGCAACTCAATCCAAACATCCAAATTATGGACCCGATCGGATATGGAGATTATCTCTAAATATCTGATGGATTGGACAATCTTAACCGGTGATTATCCATCCAATCTGAAAGTTATACTATCCGTTGATTTGAGATTTTTGGGTTATGGTCCATCCATAACAGGGCACACTGCTTGAACGGTGCCGATTGGAGTAATTGGACCCCATGTCAACGGTGGTGGTGTGGATGTGTATGGATATGGTCATACTCTAACATAGTATTGATGGCTTCATCATCTGGACACATGGGATCCATCTAGACCTTCCAACTGGCTATATGGTCTATTTTCGGTATGTGAAAGTCAACGGAATATTGGTACGGATATGTGATGGGTCCATAGATTGAATTGCTTGAACCAAATAAAGTAAGGCGGTGAACAATCGCACACTTGTCATAGAGAAAAACTTTGATGCTCAGTTAAGAGTTGGGGAGTTGATACGTGGTGTTGCCGGAGATCCTGAACCGATACTATGCTAAGGAAAGAAGCCATTACCTACAAGAGCTACACTCTCTTAACTAACGACCGATGATTGATGGTCCAAGCAGAAGGGTTGCCTACATGGGAATGAGCAGTTCCTCCACCTTAGATACAAGTAGTCAAATTGAGCTGTCTGAGCATGGAGCTTGGTGTGAGAGAACTCACCCGCCGAGGAATGCCTACCATGTGGGTGAGAAGCTTGTGGGGAAAGAGCTTGAGCACCTAGCTCTATAGTATTCCGAGCAGACCAAGTCAACCATTGCCAGAAAGGTGGTACAAAAAATTCAAGATGAATCATGCCAAATTCGGACCGACTAAGGATTTGACCTTCTCGACCGAAGATCTTTTTCAATATATTTAAGATAAGGATTTCGTCGGATTAAGGACCCTCCAGCGTGGTGTGTTGGGATTCTCAAGTCTAGAACCTTTCCTCACGCTCTATATATACAACCACAAGACCCTAAACCAAGGTTTGCACAACATACACTTGCACACCCTAGTTCTCACCTTTATACACATCTTTTACAAGTCCTGACTAAGGCATCAAAGGGTCCATAGCCAGTTTCCCATTGGCACCCCAGTTGCTTACATTCTTCTTTTTTACAGGTCCGATGGATAGAGAATGATGAGGAGGCTATAACCCAGTGCTCTACCTCAACTTCATCTATTGACCAGATTCTGACAACAATACGTGTCATTTGAGTTGCATCATAATCTAAGATATATATAAAATGTCAAATTTCATGGTATATACATATACAAATATAATTTAAAAATATGTATGAATCAATAATATATAATTTTAAATTATTCTATTATCGGCGAGATTTTTCTCAATAATATCTTGAGAAAAAATTACAATTTTTGAAAATTCCAAAATTTTCAAGCCAAGAACAAGAGTTGCCATTGTGTTCCTGATTAGGGCATCGAGTTTGGGTATTGGCTAGAGCCTATCAAAGATGCCCGATGGTAGATTTGGGCCAGATTTTGAAGCCCAAATAGTAAACAGATCAGGCCCATGCCTTGTTGTATAAATTTCTCTATTGAGGACTTAGGAAAAGAGAGAATTTTTGCTACACCCACGGCTTGCGTAAGCTACATGCGCATAGATCCAAGACGTGGGTGAACTCCATATCTCCAGGGGATTTGAATGCAATCTCCTCCCATATAGAGAAAAACACTTGCGTGACTTCCGTACGTAGACTGGGAAGGATGTCGATTCTGCAACCAAAGCTAGGTGAAGCCCATTGAAATGTTTTTGAGAAATCCACCACGTCCGTTACTTTTTCCATGTCATGTTAGGAGATGGGCCCAAAAATGAGGTAGATCCATAACTCAAATGAATCGTGCTGGAGAAAGTGGGTGAGGAAATGCCTAACATTGACACCTCATTAGGTCCACCTTGATGTTTATATGCCATACATATCGTTCATAAGGTCATTCCTATTGGGATGAACTGAAAACAGAAAAATATTATCCTGTTCTAAAACTTCTATGGCTCAGTGAATGTTTTAAGGTGGTCATTGAATCCTCAATTTTTCCTATCATGCGGCCCACTTGAGTTTTGGATCTGGCTTATTTTTAGGCCATGTCCTAATATGATCCAGCAAAACTGAACTGAGTGGATTTCTATAGACATCATAGTGTTCCCCAACTAGCTTCCTGTGGCTGGAAGTTTGGGGTGGATTTCTGAGTCAGTGTGCTCCAACTAGCTTTCCTGTTGAAAAAAGTTGTTGTAAAAATAATTTTAAAACTTGGAAAAACGTTTTTGGTTTTTGTCCCAAATCTGATGGGAGAAAGGATTTTTACATATTTATAAGCAGGGTGTTGTACACCTTACTTATTTATGGTGGAAGAGAGGGAGAATGGTGGCTTGCATGTTCAGTGAGAAGCACTGGAACATCACGCACGTGCACGAGCACGGGCTCGGTCTCGGGCTCGGGCACGGGCATATGCATGGGCACGGGCACGGGCACGGGCTCGGGCTCGGGCTCGGTGCGAGGGCGTGGGCACGTGAGGCAGTGTGGCTGTAGAGGCGCTAGTGGTGCACTTGGTACTTCGTAGATGGGTCGCGACCTCGCTGACTGGAGCGAGACTGGTGCGAGTCGCTGTGCAACAGAGGTTAGGTAGTAGGTCAGGTGGCTGGGTTCGGAGTAGAGGAGGTACTGTGGGTGGGAGGTCTGACAGAGAGACCTCTCTGCTTTTTAGAGAGAGTTGCAGGGCTAATTAAAAGGCCTGTGTAACTGCTCATGTAGTAACGATCCAGACCATGCAGTAACAGCTGCACGTGGCTAGCCCAACAGTCAGAAACGGCTAGCCATTGAGTCTAAACAGTCAGCATGCAGGTGTGTAACTCCCACATGCACAACAGTCAGAAACTGCCAAAAAACCGCTAGTTTCTCACAATAGCCAAAGAAGGGCTAGTGTCATAATGGCTCTAGACCAAAACTGCCAACCACCCTTGCCTATATAAACCGGACAGGTCTGGTTCATTCCAACCCAACAACAACAATCACAACCTCAAATACTGAACCAGTACTCATCTGAGTCTATTAGTCTCTCGGTTTGGTTAAAACAAACCAAGCCACTTAGACCAGTGTAGTGGTCTGTTGCTGCAAGAAGAAGACCACCATACCTTCTCCCTTTTTTTCTTTTTCGTCATCTGCCAGACAATGTTACTGAGTTCCCTAGTGGTTCTTTCGTTTCTTGCTTAACGCAGAACTACATAAAGCTCATCGTATCCTGGAAACAATCTGCCTACAACCTATCAGCAAACTCAAAATTATATTGAGTAGGGGCGAATTACGCTTTAAGGACAGTGTGTGTGTTTTTCACGTGCTTCAGTCTGTCTTTATTTCTTCATTTTTTTCCAATTAATTTATTTTTTGAGATAAAAAATTGATCAACAATCTTAAAGCGTAATTTTCTGATATGGAAACCGAAGGGGTATCATCAATCAAACTGATGAACCAGGATCTGATTCGTCTGGACCGGTTCGATGGAACCAATTTCACCAGATGGCAAGATATGATAAAGTTCCTGCTTACGGTGTTGAAGATATTTTATATCCTAGACCCGAACTTGAAGCCGCTTCCTCCAGCTACTGATAAAGACACGACTGAGCAGATCAACGCATGCATCAAAAGAGAAGAAGATAATCTGCTGTGTCGAGGACACATCCTGAACACACTATCTGATCGTCTGTATGATCAATACACCAGAACCGAATCTGCCAAAGAAATTTGGACCGCTCTCAAGTTCAAATTCAAGGCCGAAGAAGAAGGTACAAATAAATATCTCATAGCTAGCTATTTCGACTACACCATGGTAGATAACAAATCGCTGTTAGCCCAAATCGAAGAACTAGAGCTAATTGTTGGCAAAATTAGTGCCCTAAAAATTGATATCCCTGAATCTTTCTGTGGACCCTCGCCGATTTCTCCGTGCTCCCACAAGACGTCGTTCTCCCTTTCCTTTCGGAAGAAGAAGAAGAAGCGGTGCGTGAGTGCGAAATCGCCGTTTGTGCCACTGGCTTGCCTCGTTCTCGAGGGCTTTGTTTGGTTGTCGTGTTAAGATGGATATGTTTAAATGAGTTTATATAAGACCAGAGTCGCCACTAGCCAGTTACTTCGAATCTACAGTCGGCTAGGCCCCGTAGAAACGTTAGAGAAGGGAATCCGAAGATTCCTTCCTCTAAAATGACTCTTGTTGATCTGCGGTCAGAGATTCAAGGTAAGGGATCACGGTTACAGGGTGGGAAGAGGTTAAGCACCCCACACACTGCCCGTACCGAAGTACGGTCTCTACTTCACAGAATCGATCGAATACTTGAAAGTCTAATTTAATCCTCGTATATTCTCATGAATGACATGATGCATGAATGCGGGTCTGAACAGTAAGAGTTTCTGATGGGCAGGTTCCAACAACGGGCAAGCCCAGAGCATACGCTCGAACTGACAGGTGCTTAATATAAAGACATATGCATGTGTGCTTGAGTAATCAAAGTGTTTTATGGTGAAGCGTGAATGCAGGTCTGAACAGTAAGAGTTTCTGATGGGCAGGTTCCAACAACGGGCAAGCCCAGAGCATACGCTCGAACTGACAGGTGCTTAATATAAAGACATATGCATGTGTGTTTGAGTAATCAAGGTGCTTGTAGTAAAGCAGGGGGGTTGGAAGAAAAGTAAATGTTGCACTTATGCTAGATGCGAATGAGATGATGCTGGAAAAAGAGTAGCTGGGTGGACGGAGGTGTCGCAAGGATTGGCTTCGAGTGGCTGGATTAGGACTTAGATGGCTTGAGAGGCTTGGACCAGTGGTCAGGCTGGGCTGGACCAAGGTTAGACTCTCCTCACTCGGGCTCTCCTTGGTGGGAAAATGGGCAAAGGGCACTCGAAAGGATGGACTCTCTCTGGACTCGAAGAGCTTCGAATTGATTTGAATAGATTGTTGAAATGAGAAGGGGAGGGGGGTATTTATAGCAGCGGACAATGGCAGATTGCATAATTTTGTTCGGGCGGCCTGCCATGGGCCGCCCGTACGGCCGCTCCTCGGTTTCCAGCGAGTACGGCCGTTCCCTCGGGGCTGCTGTTGGACTCGCTGGTCGACTCAGTGAGTTGACTCAGCGGGTCGACTCGGTGGTTTGACTCGACGGGTTGACTCGACGGGTTGACTCGGTGTTTTGACTCGACGGGTTGACTCGACGGGTTGACTCAGCGGGTTAACTCAGCGAGTTGACTCAGTGAGTTTGACTTTTTTTGGGATTTTTTGACTGGCCTTTTTTATGGGGGGTTTTTCAGGGTGATTTTTAGGACTGGGTTGACTGGGTTCAGGCTTGAACTGGGCTATGGAATGGGGCTTACAAGGGTGAGTTTGGCTGAGTTTGGACTTGGGATTTGGGGGTATGGTCCTCCGTTCAACCAGCTATCTCTACCAACAGTGTAGCCGAAGGTGGGGTGTCTACAGATGCCCCTCTTTGGCAGAGGTTGCATGCAACCGAATGCCAAAGCGAGTGGACACCCCACTTCTGACCCGGTCATTCATAGATCATGGTCTGAAATCTTTGCTTGCTTTTGCATCTGTGCCAGTTGATCGTTTGGAGATCGCTCACTTGCACATACCGCGAGAGTTTGGAGAAAACGTTGCGATTGTCCCTGCAGTTTGCTGCAACCTGGGTACCCAATCGCAACCTTTCCATTCCCGATCGGTACTAACATCGGAAAGGTACAGCAGAGCCTCTGCGTCGACAGTCTTACGAGGTTACTGACCCTGTGATTGATTGTATGTTTGATGTTTTCCCAGATCACTCCAGGAGTACTTGTTTCGCTTGACTGTCAAAGTGGTTAGACGCCCTGCGTCAGATAGTCTTACGGGATTCTACTACGCCGACTTGGACTCAGTCAAGGTACTTCAGGCATCCACGCCTAGGTATGTGCGGGTGGGCTTTTCCACCCGATCTGCTGGTTTTGATGCTTGGTTTGCAATTCATTCTTTCCTTGATTGTGGTCTGGAATCTTTGTTGTCCTTTGTATCTGGGTCAGTTGATTATCTGGAAATTGATAACTCGCACATACCGCGAGAGTTTGGAGAAAACGATGCGATTGTCCCTGCAGTTTGCTGCAACCTGGGTACCCAATCGCAACCCTTCCATTCCCGATCGGTACTAACATCGAAAAGGTACAGCAGAGCCTCTGCGTCCGTTAGTCTTACGAGGATGCTGACCCTGAGACTGATTGTGTGATGTTTGATGTTTTCCCAGATCACTCCAGGAGTACTTGTTTCGCTTGACTGTCAAAGTGGTTAGACGCCCTGCGTCCGATAGTCTTACGGGATTCTACTACGCCGACTTGGACTCAGTCAAGGTACTTCAGGCATCCACGCCTAGGTATGTGCGGGTGAACTCTTTCCACCCAATCTGCTGATTTTGATACTTGGGTTACAATTCATCGTTTCCACCTGTTCAAATGGTTTCTGTGACCGAGCCTTTTGACTTTCATCTTTTTGTATCTTGGCATGTGGTACGACCGCCCTGACACTGGAGTTCAGTTCGACCGCACTTTGAGTGCATTGGATCCGATGATCTCCGGGGAAACCGCGAGACATTGGATCTTATTTGATTTTTGCGTTGGCTCCTACCCAGAGATATGGAAGATCTCCTGGTGTGTTGGAGGCAGAACGCTCTACTGAGAAAATATTTTTGGGTTTTGAAAAGATACCCACTCTGGGGAGTGATACTCCGTGGGGTTTTTATTTGCAAATAGAAATATTTTTTTGTCTTTTTGAAATGGAAATCTGGTTTGCACGTGCCTCCACTAGGGATGCCTGTGGGGTCTTTGGCTAACCGACTCTTATTTTGAAAGCAGGTAAACATGAAGATTGATGCGATGGATGCTGATGCATGGAGATGCATGATGAATGCATGGCTTGGCTCATTCTCTTCTCGTTTGATGATTTTGCTTTTGCTGGAGATGCAGAGAATTTTGAGCTTATTGCTTGTAGGGTTGTGCTTCCCTTGGGGATTTTCTTTTTTACACGGGTGTTTGGTCAGCGGGTTGGTCAAGATCCCGACCCGTGGTCGATCAGGTCCATCGTCCCAAGATGCTGTTTCTTTGCTAATGAGAATGTACGAGGATATCATCCGACTTCAAGATGTTCTTCTGGGCATACATGTGATTGAGATGGTGTTTGGTTGCCCGTTTTGGTCAAGATTCCAATTTGCGGGCGATTGGATCCGTCATCCCATACTGTGAAGTGAGCGGAGTTCAAGACTCCTGAATTGTAGTGCTGGGGATGCTAATTTTTGTGATTTTTTGTAAATATGTGGTCCGAATCTTTACCTGAGCGATCAGGATAGAGATTGGTTATTGAAAACACAGGAAATATTTTTGTGATTTTTCGAAATATTTTTGATGAAAGCAAGAGAAGTATTTTTGTGATTTTTGCAGATATTTGATTTGAAAGCGATGGAAATATTTTTTTGTGATTTTTGAAGAGGTGATTTTGCAATGTTTTTTGTATTTTGTGATTTTTCTGAAATGCAGGGAAAAGATGTGGAATTTCCATCCACTTCCAGCTTCTACTGCTGGTAAGGCACCCGATCCATTTTACGTCAGCGAGCAAGACGAGTCTCACACAGTTAAGTGCCGTAGTTTTTACATCTTCGGATGAGGGGATTTTGAGGGTTGTCAGTCAACACACCCACAAAGTTGCCTGTTCCTCATGTGCAATGCACATAGACCACGTATCGTCCGACGGACTCCTTCGGCCACAAGATGAGCCACATCCTCACATTTCCCTTAGTCAATCCAGTTTGGGGTCTTACGTTGCTCACAATTCCGTGAGGGTGAGCTCCACCTCCCAACAGCCTTAATCCCCTTCATGAGTTCTAGGAACAGGGAACATCCGTCAGCTTCAACAGCGACTTCCAACTCAAGGTTGTCTATCACGGTGCGTTCAACACGAACAGGATTGCGGAGTTCTGCCCGCCTCAGCCTTTACCTGTTTAAAAGATTCCAGACACCCGTACGATCAAGTGTCAGCCATGTCTGGGACAGGTTAGGAAAGAAAGCCCCCGAGAAGTTAATCCCAGTGTAGTTTTAGGTCTTCGGACCACTGGGGATAAATTGATGGATCAAAACTGGTGATGAAAGCTTTTTTTGTTTTATATTGTATATATATTTTTTTGTTTTGAAAAAGTTCCAGACTTCAACTCGAGTAATCGAGATTGACACTGGTTTTTATGGAAAGCTTTAAAATATTTTTGGTATTTTTGAGATGATCCGGGTTATCGAACCATGATTTCAACGGTCGAGGCCGATGCCGGTTTTTAGTTGAAAGCGAGAAAGGTCCCCCGAGAAATTAATCCCAGTGTAGTTTAAGGTCTTCGGACCATGAAACTGTACAAAAGAGGGGCAAACATTATATATATTTTTTTTTTGGAAAATTGTCCGGTGTCAGCGGATGGACAATCCAGACTGATGCCGGTTTTTATTGAAAATCTCTCGGGATGTCGATCCCGACGTAGTTTAAGGTCTTCGGACCAAAACTTTAAAAGCGGGGCTGGTAATATATTTTTATGATTTTTGAAAATGTCCGGAGTCATTGATCTTGAGCAAACAAGACCGATGCCGGCTTTTATTGAAAATCTCTCGGGATGTTGATCCCGACGCAGTTTAAGGTCTTCGGACCCAAAACATGTACAAGAGGGGGCAAACACATTTTTTTTTTTTTTCGAAATGATCCAGATCATCAGATCTTGGCCTGAAAGGCTGGGATCGATGTTGGTTTTTATTAAGAATCTCTCGGGACGTTGATCCCGACGTAGTTTAAGGTCTTCGGACCCAAAACTTTAAAAGAGGAAAGACATTTTTTTTGTTTTCTTTTTATTGGAAAAAATCTGGGTCATCGATTCTGATTTTGATGGTCGAGATCGATACCCATTTTTATTAAAAATCCCTCGGGATCTTGATCCCGACGTAGTTTAAGGTCTTCGGACCAGAAACTGTACAAGTGATGTATATATTTTTTGGTTTTCTGAAAATGTCCAGAGCCACCAGATCTTGAAGAAGACTGATGCCGGTTTTATTGACAATCCCTCGGGATCTTGATCCCGACGTAGTTTAAGGTCTTCGGACCAACAATTCATACATGTGAACAGTAATCAAGGGCGGAGATTCTTGGGATTCTTCTTGGAATGGTTTGGATCATCTGGTCATGCCTTTGGATGGTTGAGATCATTGTTTGACCAAGTCAAATTTTCC
The DNA here is from genome assembly GCA_003013855.2 of Liriodendron chinense. Lineage (NCBI taxonomy): Eukaryota > Viridiplantae > Streptophyta > Magnoliopsida > Magnoliales > Magnoliaceae > Liriodendron > Liriodendron chinense. Next base: position 11,372,276 of record ML058469.1, on the reverse strand, counting down.
TTTCTTTTTCTTGGAAATTCCATGGAACTTTTCCACATCATCCACCCAATTTCTCACCCATTTCTCATGAGATGAGATTTTGGTGAGATTTTCTCTTTTTTCTCACAATTCTCTTCCATCACTTCATTCTTACATGAAGGTACAAGATTCACTTGCAACCACCCTTCCCAAGGAGGAGTTCTTCCCAAGGAGAGGGAGAGGGAGGTCGTTTCACCTAGGTAGGGGCTAGGACGGCCTCCCATGGGCCGCCCGCCCGGTCTCTGCCTCCTGGTCTCTTCAGGGGGCTGGGTAAAAGGGTGCCCTCTCCTTTTCTATATAACATGGGGCACCCTCCCCCCCTCAAACGTGCAATCTCTCTCTTCTCTCTCTCATACTCTTTCTTTCTTCAAGTTTCCTCTCTCTTCTTTGGTGGTCCTTTGCTCTTTTCAAGTGGTGGGCCTTAGAGAAATCTTGAGACAGCAAGGTGGTCCTTCTTTGGTGAGTAGTAAAGGTATGGACCACTTTCTTTCTCTTTCTTGTCCTTTTCCATCTTCATTGTCTCTTGTCATGATCCTTTTTCTTTTTCATGTAGCTATTCAAAGGGGTGTGAAGGTGGGCCCAAGCATTCTTGATCTTTTCTTAGATCTCAAGTCTTTCAAAGGTGGTGCATGGAGAAGGATATTGCAAGCTCTCCACTTTATCATTTTTTCCTTTTTCACACTCCCTCCATGTGCATGTAAGGAGTAATTTTGCCATGTCATCAAGTGTGCATGGCAAAATACTCTATCTTTTTCATGGGAGTTGGGCCTCTTTTCATGTGTATCAAATGGACTCAAAGTGAAGTCATGGCCCTTGGTGTATTTGATGGGCCCAATGCTTCATTTTGGGCTCCCTCATGCTTTCTTGCCTTTGTCATTTTTCCTTTGGAACTATCCTTTCTTTTCCCTCTTCTTTTCAAGATTTGGGCCCATGGGCATGGTAGGGCCCATCTTAAGTTTTGGGCTCATGGGGCTCACTTTGGGTGACCCCATCTTTCTTTACATGTGTATGGATCAAGGTGGCTAGCCCATTCTTCATTTTGGATCTCAAGTGGGCTAGTTTTCCTAGGTGGGCTTATATGGACAAGTAGCCCAAGTCTTCCACTATTTCTTTGATTATGATGTACATCTTTGCACAAAGTGTGGTGGGCTCCTTGGAGTTTTTCATGTGGATGGGCTTTTGGGCCTTCATTGAAACTTGGGCACTTCTTTGGACCATGTGTGCCACACTACACTTTGTTCATGTAGGCTTTTTCTTTTCATGCTTTCTCTCTTGATGGATGGAGGACTTGAGTTACTTGACCATCTACAAATCCCATGAGTGAGTTGTTCCAACAATCTCACTAAGTTCAAATGGTTTTTCTTTGTGGTAGGAATGTGATTCTCAAGAGTTTCCCTTAGATGTTATCAACCTCAAATGGATGATTCTCAAGTGAGCTATCCATACAACCATGGGTCCTTGATCTTTTCTTTGGGGACTTGGTGGGTCATCCACCATCATTCTCGAGTATGAGTGATTTTTCTTTCCATTTGTGGGAAAGAATGATACCCATAAGTTACCCATTTTTGTCCCATGCCTTGGGACATTTTGGATTTTGATCTTCAAGTGGGCTATGTGTACCATTCTTATCCATTTTCATGATGGTTGGGTGACTCATCAAACCATGTTCTTTTGTGCTCAAATGGTCTCCCTTTTTGGTGAACAAGTTGGTGCGCATAAGTTGCCCAAACTTGCCTTTTCATGGGCATTTTCAACTTTGATTCTTCATGTGGGCTATGCGCATCAACTTTCTACCCTTAGCTTCTTTGATTCATATGTTTGTGGGTAGACCTCCTTGTTGTATTTTCATGGTCCAAACTTTCATCAAGATGAGGTATATAAGGTTGCCCATGGTTACCCATGAATGGGTCCTCATGTTCTTCAAAGTGGGCTATGTGCTCTCTCCAATCCATTGAGATGAGGCATTTGGGTTGCTCTTGGGGACCCGTTTCCTTTCTATTCCCCACTTGTCCATGCATATGTGTAAAAAGATGAAGACATCCTAAGTGAGAATCATGACCTTGGCATAAAAGTGAGTCAATCCTTGGCCACATGTGGACTTTGAAGAGGAACTTCTCATGTGAAGTAGGACTCTCATCCTTAGTTGATCTCATGGCAGTTGAGTGCATTTGTTGTCCAAAATGTGTCCTTGGATGATGGACTTTTCTTACCTGAGGCATGCCATGCCACCTTCTTTAAGGCGGGCCTTACTTTTTCCAATGGGTCCAACACATATCCTAAATGACACATGGAGTTGGACTTTAGATTTTGCATTTGAATGTGAGTCCAATCCCATGGGTTTCTTGGATGAGAATTTGGATGTTAATGGGTAAAGGATAGGGACTTACCTTGCCAAGCTTGTAGGATTCCATGGCGGATGGTACCAGGGGCCACCAAGTAGTTGACGAGGATGATCCTGCTTTCATTGTCCGCCGGGGGGACCACATGTGTTCCCTAGCTATGGAGCATCAACCTCTTCCTGCCATCAAGGGTCGAGGTACCAGGGATCGCTGGGACAATTGGATGAAGGAGCCACAGCCCTTGCTTGAGCGAGTACTAGATGGTACTCCTTTTGCTGGCCTCCTCACCCTACGCTTCCATAACAACGACGCCAACCGCATGATGCTTGCGGCCCTTTGTGAGAGGTGGCGGGATGAGACCCACACCTTCCAGCTTCCTTGTGGAGAATGGGGGATAACCCCTTTGGACATTTACATGCAGATAGGTTTTCCATTTCATGGGGCAATTGTCCCTCAAGTTAGCTCTTTAGCTCCCCTCTCTTCCACTGATTGGCTACGGCTTGTTGGTGACGTCCCTCCTGAGGGTGAATTTCAAGGCCATCAAGTGAAGATGCGATGGTTTTATAACAATTTTGCTTCTGTCGTCCCTACCACCGAGCGAGAGGCCCTCCACAAGGCGCGGGCCATGATCACTTATGCTTTTGGATCCTTTCTTTTTTGCCATGCGAATGAGAGAGTTGATCCTAAATTTCTTCGTTTAGTCGAGGATCTTCATCACCCCTATAACTGGAATGGGGCCATCCTGACCCGTCTCTTTCAAGGTCTGGACAAAACCTGTCGGCATAGCCGGTCCTTCACAGGCTTCTGGCCTGTTGTTGAGGTACCTCTTCTTTCATCCTCTTTGGAGCCGTTTGCCTCCTTTCTCTCTCTGATCATTAAATGTACTTTCATCCAGACTTGCTTTTATGACCATTTTCCGCATCTTGCGCCGAGGATGCGAGATGACATTGAACCCGCTCAGTATCGCCACATGTACTGGCATCAGCAGAATCGTCAGCGAAACTCCCGAGTTCCCGGGGACAATTGGCGTGCTGATATAGACGGGCTGACCGTTGAGGACGTAAGTATCTTGCTTGTCTTTGTCCTTGTGCTGTACTTGTAACTGATCGTGGTAACCTCTTTTGCTGCAGTTTGCCCGGATGCCGTACGCTAGTTTCCCTCTTTACTACACACCCCAGCGCGTGGAGGCATACGATGCTTCATGTCTCCGTATTATGCTTTCTGACGCTGAGTCCTTCCAATGGTACTTGGGAGAGAGATTGCTTCGGCAAGTCACTGGGGTAGCTCGGGTCCCCTGTTCTGCACCTCCTCTAGCCGCTCGGATGCCAGCTGATGAGAGAGTTGAGGCTCTGGTGGGCCAGCCTGGCTTCCGTTTCACGATCCCGGATCGTGATTATGACGAGTGGTATCTGCTATTTGGCCAGGGGCCTTTGCTTCCTTCGCTTTATGTTCCAGGTGGCCGTCGCAGGTATGCTGGAGGTTCAGTGACTGCTCCTTTGATGGATCTTTATCGTCGGGAGCGGGACGCGAGGAGGGGCGATGATGATTATGTTGGTGACTTGTAGCTGGCTCTGCTTTGTATGGCTTTGTACTTTTACCTCTATCTTTGTATCAAGCTCTTTTGAATGAATATATATGGTCTTTGTTTTGTCTCAAATTTCTTGATGATATCTGGATGCTTTGATTTATGACTTGTTCCTTGATGATTTGTGATTCCTCAACTGCATGGACAATGACTTGAACGGTTCAGATCGCTTGTTTAGGCCCTGCGGGCCCACTTGATGATTGGATCTTGGATTTTAGCCCTTCTTTTGATGATTGGTCTTTTGATCTCGCCACTCCATGACTTGTATAAGCTTTCCAATGGTTTGGATTCTGATGATCTAGCCCTTGAATGGTTTAGATTGATAGATTCGGCCCTGTGGGCCCATTTGAAACCTTGGTTTTACTTTGGGGCATCTCTTTTGATGATTTGTGAGGCTAGGAATGCTTCTCATGGTGTGGATGATGGCTTGAACGTCTCTGATCGCTTGATTTGGCTTTGTGGGCCCACTTGATGATTAGATCTTGGATTCTGGCCCTTCTTGTGATGATCAAACCTTTGATCTTGTTGTTTGACGGCTCATGTAGGTTCTTCAATGGTTTAGATCATGATGATCTAGTCTTTGAATGGCTTGGATTGCTTGTGGCCCCCACTTGATCACTTTTTCTTCTCTTTGGCTTGATCAGCCCTATTCCGGTCACATTGCTTCATGATTGGACCAGTGGGGCACCTTTTGTATGATCTTGATCATCTTCAGTCGAAATCTGGGGTGGACCGGAGCCTTGGGCGGCCCACGGAGCGCCATCTGCTGACGTGGACTGTCAGCCTCACCTACCAAAAGCCCTGGAGCCAATCCCGCGGAGAGAGGGGAACCGCGTCCGTACGGGCGGCCCAGGGCAGGCCGCCCAGAGCTCGTCTCTTGAGCGGCCTGGGCTGGCTCGTGCTCGGACATTCTCTGGTCCCTGTTGCTGCTGTCCCCATCTGTTGTGTACGTTCAGGTTCGATTCCAACAATGTATCTTCTATTTGTCTCCTCTTTCATCATCATCTTGTCCTCATCTTGCCTTGTGCTTTCTTGGGCCATGGATGGTGGGGATTTATGGGCTGTGGGGGCTGTTCAAGGTGGGTCCCACACTTCAGATCTTCAACTGAGCTTTGATAATGGGGAGATGCCTTTAATGGATGGGGTAGATGGGGCATTAAGAGGGGGCATTGATGAAGACTTAAGCTTGGTGGTTGATGGAGCTTTGAATAGCTCCATTAATGGTGGGATGGCTGGATTTTCTGATTTGAATGGGGCCCTCATTATGGGAGGAATGGATGGTATGGATGAGATGATGGGATGGGACATAGGTGAGGCTATGCATCCCTTGAGTGTGGGTCCCATGGATGATGTGATGGACGGTGATGATGGGACTATGAGGGACATAGATGGGCTGATCTCATGTCTGGATGGTATGGATGGCTCAGATGGTACCTTTGACGGTTTGGATGCTCTGGATGAGGGCCAGGATGTGCGGTATACTTCTTTGGGCGGTCTTGATGTGATCATTGATGATGTCCCCTTGATGATGGACGGTGTGGATGCCTCGATGATCCCTTTGATCGGTCAGGATGATGATTGGATTCATGATCTCCTACTGGAGAGGGCCGCAGGTCCGGATCTGGCAGTTGATTTTTCGATCGGGGTAACCGAGACCCTTTTGGATGGTTCAGATGTATTCTTTGATGGTCAGATTAGCCAGGATGTCACGATGTGCGGTGTGATCTTCACTGATAGTCCTTTTGATGGAGAGCATTGTCCTTCCTTTGGTCATCGGCCCTTTGCGCACTCTGTTCACGAGGTGGGCGAGTCTTCTCATGCGGCTGAGGTTGTGACAGTTTCCGACAGTGATGCGGCTATATCAGACATAGCCGTTACTGGGGACAGGTCAGGGGCTGTCGAGTCTGCAGAGGTTCCAGCTTTTCCTTCTCCTTCGCCTGTTGACCTTCCGATCTTTGATGAGTTGTCCTCGATTTCTGGGCCTTTTGTGCTGGAGGGGATACCGGTGAGGACTTGTCAGCTGCTTCCTCGTTCTTCTTGCTCGCCACGACTGCTTGCTTGGCTTGATAGCTTGTCAGCTTATGAGATTCGAGATTTGGAGTCTTATGGCTTTGGCAGTCTGATTCATATGGCTAGAGTTGACATTGACTGGAGGATGCTCGGAGCTGCCTTGATTGACTGGGTCCCTTCGTTGAACTTGTTTGTGTTCAATGATATGGAGATGGGGCCTTCTTTGGAGGAGCTTGCACGCTTGACAGGCTTACCTTTGGATTATACTCAGTACTTTTCGCCGAAGACATCGCCGAAGACTGCTACACCGCAGAACTGGTTTGGGATCCCTTATCTTGTTCGACCTGCAGCTAGTGGCCAGGATGCTGTAGTGTTGTCTTTGGACTTGCTGTATGATCTTTTTTCGGGTCCTCAGAGTACGGCTGGTTCCACCTTTGCTCGGAACGCACTGATGTTCTGTTTGATTGCTGAGGTGCTGTTCTCGGGATAGCGCAGGTCCCAGACTCCTTTGCTTTTTGAGGTGATGAGCCGAGCTGTCCGTCGGCAGGGGATCATTTCTCTCATCTTGGCCGAGCTATTTGATGGGCTGACCGACTGTGCCCTGGGCCGCACTCGTGTCCTTCGCGGCTGTTGTGCTTTCCTTCAGGTATCTTTTCTGCACCTTTTTTCTTCTTGCTTTGCTAGGAATTATTTTGCTCTAGCTGAACTTCTTTTGCTTTTTGTGATCAGGTATGGCTATGGGAGTGTCTTTCTCTGACCGTTCCTGTACCTCTTCCTGGCATCCCGGGCTCTGACATCATGCGTTATATCCTGGAGTTCCTTCCTCATACAGCCAGGATGAGCGAGCCCCTGTATCGCAGGATGTTAGCTGAACTTCGTGACTGGAACGTTCGTTGGGAGTCATCTTGGCTTTCACTTCCTCCAGTGCTTTGCGATGCACACCGCCATCCTCTGATGTTGGTAGGCTTTCGATCTTACTTCTCTTACCATCCGATCCGGTTCTTGCGGCAGTTTGGGTATGAGCAGGATGTTCCTCTTTTCGCTTTCGCGGGTATCGGGCGTCGAGTACTCCCCTCTAGATCTTCTGACTTCAGGACCCGGATTGATTGTTCCTGGGCGAGTTATTTGACAGCTGATTTGCTGGGATTTGAGCTACGGACTTTTCCGATGGCGACCGCCCCATATCAGTATTGGGTTGCTGAGCAGTCTTTGTATCGACGTATCCCTTGTTGGCACCAGACTGCTGATGAGGATGAGCAGGATATTCTTGGAGATGCTGGCTCTTCATCTGGTTCATATGAACCTTTTGAGGAGCGCCCGTTTATCGATCCTGGCTTCCTTTTGGCCACTCATGGCCATCTGCTGTCTGAGATCTCTGCACTTCGGTATCATTGCGAGATGATGTCGAGGAGATTGGCTGCCGATCAGAGATTGTCTGATGAGGAGACAGCGATCCGTACCCTTGAGCGCGATGAGGCGCATTACCTGCGTATGGAGGTGAGCAGGTTGAGAGCGAGACTATCTTTTTATGAGTCAGAGGACTCACCTGATGTGGCCGAGGAGGAGGGTAGAGATTGATTGTGTTGGTCACCTGCACACTGATTTTTGCATATATGATTGATGATGATGCATTTTTTTGTATTTTTGAAAAACATGATATGTGTAAGAGAAATATAATGCATTTAATTGAAAAGAGAAAAAACTGTTTGAAAATCTACTGTGCCATTAGTTGTCTTGTGAGTGTTTCTGGACTTTGTGTCAGGATATAGGAATCAGAACTGGGGCTCGGTCAATGATTTGACCGATGTCTCGAGATTTGACTTGTGTGTTCCTTTGGTTCCCTAGAGATGTAGACAACGGAAACTGTTGCCTCCTGAGATTGTCAGAACTTGTAGAGCTCTTCGTTCCTGACTGTACTTCCTCTTGTTTTTGAACTGTAACCGCTTGAACTGATCTGGACCGTCTGCTTTCTTGGTACCTGCACTTTTATTTTTTTATTTTATTTTTTTTTTTTTTTTTTCATTTGCCATTTTTGCCTGCAGCGCTCTTTCGAGTTTTCACCACAGCCGGCTTTTTTTCCTGTCATTTTTGCCCGTGGCGCCCTTTCAGGTTTTCACCACGTCCCGGGTATTTGGTCTTGCCTGCCCCTTGGCAGCTGTGCTGTTTTTACCCTTGGCGCCCTTTCAGGTTTTCACCAAGTCCGCTGTATGCCCACTGTTTTTACTCGGAGCGCCCTTTCGGGTTTTCACTCCGCCCTTTTTGTTTAGGCACACATTTTCTTTTTCTTTTTCTTTCTTTTTTTTTTTTTTTTCTTTTCTTGATCTCTGGATAACTGCGGCGGCTAGAGGTCGGGAATCCTTCATTGCCGGCCGATGGCAGTCTTTCAGCCCTTATCCTAAGTTACGATGATAGAGCTGTCGGTCTTTGCTAAAGACTCCTCTGAGATGAATGGATGGATGACTGTGTTTCTTTTTGGGTTGATTTTTTCCTCGGGTGCCTTGCTTTGGCTTCCCTTTTTCTTTCTCTTTTTTTTTTCTTTTTCTTCTGTATTCTTTTTCTCTTCTTCTTTTTTTTTTTGTCTTTTCTTTTTGAATCCCCCCCCCCCTTTTTTTGTATTTTTCTCTTTTGGAATCCCCTTATTTGAAACACTTGTTGGTGGACGGAATGATTTCTCAGAGGTCTTAGCTTCGACCTCCTGACTTTAGCTCTATTAAAGTAACTCTTGATAAGGTCAGAATGGCTTACCCGTGAAAGATCTTCACGTTGTCGGCGTTGGTTGGCTCAGGAAGATCCACCCCTCTTATGCTGGTGAGTCTGAGGGCGCCTCCGGGAAGTACTTCTTTGATGATCAGCGGCCCGTCCCACGAGGGTTTGAACTTTCCTCTGGGGTCCGGAAGGTGCGACGGTAGAATCTTCTTCATGACCATGTCGCCTACCTTGAAACTTCTTTTTCGGACTCTCTTGTTGTAAGCCCGAGCGATCCTTTTCTGATAGCACTGTGAATGACTTAGTGCACGCATGCGTTTTTCATCTGCCAGCTGCAACTGATCGAATCTGGCCCGTTGCCATTCTCCTTCTTCAATTCCGCTTTCGAGTAACACTCGTAGTGATGGTATTTCCACCTCGACTGGTAGGACTGCTTCCATTCCGTAAGTAAGCTCGAAAGGAGTAACGCCCGTAGCAGACCGTACAGACGTTCGATAGGCCCAAAGTGCATATGGGAGCATATCTGACCAATCTCGATAGGTCACGACCATCTTCTCAAGTATCCTGACGATTGTCTTGTTTGCGGCTTCTACCCCACCATTCATCTGGGGACGGTAGGGGCTTGATCGATGACGTTGGATCTTGAACTTGCTGAGGAAGTCATCCATCTTCTTGTTGACGAACGGGGTCCCATTATCTGTGATGATGGCATTAGGGATTCCATATCGGCATATGATGTTGTTCTTCATGAATTTGATCACTTGAGATGCTGCAATCGTGGTGTAGGAGGCTGCCTCTACCCACTTGGTGAAGTAGTCGACTGCCACAAGTATGTACTCGTGACCATTTGATGCTTTGGGACTGATCTTGCCGATGATGTCGAGTCCCCACATGGAGAAGGGCCAGGGGGTGGTCAGGTTGTATAACTCTGATGATGGGGCATGGATTTGATTCGCATGCTCTTGACACTTGAAGCATTTTCTGACGTGCTGGCAACAGTCTGTCTCCATGGTGAGCCAATAGTAGCCGAGTCGTAGAATCTTCTTTGCCATCATGTGCCCATTCATGTGAGGGCCACAGATTCCTTCGTGTATTTCTTTCATGATCTTTGCAGCTTCTATTTCGTCGACGCATCAAAGAAGGATGTGGTTATAGGATCGCTTGTAATGAACTTCGCCACTGATGGTGAACTGGCCGGCCAAACGTTGGATGGTTCGGCGATCTGTTGCTGTTGCTGATTCTGGATACTCCTGGGTTTCGAGATATTGCTTGATGTCGGCATACTAGGGTTTGTCAGGGACAGCTTCGGCTTCTTCTATTTGCAGGCAGAAAGCAGGTTCTTCTTGAATTTCGACTGTGAGCTCCCATTCTGAAGCTCCTTTTGGGATCTCGAGCATTGATGCGAGCGTGGCGAGAGCATCTGCAAACTGGTTCTTGGCTCTGGGCATGTATGAGAAGGTGACTTCTTTGAACTCCTCGATCAAATTTTCAAGATACACATGATATGGTATCAACTTCTCATCCTTGGTCTTCCATTCGCCATTGGTTTGATTGATGATAAGCTGTGAGTCTCCAAACACTCGTAACTTCTTGACGCCCAAGATTATGGCTTCCCTTAAGCCAGCGATGCATGCTTCGTACTCTGCCATGTTGTTGGTGCACTCGAATGCGATGCGCCTCGAGATAGGAATAGGGACATCATCTGGAGAGTAGAGGATTGCTCCAATACCACTTCTTTTAGAATTTGCTGCGCCGTCAAAGAATAACGTCCATTCATCTTTCTTCTTCTTTTCATCCTCTTCAATGAGCAAGAGATCTTCATCAGGAAAGAACGTCTTGAGCGGCTGATAGTCCAGGAGAGAGTGAGCTGCAAGATGATCGGCGAGGGCCTGTCCCTTGATTGCCTTTTGAGTGACATAGGTGATGTCGAACTCAGACAGGAGTAGCTGCCATTTAGCTATCCTTCCAGTGAGTGCCGGTTTCTCGAACAGGTACTTGAGCGGATCCATGTGAGCGAGAAGGAGAATAGGGAATGCAATCATGTATTGACGGAGTCGCTGAGTTGCCCAGACTAGGGCGAGGCAAGTCTTCTCGATCGGGGAATACCTGGTCTCGTAGTCGGTGAACTTTCGACTCAAATAGTATATTGCTTGTTCTTTCTTCCCGATCTCGTCGTGCTGGCCGAGGACACAGCCGATGGCTTCTGCTGCTACCGAGATGTATAACAATAGTGGTCGTCCAGGAGTGGGCGGCACTAGGACTGGAGGATTCATGAGATACTTCTTGATGCGGTCGAAGGCGACTTGACAATCATCATTCCATTCTTTTGGGACGTTCTTCCGAAGGAGCTTGAATATGGGCTCACAGATAGGTGTGAGCTGTGCGATGAAGCGACTGATGTATTGAATTCTGCCGAGGAAGCCACGAATTTCTTTCTCTGTTCTAGGAGGGGGCATCTCGATGATTGCTCTGGTTTTGGTCTCGTCGACCCTGATGCCATCCTCGCTCACCATAAAGCCGAGGAGCTTACCTCCCATTGCATCGAAGACACATTTCTGAGGGTTGAGGCGGAGCTTGTACTTTTCTAATCTGTTGAATAACTTCTTCAGATCTTCAAAGTGTCCTTCCATTGTGCGAGATTTGACGATCATGTTGTCCACATATACTTCGAGCTCTTTGTTCATCATGTCGTGGAATAGTGCTGTCATTGCTCGCTGATATGTTGCTCCTGCGTTCTTCAGACCGAACGGCATCACCCTGTAACAGAAGGTTCCCCAGGGAGTGATAAATGCTGTTTTCTCACGATCTTCGACGGCCATCTTGATCTGATTGTAACCTGAGAACCCGTCCATGAATGAGAAGATCTTGTATCCAGCGGTGTTGTCGACCAGAGTGTCGATATGTGGCAACGGGAAGTCATCTTTTGGACTGGCCTTGTTGAGATCTCGGAAGTCGATGCACATTCGAACCTTGCCATCCTTCTTCGGTACTGGTACGATGTTAGCGAGCCATTCAGGGTAGTTGGAGACTACCAAGAATCCCTCGTTGTATTGCTTGATGACTTCATCTCGGACTTTCAGAGCCCATTCTGGCTTCATTCTTCGGAGTTTCTGCTTCACTGGCTTCATATCTGCCTTGGTTGGCAGATGGTGTACAACAAGCTCTTCATCGAGCCCCGGCATGTCTTCATATGAGAACGCGAAGTTGGACAATCTTGGAGCTAGGAACTCTATCATTTTCTGTTTCATCTCCGGTGGCAACGATTTTCCAATGCGTACTTCCCTAGGGATCTCAGGCGTCCCCAAGTTTACTATCTCGAAATCATCGGCTACAACATTGGCTTTAGATTCGAACTTTTTGAGGAGATCCTCTAGTTCGGGAGCTGGATCATCATCTTCCTCGTCCCGAGCTTCGTCCAGACCCATGAGTTCGAAGTCTAATTCGATGTCGAAATCATATGATTCGACTTCAAACTCATGCGACTCATTAGACGAACTTGGCACACTATTGAATGCAGGAAAAGAAATATTTTTTGGTTTTTGAGATTTTTCTGAAATTGAGATGCTAGATGTTTTTGGTTTTTGAAAGTTTTTGATTTTTTTGGATTTTCAAAATTCACGGGACTTTGAACAAGCGGGCATTACAGACCATGATTGATCCCAACTTGTTCCAAAGTTCCGGTCGCTGCTTAAACAGGTGTTTTTTTTTGGAAGCCAGAGCCCTCAGATGGCCCTTTGGCTGATTCAAAAGTGAGGGGAACAGATGACCATTCAGGACCCCACACTTCCTCCCTTGAAGAGGTGGGGGGTGATGATTTGGGCGAAGAGTCACGGTCTGGCCCAATGACCATGACTTCTTGCTGGTCGGGTTCGAGATCTGAGTCGCACTCAGTCCCTCCCGGATCACTTACCTCACATTGCAGTTCGTCTGGTTCCACAGCTAGACACAAGTTTGGAACCTGGACATCAGACCAATCTAGGGCTGGCCACTTCCCTTTCTTGGTCCAATGGATGGGCTGCTTCTGCCCCTGGCTGATGATTGATGATGTTGACTTTGCAGAGATGGGCAAGTCGTGCCCCTTGCTAATTGGTGATGAGATGGGCGAGTCGTGCCCCTTGCTGATTGAAGTGGGCAGGTTGTGCCCCTGGCTGATTGAAGTGGGCAGGTTGTGCCCCTGGCTGGGAGCAGGTGTCAGAGTAACCTGGTCCTGAAGCTGCTGTATTTGTCTTCCTTCTTCGTCTTCATCATTTCCTCCTTCTGGAGGCTTAGAGGGTTCGAGAATCTGATCCCATCGAATGGGGGGCCACGTAGCCCAAACTAGGTTCATCGGGAGGCCTTTGTGTAGTGTAGTCGGTTGATTCCCTCCTGGATTTTTGCAAGGTTCTCCTGGCTTGACGAATTGGATGGGTGAGCACCGAAATTTCTTCCTTCTCTTGTCCATGAAGGTTGCCCTGTATCCGAGTCCCCACTTGCGTTGGTTATATACTAGCGATACCTTTCTGGACTTGAAGTGATTCTTCATTCGGTATTTGAGGCTCAGACGCTCTGCCGGTGAAAAGACACGGTCCACCCTTATCGGTTCTGGATTGGCGATAGAGTTCACAGTCTCGAATTCGAAACTGTGAAATGGGATGTCTTCTTTAGAGTGTTGGATATCGATGACCGGGATGTCTGGTTCAGTGGCAGTAGCATTGGAAGGAATGATGAGCTCCTTCTCTGCATGGATAGAGATCACTTGATTTACACAGATATACTTCACTCGTTGATGCAGGGTTGATGGCACAGCTCCAACCTTGTGCAGCCACGGTCGTCCGAGCAGCATGTTGAAAGAGGCTGATATATCCAGGATTTGGAATGTGATGGTAGAAACTTCTGGACCTATCTGTACCTCTATGTCGACCTCCCCTTCCACTGATCGGCGGGTGTTGTCAAATGCTCTGACGCATATGGTGCTGGGTCGGAATGAAGAAGGACTGATTCCCAGGCATTCCGCGGTCTTGAGTGGGCAGACATTTAAGCTTGAGCCATTATCGATAAGGACCAGCGGAACACAGAGGTCTTTGTATCGTAAGGCTATGTTGAGGGATCGCCCATGATCTCGTCCCTCTGGTGGCAACTCATTATCGGTGAAGGTGATGGCGCACGGAGCCAGTAGCTGTCCAATCATCAATGCAATCATCTCTGGTGCCGTATCGGAGGAGACATGAGCATCATTCAAGGTCTTGGCAAACATTTCTCGGTGTATGCGAGATGTGCAGAGTAGCTCCCATACTGAGATTTGTGCAGGGATTGACTTGAGCTGAGTTGCTACATCGTATGCGGCTTCATTTTTGCTGCCGAGGCCTGAGAGGACGCCTTTGGGATCTCCTCTGTTTTGATTATCTCTTCGGATGCAACGCCCGTTGGGATTCATGTTTCCCACTTCCGCACATTCTGGATAGTGCCATGGAACTTCTTTGTAGTTTTCCTCCCTTTTGCCTTCTAGGACCACTGGTTCTTGCAACGGTGCTGGTGTGGGTACCAGATCTTCCTCGTATAGAGCTTTTGCCTTGAGAACTACATTGTTGCCTGTGCTGAAGGGGTAGTATCGAGGCTTGTCTTCATAGACCACATAAGGTCGTGGTCCTGGCTTGACTGTTCCTGGGGCAGGAGGCTCCCATGGAATGAATACTGGTCCTCTTGATATGGCAGGAGGTTTCTCTGTTCGTCCGAGCTGCCGTAGCGTGATTGATATGCCTCCGGGACTTGCCCCTTGCAATATGACAGGCTTGACTGGAAGAGATCCTTCCAAGACAACGGGCTCTTGCTGCTGATGAGTATAATCCTTCCATTGCGGATTGGATTGTTCTGGAGTTGCCCCTTGCAAGATGACAGGTTCGTATGTGGGCTCAATGTATGATTGTGCTCCTTCCAAGACGACTGGTTCCCAGCTTGAATGGTTGTAAGGTGCCCCTTGAACAACTGGTATATCATATGGAGGTGCTCCTTCAAGCACGACTGGCTCGGAGATTGAAGGAAGAAAGGGACTTGCCCCTTGCAAGACTGGAGGAGGATTTGTCGGCTCATAAGTGTAGACATGAATGGACTGGATAGGGGAGAAGAAGCGATCGATATGGTCCCCTTCTTCTATACTATTGACTGCAGGGCCACGAGACGAACTGGGGTCCGTTGGATGCTGAGGCAGAGGATTCTGAAGGATGTTGGTGGAAGCTGCTGGAGAAGTTCCAGGGACCGAGATGACGATCTTGCGGTCATCAATCAGGTCTTGTATGGCATTCTTCAAAGTATAGCATCGGTCAGTGGCGTGGCCACGTCCTTGATGGTAGGCACAGTACTCATTTTCTCGGTAGTTTGGAGGCAGAGGATGAGGCGGAGGCCTAGGTGTCATCAGAGTGAGTAATTGCTTTTGTACCAGCGTAGTCATGATTTGACTAAGTGGTTGACTGAGTGGAGTGAACTTCCTGAACTCCCTGTAATTCTGCCTGTTCTGGTATGAGTATTGGCCATTTCCCCTGAACTGCTGCTGTTGTCGAGGTGGCTGTGGCTGAGGATTCGGTTGTGGCTGATATCGCTGAGGTTGATGCTGAACTTGATTCTGCTGATACTGTTGACGTCCTTGTGGGGGAGCACGTTGATTTCCTTGAGCAGCGGTGTTGATGTTGTTTACCTCTGTTGGGCGGGGAGGAGAACCATTGCGGTTTCCATTCCCGTGCCCGATAGGTCTTCCTTCCACTCTGTTCCTCTTGACTGGAGTGGCTTGATGAGGCCATGGGGAGATCGTCCCGGCCCGGATTCCTGCTTCAACTTGCTCTCCAGCACGGATCAATTGTGAGAAATTCGCATATGGATGCGAGATGAGATACCCGGATATGCCTGGGTATGTTGAATGAACAATCATGGAGATTTGTTCTTCATCGTCGATGGGTGTCCGCATTCTGGCTGCCATAGCCCTCCAACGTCCCACATAAGCTGATAGTGTTTCATCACTCCTTTGCCTGAGTGCTGCAAGGTCGGCTCTTCTGGGTGCCATGTTGAGATTATATGCGAATCTGTCGACGAAAGCCTGGGAGAGCTGTTCCCATGTTCTGATGCGGTGGCAGTCCAATGAAGTGTACCAATCTAGGGCATCGCCCTTCAGAGATTTTTGGAACAATCGAATGAGGGCCCCTTCGTTTCCTGAGATTGCACTCAGCTCTCCACAGAAGGCCTTGAGATGTGCTGTGGGACAACCGCTGCCGTCGTATCTTTTGAACTTTGGAACCTCAAAGTTTTGAGGTACCCGAGCATCTGGGAAAGGACACAAGTCTCTGAACTTGGTCGAAGGTAAGTCGATTCCTTGTTGTCGCTGAAGCTGATTTTGCAAGATCTGGAACTGCTCCCGCAACTCGTCCAGTCCTGAGTGATCTGTTCGAGCGACTGGTGCCTCCTGGAGTAAGGCACGTTCTTCTTCGGCATAGTGGTCGATGTCTTCGACCCTATGGGCTTGCTGAAAAGCAACCGCGGGTTGCTGAAATTGATTTGATGACTGAACTGGATTCTGATGAACTTGTGCTTGAAATGATGGTAACTGAACTGGAGACTGTACTGAAGGTTGAACTGGAACTTGCTGGAAATTGACTGGATTTTGCTGAATTGAAGATTGCTGGAAATTAACTAGATTTTGCTGAATTGAAGATTGCTGGAAATTAACTGGAATCCCATCGGCGGGGATGTGCTGGAATTGAAAAGTGCTCCTGTTTGCAGGAGGCTGAGATGCTGGGAAGTGACCCCCTTGTTGGGTATTCGCCACTGTCCGCTGATTGATGTGGGCTTGACACTGACCCCCATTGTGGGCATTCGCCAGTGCTGTCCCTGTTGCTGGAAATTGAATTGAAATCCCATCGGCGGGGATGTGCTGAAATTGAAAAGGTGTCCCATCGGCGGGGACATGCTGAGATCTACTGAGATTGTTGTTTGCAAGATTGACTGGAAGCTGACTGGATGTTCCTGCAATGGAAGTGCTCTGAGATGGCCTTGTCGTCGCAGGCAGATATTGAGAAGGATGCCCCATAGCGAAGGGCTGAGATGGCTGTTGTCGGTAGTCTTGGGCAGACTCCGATGGTTGTGCTTGATTTGAACTGGAGGCCGGAAGGACCCGGCATGGCTGCTGAGCTTGCTGAACTGGGCCAACCTGATTGTTGGCTGCTGCGGTGGTTTGTGCTTGCATGAATTGCAAGAGCATTTCTTGCATTGCTCTCATTCCTTGTGCCAATTCTTGTATGATTGGCGTATTGTCAACGGGCTGTTGCGCTGGAGGTTGCGCTTCGGCTATTTCGAGAGCAGGGAAGTGATGAGTTTCTTCTTCGTGGTCCGACATGGCTTGCTGAGCCCGAGTGCGGATTATGCTGCGGAAGGGAAGTTGTCTCCGCGTACGTTGAGCCCGAGGAGGCGCAATGGTGAGGACTGTACTCTACTCTTTTTGGGTTTTGGGATTTTCTATTTTTTTTTGGTTTTGGAATTTTCTATTTTTTTTTTTGTGTTTGGGTTTGGGTAGAATGCTATGCAGATGAGATTGTATGAGTATTAATGACTTTCAAGTACGGGAAGGATTCTGTTTTCAAGTTGGATCACGACTAGTGGGACTAGCTAATCCCCAGTGGAGTCGCCATTCTGTGGACCCTCGCCGATTTCTCCGTGCTCCCACAAGACGTCGTTCTCCCTTTCCTTTCGGAAGAAGAAGAAGAAGCGGTGCGTGAGTGCGAAATCGCCGTTTGTGCCACTGGCTTGCCTCGTTCTCGAGGGCTTTGTTTGGTTGTCGTGTTAAGCTGGATATGTTTAAATGAGTTTATATAAGACCAGAGTCGCCACTAGCCAGTTACTTCGAATCTACAGTCGGCTAGGCCCCGTAGAAACGTTAGAGAAGGGAATCCGAAGATTCCTTCCTCTAAAATGACTCCTGTTGATCTGCGGTCAGAGATTCAAGGTAAGGGATCACGGTTACAGGGTGGGAAGAGGTTAAGCACCCCACACACTGCCCGTACCGAAGTACGGTCTCTACTTCACAGAATCGATCGAATACTTGAAAGTCTAATTTAATCCTCGTATATTCTCATGAATGACATGATGCATGAATGCGGGTCTGAACAGTAAGAGTTTCTGATGGGCAGGTTCCAACAACGGGCAAGCCCAGAGCATACGCTCGAACTGACAGGTGCTTAATATAAAGACATATGCATGTGTGCTTGAGTAATCAAAGTGTTTTATGGTGAAGCGTGAATGCAGGTCTGAACAGTAAGAGTTTCTGATGGGCAGGTTCCAACAACGGGCAAGCCCAGAGCATACGCTCGAACTGACAGGTGCTTAATATAAAGACATATGCATGTGTGTTTGAGTAATCAAGGTGCTTGTAGTAAAGCAGGGGGGTTGGAAGAAAAGTAAATGTTGCACTTATGCTAGATGCGAATGAGATGATGCTGGAAAAAGAGTAGCTGGGTGGACGGAGGTGTCGCAAGGATTGGCTTCGAGTGGCTGGATTAGGACTTAGATGGCTTGAGAGGCTTGGACCAGTGGTCAGGCTGGGCTGGACCAGTGTTAGACTCTCCTCACTCGGGCTCTCCTTGGTGGGAAAATGGGCAAAGGGCACTCGAAAGGATGAACTCTCTCTGGACTCGAAGAGCTTCGAATTGATTTGAATAGATTGTTGAAATGAGAAGGGGAGGGGGGTATTTATAGCAGCGGACAATGGCAGATTGCGTAATTTTGTCCGGGCGGCCTGCCATGGGCCGCCCGTACGGCCGCTCCTCGGTTTCCAGCGAGTACGGTCGTTCCCTCGGGGCTGCTGTTGGACTCGCTGGTCGACTCAGTGAGTTGACTCAGCGGGTCGACTCGGTGGTTTGACTCGACGGGTTGACTCGACGGGTTGACTCGGTGTTTTGACTCGACGGGTTGACTCGACGGGTTGACTCAGCGGGTTAACTCAGCGAGTTGACTCAGTGAGTTTGACTTTTTTTGGGATTTTTTGACTGGCCTTTTTTATGGGGGGTTTTTCAGGGTGATTTTTAGGACTGGGTTGACTGGGTTCAGGCTTGAACTGGGCTATGGAATGGGGCTTACAAGGGTGAGTTTGGCTGAGTTTGGACTTGGGATTTGGGGGTATGGTCCTCCGTTCAACCAGCTATCTCTACCAACAGTGTAGCCGAAGGTGGGGTGTCTACACTTTCCAAGTCGGGGCTATTATCGCAAAATTGCCCCCGAGTTGGACTGAATACAGGAAGAAACTGTTACATAAAATCGAAGATTATTCACCGGAACAAATCCAGAAACATATCTGAATAGAAGAAGAATTCCGAAACCGTGAAAAGAAAAAAGAAAATAGAAATTCCTCATCCAAGGTGCAAGCAGTAGAAGTACCTAAAACAAGAATCCTGAAAAGAACGGTTCCCTGAAACCCAATAAAGGAAAATTCAAGAAACCACAGAAGAAAAACTAAAAGTTCAAAGGCCCTTGCCATGTTTGTGGGAAAATCGGGCATTACGCTCGAGTATGCCGTCTTCAAAAATAAAAAAATGAGGCAAGTGCAGTTGAAGAAGACATAGTTGCCATGATCACTGAGGTAAACATGATCCAATGCAAAGTACCCAGTTGGTGGTATGATACAGCTGCCACAATCCATGTAAGCTATGAAAGATCAGCCTTCAAAACTTATGAGGACGTGACCGATGGTCAAGAGGTCCAAATGGGTAATGAAGTCCGATCGAAGGTCGTAGGCAAAAGAACCGTGAAACTAATTTTTACCTTTGGAAAGAAAGTGATCCTAACTAATGTGCTGCATGTCTCTGACATGAGACGAAACTTAGTTTCTGGGGATCTTCTGGGAAAACCTGGAATACGGGTAGTATTTGAGTCAGGAAAACTGATTCTATCGAAGAACGAGAATTTCTTTGGTAAGAGATATGCTTGTAATGGGATGATAAAGTTTTCCTTGAATGAAAGTAGCTCTTCTGCGTATATGATTGAATCTGTAGCATTGTGGCATGCTAGATTAGCATACATAGGTTATAGTACCTTAAAATTCATGTCTAAGAATGGCTTCATCTCATACACAGATAGTCAAAATGACAAATGTGAAGCGTGCATAAATCCAAATTTACAAAGAAACATTTTCTTAATGTTGAGAGATCATCTCAAATATTGTTGGACCTGATACACACTGATATCTGTGAGTTAAATAGCATTCTTACACGTGGAGGAAGAAGATACTTTATAACCTTCATCGACGATTGCTCCAGATATGTACATATATACCTTCTAAAGAATAAAGATGAAGCACTCAGCATATTCAAGATATATAAAGCAGAAGTGGGAAATCAACTAAACAAGAAAATAAAAGTTCTTCATAACGACAGAGGAGGAGAGTATTTTTCAAATGAATTCTCTAACTTTTGTGAAGAACATGGTATAATATACCAATGCACTGCATCGTACACACCACAACAGAACGGTATAGCTGAACGGAAGAATAGAACCTTAGTAGAAATGGCCAACTCAATGCTAATACAAGCAAAGTTGCCAGTAGGACTTTGAGGAGAAGCACTTCTCACAGCGTGCCACATCCTAAATAGAGTTCCTTCTAGGAAGTTTAACACTTCACCATATGAAGTATGGAAAGGTAAAAAATCTAATCTAGGATATCTTAAAGTGTGGGGGTACTTCGCATATTGTAGAATGCCCGATCCCAAAAGAATTAAATTAGGATCCAGAACTATTAAGTGCGCCTTTGTAAGGTATGCACAAAATAACAAAGCATATAGACTCCTAGACTTAGAGTCTAATACAATCATAGAGTCTAGAGATGTTTAGTTCTTTGAAAACTCACTATCCTTAGAGTCAAAGGATAATGAAATCCAAACTCCAACAGAGAAACCAATGGTAGAAGCTCAACAAGAAGTTGAAGCTCCAATAGAATAATGTATGAGTCAAATGATAAGAGTAGAAAAGAGTCTTGATCCTGAACAGATAGACTCTCAACGTATCTCTTTTCATCTCGTAGAAGGAGACAGAGAGAATGTTATTAGAAAGATACCTATAGTTGTGACTATAGAAGATGATCCAACAACCTATAGAGAAGTTGTAACTTCTAGAGATTTGGCTTTTTGGAAAGAAACTATCAATGATGAGATGGACTCGATTATGTCAAACCAAACCTGGGAACTAGTGGATCTACCTCCAGCTTCTAAACCCATAGGGTGTAAGTGGGTATTTAGAAAGAAATATCACACTGATGGAACTATTCAAACCTTTAAAGCTAGACTAATAGCTAAATGATTCAGACAAGAAGAAGGAATAGATTATTTTGACACATACTCACCTGTGGCGAGAATAACATCTATTAGAATTATGTTTGTTTTAGTATCCTGTTGGAACTAGAAAATGAACCGCGGGGAACATTTTCTGAAATGTGGTGCTTTGTTGCTCTAGGGTTCTGAGTAATAGAAAACATTCATAGACAATCACAAGCATTCACAAAAGTACACAAGAGAAGAGATATCGCAAGGCGAATTTATTCCAGAGATTCTGAGATCTTGTACATTCCAGGCCGTGATCTGGCACGAGCCCTTAATTACATCGAATGATCGATGACCCTTGATTAGAAGGCAAAAGACTAGTCAGCAGGGACTATGGTCTTAGAGTTTATGGTCATAGAGACCTGTATTTCTTTTGCTGTGTACTGAACCACCTTTGTATTAGTCAGATGTCTATGTCCCATATTTTGGCCGGAGACCCGGGCTGAGACTGTTAGGGTTTATGACTGAGATGGGCGACTCTGGGCCCGCGCCTGTCAATGTAGGGACAGGTGACCTCGGAAAGTCCATTCTACAGTTGTGTGTACCTGCGTAACCCAACCAGCGGATACCGTTTAGATGGGTAGGGCATCGACTATTGTGTTGTGGCAGTTGAGAGCAATTGGTTTGTAGAGAATCGAAACTCTTTGGCATAGTTTATCGTGATAACCATGGCCCTGCTTGTCTAGCTTTTGACACAAATCGGATCATGCCTTTACAGTAAACATAAATGACAGCATATTTGCATAGCTCTGGATGTTGGCGGCTCCTTTTCGGGAAGTCACTTCGTTCATCGTGTCGAATCGGGTCAAGCCTCGAAGATGCTCGGTTCTACTTGTTTAGAGTCCTCAAAACGTTCGTTCGACCATTCCATTGCGTCCGGAATGCTTGAAATACCCAAGATAGGCTCAAACAGACCTTGAAAACACTTAAAATTGAGCCCGGTGCACCTGCAAACATGTTTTGTAATTGGCTGATTTTTTGGGTGCGTGGGACTTAATTTACGGGTGCGTGGGGCTCCACGCACCTATCAATTAAATGTCGATTTCATGATGAATAAAGGAGTGCGTGGGTCTATATTCAGGATGCGTGGGTCCAATTTTACATATCTGATTCTTGCTGAATTCACGGACGCGTGGGACCGAATTAATGGACGCGTGGGACACTTTTCGGGTGCGTGGGTGGCTGATGTACTTGTTCGTTTTGACGATTTTAAAGATGCGTGGAGCCAACTTTACAGACGCATGGGACACTTTTCGGGTGCGTGGCCAAACTTGTGGGATTCAGACCTGTAGTGATGTATCTGTGATCGGAAAGGGGATTCCGATGGTCAGAAAGGTATTCCGGCAAGGATTCCGATGAGGATTTTGGGTTTCCGGCCGCAGTAGCTCTCTCTCTCTTTCTTGAATCCTCTCAAATGAACGGGATGACAGGGTATTTATAGGTGAAGTCGGCCAATAGGAGAGCGCCACGTGCCACGCACTTGTCAAACGTCTCCGACGCACCTGTTTATTGATGTGCGGACGCCCGATAACATGCCCCAAACACACTCGATTTTTCGGGTGCGTGGGGCTTAATAGACGGGTGCGTGTGGCTCCACGCACCTAAAATTCGATATTTGACAATCCACGGATTTTAAGGGTGCGTGGACCCATTTTCAAGGTGCGTGGGGTGTCTACATGCCTCCATAATGAAAGATCAATATGCTGCTTTTTAAGGGTGCGTGTGACCATTTTCAGGATGCGTGGGAGTCAAAACACCCTTGGATGGATCCCTGTTTTTGCTGATTTTTTGGGCGCATGGGGTGTCCGAATTTTCAGGGTGCGTGGACACGTAAATGTGGGCTCCACTAATTGGGTTTTGACTTTTTGAGGGTTTGTGGGGCCCGTTTCGTCGCGCAATCACTGGCACTGTTCTCCATAAATAGTAATGAGGTTGCGGGCCCACTTCTGGGCGATTCCGAACACGATGATCGGTGGGGCCCACTAGAGAATTTGGCTAAGTCAGGAAATCCTTCATATTTCCGTTTTGTGTGCACTGGAAGGCATTTCTGCGTGATTTCTTCAGAGGTATGTGGTTATTTTGCTCATTTTAAGAGTCCCCACTATTTGGGACCCCAACACATCCATACATCAGCTGTATATACATCAGATGGATGTAAAGACTGCTTTCCTGAATGGAGACCTCGATGAGGAGGTATACATGGAACAACCTGAAGGGTTCGTTCTTCTAGGAAATGAGAAGAAAGTCTGTAAATTAATTAAATCATTGTATGGACTAAAACAAGTACCTAAATAGTGGCATGAGAAGTTTGATTCTAAAATACTTTCTCATGGTTTTATGCATAATGTAGCAGACAAATGCATATATTTCAAAACAAGTAGTAACTATATAATTGTTATATGTTTATATGTTGATGACATGTTAATAATAAGTAACAAGATGGAAGGTGTAAATAAAACAAAGAAGTTTCTGTCTTTCGTATTTAAAATGAAGGATCTTGGACAAGTTGATACCATTTTATGTATTAAAGTAAAAACTCATAGTGGAGGTTATGCGCTATGCCAATCTCATTATATTGATAAAATAATAAACAAGTTTAAACACCTGAATATTAAAGAAGCGAAAACCCCATTCGATTCAAGTATCAAGTTAAATGAAAATAATGGAAGAACGGTTGCACAATTAGAGTATGCGAGTGTTATAGGAAGTCTAATGTATGCAATGCAATGCACTAGACCAGACATCGCATATGCTGTGAGTAAACCAAGTAGGTTTTCTAGTAATCCCAGTGTAGAACAGTGGAAGGCAATAGGAAGAGTACTTGGTTATTTAAAAGCAACCAAAGATTTAGGGTTATTTTACTCAGAATTTCTAGCTGTACTGGAAGGATATATCGATGCAAGTTGGATATCGAGTGCATGTGATAACAAATCCACTACTAGATGGGTTTTTACCTTAGGAGGTGCAGCTGTATCTTGGGGATCCAAGAACCAAACCTTCATAACTCACTCAACTATGAAATCTGAGTTCATAGCCCTTGCTACAACAGGTAAAGAGGCTGAGTGGCTTAGGGATCTTCTTTTAGAAATTTCATTCTATGCGAAGCCGATATCGGCTGTTTCGCTACATTGCGACAGTGAAGCCACATTAGCTAGAGCCTACAGCGGCACGTATAATGAGAAATCCAGATGTATAATTCTGAGACATGACTATGTAAGACAACTGATTTAAGATGGAATCATTACAATTTCTTAATAACTTAGCTGATCCTTTTACTAAAACTCTAACGAGAGAGGTAATAAGGACAACATCCAGAGGGATGGGGTTGAAACTCTTTTCAAAAGATTTCACCAATGATGGAAACCCAACCAAAAGTTAGAAAATCTCTATAAGGGTTCAATAGGTAAAAACGAGTCACTGATACATGAAAAGTTTCAGCACTAAATTATAAATATATACCTCATCTAGGATTATAGTATTGGCCGTTACAGAAAGAGGGTTGAGTCTCAGAAACTCTTAATGCAGTCCAGTCTTAAGGACAAGTGTTTGAAAGTAATGGAGACACTGGAAGGACTTCACCTATATGAATGTGGAGGTGGTGCTGCCTCTTATGAGAATGAGAGTTTTCTCGAGATCGTTCATGAAACAGGATAAGCACAAGGCCATTAAATGTGCTGAGCAAGAATTGTGGGAACTCAAATAACACATAAAAAGTATGTGTGCAGTATTTTCGGTCCTGTTATCTAAAAATAACTGGTTCAAAGCTGCGATTACCAGTAATTTCGATAGGTCATTGAAATACTTACACTAAGGAAGGATTCAAATCGAAAGATATCTTTCTTTATGCATATAATCTTTTATAATCTGGCAGATATCGTTTTTTTATGTTTTAAATTATTTTAAAACAAGTGGGGGATTATTGAAAAAAATTGTTGTAAAAATAATTTTAAAACTTGGAAAAACGTTTTTGATTTTTGTCTCATATCGGATGGGAGAAAGGATTTTTACCTCTTTATAAGTAGGGTGTTGTGCACCTTATTTATAGTGGAAGAGAGGGAGAATGGTGGCTTGCGTGTTTCAGTGCGAAGCAATGGAACACGGTGCACGGGCACGAGCACGGGCTCGGTCTCGGTCTCGGACTCGGTCTAGGGCACGGGCATGAGCTCGGGCTAGGGCTAGGTGCGAGGGCGTGGTCACGTGAGGCAGTGTGGCTGTAGAGGCGCTAGTGGCGCACTTGGCACTTCGCACGTGCGCATCGTGTCGCAGATGGGTCGCGACCTCGCTGACCGGAGCAAGACTGGTGTGAGTCGCGGTGTGACAGAGGCTAGGTAGTAGGTCAGGTGGCTGGGTTCGGAGTAGAGGAGGTGTTGTGGGTGGGAGGTCTGACAGAGAGACCTCTCTGCTTTTTATAAAGAGCTGCAGGGCTAATTAGAGGGACCTGTGTAACTGCTCATGCAGTAACGGTCCAGACCATGCAGTAACAGCTGCATGTGACTAGCCCAACAGTCAGAAACGGCTAGCCATTGAGTCTAAACAGCCAACATGCAGGTGTGTAACTCCTACATGCACAACAGTCAGAAACAGCCAGAAAACGGCTAGTGTCATTATGGCTCTGGACCAAAACTGCCAGCCACCCTTACCTATATAAACCAGACATGTATGGTTCATTCCAACACAACAATAGCAATTACAACCTCGAATACTGAACCAGCACCCATCTGAGTCTATTAGCCTCTCGGTTTGGTTGAAACAAACCAAGCCACTTAGACTAGTGTAGTGGTCTGTTGCTGCAAGAAGAAGACCACCATACATTCTCCCTTTTTTTCTTTTTTAGTATCTACCAGACAGTGTTACTGAGTTCCATAGTGGTTCCTTCATTTCTTGTTAAATGCAGAATTACATAAGGCTCTTCGTATCCTGAAAGTAATCCGCTTCCAACTTATCAGCAGACTCAAAATTATATTATATTGAGTAGGGGCAAATTACTCTTTAAGGACAACATGTTTTTCACGTGCTTCAACATATCCTTATTTCTCGATTTTTTTTTCCAATTAATTTATTTTCTGAGATCAGAAATTGATCAGCATTTCCGTCGCTGCAGGCTTCAAGTAGACCACACAGTAGGAATTGAAAACTCATCGTTGGAAATCCTTTGGGTTTCAAGGAAGCTTGGAATCAAGTTTATATTTGTGTTTTCCCTTTGTTCATGTATATGGGACCTAATGAAAAGGTTTATTCATAGTGGGCCTTAGGAAGGTTTCTATGGTGAGTGTTATTATCACCGTTGCTTGACGTGGTGTGGTCCACTTGAATCTTCGACCTCCTTCAGTTTTTTTACTTATACCCTAAAATGATACGGCAAAATGGACGAATGACGTGGATAAAACCCATAGAGTGTCACTCACAGCCCCTATTCGTTCCGAGCGAGGGACGGGAGAGTAGTACACTTTTCACCATATAAGCGGTAGGGAGAGTCTCCACATTAAAATCCCCCGAGATACACGGAGTTCACCCACGGCCGAGATCCATGCGTGTGTAGCGTACGCAAGCCGTGGGTCCCAGCGGGTCCAGGTTCCGATGGGTCTAGGGATTGCTTTTAAGGATCAAGACCCGGATTTGTTCGGATTTGGGTACTATCGGGTCTTTGAACCTTGGTTTCGACTGCCCAAGTCGAGGAATGCATGGTTGCGACCACCTGAAAGGATGGATTAGATTAAGTTTGTGCAATTTTGTCATATGTGTGGTGTAAACATTATTTAGTATATATAAATAACTGGACCTGACTCAACCCCTTACTTGGCCCGTTTTCAACCGGATCCAAGATGGCGGACCTGAAACGATCGGGTCGGATCCATCCGGACCTGTGGTTACAGCCCTGTGACCTGCTCCAAATCAGACCCGTTAACACCTCAGTGGCCACGAGTCACAATCTGAAGTCGACGCCGACCCATGAAAAATAAAATTCTCTCAAGTAGTAGTTGCCATTGTGACGTGTACACGGATTGCGTCCATCCTGCGCCATTGAAAACGGCGCGGCTTCTGTGGATCTGACTGTGGGGCCCACCGTGATGTAGATGTACATGTCTCACATCCATGCCGTACATCCATTTTGACGGATCGTTGTAGTGCATGATCCCGAAAAATGAAGTAGATCCAAAACTCAGGTGGACCACTCCACAGGAAACAGTGGTGATTGACTGTTAAAAACTTCTTGTCGGCCACAATGTTTTGGATCACGCTGATATTTGTGTGGTTACTTTATCCTAAAGATCTTTGTGACCTTATCAACAGGATGGATAGCAAATAAACGGTGGCCTCCAAGAAGGTATTAACGGTGAGTATTCAGTCACCACTGTTTCCTGTGGTGTGGTCCGCTTAAGATTTGGGTCTGCTTCATTTTTTGGATCATGCCCTAAAATGCGCTGCCAAAATGGATGAACTGCTTGGATGTAAGAAAAATACATCATGGTGGGCCACACAGTCAAGGTTCCACCAAAGCAGCGCTCCAATGAAAAACGCCTATACATGCGTGGGACCTACAGTGAAAACGGCTAAATGGTGGTCCCACAAGTGGCAATTTTCCATTGGGTCTGGATGGAGTGCCGTATCCTTGTGACGTATCATGATAGGCATGCGTCGCGTTTGGCTTATCCGAATATGGATTCTCAAAACAAAAAGAAAAGCAACCCACTACGCAACCCCATCAGCCCTCTTGCATCTCTCGCCACCGAATGTTTGACGTGTCCCCACCGAAATTGATTGAATAAGAGGTTGGTGTACAGCGCACCATCCTTGCCATGATTGGCAACTTTAAACAATCCACACCCTTAATCCGCGCCGTAGCCGGTGCCGGTCCGAACCTATGTCTATATATATATATATATATATATATATATATATAAGTGCGGACTGGGAGTGCACTCACGCTAAATGGTATACTCATATCATTTGGTTTTTGTATGAATTTCAAACCAGAGAGACATGTCACTTTCGGTGGTGATCGGTCACTCAAAAATTCAAGGTTTCTCCCTATTTTTTATACTGTCTTTGGCCAGTTTTCTACAATTAAGTTAACCACCGAGTTAACTCACTTCAGTTAAATTTTACATGCTGGTTCAAGCCCGTGTACAACGAGTGCACTTTGTGTGTATGGCGATCTCTAGTTCAACTAGTTAGACCACAATTTACAGTCCTAGATAATTACTAACCTATTAAGTACCGATGACATCGAATCCTTCTAAGAAGTTGGCCTCATTGTGGTGATCACCTAGTGCGAAAAGCAATGCCATCCACTCATCAAGTGAGCAACACAATAGCAAGCACAGTATAGCCATTGATAAACACCAATATACAAGTGTGGTCCACTTGATGAGTGGATAGGGCTGACTTTTGTATAAAGTGTTCCTCATGTTAAGGCCAATCTATTGAAATGGTGGATGTCCCATGCACTTAATAAGTTAGAATTTATCCGTAGGGTGGAACATGTGGTCCAACCCGTTGGACTTGACCTTCTCTCTCTCTATAATATGCATAGAGGCCTGCTCTCCCATGCATTGATGCTCATGGGAATTCGTGAGCACCTTTTTTAGGGCTCATCACACATGATGTGAGCCCAAAATCCAAGCTGTGTCCACGTGGTGTAGCACCTTAAAAAACCCCAAGCCCAGATTTCAACCTAATTCAAAACTTTGGTAGGCGTAGCAAAGAGAGGGGCAGATCAAGGGAGGAAACTGTTTCCCTTTTCCATGGCCCATTAAAGTTTTGGATAGGTTGAAAGCTAGGCCCTAGAGGTTTTTTGAGATGCTACATCACGTGGACGGCTCAAATTTTGGTCTCACATCAAGTGTGATGAGTTCTCAAACCAGTGTGCGCGGATATATATATATATATATATATATATATATATATATATATATATATATATATATATATATATATATATATATATAGAGAGAGAGAGAGAGAGAGAGAGAGAGAGAGAGAGGAATGCTCACCTGGGCACTTCTCGTGAGAGAGACTCCGTCCACGTGATGCAGCACCCCAAAAAATTCCTAGGGCCGATCTTTCAACCTAATCCAAAACTCTGATGGGCCGCAGCAGAAAGTAAGAGGCAAACCAAGGGAGGAAACTGTTTCCTTCTTTCATGGCCCACCAAAGTTCTGGAACAAGTTGAAAGATGGGCCCTAGGGGTTTTTCGGGGTGTTGCATCACATAGACGGCGCAGATTTTGAGCTCACATCATGTGTGATGAGCCAAGAAAAAGTGCTCACCAGTTCTCTTAAGAGAAGTGCGCAGAGGAGCATTCCTATATATATATATATATATATATATATATATATATATATATATATATATATATATATATATATATATATATGGAAATGGTACTATGAGGTCGAGCTGTTTGGGCCCCACCATGATGTGTGTCAGGCATCAACATCGGGCATTTGATGGGTCCCTTTCAGGTGATGGGATATCCAAAAAATCAGATGTATAAGGAACTCAGGTGGGCCATACCATCTAAAACCATGCGAAGATATGCCTAAAACATCTAAAATAACTTGGTGGGGCCCACTTGAGTTTTGGATGCGGCTAAAACTTGGTCTAACCCCTCCTCCAAGTGGAACACACACAATGGATGGGCTAGATTTGTGAATCACAATTCTGTGGGCCCAATAATCGATCATGAAGTTCTTAATGGGTGTACAACCCCTCTCAATTGTTGTATGTGGTGTGGCCCACCTAAGTCATGGATTGAGCTGATTTTTAAGCTCGTCACCTACTCTGGAATGGTGCATCTAACTAATGGGGCAGATGCCCTATCCACATCATGGTGGGGCCAACACAGCTCGACCTCATGGGAAGTTCCCATGAGGTCGACCTCATAGTACCATATATATATATATATATATATATATATATATATATATATATATATATATATAGAGAGAGAGAGAGAGAGAGAGAGAGAGAGAGAGAGAGAGAGATGTATGAGCCCAAAGTATGAACTGGCCACATGATGCGTGATGTGGCATTTTAAAAAAAAACCCCAACACTCAACTTTTACCCTAATTCGAAACTTTGGTGGCCATGGAAAAAGGAAAAAGTTTCCTCCCTTGATTTGCCTCTCTCTTTGCCGAGATAGCCTACCAAAGTTCTAGATCAGGGTAAAAGTTAGGCCTTGGGGTTTTTTGGGGTGCTTCATCACGTGGACAGTTCAGATTTTGGGCTTATATCACGTGAGATGAGTTCTCAAAAAGTACTCATAAGTTTTTGTGAGAACGGGTGTGTAGGTGAGCATTTCTATGTGTGTGTATTCAGGTCATTTTTATTAATGCAATACATAATAATTCTTTGCATGGTTGTTCATGGAATATATAACAATTCTTTGCAAAATAGTGCTTGAAATAACATGGAATGGAACTAGGACATGACATTGTAGTTACTTTATGAATAATGATTTGCATTACTTAATGATGATTAGTCGATAAGGCTAGAAGTTCCCTGAGCCCACATGCATCCTCCATTAAAATACTAAAACAAGATCATGCATATTAAGAGCAATCTAACCTGTTCTTGGGTACTTTTTATTATATAAAAAAAAAGGTCTTAAGTTTCAATTAGAATATAGTCATTTAAGCTGCGAAGTCCAATAGAAAATCGCCTCACAACAATTTAACTTTAGCAAATAACTTTAATATCAAGCAAACATTATAGAGGAAAGTTTAAGAATGGATTAACATCATCTTGATCATTCAAATCCAATATGATCATTGCCAATCCACACTATCTACCAGCAACAAAATTAATTTCTCCCACTCTTACTTTATAATGGATATAAAAAAACAAGAGAGAACTAGTGGGTGTTGGAGGAGCCTTCAAACTGTGCTGGAATTGGGTGCTCAGACTGGTTGACCGACCGGTCTAATTTTGGCCTAGGGAGCACAACAAGGTCTCTGGATAGTTTCCGTGTGTTACGGACTGGTTGGCTGACCGATCGACTGTGGAGGCAAGACAGGTCGAATTTAGAAGTTTCCTCTCTGGACTATTTTGCACCATGTGCGACCAGTCGTAGACCGATCAGCAGTGGACTGCGACTGGTTGTGCGCGATGGCGATGTTATGCATGGTTACGCAAATCTGCGTTACATGTTTCTAATTTTCGATTATTTGCTATATATATGGCATAAATCTGGGATTAGGGGGTATTATAAGGTGTGCAAGGTTTCCTAATTGTATTAGGATGAGGGGAGAGCATTTTGAGAGAGAGAGAGAGAGAGAGAGAGAGAGCTTGAGTTTTCTCTTGGGTTTCCTTACTTGTGGGTTATTCATCTCTGTAATCTTCTGTTAATCGTAGTGGATCGCTCTGTGCCGTGATTTTTTACCCGTTGAGGGGTTTTTCCACGTAAAATCGGATTGTCTATGTGTGGTTGATTGTGTGTGGGTGTGATTGCCTTGTGTTGCTCGTTTGATTCCAAAATTTGTTATGTGTTTGGCTTGCTTCCGCTGCCGATTTTTCCAACAAGTGGTATCAGAGCTATCGTTAAGGTAGAGCAGAATTCGGATCTAAAATGAGAGCATGGCATCTAGCACAAGGTTTGACATAGAAAAGTTCTCTGACAAAAACAACTATGAACTATGAAAGGTGAATATCGAAGCCCTCCTAGTTCAGCAAGGGCTTGAAGAAGCTCTTGGGAAGCGACCTAAGGCTATGAAAGAGGATGAGTGGATGAAGCTTGATAAGAAAGATGAAACCTCAATCCAGTTGTGCTTAACGGATGATGTCTTCTATAATGTCATGAAGGAGAAAACTGTGGCTGATACGATAGCGAAGTTAGAGAAGGTTTATGTAAAGAAATCTCTGAAGAATTGTCTGTATCTGGTGCTTCAGTTGTTTAACCTGAGGATAGCGAAGTGGGTGGATGTGGATGACCATATAGCACGTTTAACAAGCTTATTTACAAGTTGGCAGAGATGGATGAACCGATGAATGATGAATATCAAGCATGCATCGTGCTGAATTCTCTTCCGGAATCATACGAGTCATTCAGGGACTCTTTGTGCACAAGGAGGGAAACCATCAACATTGAGACCATTATCTTAGCCCTTCAGTTGAGGGCGATGAGAAAGAAAAGCGACGATGTGGGTTCTCATTCTTGCTCAGAGGCACTGATTATGAGAGGAAGAAATTCTAAGCATGGTGAGGGATATTCTAAATCGGGGTCTAAAGCCAAGGGCAAAGGGAAGGCCAATGTGCGGTGCTGGAATTATGATCAGGAAGGCCACATGAATGGGGATTGTCAGAATCCCAAGTTGAAACAAGAGAAGTCTAGAAATTCTTCTGGAGAAGGAGCTAATATTGTAAAGGAAAATGGTGATCTTTGTGAAGTATTGACTATATCTGGAAAGATCTCTCTCGGTAGAGAGTGGATCTTAGATTTAGATGCTTCACGTCACGTTTGTCCTTACTAGAGTTTATTCATGGCATACAGAGCGTATGATTATGGATCGGTGTTTGTGGGCGATGGCTACGCTCGCAAGGTGGTGGGTATTGATATGGTGTGCATCAAGATGTTCGATGGGATCGAATGAGTCTTAGAAGATGTGAAATATGTCCCCAAGATGAAAGAAAAATGTGATCTCTCTTGGTGCACTTGAGGTAAAAGGGTGTAGGTTCATCAGTTGTGATCGGTATTGTAAAGTGATGAAAGGGGCACTCGTGTAGATGAAGGCATGGAAGTGTGGTCATCTTTATAAGTTGATTAGGAGTACGTTTCATGGTGGAGTTGCAGGATTAGCAGCAGGATCCGCGGTTGCTCGTATGTGGCAAGTGCCCGAGGGCCACATGAGAAGAGCGGGAATAGGTGTGAAAGTGCAAGGATATGGTTGATCACTACGTCAAAATGGGGAAAAAAGGATGCATTTTGAGACGGTTGAGGACCATCTACAAAATCCTTTGGTTTAAAGACGGTTATAAACTGTCTGTAAATTTTTCGATAGATCTTGACCGTCTTTAATGGAAGGAAAATCCTCCTACAAACGTCAGAAGTGCACCGACCATTTGAGACGGTCAGAATTCGTCATTAGTTGCAGATAAAAGACGGGTTTAAACCGTTTGGCATAAGAGACGGTCGTTAGCCATCTTATTCAGGGTCATTCCAGACGGTCACAAACCATGGATATTACAGATGGACCTCTATCGTCTGTAAATTTCACTTTTGCCCCCCACACGCTCGAGCCCTAGTTTCATTTCCCACGCGCTCTCCCTCTCGCGCCCAAATTTCATTTCCCTCGCTCATGCTCTCCGTCTCAAAGTCCTTTTTCCTTCTCCGTCCTCTCTCAATCCATCTTTCCATCTCTCCCCCTCCCACTCAATCCATCTTTCCCTCTCACGTCTCTCCCTCTCCATCTCTCTCGAAATCCTTTTTCCCTCTCCGTCCTCTCAATCCATTTTCCCTCTCTATCTCCTCTCTCAAATCTCCTTCCGTCTCTCCCCCTCCCACTCTCCCAAAACCCTCGAAAGGAGAATGTAGCTCAAGTCCAGATTCAACATTCCGAGTGGGACCTTCCTGCTGACTGCACGAGCTAGATCTTCACAACAAACAACCTTGAAGTCGAGGCCCATCTCACGTACGACCCAGATTTTCATCATCTAGGTTGACAATTGAGAAACGCATGGCACATCTACACTGCGTGCCTCCTTCACCTGTTTCCTTCTTCAAATCCCCAATCTCTATTTCACCCCCAAACCAGAACTAGGGTTTTTGGAACTTCTCTCGCCATTTCCCCTCCCATCTGGAAATCAGGGTTTCATCTCCAGTGTCGATCAGCAATGGACCTCTGGGATGCCCTTCTCAACTGGTTCAGAAGTGTGGACCCTCGCCGATTTCTCCGCGCTCCCACACGACGTCGTTCTCCCTTTCCTTTCGGAAGAAGAAGAAGAAGAGGTGCGTGAGTGCGAAATCGCCGTTTGTGCCACTGGCTTGCCTCGTTCTCGAGGGCTTTGTTTGGTTGTCGTGTTAAGCTGGATATGTTTAAATGAGTTTATATAAGACCAGAGTCGCCACTAGCCAGTTACTTCGAATCTACAGTCGGCTAGACCCCGTAGAAACGTTAGAGAAGGGGATCTGAAGATCCTTTCCTCTAAAATGACTCCTGTTGATCTGCGGTCAGAGATTCAAGGTAAGGGATCACGGTTACAGGGTGGGAAGAGGTTAAGCACCCCACACACTGCCCGTACCGAAGTACGGTCTCTACTTCACAGAATCGATCGAATACTTGAAAGTCTAATTTAATCCTCGTATATTCTCATGAATGACATGATGCATGAATGCGGGTCTGAACAGTAAGAGTTTCTGATGGGCAGGTTCCAACAACGGGCAAGCCCAGAGCATACGCTCGAACTGACAGGTGCTTAATATAAAGACATATGCATGTGTGCTTGAATGATCAAGGTGTTTTATGGTGAAGCATGAATGCAGGTCTGAACAGTAAGAGTTTCTGATGGGCAGGTTCCAACAACGGGCAAGCCCAGAGCATACGCTCGAACTGACAGGTGCTTAATATAAAGACATATGCATGTGTGTTTGAGTAATCAAGGTGCTTGTAGTGAAGCAGGGGGGTTGGAAGGAAAGTAAATGTTGCACTTATGCTAGATGCAAATGAGATTATGCTGGAAAATGAGTAGCTGGGTGGACGGAGGTGTCGCAAGGGTTGGCTTCGAGTGGTTGGATCAAGACTTGGATGACTTGGGAGGCTTGGACCAGTGGTCAGGCTGGGCTGGACCAGGGTTAGACTCTCCTCACTCGGGCTCTCCTTGGTGGAAAAATGGGCTAAAGGGTGGAGAGATGGACTCAGAGCTCTCGGGCTGAAATGGATTCGAATGGCTTGTTGAAATGAGAAGGGGAGGGGGGTATTTATAGCAGCGGAGAGTGGCAGAAGTCGTAATTTTGTCCGGGCGGCCTGCCATGGGCCGCCCGTACGGCCGCTCCTCGGTTTCCAGCGAGTACGGTCGTTCCCTCGGGGCTGCTGTTGGACTCGCTGGTCGACTCAGTGAGTTGACTCAGCGGGTCGACTCGGTGGTTTGACTCGACGGGTTGACTCGACGGGTTGACTCGGTGTTTTGACTCGACGGGTTGACTCGACGGGTTGACTCAGCGGGTTAACTCAGCGAGTTGACTCAGTGAGTTTGACTTTTTTTTTTGGATTTTTTGACTGGACTTTTTTATGGGGGGTTTTTCAGGGTGGTGTTTAGGACTGGGTTGACTGGGTTCAGGCTTGAACTGGGCTATGGAATGGGGCTTACAAGGGTGAGTTTGGCTGAGTTTGGACTTGGGATTTGGGGGTATGGTCCTCCGTTCAACCAGCTATCTCTACCAACAGTGTAGCCGAAGGTGGGGTGTCTACAAGAAGGTAAATTCTCCGTCTTCCATCCTTTCTTTTTCCATTTCATTAAAATCGCATGCATTTTCTCTTCCTTTTTGGGTGTTTTGTCTTTGATTTTAGGGTTTGGTTGTTTGCTGTGAATCTGCAACTAATAGGAGTTTATATTCACAACCCCCTCTGATTGTTAGACAGAACCATCCTTTCCAGTCATGGGAAATGATTCAATTTTTAAAGTTCTATAACCATGGGAAACGAGTCAATGCAAAAATTTTCACTGTAATTACGGTGAAATGGGCCCCACACAATGCTTGTGGGACATCCATTCTGACCATTGTGCATGCGTTGGCTTGTTTGGCCATGGCCCCAACAATTAGGCTAAGTGGAAACTCATGTGGGCTATGCTTCAGGGAACCGTTGAGAGGTGATGGTAACCCTTGGGTTTGTGGAGGGGTCATGGTGCTGTGTTTGTGCAATCCAATCCATTCATTCGAGACATCTACCCCAGATGTGTGGATGCCAAAAAATGATCCAGTGCAAACTAATGGTGGGTGTTCCCCTGTCAACTATTTTTGCTCGTGTGGCCCACTTGAGGTTCCTTTGGCATGGTTTTCGGGCCCGTGGTCAAACAAGCAAGGGCACGCATGATGGTTGGACTAGATGTCCCACGTGCATTCTGTGGGACCTATTTCAAAAAGTTTTGGATTATGCTCGTGCATTGTTTGTTGAAATGATGGAAAGAGATGTGGTTAGTTATGTTGCAATGATTTTTGGATACATGACTTATGGGTTCGTTGACCAAGCGATGGATCTCTTTCGACGAATGGAGAACCCGACTTTGAGCACATGAAATGCTATAATTTTGGGTTTGGTTCAGAACAACCGCCACTGATGTTCTGGAAGTTGTCTCTGAAATGCTTGCCACTAGTTATGGACTGATTCTGTTACGCTGGCAAGTGTTCTTCGCACCTTTTCATTGTTTTTTAATGTTAATAGTAGTAAACAAATTCACTATTATGCCACCAAAAACCATTGTGACTGAAATGTCTATGTGGCGACCGCTCTGATCAATACATATGCTAAAGATGGATTTCCCATGTGATTACTGATGTGTTTCTGGATCCCAAGAGTGCAATACATCTGTCAATACAGATATGGAAAACAATGCTTGTAAGCACCAAGCAACCAATGAATTTACCTTTAATTGGACAAAATATCATACAAAAGTTTTGGACACTGTTTGTTGATTGCTTATTATTTATGTATATACACTGGGAAGCTGAAATTCAGGCAGCTTGTAGCATGCTATGCAATGTACCTGTGCAGACGTTACAACATCATTCCTGAATGCAAAATTAGGAGGTTCTGATGACAAAAGGCTGTGATGCAAAGATGCTCTTTGCTGCATTGATCTTAACTAGTTATTCCAAGCCAGGTTCAACAGGCTTTCTGCATTCCACCCATTGATCTTAACTAATGAATGGAAGGGATAGACATTCCAAGGGTTCTTAATGGAATGCACTAATTTTGTTTCCATTACAACAGAGAATGATATGTGATAAAGTTTAGTTTGCCTAAAACAGATCGTCTCATTGTCTATCTTGATCATGGAAGTTACGTGCAAAATGCAGTGAATGGGATATGCTAGTGGCAAATAGGAAAAGAGAATGGATCTTAGCATTCTTATTTCACTTTTGATTTTGGTGGAAAAAAAAGGGAAAACAGCCTCCACAAACACTTAAGATTTTGGTAGTCCATTCATTACTAACATTCCTATTCATAATGTTCGATTCTGTCTATTCATAATGTACATAGCCATAGTTGTGTTATCATCTTTTGTTGTTTTCTGCTTTGTTGTCCTAAACTATGGGTGGAGTTTCAGGTTTTAATATGGAGTGAAAACTGCAGGGATTTTGAAACCACATATGCAAGAACACCTGGTGTTCTGATTAGCGTAGTTTTCAGCTGCAACACCTTTCCATGCCTGCCACTTGGTACTGGATGTAGGGGTGGTGATGGACAAGGGCCAGGGGCCCGTGCTGCCTGGCTAAGGGCGGGGCCTTGGATCTATTAACTTGTCCTGTGGGCAGGGCTTGGGCGTGAGTCATTTTACACTTACCCTGTTTGGGCCGGCCCTACCTCATTTGTACATGTGTTTTATCCTACAAATATGTAGTTTCAACCCTTGGTTAGGCAGCATATGCATCTTGCATGTACGCTGTTGGTTTCATTTTCCCCTTTTTTTTTTTTTTGTGTGCAGCTCATTTGATGAACAGGATTAAGAACATTCAACACGAGAAGTAGGGATTTGATCAATTTCAGGCTAGGTTGGGTTGAACTTGGGCCCAACCAATTTTTTTGGGCTTGTACCCAAACTCCCAGCCCATTGCCACCGTTATTTCAATTTGTACATGCAATCCTTGTAAAAGGTTGGCCCCATCATGAAGATCCCCTAACGTAAAATTCTGGCTGATACATTTTGCAAAGTTTTTTCTTTGGTTGCATAACCTAGTTCGTTCAAAAGGTTGTTTCCATTATGAAGAACCCCTAGAACCATGTTGCAAAGCTTTTCTTTTATTTTTTATTATTATTATTATTATTTTTTATAAACTAGTTTGTCGATGGTTGAGACTCAAATGTTAGGACTTTTCTGGATGCATTCTTACTTGTGCCATTTCTTTTTTTCTTTTTTCTCCTTTTTCTCCTTTTTCTTTTTTCTTTTTTCTGTTTTGATGATTCCTACTTATGTCATTTCGGTTGTGGATGGACAGAAATCTTATTTGTCCATCTTTTCAATGTTGGAAGTTGTCCTGCTCTGATGTGAGTACTTTTGTCTCAAGAGTAAGATCTGCAACTCAAATTGTAACCATAAAACAAGTAGTTGCATTACTAGGGAAGGTTAATAGCATCACGGGAAACTTTTTTCTTACCACCAAAAGGACTCGATTAATAGGTTGGTTAAAATCATCCAATCCATGTGATTTTAGCATATAGCCTTCGCCTTCCTTCACGAACGTACAAATCTAACACCCTGATCCACGTATCTCGAGATCTCATTCCCTCTCTTTCCCCTAACCCCCAATCTCTTGAGCTCTCGTTCCCTCTCTGGCCTCTCTCGATTTCTCAGCACTGTCACTGCCCCCGCCATCCCTCCATCGCTGTCGCAACTGCCACTGCCATCCCTCTCTCCGAAATATGCAGCAGACTGGCACATCTGATTGCTTCGCTTTTAATTTTAAGTTCACCGTTTCAAAAGATGACAATATATACTTTTTGGTTGGCTTGCTGACTATATAAAATTTATTTTACTAATTGATATGATTTATTTTTTCGATGTAAATAGATGGGATGGGAGTTGCTCTTGCTTTTTCTGAACTTGATTGCAATCTGTTTGGTTTGCATCGCTTATTTTGTTTGTCGTAACTGCAAGTATTGATTTCAAGGGATAAGGGAATTCTAAAGAAAAGCTCTCTTCGTTCATGTTATGCAATATTTTCTTAACGGTATTTCCAACAGACATAGATGCTTATGGCCATATTCTCAGTCTTTAAATCTTATGCAATACTGGGTTTCATGGATGCTTCCAGTAATGCACTGCTGGATTTATCACTGATGGTCTAATATTGCTTATTTCCTCGAAGGTTACATGGTCATACAAAGCCCTCCCAAGTCATGGTTATGTGCATCTTCTTTTAGTAGAAGTAGAACTATGTATTTAACTTCCTTCTCAGTTCTCTTTCTTCAATTTGCGAGTTGTGACAATTTTGACAAGTTTATTATTTGGGCAAATTGGCTTTGTAAAAGTCTTTATATATGTATAATTATAGAGATGGAATGGAGATGCCATTGGGTTTTTGAATGAGTGGAAGTATTATTTTCTCATTTGTTGAGATGGTACTAGACCCAATAAGAGACTCTTCTAGAGAACCATTGGTGAGACTGTTGGTTCATATCTTTGTTGAGACTGCATGCTTATCTTTTTTCCTTTCTTTTATTCTATTTGCTACTGCAAGTGAAGAGATTATCAATTTTGTAGCCATTGGAGGAGATTGTCACCATCACAGTGGTGCGTATGCTCTAATTTTAATTAAGTTCAATTTCATTCAACTTGCTAAATCACTTGCCTATATTTTTAATGCAACTGGCTCATTTAATCTTCTCTAGCATTGGAGCATGATTTAGTGTACATGTGTGGCTGAAGCACCTCTTTAGTCAATTGGCTACAGCTCTGAAATGATGCACTGTTTTAAGAAGGTATTTTTAGTGTTCTCATGAAAGACATTAATTTTGTTGCAATAAAGATGTCTTTTTGGAGGATATCTTTATAAAGACTTTGTTCCATCACCATTGATGGATGATATTGCTTTTCCTATTATTTGCCTGCAAGAAATAGAACTTACTAATGGAATTACTCATTTCTTATGTTTTCATCTTTTGCGCTGAGATTGCTTTTCTATCGAATAAAATTGTTATGGGATGGGTGTAAATGCTTAAGTTTCTCTCAGTGGATAAGTTCATTATTTTTTATCCATCAGATTATCAAATATTGCAAATATGGTCCTTTTTGCTGCCAAAGCTTATGCCTCGATAAGGAGTGGTTCGTTGGCAATCATAGCATCCATGTTAGATGCTATGGGGATAAATTGCCTATCGTAACTATTGGCCAACTCTATTATATGCTGCGGGGGTAAATTGCTCTATTTTAGAAATAAGGAAAAGAAAAAAAAGAAGAAGAAGAGAAAAGAAGACAGAACTGTATGGGGTCCTGTAAAGTCTACCTTTTGGAATGCAAAGTTCAATACGTTATGAGGTCCTGTAAGGCCTCTTGAATCCCTACATCAATATGCAAATCCCAGATGAATGTACCAAGGTTTGATCTTTCTTTCCATTTTCTGTTTTTTTTCTTTCTTTGTAGTATTTTTGTACTGGTATTAGATGAGGAGGATTAATAATTACATACAACTATAGCTTGATAAGCTTAACATGCGAGACCTTTTTTCCGTCAACATGTCACAAGCTTTAGGAATTCTGAGGCTGATCCACTCATCAAATGGCCCGCAATTGTTGGCCATCCATTAATTCAGATGATGTGGACCACCTGTTACACAGCTTGGATGTCTTGCACATGCGACATGTTAGTGGGAAAACTGTGAAGTGTGATAAGTTTACCATGCTATGTTGTGTGTGATCATTCCTGTTGGTTGATTTCTATTAGCTTGTTGTACTACAAGGCAAGGAATGAAGTCATTTTCCTTTCACATTTGAATTTATAATTAGAATGGAGAAAGATTGCAGTCTGTAATTGTTGTGAATTTTCTTAATAAGCTAATACTGCAATCTCCTTGTTGAAAATGGTATAATTGGGTTTTCAGTTCTAAGAAGTGGATCCATGGTTTGACTGTTGTTATGATGTAAACAGCATTGAAACGGGTAACTGAGAGGGAGATATCTCAGAGTGCTGATGTCATTTATTGCGCGTGTTGGTGCTGGAGATCCTAGATTGGCAAATTTTAGGTTTCGCTAGGTAATAGACACATCTAGTTCTCAAAGTTCAACAACAATAAATCTCGAAATCGTTCATCTTCCCATCTAGATTCATGCAAACTCATTCTTGTGTTTCTCCACATTCTTATCGATGAGTCTACACAGGCAACGGAACTAGAGTGCCTTATTCCTTTGATTCTTGGAGTGAAACAGGTAACTGTCATTTTATTGGCTTAAATGTATGTTGCTCCTACCCTCTCATCATGTTTTTTAATTTGTTAATTTTTTTTTTATTGATACCTTTATTTAAATGTTACCTATTTCTTAACTGATGAGGATTTTTTTATTGATTCCTTAAATTATATCGTTTTCAGCATTGTTATGATATACTTTTTTTTCCAAATGTTTCCAGTTGTAGCTTGCAAAACTTGTTGAAGCATTAGAAAAGCCATGATCCATTTGCTTGTGAACAAACACTTTAAGGTGAAAAAAGACTCACTTTACTCTAGACACTCTTATTCTTTAATTTGTCATATCTTGGGTTGGTTAAATGCGGTTTATATTTTGATAGTAAGTGAAGAACTACAAGAAATGCTAAGAAATTTGGAAATGGCAGTTTTGTTTAGTCCAATCTTT
This sequence comes from Liriodendron chinense, assembly GCA_003013855.2. Taxonomy (NCBI): domain Eukaryota; kingdom Viridiplantae; phylum Streptophyta; class Magnoliopsida; order Magnoliales; family Magnoliaceae; genus Liriodendron; species Liriodendron chinense. The sequence goes on along the minus strand of ML058469.1, from coordinate 11,330,794 downwards.
GCTACAATTGGATTTTCTATTTCTTTTGGTGATTTGGAATATAAGTTCAGATGTTTGGTTTTTCATACCGTAGTACGGGTTTTTGTGATTTTGATTTAGAGGGTCCTATCATATCTAAATTGCATTGGATTTTGGAGTTATGTAAAGTAGAATGGTGAATTTTGACTGGCCATTACTTTGAAGTATATGAGCTGTACTCATAAATGTTTATTTTTCAAATTCTATGAACCATTTCTTAATACAGATAAATCTAAAATAAGCTACTTGAAATTTCTGAAATAAATAACACTCTCATACTTGGAAAATTTAAGAGTAACAACTTTGTGCTTGTCATGAAACAAATGTATTTCTCTGCCCCTTTACAAAATCTATCATAATTAAAACTGCCTCTCAAAATTCTTCCATCCTCATTAATCAAGAGTTGAAATTGGATAATTAATTAATTAACCTCAACAATTATGTCACACAGTTTTCACTAATTCGATGGCCATATGAAGCTAGTGAGTATGAAGGCCTTTTGTGAATTACAGTCAAACTTGCACTAATGCTGCTTTTAAAAAATAGAAATGAGAATTGAGAGAATTGTTCTCATTTGCCAAAGCATGTGTCAGCATTACTCTACAAGAGGTGTGACAAACTAAGAATTCTTTTATAGGATCAAGTAAAAATAAGAATTTGTTACACGGATGGCATCATCCTTAAGATTAGTAATGTCATCCATTTACAATGACTAGCCTTTATGTTCAAATTGAGGGATTATGTTTAACTTCATCCATTTTCTGATTTGTGCAGCAGAACTTTGATACAATGGCCTTCTCTGTCACCTACAAATGCCAGTAAGTACTGCAACGACAAAAAAGTCTCATAGTATCTAAACTATGGATGGATCTTAATTCTACTACTAGGATTTATTTATGTTCACGTTTTGTATTGCTTGAATATTATCTATCAAGTGAAAGAAGCATAGAAAGAATTACTGCAATTTTTTTTAATGCAAGATATGCTTCGACGGCTTCAGGCCGTCTCTTTTTTATAAACTGAAAATTATCGACAGTATCACTGCCTCTTAAATTCTTCATTATCTAGGTGGTAGTGTACTGCAACGACGGTTATGGACCATCGTATTGTGAGGCGGCCCATAACCGTCGTTCATGAACGAAGGTTTCAGACCGTTGGGTAAGTTTTATGACGCACTAAAATAAGACGGCCCCTGCGTCGGTCGAAAACCGTCGAGAATAACAATTTGAGACGGTTTTCAGCTGCCTTTTTTTCGCTGTTTTGGCGTAGTGGATGGAGGCATGAAAAGCGGTGAAGTTATATTGAAGTTAAGATGATGAAGAAAGCAAGGAAGGTTGGATTCGACGTTTGAAGCCTCGGTGAAGATTGTTGGAGGAGTCTTCCAACTGTGCTGGAATTGGGTGCTCAAACCGGTCAGCTGACCGGTCTGATTTTGGCCCAGGGAACACAGCAGGGTTTCTGGACAATTTTCGTGTGTTTCAGACTGGTCGATCGACTGGTCTATGGTGTACTCCGACCGGTTGGCTGTGGAGGCAAGACAGGTCGAATTTAGAAGTTTCCTCTCTGGACTACCATGTGCGACTGGTCGTGCGCAATGGTAGTGTTATGCATGGTTACACAAATCTGCGTAACATGTTTTTACTTTTGGGTTGTTTGCTATATATAAGGCATAAGTCCGGGATTAGGGGGTATTCTAAGGTGTCCAAAGTTTCCTAATTGTATTAAGGTGAGAGGAGAGTGTTTTGAGAGAGAGAGAGAGAGAGAGAGAGAGAGAGAGCTTGAGTTTTCTCTTAGGTTTCCTTGAGCTTAGGTTTTCTCTTGGGTTTTCTTACTTGTGGGTTGTTCATCTCTGTAATCTTCTGGTATTCATAGTAGATTGCTTTGTGCCATGATTTTTTACCCGTTGAGGGTTTTTCCACATAAAATTGGATTATCTATGTGTGGGTGTGATTGCATTGCGTTGCTCGTTTGATTCCAAAATTTGTTGTGTTTAGCTTGCTTCCGTTGGCAATTTTCCCAATAGTGGTAGGATTGTATCTATTGTAGCACCTAATAAAGGAGCTGTACGTGAGAATGCATGTGCATACATGTGTCTATACATGGTGTCCAAATAATAAACATTACTAAACAGAAAACCTACAAAGAAGACTAATTTTATACATATATCATATGTTGAACATGGCTTTATCTCTCCTATAAACAATCATCACATGTTTTATCAAGATTATTAAATATATGCAAAAACATAGATTATGTTCACAAGATTGCAACACGTCTGTTGGGGAAAAAAAAAAAAAAAAAAAGGTCCTGCCCAATAGTCGTTTTTTTTTTTCATTTTCCTTTTTTATTTTTTCTGTTTTCGAACTTTTGTTATTTGAATTATGATTCGAAATAGAATCATGGATTTATGCAGAACCCCAGCATTTTCGACTGTTACCAAGATCAACAAGTTAAAGCTATTGAAACAGGCTTTTAGGGCCCGTTTGGATACCGCCCAATAAATTAATTTTTCCACTTACAGCAGTAAATAAGTAACTTATTTGAGATAATAAGTAAGTTTGGTTTATGATCAATTATTAGTAACCTTTTTTTTTACTTAAAGGTAATCACTTCAGCTTAATAAGTAGAAAAGAAAGGTAAGCTACTTGAGGCATAAATAGCTTATCTTAACTTACTATCCAAACGCCCCCCCACCCCCCCCACCCCAAAAGCCAAGCCACTATGGTATTAATTTCATACTACAGGTAAATGTCAAAGGGTCTACCAATTACCTAATAGATCACGTACGTGGAAAAAAGAAAAGAACATATAGAATGGCTCACTTGGTGCATATCTCTGTGGTAATTGTCTCCGAGATTTTGCAAAAAAAAAAAATTAGCAGTGCAAATTTTTAAAATATTAGCAGTTTTAATTTTTTCCGATTTTATTATAAAATTATCCCAATATTAGTGTGATAATCCATTAAATTTTTAATTAACTCAGTATATAATTATGTCTTTAAATTTCATACATTAATTTTTTTTTAGTTTTAGCAAGATTTTTCCTATATCCTAAGAAAGACCGCAAATTTTGAAAATAGGCGCCCCCCCCCCCCGGATTCATGCAAGCTCCATCACTTTCTCAGTCAGGTGGCCACCACACCGTTAGCTTTTTTTTTTTCTTGTTTTTCTTATTTAAGCAAATGAGCCTTTTCCTTTCCTGCCTGTACAGCCCGAGCCCGGCCACCCACTTTTGTGTAAGATCTGGGCTGTTCATTAAGGGCCCGTTTGGATTGTAAGTTACTTAAGATAAGCTACTTATCAGATAAGTAATTTATCTTGATTTCTACTTAATTAGCAAATAAGTATGTTTGGTTAACAACATGCTTATCAACCAAAAAGTAGGAGAGCTTGTTTGTTTCCACCATCATTCCTCAAGTCTGTTTTGTCCCTGCACATCCATCATCCATCATTTGGAGCCAACTTTTGGTGTGGATTGTTCATTGTGTGGGCCCCTCCATTGATGTGGGCAGTACATTATGTGGGGCCCACCTTAGATGTGGCCATTTGCACTGTTCTTTATGTAGGGCCCACCTTTGATGTTGGACATCCATCAAGTGGGCCCACCATCAATATCCACTGCCCATCATGTGGAGCCACCTTCAATGTGGATTGTCCCGGCCCAAATGTGGTGCCCACCTCTAATGTGGGCCGTCCATCATGCAGGGCCTGCCTTGGATATGGGCCACTCATCATTAGGGCCGACCAATGGTGGGCATCAATGACCGCTGTATCCTGAGGTGCGGTCTATTTGAGATTGGATTCTATTTCATTTTTTGGATGGACCAACAAGGGTGGACAGTGTGGATTTCATGTGCACAACATGTGGCCCCACTACCCAGTGGGCCACTCAAAACTAGTTGGAAAAGCAAATGAATGGCATGAGTTAAACACACCACACTGGCCCAAGGAGGTTTCGACGGTGTCATCATTATCACTGTTGCTTCCTGATGTGGGGTCCACCTGAGGTTTAGATCTGCCTCACATGCTAGCCCCACTCACATCCAAACCAGATGGATGGCACAGATCAAATATATCACAGTGGGTGCAACAAGTTGGATGGTCAACATGGCTGGGCTGTTGCCACAGAAATCAGCAGTTTTGCAGCTATGGACGAGCACCTCCTGTTTCAGTCGGTGGTGAAAAAGTAGAAAAGCAAAATAAAAATGCTGAAACGCTTAACTGATTTTAAACAAATAAGTAATGATCATTATTTATTAACCAAACTAACTTATCTTAAATAAGTTACTTAACTGCTGCCATCAGCAAAAAAAGTAACTTATTTGGTGGTATCCAAACGGGCCCTAAATGCGACTAATGATCACATGATATACAGAAAAAGATGCCCTTGAAATCCTAGGCTTAAATTATAAGCACAGCCGAGGGCCCAGTATTCTGGTCCAAGCTCAGACTGAAGCAGGTCAGGCCTTATAGCTCGACGGGCCAGCCCGTCCATTGATAGCCTATTGAATGACCTGGTCTGAAAGTTAGGTTGGTCAGCTCATCAGGCAGGAAAATGTACAATGAATGTGGACCGTTAACAATTTCATTTTTAAACGGTCAATCTTTCTTGCCGGTGGACGGGTCTCACAATGAGTTTTACCACCTGAGTCTCTGATCCACGTGATTTACATGTGGGCCCATCTAATGCATGGGTCAAATGTTCAAATGTAGAGGTGTGTGGACGTAGGAAAGTTCTTTGGAGAAAGAAAATTGCATCTTTGCATCATAAGTAATAGTAACTCACCAACAATCCTCTGCAACCGTTTGCAGAAGAAGCTTTTTATGCAACTCTCATATTCACTTGAATGTAAAGGTTATTAACATGCATGCAAAAGTTGTTAACATGTGTGCAGCTTATTCATCTTCAGGTAAATGCTATTCAAGTGTATGTGTAGAGTCTACTTATGTTGTTTGTATGCCATCCAACCTATGCATCAAGTGAATCCCATGGTGAAGGGATGACTGAAAATTTTGGTATATACATTTATTAGGTGGCCACACTATAGAAAACAATGAACATCTAGCTAAAAATTGTAAGACATCTTATATATTGCGGAATTGAAGGACCGTATAGTGCATCGAGTATGTAGACTGAATAACTGGATAAAAACATACCTGTCTGGTGGGCCATCTCGAATTAGAGATCTGAATCTTCCTCTCTTGGGATTACTGTAGAGAAAACTTTAGATGGGGGTTGTTTTCAGTATAATCCTGGATTGGGGACCCAGCACCCTTTAAATAGGGTTTGTAGTGAGTGAAACCCACCAAAACACTGCCACCCTTGCTCCACACGAATTTGGCTAACAAGAATCCATGTTCAACTACAATACTGCTACAAGCAGTGTAGACGCGCAACCCCTCTTAATTCTATAGATCACGACTGTAGTGGGGTCCACTGATTAGTCCACATATGAATCTGCATCTGTATTCAAATCTGGACCATTGATTAGTCGGCCTACTATATAGAAAACTTACATTCTCCCATTTGGGTCATACTGTTCAATGTCACGGATTTTAATTATACTTAAGTGGTCAACCAATATGTTAGATTCTGTGGACAACGTCTTTTCCAATCTAGTCCATCAAGACTACTAATACTGGATCGTGGTAGTCTACACAATATTAATTGAGGCAAAGTGAGACGAATCACAGTCACTAGTATCATCAATCTTAATGATGTAGATTGTGAACATGGTCGTATGGTATGAAGGTTACACTCAAGTGTGATTGAAAGTGCCTAACTTCAAGAGGTCTTATGAGCTTTCTTAAGATGTCTCCAATGAGACAATACTAAAATTCTACTATTCTCAAAATATATTGTGCACACCAAATGAGAGAAACAGTATAAACCAAAAGATGGAATCATCAAAGTATATGAGATCTCCACGAGTCTCTGAACAAAATAAATCTATACTGAATCTGAAAACTCCCACTAACTGAATGTATCTACGAGGTCGTAACTCCCATAGACACTACATACTCCTGAAATGGCGCCACAGGAAGCCCTTTAGTGAGAGGATCAATTATGATCTCTTTAGTAACGATAAAGCTTAATAGACACTTGATGATCCCGCACTCTATCATTTATAATATGATACTTTATGTCGATATGCCTCAACCTTGATGAGTGCTCGCTATTGTACGAGAAATGTTTCGCAACTGAATTGTCACAAAAAAATATTTTCATAGGTTTTGGGATATGCTCCAAGACCCATAAACTAATGAGAAAACTCTGTAGCCACACCGCCTGATTTGTAGCTTCGTGACATGCGACAAATTCTGCCTTTATAGTGGATGAAGCTGTGGTGGATTGTTTTACACTTTTCCAAGACACAGTTCCTCCACTCATAAGAAAGAAATGTAACCGGACGTGGACTTTCTTGTGTCGACGCAGCCAGCATAATCTGCGTCTAAATAATCGACCAAATCCAGATGGTCGCTTTTCTGTAAGTGAGTTTAAAGTCTTTCGTCCATTGCAGGTAGCGCAACGCTTTCTGCAGTTACCTGCCAAATATTCCAAACCATAAAAGTAATATCCGGTCGCGTATAGAACTGAGCATACATTATACTCCCACTGCTGACGCATACGAAATTTACTTTATGCAATCCTTTTCTAAATCATTCTTGAGGCACTGAAAAAACTTCTAAACTTGTCACCTTTAGTTATAGGTCATCAAGCATGAAAACAACTTTGCATACCAAATTGCTCGAGTATCTTACTAATGTAGGATCTCTATGACAAATCAAGCAGTCCTCGAGATCTATTCCTATGAATCTCGATGCCTATGATAAAGAAAGTATCACAAAAGGAAGAATCTGATTTCTCATTTATTAGGTTCATGGATCTGCAGTGAAAGTAGAAGTTTATAAAAGTGATAAATTATTTGTGTCCACTCCATGAGACTATAGGGAATGGACCACAAATATCTGTATATATCACTTCTAGTAGTCCTATATTTCTGATTGGTTCATTTTTCCTGATTCTAGTATGTTTTTTCTTAATGCAATCTGTACAATCTTTAAAATAAAAAAAAATCCAAAGATTGAAGTATTCCATCCTGCACAAGCCTTTCCATTATCTCACAAGAGATATGGCCTAATTGCCTATGCCATAAAATGGAGAAAACTTCATTCCTCTTTATTCTCTTTAGTCCTGCTCTATTATGCTGTAGGTTTATGTTTAGAACATTTGCGGTATGTAGGTTCAACTGATATAGCTCATTCACAAAAAATTATGGCCAACTAAATTCAAACTAAAGTAAATATTAAAACTTTCATTCTTAAATTTAAAAGTGCATCCACATTTAACTGAAAAGAGAAATTAAAAAAAAAATTCGCCTTATAAAAGGCACATAAAAATATCTACTAGGTCTAATAATGGCCATTTGCTAATCTGAGTCTGTAGACTCCTACTGCCGCAACATTCACTTTTACGCCTATTGCCAACGCACACTGATTACTCAGTGTCAGTTGGCATTCGGCTCTGTAGTATATCCTGCATGGAAGTGCATATGTGAATAGAAGTGCTATAGTCTATCCATCAAGAATCTGTAGATACTTCAGGTAGATTGCTTTCAAAACAAACAAGATCATGATGATTACCTTTCTTTATCAACCATGCTTTAAAGCTTTCGCAGTCCTTTTTCTGATATCCTGGCTTATTACAGAAGAAGCATCCATCATCAGGGCCCCGTCTTTTCTTCTTTGCTTTGCCTTTAGATTGTGGCTGATTGCCACCTGTAGGATCCGAAGAACCTTTTTTCTGAATTCTGCTTCCTTTTCTTATTCTTGCATTTTCTCCCTTGTCCTGGGGTTACGAAATTTACATTATGTACGATGCCTTGCTTAGCCAACCTTTCCTCCTCTTGGACACACTGAGAAATCAGTTCGTCCAACGTCTATTTGTCCTTAATAGTATGAAATTCACCTGGAACGTATTGTATTGAGGAGGCAGGGAGATCATGATCAGATAGACAAGCTGATCATCATCAAATTTCAGTCCTAAGTTGCGTATCTTAGATATCACTTGGATCTGTTCTATAATGAATTCCCTTATGTTTCCTTTACCGTTATAGGTTGCACGGATCAGTTTGCTGAGTAATGAACATAGTTCAGCCTTTTTTGATTTCGTGAAGCGCTTGCCTATCTCGGTCAGGAAGTCTTTGGCCTTATCTGTATTAGGCATGGTACCTTTCATGGCCTCTGAAATCGCGTACTTCATGATTTTGAGGCACATTATATTGGACTCTGTCTAGGCCTCATAGTGAGCTTTTTCGTCTTCTTTACTTTCAGATGAAGGTTTAGGAGGTTCTGACTCTCTTAGGGCAATGTCCAACTTCATACACCCCAGGACAATCTCAATGGACTCCTTCCATGTGTTGTAGTTGGAGCTGATCAGAAGGGGGACTGTATTATAGCTGTTTGGAATGTTAACTGAAAAATAAACTCACATTAGACTTTATATTATGAAGTTTCAGGCGAATAAACATTCAATTGATTGAGGGCCTTTAATTGAATTATCCAAGATGAATGTGGGCGTAAATAATCAATCTTGGCGAGAATCGGCCACATCATCATGACTCCACCTGTGGGTGGAAGTCATAACATGCAGATGGTTCTCCTGAACTGGAATCTAACGGTGATCGTCTGTGTTTTCGTCACCGTCTGCATGTGTTCATGTCCTTACTAAAGTGGTGATCGTTTGTGTTTTTGTCACTGTCTGCATTGGACGTGAATATAATTGTATGCAATCATTTTAACTTATTCCCAACATTAGAAGTCTGAATTCGTGTAAATCTTCACTGATAGTGGTCACTGTGGTGGCTAACACTACCAGATCCAACTCCATGATTTTCGACTCAGGACTGCAATCATGTGTTCATATCCCTACTGAAATGGTGAACGTTTGTGTTTTCGTCACCCTCTACATGGGAAACAAACGCAATTGTATACAATCCTTTACTTAAACCCAATATTACAAGTCTAGAATTGTGAAAATCTTCACTAATTGAGGTCACTGTGGTGGTTAACACAATCAGATCCAATCCCATAAAATTTAGACTTAGGATTGCGATTTAATCCTGCCCTCAATGGATTAATCTAAAGTAGTCCGATTTGGCTCAGTTAGTAGTTGACATTGACAATTGAAAGATGGTGAAAATGAAAAGAAACCAACATTTAAGTTTCATTCACCCATTTCATTTTTTTTTTAACTAACGGATCAAGTCAGCTCTAGAGTATAGGTTATGTGCCCACAACTAAGCCGAATCGAGACTCTATATGATTTGAACATCACAATGAGTATTCCAAGTCTAACACTTAATATTCATAGGATGGATGGTCCAAATGGAACATTTATCCTAATTTATGTGGATAGTTAGATCCTTATATTAAGGTCCATAAAATGGACAGTTCAAATCTGATACTTAAGGTCTACATGATGAAAATTCCAGATGCTAAAACATTTATCTAGTGAATAATCCAGACTGTACACTCATTGTAAACTTAATAGATAGTCCAAATTCAAGGTAAATGCCTATGTGACTGCTCAAAAGAGAGGCCCAAAAACATGGTAAAGCAAGGCCCATAAATCGGGCCCAAAACATGCTAAAATCATGCCCAAAATATGGCTTGAAAGCAACCCTTATCTGGCCCAAAATAAGCCCAAAATCTAGCCAAAAAATATGCCAAAATAAAGCCCCAAAACAGGCTAAAAATGAGCCTAAGAGTCTGGAAAACAACAGGCCTAAAAACAACCTTAAAGCAAGCCCAAAAGACCACCAAAATCTGGCCCGAGACAAGCTCTAAAACTTGGCCAAAATAGGCCAAGAAACAGCCATAAATCGAACCTTAAAACGCACCAAAAAACTGGCCAAATACCCATATGACGAGTGACGTTTTGGTTTGATTCATAATGGCTTGTCAGATCTTCACATATATGAGGATGATGTATTCATTCCCTAGATCGCCCACCTAATGAAAGGTCTAAATCGCATGCCCCATTTAACGTTATGGGTTGACCAGATATAACCCACTTAAATGTGCATAAGGGAGGGCCACGCCCAAATAGACCCACTCCATGCCTTACAAAATACGAATCAAGATGATTGTCCCACAGTTGTGAGCACAAACAAGTAGCCTGTAAGCAGGGCCCACAAGAACTGCCCACCCACATCAGGCTAAGCAAAGAAATAGCCAATGTGCGTTGGACTAGTAATATGATCGACGCACGGCCAGGATTGGAAGCTGTTGGGCCCATAGGTGAGCCGAGCCCACTGAACAGATAAGGGGCTGAAATACCCAAAAAAAAAAACAACAAGTGCGTTGGCTTGTCTTAAAAATAAAATAGCCCAGCCGCTGTTGCAGAGAAAGAAAAAGGGGTTTTTTTTAGAAACCCTAACATCGACTGCTGCAATGGCAGCCCAAGTCGCCGCAATCAATGGATGCCGGTGGTGCATGTCCCCGGCCATTACCAAATCTGAAAGGCGATCACGGCTGAAGAGGGTTTCACCAGTCTCGATTCGAGCTCCCCAATCAATGGCGATTCCAGAACTGACTGAGACGGCCAACCGTTGCCCGGATCAGAAGAAGGGAAGAAAGGGAAGCTGGAGATGGACTGGTGTGTTCTCGGCCGCTACCGTGGCTTCCATAGAGGTACGATCCTCTGTCTCGACGTTGATGGCAGCCCATGCCGCCACCAAAGCTGGATGCCGGAATGGGGTTTTCGCTGATTGCAAGCTCCAGGGTCGGCGATAACACCTCTGGCATCGAGAATACTAAATGGGGGGTTTTATCCTCTGTTATTTACCGAAATTCAGCCACAAACGGGAATCATGAGGTTGCTGTTGTTGGCCATGGCTATCGGCAGCACAGGGTCCCCCCCCCCCCCCCCCCCCCCCCCCCTCTTTTTTTTAATCCTTAAGTTGGATCTGTAGATGGGTAGCACTGTTGGATTTCAGCAGTTTCTGGATGCCTGATTCCAGCTACCTTGTTTGACAATGGGATTTGTACCACTAAAAACGTGGTCAGAATGGCTCCCATGACACGGATCTGGTTCGCACATATCTGACCCTAGGAATTCTTAAACTGATTCTACAATCTGAAGTGATCCGCCATACCGATGCACCATTGTCTCTGATACCAACTGTAAGACATCTGATATATTGCGGAATTGAAGGACCGTACAGTGCATCGAGTATGTATACCGAATAACTGGATAAAAACATACCTGTCTGGTGGGCCATCTCGAATTAGAGATCTGAATCTTCCTCTCCTGGGATTGCTGTAGAGAAAACCTTAGATGGGGGTTGTTTTCAGTGTAATCCGGGATTGGGGACCCAACACCCTTTAAATAGGGTTTGTAGTGAGTGTGGCAGTGTTTGAAACCCACCAAAACACTGCCACCCTTGCTCCACCCAAATTTGGCTAACAAGAATCCATGTTCAACTACAATACTGCTACAGGCAGTGTAGACGCGCAAACCCTCTTAATTCTGTAGATCACGACTGTAGTGAGGTTCACTGATTAGTCCACACATAAATCTGCATCTGGATTCAAATCTAGACCAATGATCAGTCAGCCCACCATATAGAAAACTTACAAAAGCTTCCAAATTGATGTGATGGCCCATGTGATGGTTGATTCCGCCTTAATTTTTTAGACCTTCCACTTTCTTAGTGGGTAACCTTTCTAGACTGGTTGGGTTCTACCGTGCCTTGACTGCTAGCGTTGGAAGATGCCTAGGCATTTCAAGAGCAGGTCCCAGGTTCAAAATGCTAAGGAGACACTAACCCCACTCATGGGTGGGTGCATTGTGTGACTAACTGTGTGGGTGCATTGCGCAGCGAACAGGGTAAGTGCACTACATGACCAACAAAAAACAAAGGTGGGCTCCCTATGAAAAGGGGAATGGGCCCCACAAGCAGAGTTGTAGAGTTCTGCAAACTTTATGGAGGAATTCAAATGCTATTGATGGGAATAATATTGTTCATTGTTGAACCCATTGTTTTCTATAGTATGGTTCACTTGAGCTTTGGATCTACCTCATTTTTGTGCTTTTATTTAAAATGATTTTTAAAAAATGAATGAGTGGCATGGATATAACATATATACCATGGTGGGACCTACTAATGTTTCACTTGAAGGAGGTTGAAATTTACGTAGTTTTGGAAGAGTAAATTCCGCCTCTTTTCAAACATCTGGCAAAAGCTATCAGTATGCTCCTGCCGTTGATTACCCATTTACATTGAAATGCGGCCATGTGTATATGGGTGTCCCCTTCTATTTAAATGTTCATGTGGTCTATAATTTTAAGACTCGGATGAGTCAGATACAATTTGTCTGAGTCAACTTAGATTCAGTTGCACCCAACAGGGTCGATGCCACGATTCCTAAAATCATGGATGGAGTGGCTGACTCAAGCCACCTTGGGATGAGTCGTTGCATGCGATGTGGCCCTAGTCAGGATATTTCGACCCAAGCAGCTCCTCGGGCAGAGAATTTGTAGTGGCAAGTGGGGCTATGCATGGTTTGGCAATTAAAAACATTGGCATGTTACCGATCTCCGCCGAAGAACCCTGATCTAAACAATTTCAACATTGGAAAATCCCAACGACAAACATTGTTTTTTTAATTATTATTATTAGTTTTTGACAAATTGAGTGTAGACCATTATTATATTTCAGTATTTCTCTTTACATAGATTCATATGATACATTGCAGTTGAGAGTTTCATACTCCATCCATTATGCAGCTCAACAAACACATGACCTGAATGACCTAACCATGGGTCCCATCTTTATAAAATCTAGAAAAATAAAGATTGAAATATTAAAAAATTACCCGTGTATTTTCATTGTAATGTAGGATGTGTCATAGATACATTCCTAACCTGCCATAACGTCATTGGGCCCCAAGTATATCCAGTTCGAAGAAATTCATTTTGAATAAGGAGAAATTGCCTTTTAAGTGTGAATCATAAATTGACCATAACTTTTGATATAGGTATCATAAAGGGATGCACGACCAATCAATCTTTATCATAATGGGCCATTCGAGGTCAACTAACCCACATAGTTGGTCGTGTGCATCATTTTGCGAAAAAACACATGTTTCCTATTTAAAATTGTGATTTTTTGAAAAATTTACTATTTTTAGTAATTTCGATTTTAGAAAAATTTTGATTTTAAGATTTTTACTTTTTAGAAATTACTTTTAACCATGTTAGGACTTTTCTGTAAAGCTTATTTGAACTTTCTATTTTTGAAAAATAGGTTTTAGATAAGCTTTGCTAGAATTTGGACTTCAATTAGGATAAGAATTTTATTACTTTTGATAACTTCGAATTAGGGATTTGTTTTTTTACTTTGTTAATTAAGAAAATCAGAGGCATTTTAAATTATTGATTAATAAAATTTTAAATTCTTTTTGTTTTCTTGTGGATTGAAGAATAACATTGTGGATTCAAGGTTTTGCACACTTGAGGCAGATAGTGATCATCTCATTGCATCTTTTCCTGTGTCACATTAAGTATAGCTTTGAATTTATATAAAAAAAAATGACCTAAAAATGGTTATAATGAAATCAAATCTATCTTGGATTAATTACATCCTAATCAAATTTTAACAAAAATAATGAATATACCGAAATCTCATCATTGCTAATACGTCTACTGAAGTTGAAAATATGGGGTAACTGGAGTCATCTAGTTTAACTCAACTCAAGAATATACAAATTAGTCAAATTAGGACTAAAACCATGGTGTGGACACAACAAAGCCCTTACATCTACTTTTCTTAAACACTACTGGAAGCTCAAATTCTATTTTGACTGAAACAGGTGTCCACACTATCAAATGACAAAAATACTCATTTGAGGAGTTCATTTTGTCTCTGCAGAGTTTGTTGTACCCTATTCCTAACCGTTCTTGGAAAAACCAATCAAAGGAGGACACATGGTGTTGCACGGTGAAAATGCAATACGCATGCCATCTGCTGAGATATGCGGAGTGGATTTTCCAAAATACTAGCTGATGCTAATTAATTGGAACACATCGTCTGAAGATGGATAATGGCCGAGCACAATATGCAAAAAGTTGAAGAAGAGTAAGAATAAAAAATACTAAACCGTTAAAGTAACCACCAAATAAAGAAGGGTATCTAGATGATTTTTCTTACATCTAGGAAATTTATATATAGCAAAAGAAATCGAAGGAGAAAGGGATCTCACACCAAACAAACCAAATCGAATTTATCTTATCTTTCCTTAGCATATATTAGCATAGCATAATTAGTAATCTAGGAGTAGCGATAATCTTTGGCTGTAATCCAAGTCTCCACTCGCCAGATGAACTTATCTCAATCCAATCAATTTTTCTTTTCAAAGAGTTGTTCGGCAGTTGATCTTCGCGAACAACTATGATCTTTTCTGCTTTCTATCTGAAAGTCTACAACCCATTTTCAGAGGAAGAACCCCACCCTCCGATAGTCGCCAAATCTCGATAAATAATATTTTGTGAGTGGTTGAATAGGCGGCCGATCCTCTTAGGTCTCGGTCATATACAGTTGAGTTCGATGTATCTTCCTATCTCAGCACTTGAGTAAAAAGTTATTCGATTGGATTTGAGCCGCACAGTCGATTCTGGCACACCCGCGCACATCACAAGTGGCTGAAAATTGGAACAACAGAGTTCACCCATACTTATAAAATGGCATCAAACTTGTTCAATAGGGTCTCTCCATTTTATTTATTTATTTTTATCTTTTTTTTTTGTTATTAGTCATGCAACACACCCACCCTATTAGTTGCGCAATGCACCCACACTCTTAGTCACATGATGGGTACCCACAGGTGCAGTTAGGGTCTCTCCATGATAAAATTAGCAGCCTAAAAAGTCAGATTAATCTAATCATCAGCCATCCAAAAACCTCCAAACTTATGTAGTGGGTCACCTAATGGTTGGATCAGCCAGATTGAATGATCATGCTGGACAAGCTGGATGGCATACATGTACTATGGTGGGCCCACATGTCTATAACTAATTGTGTCTGAGATGGGTAAAACAATCAATTGCTACAGGTGAAGCAGGGCTGGCCTTTTAGCCCAACCAGAAGATGTGCTCATAGTAAGGCTGGGCCAGCGAGATCCGTCCGTGTATTTTGGGAATTGTTAGGCCCATGATCGGCTCACTTGTTTAGCAGGCTGGTCCCAACTCCCACAGGCCAGTTGTCCAGACTAAAGTAAGTTGGGGTCAGAACCACTTGGGTGCTCTTTGTATCTGTGCATACACGGGTGAGGGTTTGGCTGGCCCATGTCTACCAAATCCTGGCCTGCAAAGTAAAACTTCGGGCTAGAATAGGTGGGCTTGAGCAGTTATGATGATTATCCATTGCCTAAGCCCCAGGCCAGCATGATAACGCATTTTGTGAATGATCCCAGTCATCCACGCCGTCCATCCGTTTTAACAGATCGTTTTAGGCCATAGTTTAAAAATGGAAGCAGATTCAACTCTCAAGTGGACCACACCACAGGAAACAGCGGTGATTGAACATTAAAAACTTCTTGTGGGCCACAAAAGTTTTGGATAAAGCTTATATTTGTGTGGTCCCTTCATCTAGTTCTTTGTGACTTTATCAATATTTTGGATCACAAATAAACATTACAGTGGCCCCCAAGAAGTTTTTAGTGTGGGCAGTCAGTCACCATTGTTTCCTATAGTGTGGTCCACCTAGATTTGTATCTGGTTCATTTTTTACATCGTGGCCTAAAATGAGCTGTCAAAACAGATGGAGGAGATGCATAAAACACATATATCAAGGTGGGCCCCATAGAGCCTCTATCAGGACCCTCTGTCTCTAGCTAGATCTATAGGGGTAGTAACCCATAGAGCTCTACATGGGCCAAGCCAGCTCAGTTAACTTGCTCGACTCGGTTCGAACTAGCTTGATTCGGCTCAACATGAACCAAGCTGAGCCATTTTTTCAAACTTGAAAGGATTCGAAAGGATTTGCAAGCCAAGCTTGATTCAGCTCTGCTGGAGGTTCGGCTCGACTAGGTTGACTCTACTGGAACTCGACTGGACTAATTGGAAATGTATGTTGTTTAGTTTTACATTAGATGAGAGCAAAGAAATGAGAAGTGAAACTCTTTATAAAAGCAAGTGGGGGTGGTCAATGGTTCTCACCTTCTAGCCCAGCTGGAAGACACCTGGGCATTTCAACGGCGTGTTTCAACAGCAGGTCTCAAGTGCGTGTGCTAAGGAGACACATTAACCCCACTGGTGGGTGGGTGCATCAGGTGACTAACTATGTAGGTGCGTTGCACAGCTAACAGGGTGGTGCGTGTGCTAAGGAGACACATTAACCCCACTGGTGGGTGGGTGCATCGGGTGACTAACTGTGTAGGTGCGTTGCACAGCTAACACGGTGGGTGCGTTGCATGACTAAAAAAAAAGTGGGGGTGGTCAATGGGCTTTGGGCTTTCTTTGGGCCTGAATTTCAAACAGCAGGCTTGAACTCAGGTCAAGCCAGCTGGAAGGCTAACTGGGCAAAGCTTGGCTTGACTCAGCTCGTGTACAGCTCTAGTACACCATCCACAGGCGGGGCTTAGGTTGATCCATGAATCCACCACCATGTCGGTGGATCCTCGACTGTGGGGCCTACATAGCTTTGAGTGGACTAGCGTCATTTGACAATGAGACAGATATGAATGGAGGGAAAACATAAATATCAACTTGATTCAAAACTTTTGTGGCTCCTCAAGATATTTTCAAATATAGGCATTCCATCTCCTCTATTTCCTATAGTGTGGTCCACTTGAGCCTTGGATCTTCTTCTTTTTGGGATATGCCATAAATAATCTGTAAAAATGGGCGGACAGCATCGATAAAACACATACATCAAGGTAGCCCACAAACCCCTACCAGGACCGTCCGTCTCTAGGACGCGTCCCCTATGTAGGCCCCTAATCATCTGGTTGTCTGGATCACCGAATCATGTTGTCCTGTGCCACGTCAGCACTCGGTCCCAGCTTGTACATGTGGCTAGTGGTTCTGTGATCTGTACCAATGATAAGATGGGCCACATCATTCGTTCAGACATACAGTAATTACCATATGTTGGAGATGTGTGGGGCCCACCCCAAGGTGCCGGTGCCATCCAAGCAGTTCATTGAATGGAAGCCGCTGATTGCGTACTTAGTAACTCAGTACGCTTAAGCATACTGAGTAAACTCTGTGGGCCCACGATGGGCGTATGCGTCTTGATCCAAAACTTTCATGGCCCCAAGAAGTTTTCAACAGTAGGCGTTCAATTACATTGTTTCTTGTGGTGTGGTCCACTTGAGCTTTGGAAATGCTTCAATTTTGGGCTCATGCGGTAAAATAATATGTTAAAATGGATGGACGGCGTAGATCATGGTGGACCCCAATGAGTTTACTCAGTACGCAATCTGCTTCCTCAGTGATTGCCCACTTTTTGGCCTCCCGCACAGCTCTAACGCATGGTGATTCTCGAAGGCATGTTATCATTTCCGTCTGAAGCCCATGAGATCAATGTTCTGAATTGCTGAACCATACGTACCTGTCCTGATCATACCATGAGAACTGATCACGCACAGGTCGCCTGCACCACAATTAGTGGTTAAGGTTTTATTTTAAGCCATTGATTGCATTCATTTGAGAGAAGAAATACTATTTCAATGCATTCAACAGGCAGAGAAAGCCCTGCACCACTACCACTAATAGTGGTGCAGGCGCACATATAGTGTGTTTATGCTCATTTTTGGTGCCTAATGTGGACCAATGAATGGCATACAATGAGAGTTTTGCACGGGCAGAAATCATATTTACACTTGGGTGTATCTTCGCTTGATCTTCTTTTGGCCGTTACGTGTTTTGGTATTAATGCGAAGGGCATAGACTCTTACATGTGCATTTTGAAAATCAAATTGGCAAATACCACATAGCCACATTTATCGTACCAATTAATAAAGTAACATATCTAACATATCTATAAAAGACCCGTTAATAAAACGTATCTTATCACATATCCAATTATGATAAAATCAGCGCGACCATCTCTTACAATCCTTTTAAAATAGGAGATTTTCCTAGAGATGTTCGGAAAGTCTATAGCATTCGGAAATGTTTCAAATATTGAAATATTAAACCTTTATCCAAGCCAATCTGATTGTGGTTCGGACCCAAATTAAGAAAGACAACACATTAACCAGATCGGGTCCCAAGTGTTGGGATAAAAGCCGGCAGCGGAAGCGGAACGCTGAACACGTGAAGCAATGCGAAAACAAACGAATAACAAGATGCAATCAATCACACACAAGTACACCACAAGAGACTTCGAATTTTACGTGGAAAAACTCCAAAACGGGTAAAAAAACCATGGCACAAACGATCCACTATGAATATCAAAAGATTACAGAGATTGACAGCCCACAAAGCAAGGAAAAATAGAAAAAACTCCAAGTTTTCTCTCACACAACTCTCTCCCCTCTTCCTAGTACGAATAGGAAACCTTGGTCACCTTCGGATTCATCTCTAAGTCGGATTACAACACCTTAAATAGGAAGAAATCCGAAAATAGAAACACCTTGCGCAGTACTACGGACTGCGCAAGAACTCCGCGCGCACAACCGACTAATCGGCCTTGCACAAAAACAGTCCAAGGAAAACAGACCTGACCCTGCCTCACATCCAACCGGTCGCCCGACCGGTCGGAGCCCACTGACGACCGGTCAGCCGACCGGTCTGGGCATCAGGAAAACGTCCAAGGGGTCTTCATAGCATCTGGGTTGCGCTGTCCGGCCGGTCGGCCGGCCGGTCGGAGCACTCATTCGAGTCAAGTTTAAAGACTCAACCCAACAAACTCCACCGAGGTTTCAAATGTCGAATCAACACATCCTTGCAACGTCATCTCATTTTCAATCATAGCTCCACCGCTTCTCGTGCCACCATCGACCCTATCCTTGCAAATTCACGCCCTTTTCCGCTATTCTCATGTGGCCCTTGGGCACTTGCCACATACGAGCAACCGTGGATCTCGCTACCTTTCCTGCAACTTCACCGTGAATTGTGCTCCCGATCAACATGTAAAGATGGCCACACCTCCGTGCCTTCATACACACGAGTGTCCCTTTCATCATTTCACAACAACGATCGCGGCCGATAAACACGCACCCTTTCGCCTTGAGTGCACCAAGAGAAATCACATTCATCTTCATCTTGGGAACGTGCTTTACATCTTCCAGGACTCGTTCGACCCCATCGAACATCCTGATGCGCACAGTACCAACACCCACAACCTTATGAGCGACTCCATCGCCCACAAACACCGATTCTCTACCATACTCTCTGTATGTCGTGAATGAACTCCGGTCAGGACAAACGTGACATGAAGCCTCTGAATCAAGGATCCACTCACTACCGTGAGATCCCTTGCCAGAAACAGTCAGAACTTCACAAAAATCGCCACCGTCCTTTACGGTATTGGCTCCATCTCCAGAAGAATTTCCATACTTCTCTTGCCTCAACCTGGGATTCTGACAATCCCCTCTCATGTGGCCCTCCTGGCCACAATTCTAGCACTTCACCTTAGACTTACCTTTGCCCTTGGCCCTCGATCCCAATTTTGAATATCCTCCATGCTCAGAACTTCTTCCTACCATAGCTAGTGCCTCTGAGGAATAACGGGAAGCTACGTCACCGCTTTTCTTTCTCATCGCCTTCGACTGGAGGGCTGAGATAATGGTCTCGACGCTTATGGTTTCCCTCCCTGCGCACACAGAGTCCCTAAACGACTCATATGAATATGGAAGAGAGTTCAACAAGATGCATGCTTGGTACTCATCCTTCATCGGTTCATCGATCTCTACCAACTTGCAAACCAGCCTATTGAATAAGCTCAGGTGGTCCTCCACCTCAGTTCCCTCAGCCATCCTCAAGGTGAACAACTGCATCAACACGTACATGCGATTCTCTAGAGATTTCTTGGCATAAACCTTTTCTAGCTTCGCCATCGTTTCAGCCGCAGTCTTCTCCTTCATGACATGATAGAGAACATCATCCGTAAGGTTTAACAGGATTGAGGTTCTTGCTTTCTTGTCGAGCCTCGTCCACTCATCGTCTTTCATAGCCTCGGGTCGCTTTTCAAGAGCTTCATCAAGCCCTTGCTGAACCAGGAAGGATTCAATCTTCACATTCCATAGTTCAAAGTTATTTTTTCCAGAGAACTTCTCTATATCGAACCTTGCGCTCGATCCCATCTTCTCGTCTCAGATTCAAATCTACTCCACCCCAACTTTAGCTTTGATACCACTTGTTGGGATAAAAGCCGGCAGCGGAAGTGGAACACCGAACACGTGAAGCAATGCGAAAACAAACGAGTAATAAGATGCAATCAATCACACACAAGCACACCACAAGAGACTCCGAATTTTACGTGGAAAAACCCAAAAACGGGTAAAAAACCACGGTACAAATGATCCACTATGAATATCAGAAGATTACAAAGATTGACAGCCCACAAAGTAAGGAAAAACAGAAAAAACTCCAAGTTTTCTCTCACACAACTCTCTCCCCTCTTCCTAGTACGAATAGGAAACCTTGGACACCTTAGAATTCATCTCTAAATCGGATTACAACACCTTAAATAGGAAGAAATCCGAAAATAGAAACACCTTGCGCAGTACTGCGGACTGCGCAAAAACTCCGCGCGCACAGCCGACCGGTCAACCTTGCACAAAAACAGTCCAGGGAGAATAGACCCGACCCTGCCTCAGATCCGACCGGTCGCCCGACCGGTCGGAGCCCACTGACGACCGGTCAGCCGACCAGTCTGGGCACTAAGAAAACGTCCAGGGGGTCTTCACAGCATCTGGGTTGCGCTGTCCGGCTGGTCGGCCGGCCGGTCGAAGCACCCATTTGAGCCAAGTTTGAAGACTCAACCCAACACCAAGCCATACATTGATCAAAATAAAAGAGAATGGAAGGGTTTGAAGAAGGATATAATCTGTTTAGTATTTGGTATATCTGGACCATCCAACACCTCGATTAAAGGAGACAAATGTACAGAAATCACATCTTGATGATTTAATCATGCGATCGTGGTTCAATTGGAATCAAGAGAATGAGAAAACTAAATTCAAGATCCACTTGGACCCATCTCTAATAAAATATCGGTATCAGGTAGATCACATCCATCAATCATCTCCAACACTCCAATCTATCACATAATGAATGGTTAAATGCAGGAGGTGGTTTGATCTGGACTATCTACCACCTCGAGCTGCAAAGATAGAGTATCTGACCGGATGATTGGTCATGATCAATTTGAGGTCCAAGATCAACCCTTGAGGTTCTCGGACTGACTCTAAATCTTATTAGTAGGCCACAAAGGTCCCTGTAAGGGGATCAACTATAAGAAGAGGATCCTAAAAGTTCTAGGATCTGTTTATGAGATTTTCTTATTCGGAATACACGTTATAAACCTAGATGATCCAGGATCAACAAGGAAACCCAGAAACGGTTTTACTGCCTCGACAAACTATAAAATGAGTCCATGAAAAGAAGTTGATGCCCTACGTCAAATACATCTATCTCCTTTTTCAATTTACTTTATCTTTCTTTTATCTTAGTATAACCTACTCTAGTTCTAGCATAGATTGTCACTACATAGCAACTCCCATTACAGTATCATAAGAGTATATTAAATATTGACAACTTTAAGTTATTGGATCATGATCAACTGAGTTTCAATTTAGATGATCATATCTATTTGGTCACATCCTGCTGACCATCCAATTCGATGGTTTGTTCTCATAGACGAATTAGGTATCTATTTTTTTTGCTTGTTTATTTATTTTGATTGTTTGATACTTTGTCAATTGTAATAGACCATATATTCAAATATTAATAAAATCAATATTGTTTAGATTTTCTTTTGTTTATCTATTCATATCTATTCTTTTGAGAAATATCAAGCTAAAGTACTTGTTGTGGGTAAAGAGCCGACCTGAAAGAAACTTGATAGTACCGACCCGGGAAAGACAAGCCGACCTGTTTCAGGCTCCGGATACAAGTCGGGTCATATTAACCCGATAAAGGTTGGTCTGCTCGATCCGATATGATAAAGATCGTCATGAACGAGCTGAATTGCAAATCTGTGATCTTAGGCCCACGCCGAGATATCAGGAGGAAAGATCGACATTCCCAGCAAATAGGGATAAAGATCTTTGTTCGTTATGGGAAAATCCGAGGATCTCGGGAACCCAGCTGGCAGTCCACTGAAATCACGACTCTCCAAAAGGAAAACAGTTTTACGATCTAAGTCTATAAATGAGTATGTTCTCTCCATTATCGAGGTATGAAAACTGATATTGATCTACACTAAGATATTCTATTATCAAATGTCCAACTGACTTAGGCATCGGAGGGTTACCGGCTGGGCACCCAGCCACCCCCCTTATTCTTTGTATTTTTCGCAGGATCTGAGGAATCTTCCATCCTGATCGTTCCCTACAAGAAGTTCAACTTCATCCAACCGTCCAGATCGAAGGATCTCCCCTCTCGTCTGTTGACCAATTTTCAGCATCAACAGATTGGCGCCGTCTGTGGGAAGAACGCCTTACTCCTTTAACCATGAAGTCTGTGTTCTCGCCCAATCGCTTAAGACGATCTCGACATCTCTCCTCCTTTTTCATCATGGCTGGAAAGAGGAAATATAAAGGGAAAGCACCCGCGATCGTCGGGCCTTCAGACGATTAAATCTCTGAGAATGAAGGATCATTTCCCAACACCCCCGCCATCGAGCTCGGTGGGAACTCTCCTAATTTTGCTCAGCAGGGGGGGCAACAGAGGCCTCGTAATCGGGGAGTCAGGTTGTCCCTTCTCGAAGAGCAGGTCGGAGGGGTCACCCAAAAGCTGGGGGGCGTTGACGAACGATTCGGCTACGTGGACCAGAGACTGGACAAGATTAAAGCTCTATTAACCGGTCTGGTCCATCCTGCAGTCGTAAATAACAGAGACCGTGAAGGGCCTCAGCATACTCACCCTAAGCCTCAACAATCCCAGCGCTCTCACCAAACTCGGCAGTCACAACGTGCTCAACCCCCCAGTCCGGTCGAAGAAAACGAGGCCGCCAGCCAATCAACCGGGCCAGATCCCGACCACTAACAAACTTGCCTGCTAGCGATCTACGGCATAGGCTCGAGGAGCGGAGGACGGCTCGTCTCGAGCATGAACGAGCTGATCGTGAAGCCAGCGACCGAGTGGACGACAACTTAAGCCCATTGGAGGCCGAGCTGAAAGAACTACGGGAATAAATGGACGATATTCAGAGAATGCAGCGGCCCGAGCTCCAATCACAGTGGACGCACTAGTCGACTCATCTGAGTCACCATTCACCGACGAAATTCGCGAAGAACCCCTTCCCAAAGGGTTTAAAGTTCCTCAACTGAAGCAATATTCAGGGATAGGAGATCCGGCAGAGCACTTAAAAAATTTCAAAGTCCGAATGGACCTCCTCGGAGCCAACGGACACATTATGTGTAAAGCCTTTCCGTTGTCATTAACGAGCTCGGCATGGACTTGGTTCCGCAACTTAAAACCAAAGACAATCAGCTCGTTCTCTCAATTAAGCCGGGCCTTCGCCACTCAGTTTATCGGGAGCACCGACCCGAGGAAGCACTCAACTCACCTTGCCACGATCAAGCAAAAAGAAGACGAGTCCCTAAAAGATTATCTCGCGTGCTTCAATTCTGAAGCGGTACAAGTTGAAAATCTCTCACAAGATGTGTTGTTACACACTATGATTGGAGGGCTACGAGACCGAAGGTTCCTTTGGTTTGTTGGGGAAGAGCCACCTCAGTCCGTGGCCGAATTTTTAGATCGAGCGGCTAAACACATCAACGCCGAGGAACTGGTTAACGCTCACCGGCCGACGACCAGAAATAAAGATCGTCAGAATAGCGGCAGCTCAAAAAGACACAGGTCGGAGCGGAAGTCGGAGCGGAGGTCACCGGCTCGGAACGGACCTGCTCGAGGAACGAAATCACCAGCACCACAGTTCGAAAAGTATACACCGCTCAACAAAACCATCGAGCAAGTGTATTTAGCAGAGAAAGACAAGTACAACTTTGAACGACCTGCGAAAATAAAGACCGACTCCAATAGAAGGTCAAAATCAAGGTCCTGTCTATACCATAAAGACCACGGTCACAACACCGTGGATTGCTTCGACTTAAAGCGACAGATAAAGACCCTCATCCAGCAAGGGTTCCTGAAAGACTACATCGCTCAGCGCTAGGACGGTCGGAGAAACGAAGATCGATCAGCCGACCTAACTGAAGAACTGAATAACAACCTTGTAGAAGAGATTCACATGATCTTTGGCAGACCGACCACTGGAGATTTCAAAAATTCGTGCAAAAATTATGTACGACAAGGAAGAACGTCCCAACCAGAACCAGGGCTGTCTGTGAACATCGCCAGCCGACCTTCAAAAGTCACAAAAGTTGCGTCTTGGGCAATAACGTTTACCGAAGAAGACGCCCGATGAATCATGCACCCACACGACGACCCCCTTGTCGTCTCAATGGTGGTAGCAAACAAAAGGCTCCACCGAATGATGATCGACACGGGAAGCTCGTCCGACATTCTATACGCTTCAGCCTCCGAAAGAATGAAAATTGATCGTTTCAGATTGAGGCGAGTAAATACAGCATTAACTGGGTTCACATCGGATAGCGTCATGTCAGAAGGAGAAATAACCTTACCAGTCACAGCTGGAGAAGAACCTAATCAGAAAATGATTATGGTCGATTTCCTTGTCGTGAACACCCCCTCCGCCTATAACGCCATCATCGGCCGCCCTATCCTGCGAGCCCTCAAAGTTGCCATTTCCATCTATCACCTGACAATGAAGTTCGAAACTGATGAAGGATTCGGCGTGGTCAGAGGAGACCAGCAAGAAGCCCGTCGTTGCTACGAACTTTCTCTGCGAGGGAAAAATAAAGGTGCAATATCAACCGTCTCTCACGCGTCCTCCTTGGACCTAAGAGAAGAAGAGCAGGAACGCGGATCGCCAGCCGAGGAGTTGGTCGATATTCCCTTGTCGGAAGCCGATCCGACCAGGATTATTCAGATCGGGTCACGTTTGACAGACGAGGTACGAGAAAATTTGACAAACTTTTTAAAGGAGTATGTAGGTGTTTTTGCATGGTCCCATTAAGAAATGCCCGGAATCTACCCGGAGATAATGGTCCACCGACTCAACGTCGACCCGGCCACCAGACCGGTCCGTCAAAAAATGCGTGCTTTCAACACGGAAAGATACACGATAATCGAAGAAGAGGTGCAGAAACTACGCAAGGCGGGATTTGTCCAAGAAATATGTTATCCAGATTGGTTGGCGAATGTCGTCCTCGTAAAAAAAGCCAATGGGAGATGGAGGGTATGTGTGGATTACACCGACCTGAACAAAGCTTATCCTAAGGACAGCTTCCCGTTACCAAGGATAGATCAGCTCGTCGACGCAACTGCTGGGCACGAACTCCTCAGCTTTATGGATGCCTACTCTGGGTACAATCAAATCCAGATGTATGCTCCCGATCGGCAAAAGACCGCGTTCATCATGGACCGGGGCCTCACTGCTACAAGGTCATGCCCTTCGGGCTCAAGAACGCCGGGGCAACCTACCAACGATTGGTAAACAAGATGTTTGCAGATCAACTAGGCAAAACTATGGAAGTATATGTCGACGACATGCTCGTCAAAAGTAAGCAGTCAGAAGATCACGTCAACAACCTATGCACTGCGTTCAGAATATTAAGGAAGTATCGTATGAAGCTCAACCCTAGCAAATGCGCCCTTGGAGTGAGCTCGGAAAAATTCCTTGGCTTCATGGTAAACCAGCGAGGAATTGAAGCCAATCTAGAAAAAATCTAGGCCCTCCTCAATCTGAGCTCACCTCGCATAGTTAAGGAAATTCAGCGGCTCACAGGAAGGATCACAGCACTCAACAGGTTCGTTTCAAAGGCTACTGACCGGTGTCTTCCTTTCTTCAAACAGCTGCGTAAATGTAAGGAAATGACATGGACTTCAGAATGCGAGCAAGCTTTTATGTAGCTGAAAGCCTACCTCGGCTCCCCATGGCTATTGTCCAAGCCGGTGCATAAAGAAGAATTGCTTCTATACTTAGCAGTTTCAGGAGTAGCAGTCAGCTCGGCTCTTGTCCGAGACGACGAAGGAACACAAAGGCCCGTTTATTATACGAGCAAAGCCCTGATTGACTCAGAAACACGATATCCTCAAATCGAGAAACTTGCCCTGGCTTTAATAACCTCGGCCCGAAAGTTGAGGCCATACTTCCAAGCGCACCCGATAGCTGTATTAATCGATCAGCCATTACGGCAGGTACTGCAAAATCCCCAAACCTCAGGTCGCCTCGTTAAATGGGCTGTCGAATTGGGCGAATTCGACATACGATACCGACCTCGTACTGCAATCAAGGGACAGGCTGTAGCCGACTTCATCGTCGAATTAACCGAGCCCCGCGAGGCTGAGTGCGGTCATGAACTTGTCCATGATCCGGAGGTAAGTCATATCACACCTTTCTGGTTATTGCACGTCGACGGATCTTCCAATTCACAGGGCAGTGGAGCCAGCCTCGTTCTGTCCTCACCTGACGGGATCAAAATTCAGTACGCACTTCGATTTGGATTCCGAGCTTCAAATAATGAAGCGGAGTATGAAGCCCTCTTAGCCGGTCTTCGCCTCGCCTTGGAAATAGGAATCCGATCGGTAAGAGTATACAGCGACTCGCAACTTGTGGTCGGACAAGTGACTGCGGAATATCAGGTAAAGGGAGGAAGAATGGCTGCATATCTGAAGAGAGCTCAGGAGCTACTGTTGCGTTTTGACCATTATGAAATCGTTTAAATCCCAAGAGACGGGAACACAAACGCAGATGCTCTTGCGAAGCTCGCGTCATCAGCAGACGACGAGCTCGGTAGAATGATACCCATCGAGTTCCTCCCTCAACGAAGCATATCGTCAAATGAATTCGCAGGGGTTTTTCCAATATCAGTGAATCCAGATTGGAGAGATCCTATCATCCGGTTTTTACAATCGGGCAAGTTACCCGACGATCAAAAAGAAGCTCGGCGCATCCGCTATAGGTCAGCTCGATATACGTTGATAGATGGAGTCCTCTATAAGAAAGGATTCTCCCGCCCGTGTCTACGTTGTTTAGGACCTGAAGAAGCCGATTACGTACTGCGTGAAATCCACTACGGATGTTGCGGGAATCATTCCAGAGCACGAGCACTTGCACAGAAATCGATCCGGCAGGGATATTATTGGCCCACCATCCAGCAAGATGCCCGAGAGACCGTTAAAAGATGTGATAAGTGCCAACGATTCGCCCCAATACCTCACCTGCCACTTGAAGAACTCACTCCTATGGCTAGACCCTGGCCGTTTGCTTAATGGGGGGTCGATATCATTGGTCCACTCCCGACGGGAAAAGGACAAGTTAAATATGCAATTGTCGCCGTCGACTACTTCACAAAGTGGGCCGAAGCAGAACCACTAGCTACCATCACAGAAAAGAGGACGACGGACTTCATTTGGAGGGCGATTGTGTGTCGTTTTGGGATCCTAAATACCATAATCACAGACAATGGGCGACAGTTCGACAATCAAGGATTTCGTGAATTTTGCAGTGGATTGGGCATTAAAAATGTATATTCGTCTCCTCACCACCCACAAGCCAACGGTCAGGTCGAAGCAATCAACAAAATTATCAAGAATCATCTCAAAGCGAAGCTCGGAGAAAGAAAAGGGGCTTGGGCGGAAGAACTTCCTGAAGTGCTATGGGCCTACCGAACCACAGCTCTATCCACTACCGGGGAGACCCCCTTTTTCCTGGCATTTGGAGCCGAAGCCGTTGTGCCGGTGGAAATCGGAATACCCACAAGCAGGACCAGCCTTCACCGACCCGACCAAAACGAAGGCCAGCTGCGAATGAGCCTAGACCTACTCGACGAAGGAAGAGGAGCTTCTCAGGTACGAGTAGCTGCATATCAGCAGAGGGTCCGACGAAACTACAATTCCAAAGTGAAAGAGTGACGATTCCGAGCCGGTGACCTCGTCCTTAAAAAGGTGAACATAAACGACAAAACCGGCGTATTTGGCCCCAATTGGGAAGGGCCATATAAGGTCGTCAGCTCGCGTCGTCTCGGCACCTATTGGCTCGAAAACATGCAGGGTAAACCTCTTCCTCATCCATGGAACGATCTCAAAATCTACTATCCGTGAACAACGGACTGTACTCGGCACAAAATATGTATTTCGGAGCAATAATTTAATAAAATCCTTTCCTAGGAGTTGTTTTACGACGTTCTTTCAGTACGACCGAATCTAGATATCGTACACTCGAGCTTACTGAAACACATGGAGTAATGGGTGGCTGACCTGGCTAGCCAGTCCCAGGTCAGTTCGACAATACAAACATGTTACATCAATGACAATGCAAAAGTGGACTCTACAAAGGGATTAACAAAATCTGCCTCTAAAGGGCTTGTATTAAAGATAAAACGTTGTATACATTAAAAAAAATCCCATTTAGTCCTTGCCAACCCCAGACGGGCCAGCCCCATCATCTCCGACCCGCGCCTCCTCCTCGTCCTCGTCCTCGTCCACAGGCGTAAGGTCAAGGGTAGGGAAATGCTTGAGTACGAGATGCCTGCACTCCTGGAAGCTGTCATTGTACAACTCCTCAGAAACTGCAGACAACTTCTCGAGCTCAGCCTTCGCTCCGTTAACCTCTGCCGAAGACTTCAGCTGGACCTCCTTCAAAAGCCCAGCCAGATTCACCTTCTCCTCCTCGGCTGTCTTCAGAGCAGCTTCAAGAGATTCGGCTTTATTCTCATCGGATCGAGCCTTGGCCTCTGCCTCCTTCAGGGCCTCTTCTAGAGATTAGACCTAGGCTTGAGACACTTCCAACTCCGATTGCACGACCTTCAGCTTGGACTGAGTAGACTTCAGCTCGGACTGAGCAGACTTCAGCTCGGACTGAGCGTCCTTCAGTAGAAGGAAACATTTCTTTAGCTCAGCCTTCACAGCTTCAGTCTTTGTCTTCCAAGAAGAAGCAGCAACCAGAGCCTTCTGCATCTGGCAATTCCGCTCGGCTATGACCCGGCGGATCATGATTAGTAGAGCCGAATCCTGCGAAAGTAATAAAGTTAGCTTATAAGTCAGAAAGCATCACAGGCACACGACAAGGAAATTCATAAAATTACCTTGAGACTGCTCTCTATCGTAACCCCGACCATTTGATCCGGGTCGGAGGAGGCTATGGTATTCAGGTCTTGGGGGATGCTGTGGTTGAAACACATGTATGCGTTGACACCCTCCATCCAAGACGAATACTGCTCTGTTAACGGAGGCATCTCGACCTGGTCCTCTCGTTGCTCAGCAAGGGTAGCGGAAGCAGCTCGCGGCTGAGGAGGACGAGAAGTGGAGGCGCCAGCAGCAGGTTGGTCAGGTCCAGCTGCAGCAGGTCGGGGGGCTTGAGAGGAGATAGCTGAAGGCGCGGGAATGTTGATGGGCTCAACTTGTGAGCCCGAATCATCTGGCACACTGATCACCGGGTCATCAGCGGATGTCACCGGGGTGGCCGTCGGCTCGGCTCCGACTGATGGTGAATCCGAGCTGGGAAGTTGCCCGGATCCACATACAAAAGATTGAGGCAAGCGAGGCGGTCTCTGTGCCTCGGTAGTAGCCACCCTTTTTCTAGGGGGCTCAGGAGAGCTCTGCCCGCGATCAAGAAACCGAGCTAGAATCTTGCGAGTCTTGGAGACCGCCTTCGGAGCCATTCCTATCCAAGAAAAGGGAGGAAACATGAGAAGACAACGAAACGAAAAGAAGAAAAAATAAGTTACCATTTCAGCCTACCGACCTGATTCAGAAATGGAAGTAAAAGTGATCGCTCTGCGAAAACCCCTCTCTTCAACTGGGAGAGCTCGGGCTTTGTGGATCTGTCTCTCTTGTGCAACGGACAAAGCCACCCGAATGGTCGCCGAAACTGTACGAGCAGGCAAATTCGTTAAAAAAAAGGGATGAAAAAAGTTTGGAAAAATCAGTTAGGTCGGAATTTCATCCGACCTGGTAGAGCAAAGTCTGCTCGGACTCAGAAGCTCAAGGGTTGAGGTTCATCTGGCGCACACTCCCAACTGCCCGACGCGAAGAACCACTTCCTTTTTCAAGTTTTTGTGGAGGAGGGCAAGCAGGTAATCATCGAGCCGCCCTGACCCGATAACGACGAAAAATAATAGAGTCCTTGGCCGCCCAAAGACTTGAGAATATACATAGAGAAAAGTTCGTTGGATGTAAACTCCTTATTTC
Organism: Liriodendron chinense; assembly: GCA_003013855.2. Taxonomy (NCBI): domain Eukaryota; kingdom Viridiplantae; phylum Streptophyta; class Magnoliopsida; order Magnoliales; family Magnoliaceae; genus Liriodendron; species Liriodendron chinense. The sequence goes on along the minus strand of ML058469.1, from coordinate 11,300,320 downwards.
CTAACCTCTGCCACAATATGTAGTATCTGATCATGCACCTTCACGCATTCGGTTGCAGTTGACTCGGAGAGAGGCCTAAGACACTAAGGACTTCCCTCACAAAAGGGTGTAAGGGCAATCTCAGCCCGGACTCTAAATGCATTAAAGAGATAACTAACTCCCCGGCTTTAGGTCGGCTCGGTCTATCAACTCGGTCAGGAACCCTAAACTCTATGTAATCTGGGAGTTCATATATCTCCATCGCAGCATCCAGCTCGTCCTGGATAATCTGCGAAACCATAGAATCTAGTTCAAAGGGCTCTCTATGGGCCGTGGCACTACCGGCAGCTGACCCAGGAAGCTCAGACTCTCCCTCTTCAACGGCCTCATCCACCCTCACCCCAGAATCCGATTCACTGGAGTTTGCCCCCTCGTGGCAGATGAGAGGTAAATCAGACTCACGGTCATCATACCTCACCTTAAGGATTGCCTCAGAGCACGAGGTTTCTGGCTCCGACATTTTCCAAATAAAAAAAAAAGAGAGAAAAGGAAATCCTTTGGAAAAAGAGAAAAAAGGAGCGTACCAGAATGCTGGCACGACCGCTTGGAGGAAGAAAGTTGGGGAGAATAAAGAAGGAAGAAGAACGAGAGCACGAGAGCTTAGAGAAGCGGAGCAGTAAAGAAAACAAAGAGAGGTTTCCAAAATTCGGCTAAGTTCCCGATTATATACTCGGGAAGGGGTTTGGGCCCTACTCAGGTCCCACCGCATTTAATGCAAAAGCGGCACGTGGCGAATCTCTACTTGGTAATTCGAAAAGCTGCGCCGTTTAGGACACGCGACGACACCCCGTTCGATTAAATCATATCGACGCTATCACGCCGTACAGAAGAATGATGGCTCCTCGATATTTCAAAAGACACATTTAATGCCATTTTCCCGCCGATCGAAACGGCGGCGTTACGGATACTAAACGACAAAAAGCATTTAGGTCGGCAATTTCCTCTTACGTTTTACCCCCGAGCCGGACAAAATACGCTCGAGGGTAAAAGGGGGCTTCTGTTGTGGGTAAAGAGCCGACCTGAAAGAAACTTGATAGTACCGACCCGGGAAAGACAAGCCGACCCGTTTCAGGCTCCGGATACAAGTCGGGTCGTATTAACCCGATAAAGGTTGGTCGGCTTGATCCGATATGATAAAGATCGTCATGAACGAGCTGAATTGCAAATCCGTGATCTTAGGCCCACGCCGAGATATCAGGAGGAAAGATCGACATTCCCAGCAAATAGGGATAAAGATCTTTGTTCGTTATGGGAAAATCCGAGGATCTCGGGAACCCAGCTGGCAGTCCGCTGAAATCACGACTCTCCAAAAGGAAAACAGTTTTACGATCTAAGTCTATAAATGAGTATGTTCTCTCCATTATCGAGGTATGAAAACTGATATTGATCTACACTAAGATGTTCTATTATCAGAGGTCCAACTGACTTAGGCATCGGAGGGTTACCGGCTGGGCACCCAGCCACCCCCCTTATTCTCTGTATTTTTCGCAGGATCTGAGGAATCTTCCATCCTGATCGTTCCCTACAAGAAGTTCAACTTCATCCAACCGTCCAGATCGAAGGATCTCCCCTCTCGTCTGTTAACCAATTTTCGGCGTCAACAGTACTAATGAAAGAACAAGTTCTTACATTCGTGGACACAAGCCTTTTTTTTACACACGCACTCATACCCCTCACACACCCACGCACCACGCGGGCTTATTGACACAAGGCAAAAAGAATGGATTTGAAAGGCTAACCTAAATCACCTCATCAATTGGTTGAGAAGATAGTTGGATCTTGCATATAGTCTCTAATCAGTCTGACTTGACGCGGGGTAGGGTTGTCAATGAGTCGGCCTTGGGCAGGCCTAGGCCTGAATTCTGAGCTGTTTTGGGCCGAACTGTAGGATAGGGCCAATTTAAAATTCTAATTTTTTAGGCCGAGCTGGGCCCATTGACACCCCTAACGGGAGGGACACTGGTGGTTCAATTAAACATGAAGTCAAGTATAATCGGGCATGCCTGTCCATCGTACCCACACACCAAATTTGAATATAGGCCATCGTTAACAAGTGTGGACTTGTTTTATTAAATTGGCAGCGATACAGTGATGTGTTCTCCCCCAAACAATCTCCCATATTAGAACAAGTGCAATTCTTGGTGGCTTGCAAAATAGACGTTTCATGTCATAAATAAATAATTCAACGTTCTAAATTCAAGAAAAAAGAGAGACAATCTTCCAGTCTCTGGTCATAGGGTAGGTCCCACCAAACCATTGGACTTGATTTCATAATATAGGCCAAATTGTACGGAACCTAGCATGCACGAACATGAAACGATTCTAGGTCGCACACTTACAAAACTTGAGACAATGTCGGTAAATTCGTAAAAATTTGGGGGTATAAATGGAAAGAAGAAAAAGGAATAACCCTTCTTAAAGAAAAAACCCTAACCCTAGCCCCCCTTCACCCTATTAAAACCCCGCAAGCTTTCTTTCAAACAGCTGCCTCTCAATAGTCGTCTCTCAAACAATTTGATTTTTTTTATCTGTTTCCTTTCCTACATATTACTCTGTTTTCCTTCTTTTCTTCTTCTAAAATAGGGGGGGAATTCTTCATTTCTCATTTGTTGTTAATCTATTAATTTCAATTTCAGATGAAGAAGAAGATGAAGATATTGCGATGATGATGAATGTTAATCCCAGCTCATTATGAGACCTTCCATTGGAAGGTCAGGGAAAAGATTCCATAACAATATCTATCTGAGCTCTTTTTTCTCTTCTTTTCATTACTTTTTTTTTTTTTTTTTTTTTTTTTGAAAATCGAATTTTGGTAGAATCTAATATGAAAATAAGAGGAAGTTTTTTCGGGTTGGTTCCCAGTGATGGATATATCAATACCATGCTAATGCTGAGATATATGATTGAATCATTTTCTTTAATCTTCTGAGGGAACTCTTTTTTTCTTTCTTCTTTTTTTTCTTTTTTTTACTTTTTTTTTCTTGGGCCTACACTCTGTTCTACATCGAGTCTGGGATCTTCTCACGATTCAAGTAATTCACTAATCGGTCGATCCTAACGATCCAATCTCAGATCGAGTAGAGGAAAATAGGTTTAATGATGAGATTGGAACAATTAACTAGAAGGCCGCTGGCATTGGATTGCTTATGATCTAACCATCCGATCGAACATTAAGAAAAATGGATGTTCAAGATCGAGGAGAGAAAATAGGTTTAGTCATTGGATTAAGCCTTGTTATTATCTAACCGTTCGATCTATACATGTAAAATGGATTACTATAACAAGAATGACTGGCATTTCAATTGTATTGGTGCTCTGTTTTAATCAATTAGAACCTGGCCCAAGCGGACATGGCCTAGCATGATTCTTGATCTATATCTATCTAAGGAAATGAATGAAACCAACGGTCTATATACAAGGTAACAGAGGATCTCCGGTGGATAACTTTTTATGGCCCACCTGTTTATATGCCATCGAACCAACCTGTTGATAAGGTCACAAAACAAATATCAGGTTGATCCAAAACTTTTCCTATGGAATGGTCCAGCCCAAAAATGATCTGCCAAAAGGGATGGATGGCGTGGGTGGGGTCTCGGCTACAATCGGAACGGGATATGCATATGAATTTGGGGGAGCGGATTAGGTGAGACACCGGATCCACCGAGGTGGGTGGGACCCCTGACGGTGGGGCTCACAGTGATGTATTTGTCTTAAATCCACACCATCCAACAACCATTTTGAAAGATCATATTACGGTTTGATACCAAAAATGAAGCCTAATCAAATATTAGGTGGACCACACTATAGAAACAGTCGTGATTCTACCATTGTTGCCAATATTTTCCATTCAACCTGTTGATAAGGTCACAAACATGTAGATGAAGAGACTACATAAATATCATCTTGATCCAAAGCTTTTCTGGCCCACAGGAAGCTTTTAATGGTCGATCAGCACTGTTTCCTGTACTATGGCCCATCTGGTATTTGGAACTGATTCTTTTTTTGGATCATGCGCTGAAATGAACTTTCAATTCAGATGGACCGCATGGATCTAGTCACATACATCACAGTGGCCCCACAGTGAGGGATCCCACCCACCTCGGTGGATCCGGGATTTCACCTAATCCGCTCCCTGAATTTGGGTCGAGCTATCCGAAAATTGATGCAAGTAGCATGTCAGTCTGAAGCCCGGCCCACAGGCTAGGCCCAATGATAAAAAGGCCTTATCCAGCCAGCCTAACTGTCTATTATTAATGGACCTGAGCCAGGCACACCAGTGATAGGCCCAATTACCCAGCCTTACTGCCTATTATTAATGGGATGAGAATTTGAATTGAACAGAGGACCCATCTACATGGGTCTCCACAATTTGGATAGCTTGGAAACGGTACATATATTCTCTAGATGGGCCTTGTCCATGTCATGGGCCCATCAATTGATTTAGATGTGCGATAAACATGCAAGGAATTAGATGGTTAGGATCATCTCATGAAAGTGATTTGAGAAGGATATGTCATCAAGTATGTGGCACACATGATGGATGGCTGATTTTTTGGAGTTTCCTTCCTTAGTACCTAGTGAGGCACAGATAATGAATGGATTGGAAGGAATACACACATCATGGTTGATGTTATGGGGATATCCCAAGCAGGTCCACATGTGAAGAAGTCCATTGGCCCAGGGGTCAAAGTATCAGTCCTCAGCCTAGGACGGGCTGAGGTGATATGACAAGGACTTCAACAACGGAGAGCAGAAGTGACCACAACTCGGACGTCAGCTACATCTGATGATCGATGGCCAACAGTTAATGGGGAGTAGATTCCTGCTAGAACACATCAGTAGAGTTCCCGTTTTAGAGATGCTTCCTCTCGATCGTCTCAAAGAGATCTTATAGGAATGGAAATGAATCCCGCAATATTTGAATTTGTGCGATTATCTCGGCCAACTCTAAAAGGCGGTTATCCAACCTTGGCGGAGCTCGGTGTTCGAGCTCACTTACTTTGGTCTGTGTCAGACTATACACCTAGCTTAGGTGAGATAAGGTTTTCGGTGGTGTGCTTCTCGGCGGAGTGTCATTGACAAGCCATCAGTCATCAAACTTAGCCGACGTTCGAGCTATGGTCACGTTCTCTCCGTTGTTGAAGGTGTCATCGTGTCACCTTGGCATGTCCCGAGCCGAGGACTGATACTTGGGCTCTTAGGCCAATGAGCTTCTTCACATGTGGACCAGCTCAGAATATCCCCATAATAATTGCCCTCTACTCCCGAAGCTGAGCTTTCTAAGGGTTCGGGAGTAAGGCTTGCAGGAAGAGCTAGTCTCATGATAGTGCAGGAACTCTGGAAGTTCGATTTTCAAGTTTGGTTCTGCCAACTATAGAGTAGCATCTGGGGCATTAATGATGATATCTAAGGCATTATTAAGCGGTTGTGATTTTTAAAGCGTCGCCATCATTACTTGTACGGCGTAGTGGCCATTGTAGTTTTCCAGCGAATAGGCACTCGACATGTGGTGGCAGCTTGCCAGGTAATTTGTCGTATCATTGCTCGACCTCTCTCATGATGGCACGTGGTGACGGTTCGACTTAGCGAGGCATCACGCCTCATACAAGCAAACCCTAGCATGCCGAGTGGATGAGCCCAGTAATCGAGACATCATACCTCTATTTGAGGCAATCTCATGTTGACACATGGTATTGTATAGAGGACGAGACGACGTAGGGAGAGTTTATAAATTCCCTACCTCCTCTATCCATTTTTCACATTTTCGCTCTTAAACGTCCGAACTTTGCCGAACTGTCTCTGCATTCCTGCAATAGGCATTTTTGTCGTTGAGTCAATCAACCATTTGAGTCCTCGTGTTTGGGTCCCTAGTACGATCTCTCTGTCCTTTTGTTCTTTCCTCACAATTTTCTTTCATTTGCACAATGTCAGAGGACTCTAATTCAACCACTAGGTCGGATCATCCTGATCTAGAGTCCTTAGGGTTCTCTCATGACTCTAGGCCAGATAGACCATCTAAAGAGTGTGAGGCAAGACCTTGAGGTCAAGTCCCGACCCGCGAAGCCAACCCTCGATGAGGAGGCCATGAGGTTTGGAGAAGTTGGAGGGGAAGAGGCCGGAGTATCAAGCTCTGACCTTCTTCAATATGTAGTCGTTGAGTGTGTGTCACGGGTGACCAAGGATGACCTGGATCACTATAGAGATAAGTGTGGATGGTTTTCATTCTACAAGCTCTTTGAAGCATCGACCAAGCATCACTACCCCCCCCCCCCCCCCCCCCCCCCCCCCCCCCCCCAAGTGAGATAAGGTTCTCGGTGGTGTGCTCCTGGGTGGAGTCTCATTGACAAGCCATCAGTCATCAGACTTAGCCAACGTCCGAGCTATGTTCACGTTCTCTCCGTTGTTGAAGTTGTAGTCGTATCACCTCGGCTTTTCCCAGGACTGATACTTAGGCTCTTGGGCCAATGAGCTTCTTCACATGTGGACCAGCTCGGAATATCCCCATAATAATTGACCCCTACTCCCGAAGCTGAGCTTTCTAAGCGTTCGGGAGTAAGGCTTGCAGGAAGAGCTGGTCTCATGATAGCGTAGGAACTCTGGAAGTTCGATTTTCGAGTTCGGTTCTGCCAACTGTAGAGCAGCATCTGGGGCATTAATGGCGAGATCTAAGGCATTATTAGGCGGGCATGATTTTTAAAGCGACGCCATCATTACTTGTACTACGCAGCGGCCATTGTAGTTTTCCAGCGAATAGGCACTTAACATGTGATGGCAGCTTGCCAGGTGATCCGTCATATCATTGCTCGACCTCTCTAATGATGGCACACGGTGACAGTTTGACTTAGCGAGGCATCATGCCTCGTACAAGCGAACCTTAGCATGCCACGTGGATGAGCCCTAGTGTGCCACGTGGATGAGCCCAGTAATTGAGACGTCATACCTCTATTCGAGGCAATCCCATGTTGACACGTGGTATTGTACAAAGGATGAAGCGGCACAAGGAAAGTCTATAAATTCCCTACCTCCTCTGTCCATTTTTCACATTTTTGCTCTTAAATGTTCGAAACTCTGCCGAACTGTCTCTGCATTCCTGCAATAGGCGTTTTTGTCGCTGAGTCAATCAACCATTTAAGTCCTCGTGTTAGGGTCCCTAGTATGATCTCTCCGTCCTTTTGTTCTTTCTTCGCAATTTCCTTTCATTTGTACGATGCTAGAGGACTCTAGTTCAACCACTAGGTCGGATCATCCTGATCTAGGGTCCTTAGGGCTCTCTCATGACTCCAGGCCAGATAGACCTTCTACAGAGTGTGAGAATGGACAAGGGGGGCAAGACCTTGAGGTCAAGTCTCGCCCCACGAAGCCAACCCTTGATGAGGAGGCCACGAGGTTTGGAGAAGTTGGAGGGGAAGAGGTCGGAGTATCAGGCTCTGACCTTCTTCAATATGTAGTCGTTGAGTGTGTGTCACAGGTGACCAGGGGCGACCTGGATCACTATAGAGATAAGTGTGGATAGTTTTCATTCTACAAGCTCTTTGAAACATCAAGCATCACCGACCGCCAAATTCTTCAGATCAGGGTGGCTCGTGACCATCTGGTCGAGGAGCGCTTCTACAAGAAGCTCCCCCAAAGAATAAGAGACTCCCGGCCGACTTCCGCGAACGGGCAACAATGGTACAACCCCCTAAGAGGAATGTGGCAGGGCCAAGGCTCGAGGAGAGGCCTCGACAACAGCAGCTGACTTCTCTCCCTCAGTCCTTCATCTGCGGGACTGGTCAGCTTGCTAGCTAGGGGGCCTCGTTGGCTCCTGAGAGGATTTCTTTGTTGGTAGTTGTGGCTCCTGCTGCCCAAGAAAAGGTGGTCATCGAGATTGATGACCGACTCATGGAGGCTAATCCTTCGCAATGGGCTGAACCTTCCCAAGCATCACAGACCCGAGGTGGAGTCCTAGGGTGGTGATGTCCCTATTGTTCGAGAGCTATCTGTCCTGGCTGGACGGCCTCATGGTGTATGTGCATAAGTCTACGACCCTACCTAGGGATGTAGATGTCCTCATGCCGGAGCTGGATCCCGACGAACTTGTTGGGACGGTGATTGAGGGTGGCCTCAGGGTGAGCTCTCCGACCTTCTGTAGCTAGTCTTGCATTTTTTCCGGTTTGTATACTTTACTAACTTTTGTTGCTCTTCCCTGTATGAGGCTGCGACTGGAGTAATGGTCTGACATCTCGTGGCGGACCAGGATCTCCACCTTCAAGTAGGAAAAATACTTGTTAGCATTAACTCTTATTTGCCTAGTTCTGGATCTGACTTATGCATCATGGAGTTCCGGGCCACCCAAGGGCACCTCCCCCTTGCCTACTTCATTTCCTTCTTGCAGATCCGAAGATCTAGAGGAGCTCTCACATGTGGGTAACACTCTTACGTGGCTGCTCCCAGTCATCTATCTCAATTGTCCAAATCCATGCGACAACTGTTGGTCCATGCTTGGTAGGGCGTCCGTTCCCTATTGGTCCATGTGGTGCGGTCCACATGAGTCGTGGAACGAGATGGTTTTTGGATTGGGTGGCCCATATGAAGTTAAACATTTGTTATAGGGGTCGAAGCAGCTGCCTATAGGATGTCAAATCAGACCGGCTAAATTGGTGATTTTCATCTTTGACCGTCTAATTAATGTCCACCAACCCGTTCGGTGCAAGTGTCTTAAGGTGGTCTGTAGAGCATAGAATCTAGAACATGGCTTGTCTGCAGATCATGGAGTCCAGAGCGGACGCCGATCAGGTGGTGTTGCCAATACCACCCCAAGCTGTGGTGTGTCGATGTGTTGGCTATGTGGGGCCATGGTGATGTCTGCGTTTTATATCCATGCCGTCCATCCATTTTGCCTCTTCATTTTAGAGCATGAGCCCAAAAATGAAGCAGATCCAAACCTCAAGTGGATCACACCACCGGAAACAGTTGTAATTGAACACGGCCGCTAAAACTACTTGGGGTCCATAGAAGTTTTAGAGCAGGCTGGTATTTGTGTTTCCCCTTCTTTCAGTCTTAGTGACCTTATTAACAGGTTGGATCACAAATAAAAATAACGGTGGGCCCTAGAAAGGCTTCAACGTTGGGTGTCATTATCTCCACTCTTTCCTGTGTTGTGGTCCACTTGAGCTTTGGATCTGCTTCATCTTTTGCTTTCATGCCCTAAAATGAGGGGCCAAAACGGATGGACGGTGTGGATATAAAAAAAATAGATCATGTTGGGCCCCACAGTTCCCAACATACCACCGGTGGGGTGGTGTTGGTAACACCAAATCCCATACCTAATCCCAGCATGTGGGCCTGAGCGTTTCACGCTAGGGCCTAACTATAGATAGCATGTGGGCCTTTAGTGTTAAAGTCGGATAGGATGGGGAGCGGATTAGGTGAGAACTCGGATCCACAGAGGTGGGTGGGACCCCTGTGGGGCTCACACTGATATATGTGCCTTAAATCCACACCGTCCAACCATTTTGAAAGCTCAATTAAGGGCATGATTAAAAAAATAAAGCTGCCTGAAATCTTAGGGGGACCACACCACAGGAAAGAATCGTGATTGAATCTCCACCATTAAAAACTTTATGGATTCCACCGGAATGTTTATTTTCCATCCAACCTGTTGATAAGGTCGCAAACACTGAGATGAAGTGACCACTAAAACATCATCTTGATCCAAAGCTTATGTGGCCCACAAGAAGTTTTTAATGGTCAATTACCACTGTTTCCTATAATATGGTCCATCTGGGATTTGGAACTGCCTCATTTTTTGGATCATGCCCTAAAATGAGCTTTCAATACGGATGGACGGCGTGGATGTAGTCACACACATCACAGTGGGCTCCACAGTCAGGGAGGGACCGCCTGACTGGCTACTACCATAGATAGTTTGGCATTATGACCCACCTGATAAGCGGCCTGGATCCTCTAAATTTGCGCCAGATGTGCTGGATTTTGTTTGGAAAATTACAACACATCTGGCATACATTTACAAGATCCAGACCAATCATCAGTTGGCCCTAATTGCACAGCATATGTACAGCATAGTTTCTGACCATCCATTTTTATCAACACTTGTGGTCCACTTTACAAGTGAACTGATCTCATTATTGAACCAGGGAAACAGCGGTCCACACCTGATGAAAATAATACCATGCATGTCTTCTATATTTCGCTAGGCCAATATTAGCCGTTGGAATATTTCCTCACTGCTTTTAAGAATTTCCTGTCTTGAATGGAATATTTCAATTTCATTGCCAATGCCACTGCTTACTTGGAATGTTTTGATAAAGTAAAAAACAAAACAATTGGGTATTACTGAAATCATTTTGATTGGACAATTCAGATCTTCTCATCAATGGTCATGAAAATGGACACTCCAATATTAGTATGGTGGGAAAAAAAAATGGTTGGACCATCCATCTAGTTGTCCATCAAGAAAGTTCAAAACCATTGATTAACCATGTCCCAAAAACCACTTGGACTATCCTACCTACCGTTAGGTGGAAATAAAAGTTCAGCTTTATTAGTTAATCAATCCCTGACCTTTGATTGGACACTTGTTTGTTGAAATACGACCGTTAGTTATTATTATTATTATTATTTTTAAACCATCTAATAAATGTCCAGCAATTTGGAAACTCGGTGATCAAGTAAACATCTTTTTTTTGTCAATGATACATTTAAACTAGGATTCATAACTCTGACGGTTTAACTTGATTTAAACTTCCTATCTAATGATTCAAAATGAGCAATGATTACTTTTATAAAATTAGTTTGCTATGGAGAAATGGCAATAAAATCGCAACAAAAGTAATAGTTTTATAATGTAAAAATACAATGATTATAATTTCTTTTACCTATTTTCTTTTTAAGTATGTTTGACTTTTCGGGTGTGTTAGTTTTTTTTAATTACTTATGTAAATAGGGTAAATAATTAATAATAGTTTTTTAGGAAAGTTTGCTTGAAAGGAAAATAAGTACATAATTAGGCTTCATAAATAGCGTCAAGTGTATGAAATCATAGAGGAATTTGATACCGTTAAAATTCATGGGTCCCACAATTAGGGTTATACACGAGTCGAGCTTTGCCCTGAATGTTGCTCGGCTTGAACCACCTAGCCCATGCTCCGTACTTGACTCGACTCGGCAGAGTCGAGTGTAGACCTACTCGATCAGCGGACCAAGCAAGTTCGAGCCGAGTCCGAGTCTTTCGTGCTAAGTTCGAGTTTGAGTTTTCGCCCGAAAATCCATGTAAAAAATGGAGGGGGAAGGGGATTAAAGGTGTTGAGCGGACAAATAAGCCGCAAGGTAGCTCAGGGGGTGGCCGGTGTCAAGCTGAGACTTGACTCTTGAGAGAGAGAGAGGGGGAGAGGGAGTACCGGAGTGGGCCGTGGGGGTAGTCGGGTGGGGCCGAGTGGGCAAGAAGAGAGAGAGAGAGAGAGAGAGAGAGAGAGAGAGTTAGGTTTAAGGCGCTCGAGCAGCTAGGTGATTTTTTCTAAAATGAAAATATTAGGGTTTTTTTTTTTTGGGGGGGGGGGGGGGGGGGGGGGGGGGGTTCGAGCCACTCCAAGAGTCGAATCGACTCGAATTAATTTGAGCACCTAAAATTTGGCTCAACTTGACCCAAACTCCCTTTCGAGCCAAGTCGAGCGAGTTTTTCAAACTTACTCGACTCGTGTACAGCCCTACCCACAATGATGTATGTTTGTGATCCACGACGTCTATTAATTTTACCATTTCATTTTAGGGAACGCGCCTGAACTTAAGGCAGATGGAAAGCTTAAGTGTGCAACACCAAGGGAAATAGGGGAATTAATTAATGACGTTCATTATTCAAAATTAAAACATTTCCTTAGGCCCATAAGGATGTATATGTAATCATCCAACCTGTTAATAAGATCACATTGACATAAGGTTTACATAATATTATCTTTATTGTGCAAGATGCCTTGGATTCTGACAAGCTGCTAGGCAGAAAAGGCACTTTTCAATTCGACCAAAAAGGGGTTCGATCCGACCAAACTAGGGTGATTTCACAGATAACTCGCTGTGAAGTTTTGGCCATTTTCGGTTTGACAAAAAATGTGAGTCGGTTCGACTCGATTTGACTGTAGGTGCATTCGGTCGGACCAACGGTCAGGCCTACTGTCTTACTGGTTTTACGTAAGTGTAACTATTTAAAGCCTAATTCACAATTAGGGTTTTTTTTTAAGTTGTGGTAATACGATTCTTACAAGTATTCTTATTCACTTCCCCAAGTGTAGGGTTGCGATGTAATAATAATTTGGTAGAGACCGAGATCGTTCTCGAGGAGTTATTGTAAGAATCCACGAAACTGCTTTAAATAACTTCTAATTGAGACTAAACTTAAATAAATTCTGGTAATTAAATGTAGATAGGTAATCTGTAATTAAAAGTGAATGTAACAATATAAAAGAAACACTAGGGTGCCAAGGATCCACTTGTAGCAACCCTTGATGTATAATTCGCTGTGGTTTCTCAATTACACAGCTAGAATCGAAATCAAATCCTATCTAGCCGGATGATAGAGCGCTAATTCATCAAAACAGTCCAATTCATGTGTTGTTCATAAACATGATTCCCTCAATTCAAGCTAGGACTTGAGCACACTTAATTGCATAGGTCAATCCTAGTTCTAATAGGTTAAGATCACAATCATAATAATCATCAAACCCTGTCATAAAGCTTAACTATATCATTAGTTGAACTTCATTCAAATCACATACATAAATAATATATAAATCAAACTTTCAGAAAAAGGTAGAACTTTGGTTTAAAGTTCCCACATGAAGTTCCAAGTCTAGAGCGTCTTGAATCCGATTCTTCGAAGTGTACAGTTCTAGATCTATGCAAAACAACTAAGAACTAAAATAATTCTTCCAAACATCCATGAGTCATCATAAGATTAAGAAAAACTAGTTAAAACATTATTTAAACTCACATAAACCATTGTTCTTCAATAAAAATTCAAACTTGAAACCATATAAAATGAATTAAAGCATCTTAGATTCACTACAAACTTCACCTCTTAGCCCTAGCTAAGAGGTTTAGCCTATCATGATTCAAGGAAACATGAAAATCAACAAAAAACATGAAAGAAAACTAGAAAGCAAACTAGAAGGAATTTTAGAACTCCCAAATCATCCGTCTCCGCCTCCCACTGCAATAGATTTCTTTTGGGATAGGTTAGAAAGGATGTAGAGGTCTCCTTTTATAACTAAAATTCGACTCTCGCTTGGAAACTTCTGAAATTGCGTAACTCCTTGCGCAGCTTACGCAGACAGGTTCGATTGATCGGATCTCCCTTCGATTGATCGGAGATCGGCCGATTGATCGTAAAAGAGTCCAGAGAGTTGTTATTTTCTGCTGCTTATTCCAATTGATCGGACACTATTCCGATTGATCGAACACCTCCTTTCGATTGATCGGAGATGTTCCGATTGATCGAAAAAATGTCCAGAGAGTTGTTCACAAATCTAGTTTTTCTAGTTAGTTCGATTGATGGTCTGATGGATCGGACACCCATCAGAAATTCCTCCGATTGATCGGACATCTATCGGCGATCCATCGTAAATGCTGATTTCTTCAATTTCTTCTGTTTTCTTTTCGGATTTCCTTCGCTTGATTTCTTCCTCTCCTTCTTCCTTTCCTTAACTTCTTCAATGACCTTTTGAAGTGTCCTTTAATGTTTAAATTGTGAGACTTCTCTCTTATTCCTATAATAAAAAAACCATATATTAGATAGGACTTTAAACGTATAAATCATGCATAGTTAGTGATGAAATGGGGTTAGAATATACACATTTAAGAGCTCAACAATTCTCTCTAAGGGCAAGGGTTTTTCGCGATGTGAGAACGGTTTCCAATACCTGTAAGGGCTTGAGAAGGATTTCTCAAGGGGTTGCGCATCGCAAGAAGAGATCGTGTACATCTGTAATCGAAGAAGGTGAGTAGTATATAACTCTAAGGTTTTGATTATAGTGGATCTATGTCGCTTTGTGCCATGGTTTTATCCCGCAAGGGTTTTCTACATAAAAATCTTGTGTTCTGTAGCTAATTGCTTTATTGTTTGGTTATTCTTCTTTATTCGATTGGTTTATCTTCGTTGTACGTGCTTTTGCAAAGCGCACAGATTGATGATGATATTATATCCAAATTTTTAATACATAGGGTTGATTTGGCTTGTTAAGGGGGGTCTGAATCCTAATAAAGTGGTGTCAAAGCGTATGGTCTAAGGACGTTTCAGGAATTCAGCAAAGATGTTAGGATCAAAATTCGACATACAAAAATTTGATGGGAATAATAATTTCAGTTTATGGCAGTGGAAGGTCAAGGATATTCTATGATATTCTAGTAGCATAAGGGTTAAGCAAGGCATTATTGAAGACTAAACTTGAGAAGATATCATATGATGACTGGAGAGAACTCGGGGAGAAGGCTATGTGCACCATTCGTCTGTGTCTATCGAATAAACTCATGTACGCGTAATGGATGAGGCATCGACCCTGGATATGTGGAAGAAACTAGAAGATCTGTACATGACGAAGTCCCTCACAAATAAGTTGTTTGTGAAAAACAACTTTATGAGCTGCAGATAAAAGAAGGATCAGATCTCTTAGAGCACATGAATTCGTTTACAAAATTGTATACCGAGTTATTAAGGCTCAAAGGGACGATCGAGGAAGAAGACAAAGCAGTGCTACTTCTAGCATCGCTCCCCACATCATATGACCATCTCGTCACTATTCTGTTATATGGGAAGAATACAATGAAACTGAAAGAGATCACCGCGGCTCTCGTTATTAATGAGATAAGGAAGAAGTTGAGCGATAAGGACTCTCAGGTGGAAGGGTTAGTCATGAAAGGGAGGCATGGACATGGATAATTCGTTGAGCGATCTCGGTCTAACAAGAAAAAGAAAAAAGTAGATCGAAATCGAAAGCAAATGACGGATGCTTCTATTGCGGCATAAAGGGATACTTTAAGAGAGACTGTCAGAAACAGAAGGAAAACCTAAAAAGCAAAGGAAAATGGAACACATGTGAATTAGCCAGTGTAGCAGAAGAGAGCCTAGAAGGAGACCTCCTCTCGGTCTCTTTAGGTGCGAGCTATCTCTTAGATACTTGGATTCTAAATTTAGGATATTCGTATCACATATGCTCAGAAAACATTTGATTTAATTGCTACAAGTCCTATGCTAGTGGAAGTGTTCTGATGAGTTTACTTCTTAAATTACAAGTATGAGGTATTTGTCAAGTTCAAAAAATAAAAGGCGAAAGTAAAGAAATAAATTAGGAGATAAGTTAAGTGTCTCAAGTCAGATAACGGTATGGAGTACAGAGAGGCAGAATTCATGAAATCCTATAAGGAACAAGGTATCACAAGGCACTTTTCAACTCCAAGGACCCCCATAATAGAATGAGGTGGCGAAAAGGATGAATAAAACTCTATTGGAGAGGGCGGGAAGTATGCGGTTGCATGCGGGGTTGCTTAAAAGCTTCTTGACAGAAGCGGTGAACATGACATGCTACATTATAAATTGATCACCATATACACCACTAGATTCCAAGGTTGCAGAGGAAGTCTGGACAAACAAGGACATTGATTACTCAGGGATGATGATCTATAAGTGTTTAGCATACGTTTACATTTAGAGTGGACAAAGGTTGAAGTTGGATCCCAAATCTAAGAGATGCATCTTTATCGGGTATGAGAAAGGTGTTAAGGGCTACAAGCTTTGTGGTGCTAACTCTTAAAAGGTGTTCATTAGTAGAGATGTTATCTTCGATGAAGCATCATGTTGAAGGCCAACAAGGCAGTAATAGAGAAGTCAGAAACATATGGTGATGCAGAGATATTGTCAGTGTAGGTAAAGACAATTGAACATGTTACTAAAGGTGAAATTTAATAAGGGTAAGAAACTGAGCAAGAAAATCAGCAGGATACCTAGAAAAGTATAACAAAAAATAAGGAGAAAAGAATCAATAGAGCCTCGGTTCGATGTGGGTTCAAGATATGGTCTCTTTTACATTATTCACATGAAGTAGAGATTCCTCCACCTTTCAAGAGGTAAAGTCTGAAAAGGATGACGACAAGTGGATGTCGACCATGACAGAAGAGATGAAATCTCTACACAGGAATCACACATGGGAGTTTGTGGAACTTCCAAAAGGGCAGAGGTATATAAGGTGCAAATGAGTCTACAGGAAAAGTGAAGCATTAACAGAGAAAGAGAGAAAAAAGTACAAGACAAGGCTAATAGCAAATGGGTTCTCACATAAGGAATGAATAAATTACAATGAGATTTTCTCTCCGGCTGTTAAATATACTTCAATCAGGGTGCTACTGACAATGGTAGCAGAATCTAATTTGGAATTGGAATAGCTCGATATAAAAACGATATTCCTTTATGGGAACTTGGATGAAGTTATTTACATGAGGCAGCCTGAAAGATTCGAAGAGTTTGGTAACGAATGTCATGTGTTTAGGTTGAAGAAGTCAGTGAATGGGCTGAAGCAGTCTCCGAGGCAGTGGTATAAGCGATTCAATTCCTACATAGTGGAGATTAGGTATAAAAAGTATGAGTACGATTATTGTGTATGCTACAGGATGCTTAAGGACGGGTCCTACATTCTACTAATGCTTTATATAGATAATATATTGATTGTTGCAAAGGACAAGAAAAAGATACTCTTGCTTAAGTTTCTGTTAAGCAAGGAGTTTAACATGAAGGATTTGAGCACAACAAAAAAGATCATAAGCATGAAAATACACAGAGACAGAGAGTCTAAGAAGCTATGGCTTTGGTAGAAAGGTTATGTGCAGAAGGTGTTGGAGAGGTTCTACATGGAAGGTGCTAAGATAGTTAGTACACCTTTAGCAGGTTATTTTAAGTTTTCAGCAAAGTCATGTCCAAGTACAGAAGAGGAGATTTCATAAATGTCACAGGTGTCGTACATTAATGTAGTGATGAGTCTCATGTATACAATGGTTTGCACAAGATCTGATATCTCACAGGCAGTCAGCGTGGTCAACAGGTATATGGCGAATCTAGGGAAAGAGCATTGAAATACAGTTAAATGGATTCTCGGGTATCTCAGGGGCACAATTGACATTGGGATCATGTTTGGGGGACATGGAGCTTCAGGTGAAGTTAGAGGCTACGTGGATTCGGACTATGCAAGTGATCTCGACAACAGAAGGTCCACTAAGGGATATGTTTTCACATTAGGAGGCAAACCTATATGTTGGAGATCCATGCTCTACTTTAGCATTGTCTACAAATGAGGTAGAATATATGGCTATGACGAAGGCGTCAAAAGATGCATTATGGTTGAAAGGTCTAATAGGTGAACTCGGGTTGAAGCAGGAGGTGATTTGGTTACATTGCGATAGTCAGAGTACTATCAATCTATCGATGAATCAGGTGTATCATGTACGAACCAAGAACATCGATGTAAGGTTTCACAAGATATGGGAGCCTATTACTTCAAGGGAGATCCATTTTCAGAAGAGTCATAGGGACGAGAATGACATGGACATGTTGACAAAGTCGGTGACCATAGAGAAGTTCAAGCACTACTTGGGCTGGATCAATCTCTCTAGCCATTAATGAGATTAGGTACCATTGTATAATGGTGCGAATAGAGATGTGTTTTAGGTGAAGGGATGTAGGGAACGGTCTACACTTAAGGTGGAGATTCTACCAAGCTGCTAGGTAGAGGAGGCACTTTTCGGTTCAACCAAAAAGGGGTTCGGTCCAACCGAACCAGGACGATTTCATAGATTACTCGATGTGAGGTTTTGGTAATTTTCAGTTCGACCAAAAATGTGAGTTGGTTCGATTCGGTCCAATCGAAGGTGCATTCGGTCCAACTGACGGTCAGATTAACTGTCTAACGCGGTTTTGTGTAAGTGTGGCTATTTAATGCCTAATTCGCAATTAGGATTTTTTTAAGTCGTGGTAATACGATTCTTACAAGTATTCTCTTTAAGGCGAGGGTTTTTCGCGAGGTGAGAGGAATTTTCAACACTTATAAGGGTTTGAAAATGATTTCTCAAAGAGTTGTGCATCTCAAGAAGAGATCGGGTACATCTGTAATAAAAGAAGGTAAGTGGTATATAATTCTAAAATTTTTATTATAATGGATCTTTATCACTTTGTGCCGTGAGTTTTTTTTTTGTAAGAGTTTTCTACATAAAATATCTTGTGTTCTGTGGTTGATTGTTTTATTGTTTGGTTATTTTGCTTTATTCATTGGCGGTAGTATTAGATTTAAATCTAATACCTGGGGTTGATTTGAGTTTGTCGAGGGTTCTAAATCCCAAGAAGCTTGGTCAAAACTTATGTAGTTCTTAAAAAGTTTTCAACAATAGGTGTTAAATTCTCAAAATTTTCTATGATGTGGTCCAGTTGAGCTTCAGTTCTACTTCATTTTTTTTTCTCATGCCCTAAAATGAGTCGGCGAAATGAATGGATGATGTGGGTAAGATACATATACCATGGTGGGCCCTACAACTTTTACATGTGAAAATTGTACTAATATAGTTTACATACTGCTGCCATAAATAAGAGGATAAATAATCATTACTCATTTATAATGAATTACAATAGTAAATGAAAAATCAAACACCCCCCTTGATTTGTGAGCTGTAATTCTTCTAAGATGAAAATAGTGACTTAAAAGCTATAATAATTTATATAAGGCAGAAAATGAAAAGAAAACGCCCATTCAAATAATCATCATAAATATATCCTCCTGGCAAGTGACATTGATGTATAAGTATAACTATCTTCCCAGCTTTCAAACTATCTTTCATACTCAAAAGATAGCCTTTAAATGCAGAAGTGTGAGATGAAAATACCCAACGGACGGGGATTAGCTACTTACAGGTTGAGT
Source organism: Liriodendron chinense (assembly GCA_003013855.2). Taxonomy (NCBI): domain Eukaryota; kingdom Viridiplantae; phylum Streptophyta; class Magnoliopsida; order Magnoliales; family Magnoliaceae; genus Liriodendron; species Liriodendron chinense. Next base: position 11,281,340 of record ML058469.1, on the reverse strand, counting down.
AGCGATTCTAGCTATTGAAGTGACGTCACCATGTTATGTGGGCCTCAGCATGATGTATGTGTTGTATCCACACCGTCCATCCATTTGGAGAGACCATTTTAGGGTATGACTCAAAGAATGAGGCAGATCCAAATCTCAAGTGGACCCCACCACAGAAAACAGTGGGGACAGTGACATCCACCGTTGATAACTTCCTAGGCCCACCATGATGTTTATTTGAGATCCAACCTGTTTATATGTTCACACAGACATGGAGGAAGGGAAAACATAATTATCAGCTTGATCGAAAACTTCTGCGGCCCCTAAGAAGTTTTCAATGGTGGATGTCACTTCTCCACTGTTTTCTGTGGTGGGGTCCACTTAAGGTTTGGATCTTCCTCTTTCTTTGCTTCATACCTTAAAATGATCTCTCCTAATGAATGGACGGTTTGGATACAACACATACATCATGCTGAGGCCCACATAACATGGTGACGTCACTTCAGTAGCGAGATTCGCGTCCATAGCTAACGGCGGAACATTAATCACAAAGATAATCCTCCTCGCATGTGACATTAATGTATCATCCTCCCATCTTTCAAACAATCTTCCAAACCTTCCATCCATCTGAAAAGACGGCCTTAAAAGCCCATAGTGCGAAATGAAGATGGTTAATAGCCAAACATTCATCATGAAAGATAATCTCCCTCTCGCATGTGACATTGATGTACAGCTATTCAGTATCCAAACCATCCAAATTGTGGGTCCCATTGTGGATAGACTCTATTACTAAAATCACACTGATCAAGCAATCCTAACCATCTACTGATGGTTAAAAGTAAAATATTGAGTGTTCCAAAATCAGAGTTTAATATCAGAGCAGTTTTTCAGTTTAATATATTTTGGACCGTCTGGATTTCCGTACAACCACCATATTTAAATGGTGCAAAGCTAACATAGTAATCTAACTTTGAAGTATGAGATCCAATCCGTCCATCAAAGGGTAGTGCTGTTTAGATGCCCTGGCCAAAGAATCAGGATGGCACACTTGTCCAAGGAGCCAGAGTTTATGAAATAAACGTACAGTAATATAGTTAGAACCAGTCCACTTATTTGAAGATAGTGGCCCACCTCACGGGTGGATCGGGTTGATTTTGGGTCATAACATCTCTATAAGGGTAGACCCATCTGATCGTACCTATCTCCCACACGAAAAAAAAATACTGGTCCACCTATCACGCTGATCACAATTATTATCTCGGACGGTCCAGATTCAAGGTGTAAGTGTGGCTCACTGGATGAATAAACTGCCCTGATTTTCGGTATATGGCATGTTAACGGTACGTACTATCTGATGAATGTCCCAGATCTCTTATATGCATGACATCCAACGGTTGTAACAAGGCCGAAGATAGTAGCCGTGATGTGCGGCCCTGCGTACAGAACCCGCTCCCAAACAAACCATCCCTGAAAAGCGGACTGGATTCGGTAGTGACTCCTCCACTACCGAGATATGGACTAGTCCGTTCTGTGGGCCCCACCATGATGTATGTATTTTATCCATTCCGTCCATCCATTTTTCCAGCTCATTTCATGGAATTTAACCAAAAATAAGACAGATCCAAATCTTATGTAGACCACACCACAGGAAACGTCCTAATTGAACGACAAATTAAAACTTGTACTTTCAAATCAAGTTTTTATTTGTGTTTTCTTTTCATCCAGGTCTTTATAACATAATCAACAGTTAGGATGGCAAATAAACATTAAAATGGCCCCTGGGAAGTATTAAATGGTGAGCTCTCAATCACTACTGTTTACTATGGTATGGGCCACCTTAGATTTATATCTGCCTCATTTTTGGGTTCACCCACTAAAATGAGTTGAAAAAATAAATGGACGGATGGATAAAACACATACATCATGGTGGTCCCACAGCACTGACCAGTACCAGCACCTGGATAGTGTACGGGTAACTACCGAATCAGAGTCCCAAGCGGCATTCGTAGTCAAAGAGTCAAAGAAACGGAGCTCGTCCGCACTCCAACCGATCACCGCTCCAGTGCAACGCTAGTGCATGACAGCATCAGCATCTGTCGCGACTGGTAAACAGTTATTTGTCGCGGTGCACTAAGACCCACCATGCTCAGTTTTCCGATCATCGAACCGTCCATGTTGGGTAGTATTTTACGGCAGGCCGATCACAAGTGATCATGACCATCATTAAAATTTCAATGCCTCAGATTTAAGTAAAAAACATCGGAGTTCAGGATCATCATTTAAATACAATTAATGTAAAATAGTTTATTTTTGGTAATGACGACAATATGGACGGTTCAAACTATTGGACCATCTCATCACGCGGGTCTAGTAACGGCGACGAATGCTGGATCCTGAATCGCGACAGAGGCAAAGCGAGCTACCTGAAAACGAGGTAGGTCCGAGGATGAATGATATCATAGACGACCGGAGACACTGTACACCATACTCGGTTTTTATAATTGGAACCCATGATTCTGTAATCAAGACCGTTTATTTGCTTAAAACAACCATAAATGGACCAGTTTACAAAATATACATTATTCTAAGATCATAACCCTCATTATCATAGCATTTTTGTTTTTCAGTTAAAACCAGAAACTTCCTGTTTTCCACATCTTATAAAACTCAGAATTATCTGATCAAAGTGGTTTTTAGACGATATAGTCCATCCAAGGTGGAACATAACTCAACAACGGTCTAGATTACAAAAATATGGACCCCGCATTCTACAATAAAACACGAGGATACTATTCCACCATCCTCTCCAGACTCAAATCATCTCCATTTGTCTCATTCCTTCTGCGCCAGGCAGCAACATGCGTCGTATTATTCTGTACACAACCCTCCTTTTACTCCTTTCGTCCTCTTCCTAAAAATAGCAAATAAACCAAATCAAAACCCATCTCCAAATCCTCAATCCCCACCGTTTAAATACCACCACTCTCCCATTTGTAGTAACACCTTCAATTCCTTCATTAATTACAAAAAGGCCCCAAAAAAAATACCATTCTCCTACAAAACCCCAACTCACCCTCTCTCTCTACTCTCCCATCTTTCCAAATGACTCTTTTCTGGCCTCTGTTTGTCTTTTCCTGGCTCGCCTTTTCGGCCATTGCCGCGCTCGACCCACCCCAAAGAAGCACATTCATCGTCCGAGTACGGAACGATCTGAAGCCGTCCGTTTTCCGCGATGTAGATCAGTGGTATAGATCTACTCTCAGGAGCCTTACTTCCAATCCTTATGAAAATCAAGATAGTTTGGAAGGTGATTTTCTTCATGTTTATAGAACTGTTTTTCACGGTTTCTCGGCCAAGCTCAGCTCAGCTGAAGCTTCTGAAATCAAGAACCGGCCTGGGGTTCTTGATGTCTTCCCCGATCGTGTCCGTCAAATCCAGACCACACGTTCGCCGCAGTTCCTCGGATTGACGGCTAATTCTGCCCACGGGCTGCTTGCCGAGTCCGATTATGGATCGAACGTCGTGATCGGGGTCCTTGATACTGGGATCTGGCCCGAGAGGCGTAGCTTCAACGACGGTGATCTCGGCCCGGTTCCGCCGCATTGGAAAGGAGAATGCGTGGAAGGGGACAGATTTTCCAAGTCGAATTGTAACAAGAAGGTTGTCGGCGCGAGGTTCTTCTTCGCCGGATACGAGGCGGCCCGCGGCAAGATCAACGGCTCTGAGGAATTCAAGTCGGCGAGGGACTCCGACGGGCATGGGTCCCACACCGCGTCGACTGCAGCGGGCCGGCACGTACCGGGCGCGTCGATGCTCGGGTACGCCAGCGGCGTCGCGGCAGGGATCGCGCCGAAGGCGCGGATTGCCGCGTACAAGATCTGCTGGTCGGCGGGATGCCTCGACTCGGACATACTCGCCGCCATCGATCATGCCGTCGCCGACGGCGTCGACGTGATTTCGCTCTCGGTGGGGTCCGGCGCCGTGCCGTACTACTACGATCCAATCGCGATGGGCGCGTTCGGCGCGGTAGAGCGCGGCATCTTCGTGTCGGCGTCGGCCGGGAACGAAGGGCCCGGAGAAATGACGGTCACCAACGTTGCGCCATGGATCACGACGGTCGGTGCCGGTACGATCGACCGCAATTTTCCGGCCGATATTCAGTTGGGAGACGGGAAGGTAATCACCGGCGTTTCTTTGTACAGCGGCAACGATTTACCGCCGAAACGTTTCTTGCCTGTCGTCTATGCTTGGAACGCTACGGGTGGCGCGGGAACGAGTTCCCTGGGCCCACTCTGCATGAAAGGGTCCCTGGACCCACAGGTGGTACGTGGCAAGATCGTGTTGTGCGAACGTGGAGGGATTCCACGCGTCGCGAAGGGAGAGGTCGTGAAGGAAGCTGGTGGGGCCGGGATGATCCTAGCCAACTCTGCTTCTGATGGAGAAGGCCTGGTTGCCGATGCTCACGTGCTACCAACGGTCGCGATCGGAGAGAAAGAAGGGTACGACCTGCATGGATACCTAGCCACTACGAAAGACCCGCGGGCCACCTTCGTCTTCCGTGGGACCCAGCTGGGCGTACGGCCCGCGCCGGTCGTCGCCTCCTTCTCGTCGCGGGGTCCCAACCTGGAGTCTCCGTACATTATCAAACCCGACGTGGTCGCGCCAGGTGTCAACATACTAGCTGCATGGCCCGATGGTGTGGGCCCTACGAATCTACCGTCCGATCAACGCCGGACGGAGTTCAACATTCTATCCGGTACGTCGATGGCGTGCCCCCACGTGTCGGGTCTGGCCGCTCTGCTGAAGGGAGTCAATCCGGACTGGTCCCCAGCTAGGATCCGCTCTGCTCTGATGACTACAGCGTACGTGCAAGACAACGTGGGCCACACGATGCTGGACGAAACGAGCGGAAACGCCTCGACGGTGTGGGACCTTGGGTCCGGACACGTAGACCCGGAGAAGGCAATCGATCCGGGGCTCGTATACGATCTGACGGTGGATGATTACCTGAATTTCCTATGCGACTCCAACTACACGAGGAGGAATATTCGGTCAATCACAAGGAGGGATGGGAACTGTACGACGCCGAGAGGCCAGCCTTGGAATATAAACTATCCGTCGATTTCTGTGGCCGTCGAAGGATCAACGGCTGGGATAAAGCAGGTTGAGGTTCGCAGGACGGTGACGAATGTGGGAGATGGAGCGTCGGTCTATGAGGTTAAGGTTAACAATCCTGTGGGGGCCACAGTTACTGTGGACCCCACGAGGATGGAATTTGGCGGGAAAGGTGATAAACGGTCGTATGTGGTGAGGATCACGGCGGGCAGCGTCAACCTGATGCCGGGGAGTTCGAAAAGTGAGTTCGGTGTGCTGGCGTGGGCTGATGGGAGACACGTGGTCAGCAGCCCTGTCGTGGTGACGTGGCAGCTACAGGTCTGAGGGGGCGTATATCTATCGTAGAAGGTCTAGATTTGTACATACAATATATAGTATATACGTAGTTCTATACGCATAACCTGCGTACTAATATGCGGTGGAGAAGTGGGGATAGTATATGGGAGTTAGGCAATGGTTACCATCAAATGCAGAAGTTACGTACTGAAAATAACCCTCTTATGTTTACCTTTCCTCTGCTAGTATAAGTTGCAACTGAAATACTTTGATACTCTGGCAGAGAGTGATGGATGATACGCGGGCACTTACATATTAATTAGAAGTTGCATTGGTTGAACACAAGTAATTTGGCTAGTGACCTTAACGCTAGCTAGCTAGTTGGTGTCAAAGTTCTATGGGCTCCACCATGATGTATGTGTTTTAATCACAGGGTCTATCTATTTTGCTATCTTATTTTAGGGCATGAGCCCAAAAATGAAGTAGATCCAAATCACAGGTGGACCATACCATGGGAAAATGTTATTGATTGAACGTCCACAGTTAAAAGCTTTGTAATGTATCTTTGTCATCGAACTTGTGGATAAGATTATGCAGACGTCAGATGAAGGAAAACACAAGTATAAGCTCGATACATAACTTCTGTGGCCCTTAAATGAGCTGGCAAAGTTGATGGACAGCAGGATAAAAGCGTACATCATGGTAGGGCCATAGAGATTTGACACTAGCTAGTTGGCTGGTGTTGGCGTCACTAGAGGATTATCCACACTGTCCATCCGTTTTTCCAGCTCATTTTAGAGGTTGTTACAAAAATTGAAGCATATCCAAAGCCCAAGTGGGTTACACCAAAGGAAACAGTGGTAATAATGATTTCCACCCTTATACCTTCCTAGGGCCCATGGTGATGTTTATTTGTCATTCAACCTGTTCATATGATCACACAGACATGGATGATGGGAAAACACAGATATCAGCTTGATCCAAAACTTCTGCTCCCAAGAAATTTTCAACAGTAGACGTTCAATTCGCACAGTTTCCTATTGTGTGGTCTACTTGAGCTTTGGATATGCTTCATTTTTATGCTCAATTCTAAAATTATCTATTACAACAGATGGAAGGAGCAGATAAAATATATAAATCACGGTGGGCCCTACATCGTTTACTCAGTACACAGTACGCAGTGTTTTCAGTTACTGTGCAATCCCCTTCCGCCAGTTTCACTTTCATGGTAAAAGTATCATTTTACTAAAGAAAATATTCACTTTTCTATCTATTTTCTATCAGCCAGGTACCCATGACACTTTTGTATTGTGTCAAATCAAGGCTAGTTTCCGATTGCAGACGATCCTTATTCATATCAAGCTCGTTATTCATATTTCACCGCTGATCGGGGTTTGGGTCTTGCCTTGTTGGGAGACTATGCAGAGTTTCAATAAAAGGTCTCGGTTTAGGAAAAAAAAAAAAAAAAAAAGCTCCTTACATTTTCTGTACCCCGGTGGTGATGAGTATTGCTGGTATTGACTCGATGATATTTTCTAACTTGATTGCCAGACACTTAGAATGAAAGGTCCAAACCGCCGCCACTTGGCTGGGACCCTGGAACCAGCTATGTTGGTGATACTGTGACGGGGGCCCACCTCGATGTATGCGTTGTGTATCAATGCTGTCCATCCATTTTGCCAACTCATTTTAGGGCATGAGCTGAAAACGAAACTGATACAAATATCAGGTGGACCACACTTTCGATGCCAGGTTTTGGGCCTGACCTAATTTAGAGCAAGGACCGGGTCAGGGCCAGCTTCAGTCCGGCCCACAATTAATTGGGCCAAAAGATTAGGCTTGGGTTTGACCCTTTTAGTGATCAGGCCTTCAATATCATGCCCAATTGCACCCATTAATATCATGAATAGGCTATTTGTGGTCTTGGGTTGAGCATAATAATAGAAAATTCTGCAAAACCTAGGCCCGGACCTGACCTGTTTACTAATCAGGCTTCAAATCAAGGCCCATTGTCAACCTGCGGCCTCTTAACAGGCCCAAGCATACCCCATTTCAGGCTGGGACCTGAAACCCCTCCCCAGCCATAGATCGCATTCAACTCGTCCGAGTCAAATCAGACTCAGTAGGACACGATCCAGTTAGACACAACGAGTCACACAGACTCAGGCGAGTCCTGACTCGATTCAGGACCGAACGAGTTGGTTCAAGTCGCCGAGTCTTTTAACCATGGACGTTGAAATGTGTTGATGGTCTGTCTATTTGTTAGACACTTCCCAGTTCATGCAAATTGTTGTCCAAAAGGTTAGCCCAGGAAACAGCGGTCATTGAACGCCCACCATTAATAACTTCCTAGGGCCCACTGTAATGTTTATTTTCCACCCAACATGTTGATAATGTCACACAGACCTGGATGAAGGGAAAATACAAATATCAGTTTGATCCAAAACTTTTGTGGCCTACAAAAAATTTTTAATAGTCATTCACGGCTTTTTCCTGTGGTGTGGACCACCTGAGATTTATATCGACTTCATTTTCTGGACTTACACAGAAAATGAGTTGGAAAAACATGTGGATGGCGTAGATATACAACCCATACATCTAGGTGGGCCCCACGGTCAGGGTACTACCCACATCTCTAGTTTTGGAATCACCTGTTCGAGCTGGGTGCACGCCTTGCGAAGGAGGCCCAAGCTTGGGCCCAGGTCTGACCTGTCCTGGCCCACCCAAGCCCAAATGTTGATAAAATCCCTATTTCCCACTTCAATGTTCACAATCCATCCATTGATCAATTGGGCCACACATGCACAAAGAAGTAAACTTTTTTTAGAGGAATGAAACCAATGGTCTAAATTCAAGATGGATGGATTGCCTAAACCAGGGACTGGAGTGCAAGATATAACACATGTACATATAAAGTCAGGTCCGGACCGGCTAGGGCAGGCCGGGTTGGTCTAAAATAAAATGATTTGAACTCTGGATCACTTGCATTGCCGCTGGTGGATTGTTAGGGCCCAGTCTCGCCTAGCCTGGCCCTGGCCCTATTCGGCCAGGTTAGAGATGGTCTGTTTTTTGGGGGGTTGCAGGATGGTTTCTCAACATGCACAACAAGTCCCATCACATAAATGGCTTTGATGGTTGAAAAATAACCTCAGATCCAATATAATACATATGGCCCACTTGAGAATTGGACCAGGCCATTCACCGTTGGCTCACTGCCTGACCTAGTTCGGACACTGGTCCAACATTCATGACAAGTCCTATCGCATAAATGGTTTTGATGGTTGAAACATGAACTTAGATCCAAAGTTGCTTTTAATAGCTCGCAAGTGTTTGTAAATTGTTCATTCTTTTATATAACAGTGGCCCACATTATGAATGGACCAAGCCATTCATCATTGCCTCAAGGCAGGCCGAAGCCCAGGGCCTAGATTTCAAGCCTGAGCATAGCCCTCAGGTCAACTTTAAGAGCCCAAGCCCTTGCTTTATAGGGCCGAGCCGGCGTACCCACTCCATTGCCACCCTACTTTCTTTCTTTTCTTGTGATTATTTTCATACCCCAAACACTCACCCTCTCAACCCTTAGATGAACATTGTTAACCCCAATCAGTTCCTGTACAATCCCATATCTAATCCTTAGAAATCCCACACCGCTTGGAGCTACACTCTTCCAAAACCCAACCTCACTCACCTAAAACCCTAGATTCACATCCCAACGGCCAAATTAGTAAGGCTGTAGATGGTCGGGTTTGACCAAAACCAAACTCACCCATTTACTAAATGGGTTTGATTCAAATTTTAGACCTAAACCCTTCTACTAAATGGGTGGGTCTAGGTCGGGTCTCAGTCGACCCCATCAGACCCATTTAGGTCTGATAGAGGTAGATCAACCCAGACTCATTTATAAATGGGTCTGGTCAGGATCTAGTATGCAAGGATTTTTACCGGGTTTAAAACCGGGTTTGGACGAGTTTGGGTCTAGATGGGTCCCTTGCAACATAGATCAAATCCACCCATTTATTAAATGGGTTCAGGTCGGATCGAGTCATGCCTGATATGAAGGAAACCAGATCCAAAAGTGTTTAGCAACTGGGTCTATTCTTGGACCCAGACCTGTACCATTTAACAAATGGGTCGGGTCTGGGTTGAGTCTCAATAGGTTGGGTCTGGGTACCCCATCGGGTCTGCCGACCCATTTTCAACCCTACAACTGATAAGGAAGGGCTTCAAGTCCCTACATGTGTGGAGGAAGTCACATGAAAGGAATTCTCTCCCATTCATTAACAAGAGGGTCATAGAGTTATGTGAACACCTCCATGCAAAGTGTATGTAAACACCTCTAAGCAATTGTCTGGACACATCTCTCTTGCTGTTTTTTCTGAGTTTTCTTCAACCACTCTAGTAGGCCGCCCCTTCCTATTGTAAGCTTGAGAAACTAATAGATGGATTAGATTCTAATGGACATTGAGGCAGGCCCCACATAGCTTCCAACTTCCTGTTTGTTGGTTTGTCCCTCATTGTTGGGAGGGCGCGGGTTCGTTTTCAAATATCTTGGGGTTACTCCACCCAATAGGTTAGCCTTTTGGGTGTGAGACAACAGTGGTATCAAAGCCGTCCCTCATTAGGAGATGTAAACTGATGTAACATTATTTATAGATTAGACAACTTCATTACTGGAGGTCCTTGTGGTCTCTAGCCAATAGTTTGAAAACACGGGCACCCATCCTGACTCGGTGCGGAGTTGAGTAGACTGAGCCCAGTTCTCAGTTCTCTTGAGTTTTGGGTCCCTTAGGGCTAGGTGGGGCATTGGGCGAAGCGGTGAAGCCCAGCGCTGTAAGGTTCACACTCTAACTTGGGCCAAGGGCTAGGCCTGGCTTGGGTGTTTGGACTGCACCAGGTCCAAGCTAATGGTGAATGATCCAGCCCAGTGCATTATCCTGGTAAAATCATCAAGTAGGCAACCATGTTACAAAAAGAAGTGGATGTTTAAAGACGCTTAGATTCAAGGTCCCATTCGAACATTTATACTGTGGGAATCATTGTGATTGAGGACCCTAAAAAGAAAACAACAACAACAACAATAATAATAATTAAGACCATTTAAAACCTTTGATCAGGGCTTAGTGGACATTGGCTGGCCTAAGGTCAAAACCGGCTCATTGACAGCCCTACCCAAGACTCAGTTCATGTGGCACCCTGACTTGCATGGCTAGAAACTTCAACAAAGAGAATTGTCTAAGACACCTAACCTCCTCATTTATTGAGGAGAGATTTTAGGGTCGGCAACGGTCAGTCTTGACCATGTAGGGTCAATTGAGCGCAACCTATTATAAAATGGACCTAAAATGCTTCGGATTCCAACCCTACTCGTTGACTTTGACTTTGAAAATGATTGACTTGACAACATAGAGTGAGCACTTAGAGACGTAAGCTGAAAAGGGAAAGTCAGACACCTCTTTTCTTTGTAGAAAAAGACAGAGGATGGTCAAACATCCCTGATTCTAACCCTAATCGTAGACTCGGAAGCCGCTATTTCTTCTGGTTTGTCGGTCAAAAAAGAGACAGAGATAGAGTTTCGGTTGCCTATCAATGGTTACGTAGGACTACAGAAGAAGCAGAGGCTCGCTCTGCCCATGTTGGATGATTGATTATTGGGGCAGAGCTTCGGCCACCTCAGATCTGTCGTGAGTAGCGTTTGTGGCCGAGTTTCAGTAGCGGTTCCTCCAAATATGCACATCTCCATCACCAAGTCATTGATTTCTCCCCTCGTCTCTCTGTTGGTCTGCCTCCCATTTGTCCGCTGTGCCCCACTTAAATAGACGGGCAAGAGATGATGAGCGAGGTGGATCGTGAATTCTGCGCGGGTACGAAACAGACGCATGGCGATTACAACGAGTTATCGTGAATTTGGATGACCACTCACACGTCCTTTCCTCATCGACCGTACGCATGTATTGGCTAGGGAGATGTCGGCAAGCGTCTTTAGTCAACCACTGAAGTGGCAGGTGGCGCGGATGCACGAATCATGTAGTGGACGGTCGTGGACAGCCACTGGGTGTCCTTGCTCATGAAAACGGTCCCATGGTGGCTGTGGTCATAAAGACGGTCACCACGTGCCATTCATGATCTTTTACGTTTTTTTGTCTTTTGTCTTTTGTGGTTATTCGGTGGTTTGAGCCACAGTTTGCACTCGTGTGCCACACATGCACCCACAGTCATATGTCGAGACTCTGGGCCAATCCGAACTGTCCACTGCCTCGGTGGCTCACTTTCAGCCGTACATTAAGCTCAGTTCTTGCCAAGTCAAAGTCAATGAGCGATCTAGATGCTTGTAAATGTGGGGTGTCTACCTGTCTATATGACATATCTATGCCATCCATCCATTTTTACCAGAACATTTACGCAGATCCGAAGCTCAAGTGGTCCACACCACAGGAAAAAGAACATGGTCAAAAAAATAATTTTAACGGCAGGCATTCAACCTACTATTTTATATGGTGTGGTCCATTTAAGCTTTGAATTTGCCTCAATTTTGAGTTCATGACCTAAAATAAGCCCATGAAATGGATGGACGGTGTCGATAAGCCATAGATATCATATCAAGCCCCAAATGAAATTTGTATAATCCTTAATTTTAGTGTTTAAAAAGCAAGCCCTCATTTTTAGCATGAAAAAAAAGTAAAGGAATTACATTAGTAATTAATCATTTACTCATTTGCATGTATTCATGCAAAGAATTGAAAAACAAACACCCCCAAACTTGTGTACCAATCCTTTATCTTGTCCCAAAACGCCCCCACAATTTGTCCATTACACACAAGTCAGATGGCATTTTTTAACCTGCCCATACGGCATATCAAAGTGTTTGTCGAAGTGTAGATATCTGTCCACTTTATATGATTATTCCTCTACCAACTCATGTAATCACTCCAACTGCCATTAGTCACCATCAGATTGATCCCTATCGACCTTATTATTATCAACAGAAGATGGACTTCCATTAGTCCAATAAACTTGTGTTTATGTTTTCCTCTCATTTTCTACGTCCATTCTTATTTTTGGGTCTTAAAATATTTTAGCAAACGTCAACTCCAATAAAAATTCCAACCCCAAATAAACATGGAATTGCAATATTGCAGGTTGGCGTCATCGGATATAATGGTGTGGCCCCACCAAATCTTATTTTAGGATTTGAGAGTTATTTGGCTGCCCGTTCGCATGCTTATTGGGCCTTTAAAAATTATACGTGGCATAAATTTACTGAAAGTAAACCCACCAAATTGTGGGACTCATTGTCGCTAAGTCAAAGTTCCGAAATTAATTTCATTAAATCCTGACCTCTGATACGTGAACACTTGTTTGTTGAAATAGGATCATTGAATGTTTGTCATTTTAAACTGTTTGGTAATTGTACCCTAACCTAATTGTTAAAGGTGATTTTTAAGACATGGCACATCTAAACCAGCCTCCATAATTTAGACAGTTTAATTTGAATTTCTCGTACTCGGGTGGATGGTGTTATATATATATATATATATATATATATATATATATATATATATATATATATATATATATATATACTTGTAATTTTATGTGATGTGTCATCACTTATATGCAATTTGGAGGTTACACAAACATCATGGTGGGCACCACATTTTTTTATTGGAAGGCCATCTGATGTAGAATAGGTTGCAGAAATATTCTCGACACAACTTTGACCAAAAAAAAAAAAAAAAAACCAAACAAAAGTTGATGCAATTTATTATATTTGAGCCTACACCTACATAGGGCATGATATAAGTAGGCCTCAAGTGCGTCCGGTTTAAAGAAATTTATTCCAAATAGAGAGAAATTATTGTTCGAAGTGTGAACTATAAATCGGCCATAACTTTTGATCCAGCTATTATTATGGGACACACAACCTATCAATCTTTACTGTAACAGGTCATTCGAGGTTAATCGACCTTATAGTGAGTTGAGTTGGTACGTTTTGTAAAAAAATACTTCATTTCCATTCAAAATCACAATTTTATTAAAAAAAACTTACTACTTAAATTTTTTTAATTTAAATGTATCTCCTTCGTTTTAGAGTTTTAGTATATGCAGTCTTCTTAGGAATTACTTTTAATCATGCTAGGAATTATCTAACTCAATTAAATTAAGACTTTTTATTTTTAGTAAATTTTAGTTTAGCCAAATTAAGACTCCTAATTAGGGCTTTTGTTTTTTTTTTTTCTTTATTAGTGATGTAATTGGAAAATTTGAGCATCATTGAATAATAAAATTTTGAATTTTTCTTTTTATTTTGTGAATTAAAAAATAACCTCGCGGATTTAAGGTTTTGCATTTTCTTTTTTTAAATTAGTACACACACTCTATTGTTAGTACACTCACCCCTCTATTAGTCACACCGTAATGTTAGCCACTCCCCTTAGGAATCGATACCAAGACCTCAAGTGTTGAAATGAGGTTATCTTCACCTAGTCTCCCATTTAAGTCATCTCGACTTGAAGACTTCACCCAATCATGGCAACCCATATGTTTAAAGCATCTCCCATGTGACCCCGTCCACCTTCTCTTAGACCACATATGTGTTAATGAGCCACATGTGTCACTGTTCATCTTCTCTTGCTTCTCATATGTGCAAAGTACTATAAATGCATATCAATGTGTCATGGATGTCATCATCCATCTTCAATCATTTCAAATATGCCACATATGCCAATGGTGCCAATATACACTAGTTCTGCCATCTAGCTTCAATTGCCCATGTGGTAAATGTGCCTGTACGTGTTTTGTGTTGCATGTGCCCCAATATAGCTTCAAGCACTTCACATGTATTAAGTGTATTAAATGTTTTGCATGCCACATATGTTCTTATTCATCTTCAAGCATCCCACACATGTCACGTGTGCTAATCTCACACATGCTAGTAATTACTTAGAATGTTTGCTAAAAAAATGTCAAATAATAAATTTAAAAATAGATTACAAATTCCTAAGAAAATCTTGTTGGGAAATGAGCAAAGAAAGCAACGTTTCATTTCCCATTGTTTTGTAGAAGTTAGGGGGTATTTGTTTTTTCAATTAGATAGGTAAATAAGGGTAAATAACTGATAATTAGTTTTCAAAGGTGTTTGTTTAAGAGAGAAATACATCCATAATTACACTCCAAAAAAACACCATGAAGCATGTAATCCAACAAGCTTTGGTATTATCAAAATTCATAAGGCCCACAGTGATATGTGTGTGTGTGTGTGTGTGTGTGTGTGTGTGTGTGTGTGTGTGTGTGTGTGTGTGTTGTCCATCCACTTTATCATCTCATTATAGGGCATGCGGCAAAAAAAGAGGTAGATTAGAAGCTCACGTGGACCACATCACAGGAAATGACCGTGTTAATGACGTCCACCATTTCCCATGGTGTGGTCTATTTGAGCTTCAAATCTGCCTCATTTTGGGCTTATGACTATTATGAGCTAGCAGAGAATAGATACACAGCATAGTTAAGATACAAATATCACAATGAGCCCCTTAACTTTTATACAGGGAAATTGTACGAATTCAATGCTTAACCCACAAGCTCAGGGTCAACATTAACCTTAAAAATTGATGGGTTAATTACATAGATAAATAATCATTATCAATTTATTGATAATTACATATGTAAATGAAAAGTCACACGTTTTCAACTTGAATATAAAGGGCACATATGGATGGACAGCATAGATAAAACACATGCATCAATGTGGGGCCCACACAAATGTCGTGGATTTCAAAATTCAATAGAAAATCCTGTTGTATCTACTACTGGCTCAGGATGATATGATGCCAGGATTAATCCAGCCTTCTCATGGTTTTCCAGAGATGCAAGGCGGAATTTACACCGGGCCAAATGTTTCCAACCATTTTGGATCCTCGGCACGCATCATGTCGATCCCAAGCTTATGTTGAACTCGGATTTTCATCTTTTATTCCCAACTGTCCACTTTACCCTTACAAGTTTGCCCCACCTGACTAATGGACTGGCCTGATCTTGGGGCTTGGGCCCGTTCACGATGGTCTACGCCTGATGAATCGCCCAGATTTCTCATTCATGAGCCACACTGACACGTGTATGGAGATGTACCCTTCACCATCTCGCAACTTCTGTCCCCAAAGTCTCTCTCCATTCAAACGCCACGTGGGAAAAATCTCAGAACCTTTTCCTGAAAAATCGTCTGACCGTTAGCTATCGTAATCGCAGCGTACTCTTCTACATCTTGTCAAGGCCCACTCTCATCCGTCACGTGACGAACGGTAATAGTTTGCTGCCACATGGTACACATGTTTGTACACTGGATGATATTGACCATTCATTTAGTGGTAGGAACTACGCAACCTAACACGCAATCCATCTCCTAGATTTGTGGCCGTCAAATGCACCTTGCCGCAGGTCATTTGTGAAATCGGCTCAGCTCGAGTCTGAAAAGAACAAAATTTTAAATAGGCCTAATTCAAAGTCAAGTCTAAAAAACAAGTCCAAAGCAATTCAAAGCCCATTTACATCCCCTACTTAATTTTATAGGGAGTTTTACCTCTCAGTTTCCTTGCTTACTTCCCATATGGAACTAATAAACATACTTTTCCAACTAAGTTGGTCGCGTTGAGCTAAATTGAGATTTAATCAAGTTGGGCTTTGAGTCGAGCTGAATTGAGCTTGGGTTAGCTCAAGCTTTGAGCTGAGCTAAATTAAGCTTAGGTTAGCTCCAACTAGCCTTGAAAATCATTTTAAGCTTGGACAAATGGCTCTGCTTGGATTAAACCCAGAGCTGATTTGAGCCGAGTCGAGAGAGCTAACTGAGCTAACTTGGCTCGTGCACAGCTCTAGTAGAATACATGAAGAGGGATACTAATTTTCTACAACAAAAAACTCCATCAACCCTACAGTTGAAAACTCATTAGGGTCCACATAAAGTTTGGGCTGAGCTGATATTTGTGTTTTCCCTTCATCCAGGTCCTTTTGACCTTTTGAATGAGTTGAATGACAACTAAACATTCCGGTGAGCCCTAGGACGATTTCAACTGTGGTTGTAATTATCACCGTTGCTTCCTATGGTGTGGTCCACTTGAGCCTTGTATGTGCCTCATTCTTGGGCTTATATCCTAAAATGATATGGAAAAATTGATGGACAGTATGAATAAAACACATACATCATGGTAGCCACTCAAAGCCCCGTGTGAGACCGGGGGAGATTATTACCTAATCTACGTCATCCAAAAATAAGACCGATTAAGACCCAAGTGGGCCACATTGCAGGAAAAGTGAAATTGGATGTCTACCATTATTGAAACCTTCGTGGGCCCACTGAAGTTTTTGGATTTGGGTATTATTTGGTTTTTCTCTTCGCCCTAGCTGCACCGACCTTCATGAACAGGTACGTTGGCACGTAAAAATCTCGTTGGCACAGGGAAGGTTTTAATGGTGGGTGTCCACATCCTGCTCTCACATAATATGGAACCAATGATGGATGGAGTAGGTGTCATGTACACCTCACGATGGGCCCCACATGCAGGACTTTTTGTTGCAAAGGCTGGTGGTAGCAAAATACATGTTTCGTATCAGTGGACATGTTGTTTAGTGATCCAAGCCATTAATATCACTAGCCCCGCTGTCAATGTTCCGTCTACCAAAAACCACCAGCTCCACTGTCAATGAAAAGTAACGGGTAATAGTTGAAAAACCCTAGCCTCCTGACAAACCCTTTATTTATCTAGCCTCCTAGATACTGTTAGACTTTTTCCTGGATTAAAATGCTCCTTTGCCTAGCCATTTTCTCGTACGGCTATACCAGAATATGGAAGTCGAGAGGGCCTTTTGAAAATGGAGGTGTGGGCCCGCTAAATTAATGATTGAGGCCACCTCTCGGCCGAGCTGATCCGTTTATTTTAATCGGATAGTCATAAACCCACAATAGAGTCATTTAAAAAAAATTGAGCTTTCTATAATGTTATGAGTTAATTCCACATTGTTTCCTTCAGTTTGGTCCATCCGTGATGAGTTTTGCCCTCGAACTTGGACAGATGGCATGAAATTAAAACCACATTCATGTGAATGTCTTAGATCTGCTCCAAGACTATCTAATAGACCCCACATAAGATGTGGGATGGGTTCAATAGGTGGGTCCCTTGCACAGGAAAGACCATTTGACCATTAAGACCGTTGTCACCTCGATGGGACTCACTCCGGCAAGCTTCTAGCGTGCATGCGGTGTCATTCTCTTCATTTCAGCGAGCTTCTGAGTGTTTTTTTGAAGATTTTCAACCACAATCTCCAACGTAGAAGCTATGGCAGCCAAATGTGAATTTAAGTTAGGATAATAGTGGCTTTTCTTTTGTTAGTGGGTATCAATGATGCGAGTTTGTGAAAGGGAGGGTGTGGTGGTTCCTTTTATAATTTTTTTTATATTTAGTTTTATGGGTATGAAAGGTGAGACCTTGTGAAGGAAATGGATTTTGTAACGAAAGAATGTTGTAATGAATGAATTTTGAAATGAAAGAATGTTGTAATGGATAAATGTTAATTGAATGGATTAATGTTGTAACGGATGAATGATGAAATGTATTAATGTTGTAACAGATTAATGTTGTAGTGGAAGAATGTTGAAATGGAGGAACGGTCATAACTGTCATAGCTCCATGTGGGTTATTGATCCCACAAATGGGCCCACTTTTTGGTAGTCAAATGGTGTCCAAATAAGGGGATTCCAAAGCCATTTGAAATTTCATCAAATTACCTTTCCAACAAGTATAAGATCACCTAAATCAGACATATAATAAGGGAGTTATGACTATTTTTATCGAATTTGCGAATGATGGTGACTATCGACGAGCGATGGTCCTTGGTCTCACTTTTGGGCAATCAAATAATGTCCAAATAAGGTGATTCCATAGCCATCTGAAAGTTCATCAAATTACCTTTCCAACAAGTACAAGATCATCTAAATCAAACATATAACGAGGGAGTTATGACCATTTTTGCCAATAGACACTAACCATCGGCAATAGACACTGACCGTCGCTGATATAGTGAGTATCGGCGACAATCAGTGAGTATCGGCGATTAGCAACGGTCAGTGAGCATCGGCGATCTGCGACGATTAGTGAGTATCGACGACGATCAATGAATATTGGCGATTGACGACAGTTAGTGAGCATAAAAAATCAGTGACGATCAGTGAATATCGACGATTTGCAACGCTCAGTAAGCATCGACGATGGTCAGTGAGTATTAGCAACAATTAGTGTTTATCAGCAATGGTCAATATCTATCGGTGAAAATGGTCATAACTCCCTCATTACATGTTCGATTTGGGTGATCTTATACTTGTTAGAAATATAATTTGATGAACTTTCATATGGCTTTCAAATCACCTCATTTGGACACCATTTGATTGCCCAAAAGTGGGCCCAAAGTCACTGTTGTTCGTCGATAGTAACTATCATTTATAGATTCGACAAAAAACGATCATAACTCCCTTGTTACATGTCCGATTTGGATGATCTTGTACTTGATGGAAAGGTAACTTAATGAGCTTTCAAATGGCTTTAGAATCACCTCATTTGGACACCATTTGACTGCCCAAAAGTGGGCCCATTTTTGTGAAATCTGCAACCCGCATGGAGTTATGACAGTTATGACCATTCATCCATTTCAACATTCTTCCACTATAATATTCATCAACTATGACATTCATCCATTTCAACATTCATCACATTCATCCATTACAACGTTCTTCCGTTTCAAAATTCATCCATTACAACATTCTTTAATTATAAAATTCATCCCTGTCACAAACTTCTACCACTCATACCCATACAAAAAACAATTATAAAGGGAACCACCACACCCTCCTCCCTTTCACAAACTCCCATCATTGATACCCACAAAAAAGCTAATATTATCCTAACCCAAACTCATCTTTGGCTAGAATAGCTTCTACATTGAAGATTGTGGTCGAAAATCTTTGAAAAAACACTCAGAAGCTCGCTGGAATGAAAGGAATGACACCGGATGCAGGTTGAAAGCTAGTCGGAGTGGGTCCTACAGAGGTGGCAACGGTCTCAACATATCATTAAACCTATTTCAGGTCTTATGTGGGGCCCACTAGATAGTCTTTGAGCAGATCCAAGCCGTCCACATGAATGAGGTTTTAATTTCATGTCATCTGTCCAAATTTAAGGGCAAAACTTATCACAGACGGACCACACTGGAGGAAATAATGCATAATTAACTCATAGCATTAATGCGATGTGAGCCACTGAAAGCTCCAAATATTTTTTTGAAATAACTCTTTTGTGGGTTCACGACTATCTGATTAAAGTGAATGAATTAGATCAGCGGAGGGGTGGTCCCAATCATTGATTTAGTGGGCCCACACCCTCATTCTCAAAAGACCCTCTCGACTTCCACATTTTGCTACAACCGTGTGAAAAGATGGGCAAAGAGGCATTTTAGTCTTGAAAAAAGTCCAACAGTGTCTAAGAGGCTAGATAAATAAAGGGCTCTGACAAGGGGGCTAACGATATAAACAACATCATAAATCAATGCTTTTTCAACTATTATCCCATAAAGAATTTTAAGGCCTTGTTTAGCAGGTAAGCGGATTGCGTACTAAGTAACTCAATAAACTTCAGTATACTGAGTAAACTCTTTGGGGCCTACTGTGATGTGTGTGTCTTATACTGTGATGTGTGTGTCTTATCCATGTCGTCCATCCATTTTTTTCATATCATTTTAGGGCATCAGCTCAAAATTAAAGCATATGCAAACGCCAAGTGGACCACACCACACGAAATAGTAGGAATAATGGTGTCCACCATTGAAACCTTCCTAGGGCCCGCAGTGATGTTTATTAGTCATTTAATCTATTCACAAGATCACAAAGATAGATGACGGGAACACATAAATATCAACTTGATCCAAAACTTTGGTGGCCCTCAAGAAGTTTTCAACAGTAAGGTTCAATTCACATAGTTTCCTGTGGTGTAGTCCACTCGGGCTTTAGATAAGCTTCAATTTTTTGCTCATGCCCTAAAATTAGCTAGTAAAATGGATGGACAACATGGATAAAAGACATAAATCATGGTGGGCCCACAAAGTTTACTCAGTATGCAATCCACTTCCATTTAATAGACGCCTACAAATAATTAACATCAATTATGTATGAGAGATACATAAATTGATGTTAATTCAAATGAGATGAACTCATTTTTAAGCGTCTAAAAAAATAAATCAACAGTTCGGTTGGCCCACTAGCAGGAATTGAACGTTAGAACATATTGCACAAGCACTAGCACTATAAGCTGATAGACTACACATGGCTAGTGTATATATACATGTATTGGAATGGTGGAATATCTTTATAAATGCATTGCTGGTGTTTATATAGATGGATTGGAATATCTTTAATATGCTAACTCAGTATGTTGCCCCATCTTTCTGGCAAAAGTTTCACTTCTTTAAAACATCCAAGCTAGGTAAATGGTGGGCCCCACCATGAAGATCGCATGGCTGGCTGTCTAAAATATCAGGCTAAGCTAATATAAATGTTCTATCATCCAATAATCAAGCTTCAAGGATGACTCCCCATGGTTAGACGAATCCATATTTAATAAAAATTTCTCAAGATTGCCCCTTAGATCATAGCATCTAAAACACATGAGCTTTAGATCATTAGATCACACCAGTAGGTGGGCCAATGGAGCAACATGAGGTGATGTAGGTAGCATATGGGTGAAGCCAATCTCCATGATAAATTTTCATAGAATCAACAATAAAACCATTCAATGGTTCTAATTTTCAATAAACATATATCATCATATTTTCTTAATTGTGTGAAGAGGGAGCATCATCATGGGTCCTATATAAAAAAAATCCTCTATTTTAATTACTCCTATTTTAGGCTAGCTTCTTTTAGGAAAAAAAATTCTTCTATTTTTTTAGTTGTTTACATAAAGTTAAAATTATAATTACTATTTACGTCGCTTTTATAGCGGCCTACTCTTGAAACATCAAATGATGTTTAAATAATATAAAATTACTTTGTTTGAAATCTTATTAAATTATCTTTTTAATGAGTTTAAGATTATAAAATTCGTTTGCACAATTCAATTAAACATAAGGCCATGAGTGCATAACGAAGACTTGTATTTGGTTAACATATGCGATTAGGATAGTGCAGGCATGCCAAAATCATACTGACTTGAGTTCGATTAAACAGTATTGGTGCCTCTTGCACTGAGCCACCGACGGTTACAGTGATCAGATGATTTTAGAAGGGTATGGCTTAGCCCTTTCGAATGATTTTTTTTTTTTTTTTTTTTGCCTTATTTTAAGGACTTTTCCTTCATTGGTGATACTAGACTTTGTATTTCTCAATAGAACAATGTTGAATAGAAAATTTAAAACTAAAGCCTAAAACTATATATATATATATATATATATATATATATATATATATATATATATATATATATATATATATATATATATATATATATATAGAGCTTAGTATAATTAGTCGATAAACAAAATAGGTAAAGAAATAAATGAAAGATAAATACCTGTGATCGCCTATGCGGACAAACATTAATCGAGGTGGGTTGGTCAACAAGATGTGACCAAGGTGTGATCTTCCAAGTAAGAACTCAATTAATCAGGATCCAATGATGGTAGGTCGTAGATATTTATACTACTCCTAAGTATGTTGTAGTGATGGCGCTGGACAATAGTGATTTAAAGCTAAACCTAAACCCCAAACTTTTTGTAGCATGACTAGATAGAAATGGAGGAACTTGAAACTAAAATAAGCAGCGCTGCGCTGATTGTGTTTGGCGTGCGCCTCTTCATCGCATTAATTAGCTTTTATAGATTTGGAGAGGTGGTAACCGTGTGTAAGTTTCCATGGAAGTCCTTAAGTGTGTTTTGGTCATGAAAATCTTCTTAATTCTTCACGTAAGTATAACCTATTGCGTACAGCTACATGTTCAAAAGATCACATACGCATCTTGTTGTTCCTATCTTGCAACGCGTGTTGGAAGCCTTGATAGAATCTTGACATTAGTGGACTCTTATATGTGAAACTTTGTTGGCGTCCTCACATCACTAGGCTCTTGCATATAAGAGGTTTTGGTAGGATTAGTATTTAATGCTTAATACATATTTGCTTTGATGAGATTTTATCATTTAATACTTAGAGACTTACTTTAATGAAACTTTTGCTTTGTAGAATATGCTTTTGACAGAATTTTAGCATTTAATGCACACACATGTATATATCTCTAATTCCTTTTAAAGTTTATCTGCACCATATAGCTGTCAAATGGCGTCTTCTAGACCATTTGATCTAGCTATGCCAAGCCAAGTATAAATAGAATTTTGACATTGTATTAACAAGTTATAGCTAATGTTCTAAGGATGTATATGGCTATACAAGAAATAAGAGATTTTTATTTTCATTATTTTATTAAAATAAATTTCTTAAATTAGAAGTTGGGGGTAGAATTAAATGTCTAAATTGATTAGAGTTTAATAATTTGTTTAAGATTTAAACGTTATTGTTAACAAAAGCTTTCCTATATTTAAGAACAAATAATTGATTTTTTTTTATTATAAAAAAATGCTTTCCTTTATCTTTGTGTGAGAGAATATTGGGACTTTTTAATCATTTAATTATTCAAATATTGTTTTACATATTGAGAGAATATTAGCAATTCTGATTGTCAGATATATTCATGCGAATATCAATCATTCACAACCATATTTCAAATATCTAGCAAAGTGGGTATATGGATAAAGAAAGAAGATTACTATCTCATTATCTCGAAATAGTAAAATTTAATAAATTAATAAATTTATTAAAAATAATAAACGACTTTTAAATTAACTTAAACTCTTTCTCAAAATGTAAACAATGATTTTAAGTTACTTTAAAACCTAAAACAAACTAAAATAATAATAAATTACAACTTATTAAAAATAATAAATTTTAACTTAAAATTCAAAATTAACTCCTAAAATGACCTTATTTTGAAAAATCATTTACTGGCTTATAACTTTTGGCATTAGCTATTAGATAAAGCTCATCTATATCTTTTCAATGACATATTATATACAAGAAACAAATAACCGGTGGTAAAGTTATGACCGTTGAAAGCTATATTACGTGTTATACTAAAAGTGTTCAATTGTAATATAAAAACGTGATTACTTTTGTCCTACTTTCTAGGATGGAACGGAAAAAGTGAGGAGATTTTCAAACGAGGAAAAAAATCCAATTACTTTAAAATAATTGAATGAGTCGTATGAGATAAAAATCTCATGTACAATTCTATAGAGTGATAGTCTATCAACTTTTCCACCATCACCTCCAAAATACCAAACTCTATATTAAATGTTGTAGCTCGATTTATTTCATCTTGGTAATCTATGTGATTGTCATTGACTTTGTCTTACATCAATATCAATGTTGGTACTCTTTTATTTTTCGATTATCATTTATTTGTCACCGAATCAAAGTGATCATTTATCCATCACCAATCTTCATCATTGTTTTTTTCGCCATCATTATTGGCGACCCCACGTGTCTCCCTACAATGATATATATTATCATTATTAAGGTGACATTGATTAAATGAACTCACATATAGTCACCCATTTCTCATCTCATCAGTAAAAAGTAAAAATGAAAATCTACTCTAGTGCATTAGAAAAATCTCTAATATTCAGAGGATTAAATGGTATAACATTGCATTAGATGGAATTGAAATTACGTCGGATGGTTTAACATGACACCAACGTATAGGCCTAGGGAAGTTTAGAGAGCAACTAGAATTATGGATAAGTCCTAAAGGGTGGTGATTAGGACCTTTTGAAATTCTTTTCACCTATTTAATAGTTTTATCAAATTAAACTAAGTAAACAAAAACACTTTGGCTTCCAAGCCTAAGTGGGTCCAATCAATAGACTGACATATGATTAAAAACAATCAACATCCTAGTCTAAGCATGCATAGATTAACATATGATTATACTAATCAAGCACTTAATTTATGCAACTCAAGTAGGCTATATGAGAGTGAATCATATAAGCTCAAGTTTACTCAAGGAGTGAAACTACATCATGTGTGTGTGAATGTGCCTATCAAGTGCCTAGCATACATTCCTAATTAAGCATTCATAATTAAACAATTAGACACAATGTATAATAAGAAATATGCTCAAATACAATCACAAATACAACGATGTATAGTGGTTCGACTTCAGGTCTACTCCACTCCCAGTTCAAGTACTCAACCCCTTTAAGCACACCGGCATTCACTAGGGAGTTTAAATCTGGTTCCTCCCAACCAAGGTGTTTTAACTCTGATCCACCAAACCGAAAAGTTTACAGGTTTCTTCCAACCTACACGTACACACCCATATTGGTGGCTCTTCTTGGAGACTTGTTTAGGCTCTACAACTAAGCCAAAGTCCTACAACTGAACCTCAATTTAGACTTTACTCATAAGTCAAGGTCCTATAACCGAACCTATTGAATTTGAAAACAAACTCTACACTCAATTCCCCACAGAAAGATAGTGGAACCAAACTCCTACAAATGACAACTTACTTGTCGGATTGAACCATTTTGATGTGCCACTTCTGGTTGCTTGACCTCTGCTCTCCCATGCTTCAATTAGTTACCCTTATACTCCCCCAATGTTGATGTCATTGCGTCGCAAATGCTCCAGCTCCAACGATTAATCCCCTTGCATATGTTCTTCTTGAGATGACCAAGGTGGATATGAGGTAAGTTTGAGATCTTTACAACTAATGAGAATGGGTTGCCTAGAAAGTTTTATCTATAAGGATCTCATCATAGAGTATTGGATATGAATATCACTATCAAGAACACTCCAATCTCTAGAGATCAAAAGAGGGACGAGTGCATCTTCTTCTTGAGCTTTGAATGCTCTATTCTTATAAGAATCATTAAGAAGATCACTTGTTTTGGTTAGAAATAGAACTCCTAAAGATAAACAATGGTGGTAACTTCTATCTCCTCAAAATCCCCCACTTTAAGCCCAAAGATCATCTCTCCCATATTTAAAGAAAATCTGCAACGATCATAAAACGAGCAGAAAACGGCCACTTCGATATATCGAATTGGGGTTCCGATTGATCAGAGTTATCTTCGATATATCAAAATACCATGTTCGATATATCAGAGAATCTGTTCAGAGAGTTAGCAAGTTGCTAGACAAAATTCTCGATCTATCGAAATGGGTTTCGATATATCGAATCCACACATTCCGATATATCAAATGTGCAGTTCGATTGATCAAACAAACTGTCCAGAGGATTTGTGCATTTGCTGGGCGCTTGAAACGATATGTCAAATAGACCTTGCGATATATCGAAGGTCCTATCGAAATAGGCTTCCGATATATCGGAGGTCTATCGAAAGCTGCTGTTTGGGCTAGTTTAATTATAACAACTTTCACCTCTTAAATTAGTCTAACTTATAATGTTTTTCAAGGTGTTCTAAGACTAATGATGATGACTAAGGGTATTCATAATTGGTCCAAGTTATCCAAGAAGTTTTGAGTGTTTTAGTTCAAAGGGTCAGGATCACCAAGGCATCTCATTTATCTGTTCTTCTTTCTTGATGTTTCTTGTCCATTTGAATCTTCGATTTTCAGCTTGTCAAGGCTCAATCGACATTACAGCATATAGACTCACGTAATTGACAAATAAGGTGTACTAGTATGCCACAGAAAAGTGCATTAATAAGAATTAATGTCATTTTTTGTACAATGATCACGTGTTTGGAAATATCATAGTATTTTGACCATCCAATCCCATGTTTGGGATTAAATTCTTCATTTGAGAAAAACATTAATTAATAAAACCTACATTTGGTAGACTATGGAATTGTAATCAATGGACTAGGTTTCATAATTAATGCCGATCACCTATATGCTTATGTATCTCGAATGCCCTACGCATCAATGTGGGGGCCAAATATATAGTGGATTTCGAAATTCATAAGAAATCCCACCACATTTGCTATTGGGATGGGGTAATATTATATACTAATTAATCCAATCCATTCTCTAGTTTGTAGATACAAGATGGAATTTACACGGGACCAAATATTATAATTTAGGTACATAGAAATTGCTTACATGGAATTCAATTAATTTAAGTTAAAATGTTGAAATGATGTGCTCTAGATTAGGTGTATCTTGAAACAAAAATTCTCTTATTTGACAACCAGACAACCAGATTGGCGGATATTTATTGGACTCTATTGAAAGTGAAAGATATCCAACGGTCCTGTTTCAACGCTCAAGGGTCCACGAATCAGAGATTGGTTTGTTGAATCAATCTGATTTTGTGACTATGACTAGAAACCGTGATTTTGGTCTGCCACGTATATAGATTTGAGACGTCTGAATATCAATCGCCGTACCCTACCAGAGTGTTAAATGTTACATCTGAATGGTCTTGATCCGTCTCAATTTAACCCACAATCTGAACGGTCTTGATAGCTGTACACAATGTGCCACTTTTGGGAGGATGAATCGCCGTGGTTCTCGAATGGTGATAAACGGACAGGGATTGCCTAACCGTAGGAAGCTAGTTGGGGCCCACCGTGGATTGTTGAAATCCATGGGCATTCAATACCCACTTTTTCGTGTGGTGTGGTCCACTTAAGCTTTTGATCTGTCTCAGTTTTGGGCTCTTCCCCTATAATGATCTTAAACAATGGATGGACGGTGTGGATAAAATACATACATCACGGTCGGTCCCACAGACCACACAATGGAGATTCAACGCCCACCATTAAAAACTTCTCCGGAGCCGTAGAAGTTTGGATCAAACGGATAGTTGTTCTTTCCTTTCATCGAACAGGTTGGATGGCAAATAAACATCACGATGGCCATTAGAAAGGTTTCAACGGTGAGGATCATTAATAGTACTGCTTCCTGTGGTGTGGTCCACTTGAGCCTTGGATTTGTCTAGTTTGAATCACGGCCTTTAAAATGACCTGTCAAAATGGATGGACGGCGAGGATAAAATACAGTGGGCCCAAGCCCCGCGTCATGTTTGTGTGGCCTACCGCCACGTGGCAATATGGGTTACCATTAAGGCATTAATGATTCGGTCAGCGGGGGACGCGGCTGCGGAGAAACATGGGGATCCACAGTGGTAGATGAATCCATGACTGTGGGGTCCACTTTAATGTACGTATATTATATCCACGCCGTCCATCCGTTTTTCCAGCTCATTTTATGACATGATACCAAAAAAGAAATAGATCCGCATCTCAGGTGGACCACACTAAAGAAAAAAGTGGTAATTTAATTCCACCATTAAAAATTTCTTAGGGCGACCGTAATGTTTATTTTCCATCCAACCTGTTGATAAGGTGACAGGGACCTGGATAGAGGGACCACACAACTATCAGCTTCATCCAAAAAATTTTGGCCCCAAGAAGTTTTTAATGGTGGTGTTTAATCACTTCTTTTTTCTTGTGGTGTGGTCCACTTGAGATTTAGATCTGCATCTTTTTTTCTTTTCACGCTCTGAAATGATTTGGAAAAACGGATGGACGGCGTGGATATAAGACACATACATCAAAGTGGGTCCCACAGTCAGGTGGGTGGATCCCCGGATCCAACCAAGCGGCGCCGGGAAATGTGCGCGTCATTAGAGACGTGGCTAATGGACGGTGCTCTGTGGGCCCCAAAAGTTTGTATTCGTTTCATCCACGCCGTCCATCTAATTTGGATCATTATTTTAGGTCATGAATCCAAAAATAGGCAGATCCAGATCTCAGGTAGACCATACCGCAGTAGAACAATGGTGATTGAACGTTCACCATTGAAATATTCTTAGGGCCCACTGTAATGTTTATTTGCCATCCAACCTGTTGATTAAGTCAAAAAAAACCCTGGATGAAGGGGAAAACACAGATATCAGCTTGATCCAAAAACTCGTGACCCTTAAGAAGTTTTTAACGGTGGAAGTTGACTCACAACTGTTTCTGTGATGTGGTCCACCTAAGAGCTTGATCTGTATTTGAGTTTATGCCCTAAAATGATCCGGAAAAATGGATGAACGGCGTGGATAGAACACATACATCAGGGTGGTGCCTACAGAGCACCGTCCAGTAGCGAGACGCTACTGACAGTGTCAGTTGGTAAACCGCGTCCGTGGCCAATAGGCGTTCGTGATAAACCATTGCACAAGTTTTAAGAAGTCAAAGAAGTAACTGTCGACAGAAAAAGACCGCTCCAAAATTAAAGAGACTTTAATTGTCTCCCGAGGCGGATCAGTAAGGTGATCCCAACCATTCATCTATACCGCACAGTTAGTACGGAGCGTCTGTGACCGTTTAAAAGCCGGTTGGCTCGGTAGCAGCGCAACCGTTGATTTGGTTTTGCCACGTGTAAATGATATCAGGAAGGGAGCGGTTTAGGTGAGAACCCGGACGCGGATTTCCTGCGAAAGGGAAGTTCCTATGTGGGGCCCACCGTGATGTTTTTGAGAAATCCACCCCGTCCATTCGTTTTTTGAGCTCATTTAATAATGTGAGGCCAAAAATGAGTCGGATCCAAGACTCAAGTGGGCCGAAAATTTGAGGATTGAATGTCCACACTTAAAATAGTCGTGGGGCCACAGAAGTTTTGAATCAAGCTAATATTTGTTTTTTCAGCTCATCCCAGTAGGAATGACGTTATGAACGGTATGGATGGAAAATAGACATCACTGTGGACCTTAGGGAGGTTTCAACGGTAGGAATTTCCCTAGTGACGGGGGTAGATATTTCACAAACATCACGGTGGGCCCCACCTAGATTTAACTTTCTGCGAAAGCTCCGCGTCCGGATCCACCGAGGTGGGTGGGACCCCCCTGACTTTGGGGCCCATATGATGTACCATTAAAACGGTAAGTTGAGTCACCTTGATCGTTGGTTCCAATTGTCCGGGCCACTTGATGATCGGAATGGCCTAGTTTCTGATCCATGTTTCTTGTTTCGGACCATATGTTTCTCATGGCACCGATGCCCTTCCTACAAAGGTGGCATGTTGTTGGTGGGGAAGGAAGACAGTTGAGCGACTTGGGTGAGACCCGGGAACCAGCTATGTGGGTGGGACTCTGAACAGAGGGCCCACCTCTATGTATGAATTGTATATCCATACCGTTCATCTTTTTTTAAGGATCATTTTATGCCATGAAACTAAAATTAAAGAAGATAAAGAATTTTTGTGGACCACACCATTAGAAACACTGGTTAATGGCCATTAAAAACCTTTTGTGAGCCACAAAAGTTTTCTATCGACCCGATATTTGTTTTTTCGTTTCATCCATGTCTACGTGACCTTATCAACAGATTGGATGGTCAGTAAACATTACGGTGAACTCCAGGAAGTTTTTAATGGTAGGCGTTCAATTAGCACTGCTTCCAGTGGTGTGGTCTACTTAAAATTTCCATACAATTCAATTTTGGGAGTGAGTCCTAAAATAATCTGAAGAAACAGTTGGACGGCATGGATATGCAACGAATGCATCCAGGTGGGCCCTAGGTTCGGGTTCCCACCCACATCGCTGGTTCCGGGGTCTCACCCAAGTCGCGCCCAGTGGGAGTAGCGTGCATGAATGTGATCTGTTTTCTAGATGGTAATTGCCGTATTGAATGATGGCATGGCGGCATCTGAATCATGCAAATGGTGCTGCAAACAGCATGGGTGCATGGATATGGGAAAAGAACGATAATTAAATATAGATAGAAACCATATAAATGAAGGGTCCGTGTAGCATCAAGCTGGCTGGACCTCATCAGGTCCATCAACTCTAATGAATACACGTGGCATACATGCACGAAGATTTTGTGGGGCGTGGCATCCTGATCGTAGGGCCCACTATGATGTATGTGACTTGTATCCACGCCGGCATTAAGTATGATCAGTCGTGTGAGCGAGGGCCTAAATTAGATATTCATGTGTGGGAATAATGCACATGGGATCTAAAAGTCTTCTTAGCCACGGGTATTGCGCTCGATAAGGAGATTTGTAGAAAGAGTAGGAGGCTAAACCTCCCAACTAAGTTATTTTTGTCTTGTGATAATAGACATAAGTCTATGAACTTACGAACTTTTCCTTTCAGTGTGATTCACTACCGTAGTTCAACAATAAAAATGATGGAAGAAGAAGATATAAGTTAAAAGTATTCTTTTATTAACAATTATTACAATAATGGCACTCACAATTTTTTCAAGGGACAACGATTTGTTCGTTGCCTAATCGAGATTGAGCTTTGTAGCGGGATGGTCATGATGTGTGGGATGGTCGTATATTCGCTCCTCAATCGAAACCGGGCCTTGTGGCAAGATAACTGATGGAAGACGAATTTTCGACAATTTATTCGTTGCTCGGTCAGAATTAGGCTTTGTGGCAAAACGGTCAGTGGGATGACAACCTATTCGTAGACTTGGAGGAACCAAGCATGTGGCGAGGCTGTCGTGAATCAACTATCTGTTCGTCGTCTGGTGGGGATTAGACTTGGCGGCAAGATGGTCAACGGAACACCCAACACGTAGCAGGAAAGCCTTGTAACATTCTGTTTGAAACCGAGCAATCTTCCTTGCGATCCAGTGGGATGTCGTGGATGAAGGGTGGAGGGATAACCTACTAATTAAAACTAAAGGACCCTATGCTATAAGTAGCGATGGGGCTGAAACAATACTGAAATAAGATAAAAAGATATATGTCTATGGTGGACGAGATAAATAAAGATTTGTTTGGTTGTTTTGGCATGACGCATAGAGCTCTTTGTGCAGTGCATTTTATATAGTCTTATGGGAGGCGGTGGCCTTGCATAGTCTTCAGCATAGTGAAGGATTCAGACAATTAGCTGTAGACACCTTATTGATCCTTTCACGTCAGAGTAGCCCATCGCGTAAGGCCACGCATATAAGAAATACACTCTCGTTTCTTCAAATCTTGCGTCGGCTAAAGTCACTACAAGAAAATTGTCATTTTACAACAGGCTATGACCATTGTTAAAAGAGTTTTACAACAGTCTTTTAACAACAGTCATGCGGCCGTTGTGTCACCACCGTTGCAAAGTGTTGTTATTTACAACGGTTATAGCTTGTTGTAAATAAGCGAACAATAGTCGTAAATAACAGTTTACAACTAGAGGTGGGCAACAATCTGGGCCGAGCCAAGTTAGCCCTAGTTTGGTTTGGCTTGTTTTTGTGCCACCTCAGTTTGTGGATCGGCTTGGTTTGGGTTTCGGGCCGACCCATTCGGCCCGAGTTTAGTTTGCTTCAGAAAAATCTAGTTCGAGCTGGAATCGGTTTGGTCGAAAATTTTAAACTGGGCCAGGCTGAGTTCAAACAGGTGGCGGCTTTTTTTTGCTTGTTTATTTAACTAGAAAAGAATTTAAAAAATTAGAAAAAAAGTACAAACATATCTTACTATATGATGTTTAACATCCTCCAAAGGAATGCAGCTTCAAAATAGACATGTAAAAGCATTTTCCAAACAAAAGTACACGAGCATAATTTTACAAGTGCAAGGAAACAATGTGCATTCATGTATATGTATTATGTATTATCCATGTCATCATGTATATGCATTATCCACGCTGTCCATCTGTTTTACATATCATTTTAGGACATGATCCCAAAATGGAATCATATCCAAAGCTCAAGTGGATCACACCACAAGAAATAATGTGCTTACAATCTACGAGCCGAATCAAGCCAAATCAAACCGAGCTGAATCAAATTGAGCTTCAAGCCGAGTCGAGCCGGTACTGCCCTAGTTTGAGCTTGGTTTGTTTTTTCAAACGAGATTGACTCCAAGGCTTAGTTTGGTTTGAACTTCCATTCGAACGAATCTAAGCCGAGCTTTTTCAAACCAATCCGAGCTGGGCTTTCGAGCTGGCTTGGTTTGTGCCCACCTCTATTTACAACAATGGAACATGGTTTTCTCAAAGCCCGTTGAGACTATACCGTTTTACAATACGTTTGCCCGTTGTAAACGGTCATAATTTACAACGGGTTCTGCCCCTTGTGAAAAGTTCAAACGTTTACAAGCGGTATGGTCCATTGCAGAATGAAGTATTAGCAGCAGTTGTGGCTCGTTGTAAAATTATAAATATATTTACAACAGGTTTGTGACAGTTGTAATTATTTGTTTAGATGTTTAGTTATAATGGCTCCGGCCTATTGTAATTTTTTTTTTCATTTTTTCCATTCCCTACGTTTATTTGTCACATAAGAATCACAAAGTCACCAAAACATGATATTTAACGCATTCACTTTGGTCATTGCACATGAAGAAATCTCATCATTACAAAATATATAAATTCAAAGAAGCACATAAATCTAAACCATACCCTATAAAATGTTCACATCATTACAAATTAAAACTTGGTTTTAGAATCCCATCATATTCTTCAAAAATAACATAAGGGAGTTATTCTTCTTTCATTTTTTTTCTTCGTTCTTTTCCTCTCCTCTATCTTCTCTTTCTTTTATCTATTTCTCTGGTCCTACATCAGTGGCATATGAAAGATGGATTATATGAACCAATAAACATGGCCCCTGCTTGTCAAAAAAAGGTAAGAGAATCAGAAGAGAAATAAAAAAAAACAAACTACCTGATGATGGTCAGGATAACTAAAGATATTTCTCATTACCTCAAGTGTTTCCCTATACTCCAGTGAGTTTTATACGGTTGGTAGGCCGTGCAATTGTACTTTCTTCAGCGTCTTTCAAGTAGAACATCGAAGGGGTGGCCCTATACAATGGTATATCAAGGTTGTACACTTGATTGGCCCAAACTTTCCAGCATCCAGGACCAATAGGCAATTGTTGATCCACTATCGCAGTAAGATCAGTAGAGTCAACCTCACCAATAGCTACAACCTCTCATGTCCTAGACCAGTGTAAAAGCTCACACTTCTGAGCTTCCACATCTTCAGGAGGTTGAATATAGGGGGAGGAACTAATTAATGACGCCCTTGTAGAAAATTGAGACTAACACAAAAAACAAGACATTGTTAGTATAAAACTGTAATACCCCGGTCCTTTGTAACACAACCCAGCACACACGCGTCTTAATTGATGCCTTTGATGGCCCGTACGCGGTGCCCTTGATCACTTAGTAGTAGAACCTATCGATTTATCTCGGGAGATCTTAAAATCTCTATCATGTCAACCGCTGTAGACACCCCACCTTCGGCTACACTGTTGGTAGAGAAAGCTGGATAAATGGAGGACCATACCCCCAAATCCCAAGTCCAAACTCAGCCAAACTCACCCTTGTAAGCCCCATTCTATAGCCCAGTTCAAGCCTGAACCCAGTCAACCCAGTCCTAAACACCACCCTGAAAAACCCCCATAAGAAAAGCCAGTAAAAAAATCTCAAAAAAGTCAAACTCACTGAGTCAACCCTCTAAGTTAACCTGCTGAGTCAACTCGCTGAGTCAACCCGTCGAGTCAAAACACCGAATCAAAACACCGAGTTAACCCGTCGAGTCAAAACACCGAGTCAAAACACCGAGTCAACCCGTCGAGTCAACCCGTCGAGTCAAATCACCGAGTCGACCCGCTGAGTCAACTCACTGAGTCGACCCAGCGAGTCAAACAGCAGCCCCGAGGAAGCAACCGTACATCGCTGGAAACCGAGGAGCGGCCGTACGGGTGGCCCATAGCAGGCCGCCCGAGATAAATTACGAGAAATGCCACTCTCCGCTGCTATAAATACCCCCCTCCCCTTCTCATTTCAACATCCATTCGAAGCCCATTCAGCCCGAGTGCGATCCGAGTCCCCTTTAGTCCATTTTTCCACCAAGGAGAGCCCGAGTGAGGAGAGCCTAACCCTGGTCCAACCCAGCCTGACCACTGGTCCAAGCCTCTCAAGTCACCCAAGTCTTGATCCAGCCACTCGAAGCCAATCCTTGCGACACATCCGTCCATCCAGCTACTCTTTTCCGGCATCATCTCATTCGCATCTAGCATAAGTGCAACATTTACTTTTCTTCCAACCCCCCTGCTTCACTGCAAGCACCTTGATTATTCAAGCACACCGCATATGTCTTAAATTAAGCACCTGTCAGTTCGAGCGTATGCTCTGGGCTTGCCCGTTGTTGGAACCTGCCCATCAGAAACTCTTACTGTTCAGACCTGCATTCACGTACATATCACTATAAGCACTTTGAATATTCAAGCACACAGCATGCATCATCTCGCATAAAGCACTTGTCAGTTCGAGCGTACGCTCTGGGCTTGCCCGTTGTTGGAACCTACCTATCAGAAACTCTTACTGTTCAGACCTGCATTCATGCATCATGTCATCCATGAGAATATACGAGGATTAAACTAGACTTTCAAGTATTCGATCGATTCTGTGAAGTAGAGACCGTACTTCGGTACGGGCAGTGTGTGGGGTGCTTAACCTCTTCCCACCCTGTAACCGTGATCCCTTACCTTGAATCTCTGACCGCAGATCAATAGGAGTCATTTTAGAGGAAGGAATCTTCGGATTCCCTTCTCTAACGTTTCTACAGGGTCTAGCCGACTATAGATTCGAAGTAATTGGCTAGTGGCGACTCTGGTCTTATATAAACTCACTTAAACATATCCAGCTTAACACGACAACCAAACGAAGCCCTCGAGAACGAGGCAAGCCAGTGGCACAAACGGAAATTTCGCACTCACGCATCCTCATCTCCTTCTTTTCCGAAAGGAAAGGGGAAGGGGCGAGAAGAACGTCGTGTGGGAGTGCGGAAAATCGGCGAGGGTCCACAGAATGGCGACTCCACTGGGGATGAACTAGTCCCACTAGTCGTGATCCAACTTGAAAAACAGAATCATTCCTACACTTGAAAGTCATTAGTCCTCATACAATCTCATCTGCATAGCATTCTATCCAAAACAAAAAAAAATAGAAAATCCCAAAACCAAAAAAAAAAAAAAAGAGTAGAGCATACTTCCCCACCATTACTCCTCCAAACCAAATCACCCTGCCACGTCCAATATAAAACCAACATGGCTCTCCCATTCTCTGCCCTTGAAATACCTGAGGCTTCCTCTCCACAGTTAAACTCGAGAGAATCCATGTCAATTCCTGGCATCCAAGAGCTACAATAAAGCATGAAGGCCATGCAGGAAATGCTTCTTCGATTCACACAAGCCCAAGCTTCAGCAGCCAGCAATCAAGCTGGTCCAGTTCAACAACCACAACAAGCATCTCTTCCAGCCTCTAGTTCATCTCAACCAAAACTATCAGGGGTGGCGCAGGACTTTCGATACCTTCCTAATGAAGGTCCTCAATCAGGACAACTCTCGACCTCAGGGCATTTCTTCCAGTATCCTCCTGCAAACAAGAGCCATTTTCAGTCACATACCGCAAGCCAGAATCCCAGTCAATTCCAACAATCTCTCCCCAATGGGAATCCCAACCAATTTCAATATTCTCCTGTGACTGGGATTTCTTCTCAGTCTCTCTTCTCAGCTCCAGTCCAACAAAGTCCCTATAATGAGAGTAATTACCAGGCCCAACCTCCTTCAAGCAGGAATCATAGGAGCATCAATGACACCAATTATTATGAAAGGGGGCCATCTCAGTCCTGGCAAGGGGCAAGATCTCCCTCATCTGGTCCATCTGAAATCAAACAACTCCGAGAGCAGATGCAAGAGATGAAGAGAAAGTTGCAGAAGCAGCAAGGGGTGGATCTTCCATCCACTAAGTTCAGGGACTTCTATCCCTTTCCAGATGCAATGGTACCTCAAGGCTTTCAGGTACCAAAATTTAAAAGATATGATGGGACGGGGTGTCCTGTAGACCACTTACGAGCTTTCTGTGGAGAGCTTAATGCTGTGGCGGGCAATGATGGAGCACTCATCCACTTTTTTCAAAAATCTCTGAAAGACGATGCCCTAGACTGGTACACATCATTGGACTGTCATCGCATCAGGACTTGGGAGCAGTTCTCCCAGGCTTTCGTTAACAGGTTCGCATACAATCTTAACATGGCACCTAAGAGAGCGGACCTCGCAGCTCTCAGATAAAGAAATGACGAAACATTGTCAGCTTACGTTGGACGGTGGCGAGCCATGGCCGCTAGAATGAAGACTCCCATCGACGATGATGAGCAAATCTCCATGATCGTCCACTCGGCAAATCCAAGTATCTCTGGATACCTTGTCTCACATCCATATG
Source organism: Liriodendron chinense (assembly GCA_003013855.2). Classification (NCBI taxonomy): domain Eukaryota; kingdom Viridiplantae; phylum Streptophyta; class Magnoliopsida; order Magnoliales; family Magnoliaceae; genus Liriodendron; species Liriodendron chinense. The sequence goes on along the minus strand of ML058469.1, from coordinate 11,244,706 downwards.
TAAACTTCACCCAACTCATCCGCGCCGGGGAACAAGTCGAAGCCGGAATAAGGGCTGGGATGATCTCCCCTTGGTGGCCTCATCAGGCTTCTCCAATTCAACCAATAGTGGAAGGTGAGCCTACCGGATACGAAAGCGATAATGATAGTGTTCCCGTCTCCCATCCAATGGAAGAAGATGATCTTGTCGCTTCTACCGAAGGTGCACTATTCCTCCCTCAGCATGGACAACCGCAGCAACAGCAACAGTCAAGATGGAACTCACAGTTCCCTAATCAAGGCTGGCAAGGGGCACCCCTAACCAGTCCAGTTTCAGAACCCCTCATCCTGCAAGGGGCGTCTCCAGTCGATCCAATCTCCGCAATGCAAGGGGCACCCCTAACCAGTCCAGTTTCAGAACCCCTCATCTTGTAAGGGGCACCCCTAACCAGTCCAGTTTCAAAACCCCTCATCCTGCAAGGGGCATCTCCAGTCGATCCAATCTTCGCAATGCAAGGGGCACCTCCTGCCTATCCAGCTTTCATCAGCCAAGAAAAGCCTCATCTCCAGTTTATCCGTGCCATCGACTCTAGTTCAGAGTTCGAACCTCTCATCCTGCAAGGGGCACCCTCAACTATTTTGATCCCAGAGCCCATCATCATGCAAGGGGCACCTTCAGTCGATTCATTCTTCTCACCCATTTCTAACCATGGGCACAATCAGCCCATCTCAGTCAACCAAGGGGACAATCTCCCTAACACAGCATCAGCAAACCAGGGGCACAACCTGCCCGTCTCAGCAATAGTCAATCAGGGGCACAGCTTGCCCACTCCAGCTTACCAGGGGCAAAGCCTGCCCGTTTCTCCAGCAAACAACCAGGGGCACAACTTGCCCACCGCACCTGTCTATTCGGCTTCTACTTCAGCCATCGTCCTCCAAGAAGAAGACCCTTCCTCGGACAGCATGCCACATGCCCTAGCAGAATTGGGGCCTAGTTTCAATTATGTGGCCACTATCGAGGAGGTCGAAGGAGAGATTGATGTCTAGGTTCTGATCGGTCCAAAAACATCAACCATCACTCTTCAGGTCTTCGACATCTCAGCTTCATTCCATCTCCTTCCCGATCGGACCTGGTTTCACAGAATCGGTGTCATCTCTTCAAATCTTCACTAAAGGGTCAAGCACATCTTCGAAGATAGGGCGATCACCATCATTACCGATCCCTAACAATTTCCCATGGTAGAAGCATCCAACCTCCGAGAGCCTATCATCTCAGCCATGAATGTACAACGCTCTAATGGAGAGGTCTCATACTATCACGATGCAAATTACTTCCCTCGCGCATGTCCCATCGGATCAAACTACGTCTTCCTTCCTGTCGAGCGTCAAACCTTTTACTATTAGCTTGAATATCAAGACTCGACCCGAATCATGCGAGTTCAAGAGAATGTGGATAGACTGCGATATCGGCCTACTCGGATTAGGCACAGAAGTATCAGAAGAAGACGGGGTCATCAAGAAGAAGGGAACCTCTGCATCTGCACACCAATCCAGTTCATCAATGCAAGGATTATCTATCCTGATGATGGGTTGGATTCCACCTTCAATGATCAAGCGAGCAAATTGAGTCTGATAGAGTTGCCCAAAGAAGACTCAAGCAAGGGGCAGAAATTTCCCCCGATCGACTGGACTGCTGTCCTGGTCCCACCTCAACCAGATAAACCCAAAGAGCTACAACTCATCGGGGACGAACCAGGAGAAATCGCATCCGACACCGACTCGGAGCCCAATTTCAGATCTACCATGACGTTTGGGCACAACGATGAGGGTTGGCCTACTGATCCCTCTGGCCCTGCCTCCTAAGGGGAAGGAGTGCAGGGCAGTAATAGGTTTGTAGTCCCCATGACGGCCAATAAAAGTCGACAGTGTTCGGCTCCCCGAGCCGAATCAAGCAACATCTGGTTCACATCGCCGTCTTGCTCGGGTCCTTTACAAAAAAATTTCAAAAAAAAAAATCAGAAGATTCAAAAACCCAAAACACCAAATATTTCAAAAAAAAAAATCAAAATTTCAGAAAGTCCAAAAAGTTCAAAAAAATCCAGATATTCACAAAATTCCAAAAAACTAGAAAATCTTTGAAAGCAAAAAAAATTTTAGAAATCTTTTTCAATAAAAGTGTCAAGTCTGTCTGTCAAAGCACTTGAGTATGAAGTTGACTCATAAGATTTCGATCTAGAGTTGGACTTCAAACTCAAGGGTCTGGACAAAGCCAAATGATGTGGAAAATGATGAGCTGACTCCCAAACTTAGAGGGTCTCCTCGAAAGTTCGAACCAAAAGCCGATGTCATCTAAAAAAGTTTCAAAATTATAAACCTAAGATCTCCTGAGACCCATAAGGAAGTGTGCATTAAGAATCCTTGTCCTTGAAAAATAAGCAGAGAATGATCGAATTTTTGAAGTCATGACTTCCCAATCTTGCGCCCTATGAAGACTTATCCAAACTCGATTAAAAAATCATCAAGCCTATCAAGGAGATGCTGCCAAGACTATGCTTACATTCCACGCTGGAGTATGCGACCAAACGAATGATCAAAGAAATCTCGCAGCTCAATGAAGACAAGATTGTTGCCAATATGTCAGCAAATACTTCAAGTGTCAGCAGCATGTACATCGAATCCATGTGTGCGCTTCAACCTGACAATGCTCCAGCTATTCCCTGTATGAGGTATCTGCATCAACAGAAAGATCAACTCGGCATCATCTAACAATTGATTACTTCACAAAAAGGAAGGAGGTAACATTCTGATCTCGCACAATAATTCTCATGAAGAATGACATCATCAATTGTTAAGGGTTCCCACATGCTATCAATGTTGGCAATGGGATGTCCTTCAAAATCTAAGAATGGAGGAGCTCCTCAAGAAGCTTAAAATCAGAAGACAGACCTATGAGTTCGAGTCAAAATCATGTCACCGTGAGTGCTGATGAAGAATGAAGCCAAAGAAAGAAAAGTCATATCGGGTTTACAACAAGCACTACTGCATTTATCAGACTCAAGGGGCAAGTCCCAAGAATCAGTGAATTTCTTCTGGGAGGCACCGTTCAACTCACCAGCCTGAGGGGTAAGGATCTTCCAGAGCCAATCAACGCCGACAACGTGAAAATCTCTCACAGGTAAGCCAATTCAACCTTATCAAGAGTTACATTAGTAGAGCTGAAGTCAAGAGGTCAAGGCTTAGACCTCTGAGAATCCCTTCCCATCCATCAATAAGTGTTCCAAATAAAGGGTTCAAAAGCCAAAAAAAAAAAAGAGAAAAAAAAGAATGTTGCAAAAAAAAAGGGGGGGGGGGGGGGGTGTTAAAAAAAAAAGAAGGAGGCACACAACCCACAAAAAAAAGAGAAGAAGAAGAGAGAAAGAAAGAAAGAAAAAAAGAAAAAAAAAATTGACCCAAAAGAAACACATCTATCCATCCATCCACCTCAGAAGGGTCTGTAGCTAAGGCCGACAGCTCTGCCATTGTAACTTAAGATAAGGGCCGAAAGGTTACCATCGGCCGGCAACGACGGATTCCTGACCTCTAGTCGTCGTAGTTGTCCAAAAAAAAAAAAGAAAAAAAAAAGAAAAGAGATGTGTGCTTAAACAAAGAGGGGGAGTGAAAACCCGAAAGGGCGCTCCGAGTAAAAACAGTGAGCACACAGCGTACTTGGTGAAAACCCGAAAGGGCGCTGAGGGTAAAAACAGCATAGCTGCCAAGGGGCAGGCAAGATCAAATACCCGGGACGTGGTGAAAACCCGAAAGGGCACCACGGGCAACAATGACGGGCAAGCCGGACGCAGCGAAAACCCGAAAGGGTGTTGCGGGTAATAATGGCTAAGAAAAGAAAAAAAAAAGAAAAAAAAGAAAAAGAAAAAAAAGCAGGTACATGAGAGATCCAAGCGACATGAAGATTCAATGGAAGCAAGGATGGCGGCTATGAGTCGAGAATTCTTTCAAGATCTGCCCAAATTCTAGGGACAGGATACCATTGCACACTATCTTAAGAGGACCAGGATCCTTGGTGAATAATTAAGAAAATCGAGTATGACATCAGGCTGAGTCAAATATTCTGATCCCTACATCTAAAAGCACTAGTCCAAATCACGCACATACAGATAAGCACTTGACACAAATTTTTTACTTCATGATTTACATATATGTTCAAAAAAAAAAAAATCTCGCAGGGCTTTCAAAATAAACGTCCTCCAGTCAACTAATGGGGTACCTTCCGTGAGTGCATTTCTCCCGATCATTCCTCCCAGAAGGTAAGTATCTCTCTTCCTGCTTTAATGCTTTAATCCTTTTGCTAAAGTGTTTTCTCTCCTCACAGGTACTACGAGGCAACATGAGATCAGCCCATCTATGTCCATCATAGCCCCATCACCACCATCGATCACATCATCCATGTGGCCCACACTCAAGGGATGCATAGCCTCACCTATGTTCCATCTCCCCATCTCATCCATACCATCCATTTCTCCCATAATCAACACCCCATCCAAATATGAAATTCCAGCCATCTCACCATTAATGGAGCCATTAAAAGCTCCATTAACCACCGTCCTTAAACCCCCATCAATGCTCCCTCTTAAAGCCCCATCTACCCCATCCACTAAAGGCATCTCCTCTTCATCAAAGCTCAAAAGAAAATCTGGAATGTGGGACCCACCATGGACAGCCCCCACAACCCCTATATCTCCACTATCCATTGCTTGGGAAAGGACAAAGTGAGAAGAAAACAAAAAGAGAAGAAAAGTAAAGACAAAAGAAGGATTCATGGTTAGATCGAAACCCCGTGTGCACCGAATCAAGGAGACAGGGACAGTGGACCGCTGAGGATGTCCGAATACGAGACAGCCCAGACCGCAGAAGAGGCGAGGTTTGAATGGCCTGCTCTGGGCCGCCCGTACGGACGCGCTCCTTCTCTCTCCTCGGGATTGGCTCCAGGATTCTTGGTAGGTGAGGCTGACAGTCCACGTCAGCAGATGGCACCCCGTGGGCCGCCCAAGGCTCCGGTCCACTCCAGATTTCGATTGAGGCTGATCAAGATCATATAAAAGGTACCCCACCGGTCCAATCACGAAGCAATGCGGCCAGAACATGGCTGATCAAGTCAAAGAGAAGGAAAGGTGATCAAGTGGGGGCCACAAGCAATCCAAGTCATTCAAAGACTAGATCATCACGATCTAAACCATGGAAAAGCTTGCATGAGCCATCAAATAGCAACATCAAGGGTTCGATTATCAAGAAAGAAGGCCAGAGTCCAAGATCTGATCGTCAAGTGGGCCCACATGGCTAAAAGAGCAATCTGAACCATCCAAGTCATCATCTGCACCATGGAAAGCCTTCTTAGCCTCACAAAACACAAGGATATGTACTCCAAAGCAAAGCTGAAGTCTGGAAAGAGATAACAGGGCCAACTCAAGCAATCCAGACCATTCGAGTCACAATCGGCCCTATCAAAAGCCAAATAAAGCAAGGTAAGTATGCCCAACCCCAAACTGGGTACGAAGACCTTAAACTACGTCGGGATCAATACCCCGAGGGATTTTCAATAAAAGCCGGTATAGGTCTGGATCAAGATCCGCTGACACCGGACATTTTCCAAAAAAAAAAAAAAAAATGTGTTGCCCTATTCTGTACATATTTTTGGTCCAAAGATCTTAAACTACGTCGGGATCGACATCCCGAGAGATTTTCAATAAAAGCCGGTATCGGTCTTGATCGCTCGAATTAAGATCCGCTGACACCGGACATTTTTCAAAAAAAAAAAAAGAACCAAAAAATAGGTTTTCCCTGTCATGCACAGTTTCATGGTCCGAAGACCTTAAACTACGTCGGGATCGACACCCCGAGAGATTTTCAATAAAAACCGACATCGGTCTTCTTCAAGATCTGGTAACTCCGGACATTTTCTAAAAAAAAAAAAAAAAATATTGCCAGCCCCTCTTTTGTACAGTTTCATGGTCCGAAGACCTTAAACTACGTCGGGATCAAGATCCAGAGGGACTTTTTAATAAAAATCGGTAGCAGTTTGGATCGTCGAATCAAGATCCGCTGATACCGGATATTTTTCAAAAAAGAGCAAAAATAAGATTTTCCTGTTTTGTACAGTTTTTTGGGTCCGAAGACCTTAAACTACACTGGGATTAATTTCTCGGGGGACCTTTTCTCGCTTTCAACTAAAAACCGGCATCGGCCTCGACCGTTGGAATCAAGGTTTGATAACCCGGATCATTTTCAAAAATACCAAAAATATTTTAAAGCTTTCCACAAAAACTAGCATCAATCTCGATCATTCGAGTTGAAATCTGGAACTTTTTCTAAAAAACACAAAAAAAAATGATTCACCAAAAATTTCAACTGCACAAATTCATCTCCAGTGGTCCGAAGACCTAAAACTACACTGGGATTAACTTCTCGGGGGCTTTCTTTCCTAACCTGTTCTAGACATGGCTGACACTTGATCGTACAGGTGTCTGGAATCTTTTAAACAGGTAAGGGCTGAGGCGGGCAGAACTCCACAACCCTGTTCGTGTTGAACGCACCGTGATAGACAACCTTGATTTGGAAGTCGCTGTTGAATCTGACGGATGTTCCCTGTTCCTAAAAATCATGAAGGGGATTAAGGCTGTTGGGAGGTGGAGCGCACCCTCACGAAATTGTGAGCAACGTAAGGCCCCAAACTGGATTGACTAAGGGAAATGTGAGGATGTGGCTCATTTTGTGGCCGAAGGAGTCCGTCGGACGATACGTGGTTTATGTGCATTGCACATGAGGAACAGGCAACTTTGTGGGTGTGTTGACTGAAAACCCTCAAAATCTCCTCATCCGAAGATGTAAAACTACGGCACTTAACTGTGTGAGACTCGTCTTGCTCGCTGACGTAAAATGGATCGAGTGCCTTACCAGCAGTAGAAGCTGGAAGTGGATGAAAATTCCATACTTTTTCCTGCATTTCAGAAAAATCACAAAATACAAAAACATTGCAAAATCACATCTTCAAAAAATCACAAAAATATTTCCCTTGCTTTCAAATCAAATATTCGCAAAAAATCACAAAAAAATATTTCCCTTGCTTTCAAATCAAATATTCGCAAAAAATCACAAAAAAATATTTCCCTTGCTTTCAAATCAAATATTTACAAAAAAATCACAAAAAATATTTCCCTTGCTTTCAAATCAAATGTTTTCAAAAAAATCACAAAAATATTTCCTTTGTTTTCAATAACCGATCTCTATCCTGACCACTCAGGTAAAGATTCGGACCACATATTTGCAAAAATCACAAAAATTGTCACTATCCCCCAGCACTACACTTCAGGAGTCTTGAACTCCACTCTCTTCACAGTATGGAATGACGGATCCAATCGCCCGCAAATTGGAACCTTGACCAAAACGGGCAACTAAACACCATCTCAATCACATGTATGCCCAGAAGAACATCTTGAAGTCGGATAACATCCTCGTACATTCTCATTCACAAAGAAACAGCATCTTGGGAAGATGGACCTGATCGACCACGGGTCGGGATCTTGACCAACCCGCTGACCAAACATCCGCATTAAAAAGAAAAATCCCCAGGGAAGCACAACCCTGCAAGCAATAAGCTCAGAATCTCTGCATCTCCAGCAAAAGCAAAATCATCAAACTAAAAGAGAATGAGCCAAGCCATGCATTCATCATGCATCTCCATGCATCAGCATCCATTGCATCCATCATCATGTTTACCTGCTTTCAAAATAAAAGTCGGTTAGCCAAAGACCCCACAGGCATCCCTAGTGGAGGCACGTACAGACCCGATTTCCATTTCAAAAGATAAAAAATATTTCTATTTGCAAATAAAAACCCCACGGAGTATCACTCCCCAGAGTGGGTATCTTTTCAAAAATTCAAAAATATTTTTCCAGTAGAGCGTTCTATCTCCAAAACACCAGGAGATCTTCCATATCTCTGGGTAGGAGCCAACGCAAAAATCAAATAAGATCTGATATCTCGCGGTTTCCCCGGAGACCATCGGATCCAATGCACTCAAAGTACGGTCGAACTGAATTCCAGTGTCACTGCGGTCGTACCACATGCCAAGATACAAAAAGATGAAAGCCAAAAGGCTCGGTCACAGAAACCATTTGAACAGGTGGAAACGATGAATTGTAACCCAAGTATCAAAATCAGCAGATTGGGTGGAAAGAGTTCACCCGCACATACCTAGGCGTGGATGCCTGAAGTACCTTGACTGAGTCCAAGTCAGCGTAGTAGAATCCCGTAAGACTATCTGACGCAGGGCGTCTAACCACTTTGACAGTCAAGTGAAACAAGTACTCCTGGAGTGATCTGGGAAAACATCAAACATCACACAAACAGTCTCAGGGTCAGCAACCTCGTAAGACTACGGACGCAGAGGCTCTGCTGTACCTTTCCGATGTTAGTACCGATCGGGAATGGAAGGGTTGCGATTGGGTACCCAGGTTGCAGCAAACTGCAGGGACAATCGCAACGTTTTCTCCAAACTCTCGCGGTATGTGCGAGTTATCAACTTCCAGACAATCAACTGACTCAGATACAAAGGATAACAAAGATTCCAGACCACAATCAAGGAAAGAATGAATTGCAAACCAAGCATCGAAACCAGCAGATCGGGTGGAAAAAGCCCACCCGCACATACCCAGGCGTGGATGCCGAAGTACCTTGACTGAGTCCAAGTCAGCGTAGTAGAATCCCGTAAGACTATCTGATGCAGGGCGTCTAACCACTTTGACAGTCAAGCGAAACAAGTACTCCTGGTGTGATCTGGGAAAACATCAAACATCACACAATCAATCACAGGGTCAGTAACCTCGTAAGACTGTCGACGTAGAGGCTCTGCTGTACCTTTCCGATGTTAGTACCGATCGGGAATGGAAGGGTTGCGATTGGGTACCCAGGTTGCAGCACATGCAGGGACAATCGCAACGTTTTCTCCAAACTCTCGCGGTATGTGCGAGTGATCGGTTTCCAAACGATCAACTGACACAGATGCAAAGGCAAGCAAAGATTTCAGAACATGATCTATGAATGACCGGGTCAGAAGTGGGGTGTCCACTCGCTTTGGCATTCGGTTGCACGCAACCTCTGCCAAAGAGGGGCATCTGTAGACACCCCACCTTCGGCTACACTGTTGGTAGAGAAAGCTGGATAAATGGAGGACCATACCCTCAAATCTCAAGTCCAAACTCAGCCAAACTCACCCTTGTAAGCCCCATTCTATAGCCCAGTTCAAGCCTGAACCCAGTCAACCCAGTCCTAAACACCACCCTGAAAAACCCCCCATAAGAAAAGCCAGTAAAAAAATCTCAAAAAAGTCAAACTCACTGAGTCAACCCGCTAAGTTAACCCGCTGAGTCAACTCGCTGAGTCAACCCGTCGAGTCAAAACACCGAGTCAACCCGTCGAGTCAAATCACCGAGTCGACCCGCTGAGTCAACTCACTGAGTCGACCCAGCGAGTCAAACAGCAGCCCCGAGGAAGCAACCGTACATCGCTGGAAACCGAGGAGCGGCCGTACGGGCGGCCCATAGCAGGCCGCCCGAGATAAATTACGAGAAATGCCACTCTCCGCTGCTATAAATACCCCCCTCCCCTTCTCATTTCAACATTCATTCGAAGCCCATTCAGCCCGAGTGCGATCCGAGTCCCCTTTAGTCCATTTTTCTACCAAGGAGAGCCCGAGTGAGGAGAGCCTAACCCTGGTCCAACCCAGCCTGACCACTGGTCCAAGCCTCTCAAGTCACCTAAGTCTTGATCCAGCCACTCGAAGCCAATCCTTGCGACACCTCCGTCCATCCAGCTACTCTTTTCCGGCATCATCTCATTCGCATCTAGCATAAGTGCAACATTTACTTTTCTTCCAACCCCCCTGCTTCACTGCAAGCACCTTGATTATTCAAGCACACCGCATATGTCTTAAATTAAGCACCTGTCAGTTCGAGCGTATGCTCTGGGCTTGCCCGTTGTTGGAACCTGCCCATCAGAAACTCTTACTGTTCAGACCTGCATTCACGTACATATCACTATAAGCACTTTGAATATTCAAGCACACAGCATGCATCATCTCGCATAAAGCACTTGTCAGTTCGAGCGTACGCTCTGGGCTTGCCCGTTGTTGGAACCTGCCCATCAGAAACTCTTACTGTTCAGACCTGCATTCATGCATCATGTCATCCATGAGAATATACGAGGATTAAACTAGACTTTCAAGTATTCGATCGATTCTGTGAAGTAGAGACCGTACTTCGGTACGGGCAGTGTGTGGGGTGCTTAACCTCTTCCCACCTTGTAACCGTGATCCCTTACCTTGAATCTCTGACCGCAGATCAACAGGAGTCATTTTAGAGGAAGGAATCTTCGGATTCCCTTCTCTAACGTTTCTACAGGGTCTAGCCGACTGTAGATTCGAAGTAATTGGCTAGTGGCGACTCTGGTCTTATATAAACTCACTTAAACATATCCAGCTTAACACGACAACCAAACGAAGCCCTCGAGAATGAGGCAAGCCAGTGGCACAAATGGCAATTTCGCACTCACGCATCCTCATCTCCTTCTTTTCCGAAAGGAAAGGGGAAGGGGCGAGAAGAACGTCGTGTGGGAGCGCGGAAAATCGGCGAGGGTCCACAACCGCGCCGTCACTACGGCTGTATTGGCAAAAATCGCACGTCAATCCGATACTCGAGCGCAAAATTAAGGCCATTTGATCGAAAATCTCGAAAAACATAGTTTCTACACACTTGTGTGGGGCCCACTACATGGTCTCTTAACCAGTCATTTCCCCTCCTTTGCAATTTATATATATATATATATATATATATATATATATATATATATATATAATAATAATAATAATAATGAAAAAAATAAAAAAATAATAAAAAGTACAAAAAAAGGAGAAGTAATGATGGCTAGAATCTCACCACCATGCCTCCCTACTCCTCCCGACGTCACCCCATTTCCCTCTCCATGCCTTCTTTAAAAATAAAAAATAAAAAATAATAATAAAAAAAAGATTATAAAGGAGGGTGGGAACGTGCATGCCCTCACCCCCTTCTTCCATATCCTTTCATCCATTCATATCAAGAGAGAGAGAGAGAGAGAGAGAGAGAGAGTGTGTGTGTGTGTGTGTGTGGCAATTTTGGTGGGCCATTATCAACCTCCCATTCTATCTCAACCATCCATCCACTTCAACCGTCAAGATTGACCTTTGATCAAGGAGATCAAGGTGAGGACACCCTCTTCACTCAACATTTTGTATTTTTTTTATGTTGATTTTGCTTAGATGATGATTGTGATGGTGATGATGAGGTGGGGCACCCAGATGTAGGCCCCATCTTTGTACATGCATGAAATCCTAACCTTACAAAGGGGTTACGCGTTTGGATGGAGTGATAATATAAAATCAGCTTGATCCAAACTATCTGTGAGTCCCACTGATCATGGGCCCCACCATGATGTACATGTTATATCCAAGCCATCTAACCCTTTGACCATATCATTTTGGGTTGGGAACCCAAGGATGAAGCAGATCTATGGATGGTCCAGATTGTGGCCCACCTATTTAAAAAAATATATATATATTAAAAATAAATAATAATAATTGTTTACGTCATATTTTGTAACAGGGTCCTCCAGACATTCACCTTTTCTTGCTAACGATTTCCTCCCGACCTGAAAAAAGACAAAGGAAAAACTATGGTGGCCGGCGCCCAGCCGTTGGCCCTTCGATGCTTAAGTTAGATAGGATAGGATTGAAGGAAAAAAATAGACGAATTGAGATTGAATAATGTGTACCCTCTTATCGATGAAACCATCTGTCTATATTGATCCGAATGTCCCACTTTGTTACGCAAGATCTCAAGATTATTACGGATTTCATGGGATAAAATGTTTATCCTACTCACCCTTAGATAAAGGGATAGTCTGATCCAACTACTCATCTGATTAATTACATTCCTTGATAGTGATCCCTTAAGATGCGGAACCGCAGGCGAAGATAAGCCCAAAACCGGTCTATACGGGCTGCTGGTACTCTGAGACGAGGGATGTCCTTGCTAGAAACCAGATACCAAAACTATTCACGTGTCGGGAGCTACTCTTATCAGGAGTGCTCGCATTTTAGGATGCGACCCCTCGCAACGAGCACGAGTTGGGCTGCTCGCATTTTAGGATGCGACCCCTCGCGACGAGCACGAGCCGGGCTGCTCGCATTTTAGGATATGACCCCTCGCGACGAGCACGAGTCGGGCTGCTCGCATTTTAGGATGCGACCCCTTTTTGTCGAGCACGAGGCAGGCTACTCACTTTTTAGGGAGGCCAAATTTCTCTATAACAACTTCCCCCCAAACCCTTGGCGTTGAAGAGGTACGCCAAGAGTTTTGTTTGTATATGTGCGCTGGAAAAGAATCACGCATGGGTTCTCAGACGTGATTCTACATTTATGATGGCCAGCTTTACGCATCTTTTCATCCGTAAGAGATGAAGCGTCGCCTGCCACGTGTCTCCGTAATTAATGTCGCGCCCGTTCGTTTATCGTGCATGATGAGAGGCCGCCGCGTGTCATCCAAATCAAGGGGAATGATTGCGTATAAATATCGAATCCTGCAAGGGTTTCTTCCATTTTCGAACTTTAAGCTGCGGAGATTTCTTCTTTCTTCTTCTTCTTTTTTTTCGGTGCAAACCTCTTCGCAGAGGTAGTCTTCCTTCACATTCTCTTCTTCTCCTATCTTACTTTTTCTTTTGCAATGGCGGAGGTTTCCGATGAAGAGATTGTCCCTCTGGGAGATGAAACCCCTGATTCATCTGAATCCAACAATGCCAGAGTACTAGCCGGGAGATATTCTGCCGCCGATTACTCCTCTATATTGATGGAAGAAAGGCTTTCTAGCCTTAGGGAAAAATATCGGGTCCCAGACTCCGTTACCTTCAGATTACCTGGGAGAGGGGAGACAGCCGATGCGCTGCCACCAGGCTGCGTAGCTTTTTACGAATATTTTTTCAAAGTTGGTGTGCGTCTTCCCCTCCACCCGTTCATACGAAATTTTCTTCGTATTTACAAGATTGCCCCGGGCCAACTAATCGTTAATGGCTGACGGGTGCTTATAAGTACCTTTGTCCTCTGGAAGCAAGCGGGTAACGATGAGTTAACTGCTGAGGAATTTTTGAGGTTATTCCAGCTGAAGAGGGCCCCAGCTAGCGAGGGTTGGTATTACCTCTGCTTCTGGCATAGGAATAATTTTATTTTGGGAAACCCTTCTTCCAATTGCCCGGGATGAAGGAAAAAATGGTTTTATGTCTCCGGCAACTGGGAGTCCGAAATGGGCTCCAACCCCAAAGGCCATAACGTTAATCGCTATTTTGGCGAAGGTGGGTTAACTTTTTGCTGTCTGTCTGAAAGAAACAAAGCCATTGCTCTGCGATGATTAATGTGCCTTCTCCTTTTTCTTGCAGGTATCCTGACTGGTGTGAAGCCGAACTTGCAAGGAGGACTCAACGAAAAGCTAGTTAGAGTCTATAAGCTCTCAGCGGCTGCGCGCCACGTTGCCTCTGTGCTGCGGGCCTAATCTCCCAAGAAGAGATGACGAATGTTGGGGATAAAAGGGGCGCACTAGGGGTACTTCCCCGTTTGAAGGGTACTGCCTCGAAGAGGCAAAAGAAAACGACGGGTGGTCCTTCGACTGCGCCTGCTCTAGCAGATGGGTCTGCTTGCGGCTTACAGCCGCGTGTTGCTACACCAGGGGGGGTTGCCACGACTTCTCGCACCTCCGCGACCCCTCCGGCTACTGCGACCCCTCCAACTACCGCGACCCCTCCGGCTGACACTCATTGCCAGCCGGTAATCGAAGTTATCGATAATTCGCCGAAAGGCGATCGAAGAGGGGGAGGCCTCCCTCCGAAGGGGGCAACATGCGAGCCCACTGTTACTCGCGAATTAATGACACCCGCCTCGGGTATTGCGAATGCTCGCGAGGAGGGTTCTAATTAGATGGTTGTAGCCCAACCTTCTGGGTCGGGAGTTTTTGTTATCCCATCACACTTGCATCCAATATGCGAGTTCATGTTCGATAACATCTCTCCCAACTCCTTCGAAGGCCTCCCCGAGCCAAGCTCAGAGGCTCTCTCTACCGATATCGGGGTGAGATTGCTTCAGGTAACAACCATTTTTCCGTCTGTTATTCTTTCTTTATTACCAATGTGGCGGGCCACTCTAATTCTTTCTTTGTTTATCTCAGAGTCTGGATCTCACGCTTCGTGTCAGACGTGACATTGAAGCAGCCCGCCGCAGCGTTGAAGATACGAAAAAGAAGAAGAAGATGATGGAAGTCGAGGTCCAAGGAAGGGACCGCCTGGTGAAGGCTCTGAAAGCCCAAATCGCCAAGCTGGACGAGGAAAAGCGAATTCTCCTTGTCAAGATTCAAGCCATGACTGAACGCTTTCAGTCAATGGACCTCCAACTCGCGAAGCTTCAAGAACTCCATACCAAAAGCGAGAGAGAGAAGGAGATATTTCGCCAAGATAAGATCCAGCTCGAAGAGCAGCTCAAGGATTCTCGGGCTAAGTTCTAGGAGGCCAAGCAGAGACTCAACCAGTTGAAGGATGATTCCATTCACTGGGAAGAGGAGAGAGTGGCTCTCATCCAGATGGTATCTGACGAAGGGCCTCGTGCAGTCCAGGAATTTCGAACCTCTCAACTTTACGACGAGGAGCGCTATGAAGCGTATATCGCTTGTCGCGATTTTGCAGTCAGAGTTATGCAGCAGATTACTCCGACTTTTAACTTTGAGTAGTTTGAAAGGGTGGCTTTCGAGGTTGCGGCTAGAGAGCGAGCTGCTGCTGAGAATGACGTCAGATGCTGCACCTTCTCCCAAGACTGGTCCTGAAGCTGAGAGCTGTGAGCCTGCTCAAGATAGGGATGACCAATTGTTGAGCTCTTAATTGTGCATATTCTAACCCCAATTCATCACTTATTATGCACGGTTTACATGTGTAAAGGACTATTCTAATGCATGATTTGTGATTGTAGGAACAACAGGGAGATTTCACAAATTGAAGACTAAATGGAGCTCTTTAAGAGCATTGAAGACCATAGGATGAAGGTTGAAGAAGGACCAAAGAAAGACAAGGCAAGGAGAGAAGAGAAAAGAAGAAAGAAAGAAATAAATAAAAGAAAAAGAGTGCTAGACCGGTCGGCTAACCGGTCGGCCAAAGAAGCCCGACCGGTCAAGACCGGTCGGCCATCCCCCATAGTTTCTGAACAGATGGACTGCCCAGGCCGACCGGTCAAGACCGATCGGCCATAGTTGCTGGACTGAACAGGAATGAGGTCCGACCGGTCGTGACTGGTCTAGACCAGTCGGCCATGTGTAAACAGCTATTTCTATTTTGGGATTCCGGATTTCTTTGCGCAATTGCGTAACTTCACGCGAAATCTGGAACTTTCTTGCATAAAGGACACCGCCAAGCTATAAAAGGACGTCTTCCCTTCATACCAAAGCATGCTAGGACGTGGGGATTGCTTGGGAGACGGATTCTACTTTGAATTTCTAGTTTTCTTCCTGTTTTAGTTATTTTTTATGTTTTTAGAGGCTTCTAGTTCAAGGATGTTAGAGATGAACTAAAACCTCTTAGCTAGGGCTAAGAGGTGAAGCTTTTGATTCGTTTTTGATGGATTGATGCAACCTAGGTTTCCGTTTATGTTTTAATTGATGAATTTTAGTTCAATATGAGTTTGAATCAAGTATTATTTTGGTTTTTACTATGATCTCTTGATGACTCCGGGCTCATGTGATTCTTAGTGATTCTAACTTAGTATCTTAGCTTTTGAGCATTGTTTATGCTTGTGTAGTTCATTGATCTTGAAATTGCGGTTTTCACCGCTAGATGAGATACTTGGAGATATGTCTATGGACCTAGAGGGGGGGTGAATAGGACCTTTTGAAATTCTTTTCGCCTACTTATGCAATTCAACAAGTTTAAGCTAGGTAAGCAAGAACACCTTGGCTTCCAAGCCTTGGTGGGTCCAATCACAAGACTAGCAAGAGTTAAGCAATAACCAACCCTAGTCTAAGCATGCATAGGAAGGAAATGATTCAACTAATTAAGCTACTAACCTATGCACCTTGTGTAGACTTATGAGATTGGATCAATGAGCTCAAGTCTACACAAGTAGTGAAGGTACATCTTGTGCAAGGATGCCTAAAAAGTGCCTAGCATGCATTCATATCAATCATTCATAATCAAGCAATTAAACTAACAATGCAAAGATATCAATGTGCTCAATAACAATCACAAACACAAGGATGTATAGTGGTTCGACTACGTGTCTACTCCACTCCCGGTTCAAGTACTCAACCCCTTTGAGCACACCGGCATTCACTATCGGAGGTTTTAAATGAGGTTCACCTCTCAACCTTTACACGGAGGTTTTATCGGTTCACCTCTCAACCGTATCCGGAGTTTTAGACATAGGCTAACTCTCAACCTTATCGCACGTTTACTCCCGTGTCGGAGGCTCCCCCTTGGAGACTTAGTTTAGGCCCGGCTGACGGGCCAAGGAACGGCTAACGTCCCTAAGGCGAGTTGACAAACAAACTCTAAAATGGACTCTCAAATGAGACAACTTACTTGTCGGATGAGCCCCTTGTTTAGCGCCGTAATGGGTTGCTTGATCTCCGCTCTCCCGTGCTTCAATCAGCTTCCCTTTGCTCCCTCGATCGTGTCGCCGTTGCGTCGCCAATGCCTCAGCCACATTCGATCAAACACCTTGCATGCGATGCCTTGAAGTGCCCAAGGTGCTAGGAGGATGGGTGAATCTCATACATGGGATGTGTAGGTTGTTCCAACTAGGAGATTCACCTAGAGAGTCTTCTAGAGGTCTTGGACAAAGGATATACCTATGTGGAATAGTGTCACACCTCTAGATTTGAGAGAGGAATCAAGTCATCTCTTGATAGCATTTGAATGCCCATACTTGTGTTTGAAACACAAGGGATATGACTTGAAAACCTCCTCTTTGAGGCCCCAAAGGATGAACAAGATAAGTGTGGAATGGGCTCTCAAAAACTTCTCTCCCTGTGCCCAAGAATGGAGCACCATATATATAGAAGAGAGAGGTCCAACGGCTCTAAAACGGGCAGAAAACGGTCATAAACGACCTATCCCGACCGGTCGCGACCGGTCGGAGTCCCCTGCTGGAGGGACAAGCAATGCAAAGGCCACATATATGGGCCGACCGGTCATGACCGGTCGGACCCCCTCACTGGACAGCCTAAGCCATACTGGCCGACCGGTCATGACCGGTCGGACCCCTCTGCTGGACTAAAAATAACACCAGGCCGAAAGTGAAGGCCGACCGGTCTTGACCGGTCGGTCAGGCTTGCTGATCTACATGCCATGTGAAGGCCGACCGGTCATGACCGGTCGGCTGTCCTTATGCAAAGCAGCAGGGCTGCTGGCCGACCGGTCATGACCGGTCGGACCAGCCTGGTTCTCCCCTCCACAAAGCTGAACACTTCTATCTTCAGCTGGATGTTATAGGCCAAGGTTAGGGTGATCAAAAGGGACACCTAGGGCCTATCAATGATGACTAAAAGGTTCTAAATATGGTCAAGGTCATCAAGGATACAAAGGGGATAGGTTTTGGTCGAGGTTAAGGCACCAAGGCATCTCATTTACCTGAATCTTCTTCCTTGATGTGGCTGGACGTCTTGAGTCTTCGGTCTTCGTCTTCATTGGGCTCAACCGACACAAGACTCACAGCTGTAAGTGATTGACAAACAAGGTGCACTAGTATGCCACGAAAAAGTGCACTAACAATCTCCCCCTTTGTCAATTACTTACAAAAAACTTAACCTACCAAAACAAATTACATGTTCAAGATATTACAATGATAAAGCATAAATTACAGGACTCTTGACATGTCTAAATTATGCTGCTCCGCTTCAGTTTGCTCCCCCACAACCTGTCAATCCCTGCATCACAAAACAAAGCAAACTAGTTTTGGTGGGATTTGATCTTTCTCCCCCTTTTTGTTAGCAATTGACAAACTATTCTCTCCCCCTTAATGATATACCAATGAAGTTAAGGTAAGAGGAGATAGTGTGTCGCAGTTATAACTATAAGCACATGCTAGAAGGAGAGTGTAGGGTGCATGAATCATAAGTACATGGAGCATGCTAAGAAAAACATGATTAACAGGAAGATATAACTATCTAAGCGTAGGTAATCATGCAATATTGGTCAAGGACATACATTTGCAATGAAGCACAAAGGGCTTATAGCCCAATCAACCAACCTCCCCTAGTGGTATATCAAGACCAATACTAAGCAAAGATTAGCATACATGAAGCATAAAACTCAAGATGATTAGCTAATCTAAGCAGGATGACAATCTAGCAAGCAAATGTATTAATTAAAAGCAAGGCTAAATCATCAAAATTTGGGCGAATGAGGCTGGAATCCTCTGATTTGCCCATTAAAACATAAATGAGGCTGAAATCCTCAAATTTACCAATAAAAGCATAACTAGCTACCCTCTCTAACCATGTTTAGTTTAAAAAAGCCAAAGGGTAGCAAAGATTCCACAACACCCTCATAAAATGTAGCATGAGGCGAGGGGTTGAGAACTCTACCTTCACTTAGAAGGGATAGCGGTTGGGATCCCCTCTTAGATAATCTGGTAAAGGGGTCGTGATGGAGGCCGAGAGAGCAAGATCATTATGTTGGCTCTCATCATCAGATTCGGACTCCTCCGTATCATCCCAAGTGGCAGCCATTGCCTTTTTACCTTTTGGTTTAGGCCCTTCCGGACATTCCGGGGCAATATGGCCACGACGACCGCAACCGTAACAACGGACGGATGAAGGTATGGATGATTTTCCTGTACGTTTATCACCCTTCTTGTCCTTCTTGTCACGGCTATTCCCTCTATCAAATTTGAGGAATCTCTTAAATTTTTTGTTCAATTGTTCTTCCTCATCATCCTCATCATCGCTATCATCCTCCGTCTCACTTTTGATTTTCTTGTGTCTGTGAGAGGACTTGAAGGCGATGTTTTTCCTTCTAGAGGGGGCTTTAAAGCCTAGCTCAAAGGTTTGTAGGGAACCTATGAGTTCTTCAACTTTCATTGTGTTTAGATCCCTACACTCTTCAATAGTGGTGACTTTAGAAGAGAACCGTTCCGGAAGCGATCTCAGAATTTTCCTACAAAGCCTATGTTCCGGAACCGGATCCCCTAAGCCCCACATATCATTTGTGATTTTGTTCAGTTTGGTATAAAATTCAGTAAACGTTTCATCCTCCTCCATAGTAATATTTTCAAAGAGAGTGGAGAGGCGCTGGAGTTTAGAATTTTTAACAACATTTGTTCCTTCATGGGTAACCTCCAGAATATCCCATGCTTGTTTACTGGTAGTGCAGTTTTGGATCCGACCAAATTCTTCTTTGGATACTGAACAAAATATGGCATTCAGGCCCTTGGCATTATTAATACGTTGAGCCTTTTCATGAGCAGTCCATAATGCCTTGTCTTTTGGCCTGAGAACATCCGGCTCACCCTCCTTAGAAATAGTAACCATTGGGGGTTCATATCCAAAATCAACCATGTCCCTCACATCCGAATCAATGGATTCCAAGAAGATGCGCATTCGGGCTTTCCAATATGGATAATTTGACCCATCAAAGAAAGGAGGCTTAGTGACGGATGAAGAGTCCTCTCTAGACATATTTTCAAGTTTCTCTTTAGGATCTACCTCTAGGCAATTAAGCCCTTAAAGAGGAACCCGCTCTGATACCAATTGAAATTGCGGTTTTCACCGCTAGATGAGATACTTGGAGATATGTCTATGGACCTAGAGGGGGGGTGAATAGGACCTTTTGAAATTCTTTTCGCCTACTTATGCAATTCAACAAGTTTAAGCTAGGTAAGCAAGAACACCTTGGCTTCCAAGCCTTGGTGGGTCCAATCACAAGACTAGCAAGAGTTAAGCAATAACCAACCCTAGTCTAAGCATGCATAGGAAGGAAATGATTCAACTAATTAAGCTACTAACCTATGCACCTTGTGTAGACTTATGAGATTGGATCAATGAGCTCAAGTCTACACAAGTAGTGAAGGTACATCTTGTGCAAGGATGCCTAAAAAGTGCCTAGCATGCATTCATATCAATCATTCATAATCAAGCAATTAAACTAACAATGCAAAGATATCAATGTGCTCAATAACAATCACAAACACAAGGATGTATAGTGGTTCGACTACGTGTCTACTCCACTCCCGGTTCAAGTACTCAACCCCTTTGAGCACACCGGCATTCACTATCGGAGGTTTTAAATGAGGTTCACCTCTCAACCTTTACACGGAGGTTTTATCGGTTCACCTCTCAACCGTATCCGGAGTTTTAGACATAGGCTAACTCTCAACCTTATCGCACGTTTACTCCCGTGTCGGAGGCTCCCCCTTGGAGACTTAGTTTAGGCCCGGCTGACGGGCCAAGGAACGGCTAACGTCCCTAAGGCGAGTTGACAAACAAACTCTAAAATGGACTCTCAAATGAGACAACTTACTTGTCGGATGAGCCCCTTGTTTAGCGCCGTAATGGGTTGCTTGATCTCCGCTCTCCCGTGCTTCAATCAGCTTCCCTTTGCTCCCTCGATCGTGTCGCCGTTGCGTCGCCAATGCCTCAGCCACATTCGATCAAACACCTTGCATGCGATGCCTTGAAGTGCCCAAGGTGCTAGGAGGATGGGTGAATCTCATACATGGGATGTGTAGGTTGTTCCAACTAGGAGATTCACCTAGAGAGTCTTCTAGAGGTCTTGGACAAAGGATATACCTATGTGGAATAGTGTCACACCTCTAGATTTGAGAGAGGAATCAAGTCATCTCTTGATAGCATTTGAATGCCCATACTTGTGTTTGAAACACAAGGGATATGACTTGAAAACCTCCTCTTTGAGGCCCCAAAGGATGAACAAGATAAGTGTGGAATGGGCTCTCAAAAACTTCTCTCCCTGTGCCCAAGAATGGAGCACCATATATATAGAAGAGAGAGGTCCAACGGCTCTAAAACGGGCAGAAAACGGTCATAAACGACCTATCCCGACCGGTCGCGACCGGTCGGAGTCCCCTGCTGGAGGGACAAGCAATGCAAAGGCCACATATATGGGCCGACCGGTCATGACCGGTCGGACCCCCTCACTGGACAGCCTAAGCCATACTGGCCGACCGGTCATGACCGGTCGGACCCCTCTGCTGGACTAAAAATAACACCAGGCCGAAAGTGAAGGCCGACCGGTCTTGACCGGTCGGTCAGGCTTGCTGATCTACATGCCATGTGAAGGCCGACCGGTCATGACCGGTCGGCTGTCCTTATGCAAAGCAGCAGGGCTGCTGGCCGACCGGTCATGACCGGTCGGACCAGCCTGGTTCTCCCCTCCACAAAGCTGAACACTTCTATCTTCAGCTGGATGTTATAGGCCAAGGTTAGGGTGATCAAAAGGGACACCTAGGGCCTATCAATGATGACTAAAAGGTTCTAAATATGGTCAAGGTCATCAAGGATACAAAGGGGATAGGTTTTGGTCGAGGTTAAGGCACCAAGGCATCTCATTTACCTGAATCTTCTTCCTTGATGTGGCTGGACGTCTTGAGTCTTCGGTCTTCGTCTTCATTGGGCTCAACCGACACAAGACTCACAGCTGTAAGTGATTGACAAACAAGGTGCACTAGTATGCCACGAAAAAGTGCACTAACAGATCTACCATCGACTCCGGGCATGGTAAACGCTTTGATTGCCTTGTACGCAATGGCCTGATTTTCATATGGGAACTCATTCAACTAAAGTTCTTATCTTTCTGTTATGATCTGAAATAGTTGTTTGTTCATTGATTTCGATTTAATTAGAGTTCTAATCATTAGTTGTAATCAAGTCTAGTGACAGGATTTGATGAAAGCTATGATTATGAATCTCAACTAGAGTGGAAAGAGGCTTGGCCTACACAATTAAGTATGCCCAAGGCCTGAGCATGGTTGTGGGAATCAAATCAATGAATAAGCACTTATTTTGGATAATTGTTGATTTAACCGCTCTATATTCCGATTGAATTATGAGAGACCTAGTTGTGTTGATGCATTGAAACTTATCAAAAGTGGATCCTTGGCGCTCTAGTGCCTTTTTAGATTGAAATTACCTTAACCATTCACTGTTTAAACCCAAATTGCTATTTTCTAGTTTTAGTTCTTAATAGGATCTTAATTACTAGTTGTTTTAGTTAAATTCTGAGAATATCCATACATAAATCTCTGTGGGAACGATACTCGGTCTTTCCGAATTATTACTACTTCGCAACCCTACACTTGGGGAGTGAACACCAATCTTGACTTCGTTGCCCTCCTTCCTCTATCTTGTGTATTTTTTTTTTTGAAAGGAAATTACCCATGTAACTGACTTGACTTTTTAGTCAATTGTAATGGAAACTTCTCTTTTCTTCAATGTTGTATACTTTCTCCAGCTTTTTCACCTTGTGTCCATCGTATATTGTCTAGTCGTATCACTAACTTATGAAAAAATGAATTAGACTCAATCCGGGGGTCGCGTGACCATGTCCACGCTGAGATAGACTGGTCTATCGATTGAGATTTTAATACTACCAAGGGTAGAAGATTGGTCAAGGGAACATGTATGTTCTCTTCAGGGCTATTTGTGATCCATAAAATGGAGAAGCAACCAACAAGAATGATTTTAACTCTACCAAGGGTAGGCAATTGGCCAAGAGAATGTATGCATTCTCTTCGGGGCTATTCGAGTCCAATTTGAATGGAGAAGCGACCAAAAAGAGTGACTTCTATTTTTATTCACTCGAATGTGTCAGGAATTACATCGAATCAGGGAAAATACCGTAATAAGTGTTCCACATGCCAATGGCGACGTACGGGTCTTCCCTGCATATCTTCAAGATAATAGGTACCGGGTCGCACAATTTTGATGATTCGATACGGGCCTTCCCAATTCGGGTCCAACGAACGGACAGGAGCTCCGAGGTTCTGTTTAAGGACCAAATCTCTGAGCTGAAAAGCTCTAGGCCGAACTTTAGTGTTCCGGTATCGAGCAATGCGCTGCTGATATGCTGCTGCTCGCATCTGGGAGGCATTTCTCCGTTCTTCCAAAAGATCGAGATGAAGTTGAAGTCCTTCCTGATTACAAGTGGGATCATATTGCTTGACTCGATACGAGGGTACTTGAACTTCAATTGGTACTACTGCGTCGGTACCAAATGCCAAGGAGAAAGGAGTTTCGCCTGTAGACGTGCGAGTCGTAGTTCTATATGCCCACAAGACTTCTGGCAGGAATTCTGGCCATGCGCCTTTACATTCACTGAGCTTGGTTTTTAAATGGTGCTTGATGATTTTATTCACCGCTTCAACTTGCCCATTTGCTTGTGGATGATATGGAGAGGTGCGGACATTGCGTATTTTCCATTTTTCGTAAAATTCATCAAAAGCAGCATTGTTGAATTGCTTTCCATTGTTGGTGATTATAGTATGGGGAAGTCCATAACGGCATATGATATTTCTCCATACGAACTTGGTAGTCTGTTTCTCAGTAATTGTGGCTAAAGGCTTCGCCTCGGCCCATTTGGTGAAATAATCGACTCCCACGATTGCAAACCTATTTTGTCCTTTTCCGATAGGCAAGGGCCCGATGATATCGACCCCCCATTGGGCGAAGGGCCAAGGGCTATCAATTGACGTCATTTGCTCGGATGGTATATGAGGTATAAGAGAGTATCGCTGACACTTGTCACAATTTTTAGAGAATTCAATTGCATCTGCCTTCATAGTGGGCCAATAGTATTCTTGTCTCATCGCCTTGTATGCTAGAGATCGTCCCTGTGGGCAGTTACCACATGCCCCCTGGTGTATTTCATCTAGAACACAACGTGCTTCTTCTGGGTAGAGACACCTTAAATAGGGCAAAGAAAAACTCTTGCGCAATAACATTCCATTTTGTAAAGTATACCTGGCAGCTTGATGCCGGATTTGTCGTGCGGATTTTTTATTTTCCGGAAGATCTCCATCCCTGAGGTAAAGGAGAATGGGGTCCATCCAACACGGAGACGGATGTACCGTGATCACCTGCTCAAGAGTCGCATGGTCAATACTCGGGCTCTGAAGGTGCTCGATGGGAATTAAATGTGATAACTCAGATTCTGGTGCCGAGGCAAGTTTTGCTAAAGAATCAGCGAGTTTGTTCTTCTCGCGAGGGATGTGGATTATTTCATAACTCTTCAACTTTGCGAGCAGGATGAGCACTCGAGATTTGTATAAGGCCATCCTTTCTTCTTTTGCTTCGAATTCACCGAGAACCTGATTGACTATGAGCTGAGAGTCGCTGTGAATGAGCAGATTCTGAATTGAGAGGACGATTGCTAGTTCGAGGCCAATGATCAGAGCCTCATATTCTGCTTCATTATTCGAGATGCGAGAATCGAAACGTAAGGCGTATTGGAAATGCGACCCGTCTGGAGCAACTAAAATTAGGCCCGCTCCACTGCCGGTGGCCCATGAGGACTCGTCCACGAAGAGTGACCAGGATGGCTGGTCGCTGATCGCGACATTATCATCATGAGAGGAGTATGTGAATTCGACGATGAAGTCAGCCACGGTTTGGCCCTTAATCGCGGTTCTGGGGTAGAATGAAATATCGTGCTCACTGATCTCGATCGCCCATTTGGTTAATCTTCCTGAAGCCTCGGGCTTTTGAAGGACCTGTCGTAACAGATGATTTGTTGGTACTAATATAGCGTGGGCCTGGAAGTATGGTCGTAGTTTTCGGGCAGCTGTGACTAGAGCAAGGGCCAACTTCTCAATACCGGGTTTCTGCATCCACCATTGCTCGACTGATATAATAAATGGGCCTTTGTATCCCGGAATCTTCTCTTATTAAGGCGGCGCTAATGGCCGTGGAAGACACAGACAAATAAAGGATGAGTTGCTCGTGTGCCATAGGTTTAAATAAAACGGGGGGCGTACTCATATATTGCTTCAATTGTTGAAAAGCTTCTTCACATTGTGGTGTCCACTCCCAGTCAGATTTAGCTGTGGCTCGAAGGAGCTTAAAGAAAGGTAAGCACTTGTCGGAAGCCCGCGAAATGAACCTATTTAACGATGCAATGCGACCAGCCAAACGTTGGATGTCTTTGAGAGTGGTCGGGGACTTCATTTCGATTAATGCTTTTATCTTTTCAGGATTCGCCTCGATTCCTCGTTGGCTGTGAAATTGCGATTTTACCGCTTATAGAGATACTTGGAGATATGCCTAATGTCCTAGAGGGGGGTGAATAGGACTTTTTAAATTCCAATTATAATTAAAAACTGATCAAGTCAATCTTATCTACTAAGATTATCACAATAACATTTAAGGTAGTTATATGAGCAATTTGTAAACAAGGACTATCATAGGCATTTCATCAAACAGTTAGCATTCATGATTGACTAAACCATTCAACACATAGCAATCATTCAATCTCACAATGCACAACGATTTATAGTGGTTCAGTTTCCCTACTCCACTCCCGGTTCACGATCTCAACCTATGAGACCACCGGATTTCACTATAGTCTTGGTTTTAAATCAGGTTAACCATCAACCTTGACATCCTTTGATCTAGGACCGCGTTTACCATCCGCCGATGGCCCAATCCAAGGACTTGACGAGTTTGGATCTCAAACTCTCACCAATCCTAATCCAAGGATGGTCACGTACACTCCTGCCGGAGTTTCCCAATCCAGGGAATAGAGATTCAATAAATGGACTCTCAAATGCTAGACATACCTAGATGATTGAGCCCCGATTCGATGCCTTTGATGAGTAGCTTCAGCTCCACGTGCTTCAGCTTCTCTTTGTGCTCCCAAGATCAGCTACCGAAGCAAATGATGAGGTTATGTTGATGCCGGGTAGTTGGGAGAGAGTTGGTCTAGTTCCTCTTGCCTATTCAATGCAATGGTAATGAGGGAACTACCAAACTTCAAGCATTCAATGGCTATAAACGACCTCATAAATATATTCCGAAGGTAGGTCAGCCATGAATGAATGTCTTAAGTTCATACTTCAAACCGAGCTTTGAATACTCATTGATAAGCCATTAATGGCTAGGTTTGAATGATGAACTCAAGGGGGAGAAAAGAGCAAAGAGGGTAGGAGGATGTGAGTAAAAGCTCTCTCTCTTATCTCTTGAAGGGTGTTGAATGTATGCCATGAAAGACCACAAGTCATGGCTATATAGAGCCCCAAATGATGGCCCCAACGGATTTAAAACGGTCACGTCTGACCTGTCAGAGAGGGGTCTCAACCGGTCGGACGGACCGGTCGCAATTTAAATCAATAGGCCACATTTGAGACTGCCCGACCGGTCAAGACCGGTCGGATTTCCTTGCTAGATTGAATGGAGAATGCAGGCCGACCGGTCAAGACTGGTCGGCTATGCTTGCTAGAACAATTAGTGAAAACAGGCCGACCGGTCAAGACCGGTCGGTTGTGCTTGCTGGACAGATAATATCTTTTGGCCGACCGGTCAAGACCGGTCGGTTGTGCTTGCTGGACAGATAATATCTTTTGGCCGACCAGTCAAGACCGGTCGGCTGTCCATTTGAAAACCTTCCAGCAAGGTTTCTGTTAACCTTGAAATACCTGGCCGACCGGTCAAGACCGGTCGGCTGCCCAGCTGAAAATACTATAGCAAGGTCCATGACCTTTTTGATGCTCCTAGCCGACCGGTCAAGACTGGTCGGCTGCCCATCTACATTCTTCACAGCAAGGTTAGTTGTTTTCATTACAGCACAACTGCTGGACAGATCTTGTAGTTCGGCCCGACCGGTCAAGACCGGTCGGCTGTCTAGATGGTTTTGTCACAGCGAGCTTGCTGGACCAAGTCCTTCAACACAACAGCGGATCACATTCAAAGATGAAGCATGAAGTGATGAGGTGCATGGGGTCCAATGTTTGGACATATCTTCAATTACGATTCGCACCTGCCATGGACCACAAGCCTGATCAACTTATGTAAGGGTCGAGATGGAATGGGATAAGATAGGTGAGTCATTACGCCATTCTTTGATATTTTGGGTTTCCTATAGTCGATCTATATGCAACTTACCTGAGATCTTGTTTCAGCATGAGCTTGAGCAATGAAAGAAGCATAATCTTCAAGTCTTGATCTTCAATTATTCGACCGGGGCTCACACGAAAAAACGTGACCAACCAACACGCCAATTGACAACAAAAGGTGTACTAACAGGCCGACCATAAACCCCAGAAATTTTTCAGTAGAGACTCCGAAGGCACATTTTTCTGGATTTAACTTCATTCGATACTTCCTCATCAAGTCAAAGGCTTCTCGAAGATCTGAAAGGTGGTCAGTTCCTACAGCGCTTTTCACAAGCATGTCGTCGACATAAACCTCCATATTTCGGCCGATTTGCATGACGAATATTTTATTGACGAGGCACTGATGGTGGCCCCTGCATTTTTAAGGCCAAAAGGCATTACCTGGTAGCAATATAGGCGGTGTGTTGGCTATCGGGCAGATGCATCATGATCTGGTTATAACCAGAATAGGCATCCATAAAACTGAGCAAAGCATGCCCAGCTGTTGAATCGACCAGCTGGTCGATTCGCGGAGTTGGGAAGCTATCTTTAGGGCACGCTTTGTTTAGATCCAAATAGTCGACGCACATTCTCCATTTGCCGTTAGCTTTTCAAACGAGGACTACGTTCGCGACCCATTCCGGGTAGTCAACATCTTTTATGAAATTGACTGTGAGCAGCTTCTCGACTTCAGCTTTGATTGCCATTTGCCTCTCTGCAGTAAAGGCATGTCGGCGCTGGTGGACAGGTTTATAATTCGGATCAATGTTCAAACGATGTGCAATGACGCTGGGGTCGATGCCCGGCATATCTTTGTGAGACCAAGCGAACATGTCTTGGTATTCGTTGAGGAAACGAACCAGATCTTCACGGAGGACGCTGGTTAAAGATGATCCAATGTATACGACTTTTGATGAATCGTCTTTAATTACGCGGATTGACACTGTTTCTTCCCCGGGAGTCCCTGATTGGAGAGCATTCTCCCTTGGATCCAGCGAGGTGGTCGTCGAAGGACTTGATGAATCTTGCTCTATCATCATAACTGGTGTTGCCTGAGCTTTCTTTCGATCTTGTAAGGCTATCTCATAACAAGACCGGGCTTCTCTCTGATTTCCTCGTACAACCCCAACACCATTGGGGGTAGAAAATTTAACGCACAAATACAAAGGATGTAAAGCTGCCCCAACCTTATTAAGCGATGGTCGACCCAAAATGGCGTTGTACGCTGATCTTCGATCTACCACGAGGAAATTGATGAAGATAGTCGTCTTCGCAGGGTTCTCACCAAAGGTGACTAAAAGGTCGATGCTCCCTTCAGGTGTCACCACTTCACCCCCGAAGCCGATGAGGGGAGTTGAGATTGGCTTGAGCAGGCTTCTGGCAAATGCCATTTTATCGAAAGCCTCCAGGTAGAGAATATCAGCAGAGCTACCTGTATCCACCATAATACGATGAGTCAGATAGTTTGATACCTTTAACGCGACTATGATGGAGTTTTCGTGAGGGAAGTGAATCCCTTCTGCATCTTCGAGGGAGAAAGAGATTGAAGGACGGTTAGACTCTGATGTATCGGGAGTTCGTTCCAACCAGTAGATATGCTGAGGCTTCTTGGATGCCTTACGGGTGTATGCTTTTTTCAAAGCTTGAGAATCTCCTCCGCAAGCCGATCCACCGACGATGGTTCGAATCTCCCCAGTAGGCTCAACATTTTCTTGTGATGTATGTCGATGAGGTGATTTCTTCTGTTGTGACGGGGCCTCCCCCCTTTTAGGTGAATGACCTTGTCGGACAACATAGTCTTGAAGGTGCCCTTTACGAATAAGAGCTTCGATGTGATCACGTAGAGATATGCAGTCTTGGGTGTTGTGCCCGTGATCTTTGTGAAAATAACAAAACTTGCTCTTATCTCTTTTCTCAGGATCAGATTTGATCTTTGCAGGCCACTTCACATATGGTTTATGCTTGATTTCCATTAGCACCTTTTCCGGAGGCCGATTAAGGGGGGTGTAGTTATGGTACTTACCAGAGTAGACTTTCTTGGGAGAGCGGTCTCGCCGATCGCATCGATATTTCTTATCCGCAGAAGAGACTTTCTCCGGCTTGCGCTTCTTGCCCTGCATGCCATGACGTGCTAAAGCAAATTCTTCTGCATTAATGTACTTCTGAGCTTTAGTTTGGAATTCTGTCATAGTTTTAGGAGGATTCTTATCCAAAGCGAACCTGAATTTTTCGCTTGTGATCCCAGCTATTAGAGCGGTGAGGCCT
This sequence comes from Liriodendron chinense, assembly GCA_003013855.2. Lineage (NCBI taxonomy): Eukaryota > Viridiplantae > Streptophyta > Magnoliopsida > Magnoliales > Magnoliaceae > Liriodendron > Liriodendron chinense. The sequence goes on along the minus strand of ML058469.1, from coordinate 11,215,255 downwards.
TTCTCTTCGGTATAACCTTCAGTTTGGACGGCTTCAGTAGTGAACCGCACTGTAAACTCCTTTATTGTTTCCCCATGCTGCTGTTTCAGATCCATTAGGTGGGACGCCGATTTTTTTGGTGCGGATGCTTCCCATGAATTGGGAGAGGAATAGCTCCGATAGCTGTGAAAAGGAACCGATAGATCGAGGTTTTAACCCCCGGAACCACGTACGGGCTGCGGGCTGCTTCCTTTAAAGTTAGGGAAAAAGCCCTACACATGATTTTTGACCCATGTCCCTCCAGCTCCATGAGAGACCTATAAGTTTCCAGATGTTCGAGATGATCGCCGGTGCCTGTATATGGAGTGATGACGGGCGTACGATACTTTCTAGGTAGAGGTGCCTGCATAACCTCGCTGGTGAAAGGAGACTCGGATCGATGTATCGATGCCACAGCGGCTGATGGTCGATTTGCCTGATATCGTTGCTCCATGTCATCAAAACAGTCATGGATTCTTTTGAGGTCTCCCTCCCACGGTAAAGTATAACCTGACGTTTCGATGTTGGACTCATGAGATTGCTGTTGGCGAGAAGCACTGGAATGTACGGAATGTGGGGATGGTACAGGGGGTTGGTTACCGATTGGCATTCGGTTCGACGGAGGATGATTTGGTTGGACCTGTAGTTTGTCCACAGAGTGTCTGGAAGCCATCGGTATGGGCTGCGCCGGCAACCCTCCGGAAGGTAGCTTCTGAGGCTCCAAGAAATGCTGATCAAGTCGGTTAGACAAGGCTTAAAACCCAGCATTGAGAGTTAGGAGTGTGTTTCTGAGGAAACGCATGACATCTTCTTGACTTTCGGAAGCCTCAAATAACGGGTTTTGTGATGGCACGCTAGGATCCCCTTGAGGGATGCCCGTCGAAGTAGCTTGAGGGATGGGCCTCAATTCTGTAACGTCAGGTGGAGGTAATGTCTGTCTTGAAGTGGAAGGATGAACTGTCTTTTTGGAGGCATCATGTTCGATGATGGGAATGGCTAAAATTTGGTGATCAAATTGCCTTCCCACAGACGGCGCCAATCTGTTTATGTCATATTTTGTAACAGGGTCCTCCAGACATTCACCTTTCCTTGCTAACGATTTCCTCCCGACCTGAAAAAAGACAAAGGAAAAACTATGGTGGCCGGCACCCAGCCGTTGGCCCTCCGATGCTTAAGTTAGATAGGATAGGATTGAAGGAAAAGAAATAGACGAATTGAGATTGAATAATGTGTACCCTCTTATTGATGAAACCATCTGTTTATATAGATCCGAATGTCCCACTCTGTTACGCAAGATCTCAAGATTATTACGGATTTCATGGGATAAAATGTTTATCCTACTCACCCTTAGATGAAGGGATAGTCTGATCCAACTACTCATCTGATTAATTACGTTCCTTGATAGTGATCCCTTAAGATGCGGAACCGCAGGCGAAGATAAGCCCAAAACCAGTCTATACGGGCTGCTGGTACTCTGAGACGAGGGATGTCCTTGCTAGAAACCAGATACCAAAACTATTCACGTGTCAGGAGCTACTCATAGGAGGGAGCTACTCTTATTAGGAGTGCTCGCATTTTAGGATGCGACCCCTCGGAACGAGCAAGAGCTGGGTTGCTCGCATTTTAGGATGCGACCCCTCGCGACGAGCACGAGCCGGGCTGCTCGCATTTTAGGATGCGACCCCTCGCGACGAGCACGAGCCGGGCAGCTCGCATTTTAGGAAGCAACCCCTCGCGACGAGCACGAGCCAGGCTGCTCGCATTTTAGGATACGACCCCTCGCAACGAGTATGAGCCGGGCTGCTCGCATTTTAGGATGCGACCCCTTTTTGTCGAGCACAAGGCAGGCTACTGACTTTTTAGGGAGGCCAAATTTCTCTATAACAATAATAATAATAAGAACAAGTTATGGGTGACGTCCTTCCCTGGACAAAGAGGACGTCCCTCACCTCTCTTGGACCAAAGACTGTGGGGCCCACAACAGCCCACACTAAGATGTATGTGTCAGGTCCACCCCGCTCATCCATTTCAACAGCCCATTTTATGGCATGATCTGAAGACTCAGGCCGAACCAAAGTTTAGGTGGGACACACTACTTAAACAATGGGGATTTACCTCCAACCGTAGAAATCTTTCCAGGGCCTATTGTGATGTTGGTTTTCCACCTAACCTATCCCTTTTAGGGCTCATTGGGACTAAGATGATCCAGCCAACCTAATGGCCAGATTGGATCTTTCTAGTGGACCCCACCTGTTAGGTAAAACAAAAAAATATGAAAAAAAATAGACACTGAAGCAGTCAGCGTCCAGCGTACGCTGCTGCCCAGCGTCCAGAGATGGAAGCCCAAATTGGGCATGAGCTGGGGTCCCACTTGAGGGACCCACCATGATGTGTATATTTCATCCACGCCACCCGTCCACTTTGCCAGATTATTTTAGGACATGGGGCCCAAGAATGAGGCATATCCAAGTCTCAGGTGGGCCACACCATAGAGAACAGTGGGAATAGAGACGTCCACCATTGAAAGTTCCCAGGGCCCATCTGCGATGTTTATTTGCCGCCCAATCTGGGCAGGGTCACACGTGACCTGCTCTCTAGCCACATGTGGTTAGGATGAAGGAAAAACACAAATATCAGCCTTACAAGAGAACTCGTGGGGCCACGACCAATGGACGCTGCCAGGCAACGTGCCTAGGCACGTTGTCCAAGCAGGGCCTAACACGTGGAGTCCAACTTGATGTATGTGTTTAATCCTTGCTGTCCATCTGTTCCTCCAGCTTATTCTAGGGCAGGGGCTGAAAAATGAAGAAGATTCAGATCTCAAGTGGGCCGTGCCGGAAGAAACAATAAAGATCGTTGAATTTTAGTGTTTTGGGCCATGTTTGGCTGTCTTTGGTGGGCCCCACGTGGGAGCAATGTAGAAACTACAATTTGGACCTTGAATACTGTATGTGTGGCTACAACAATGACATTTTATCTAAGCCAAAGCGGACCCCACATGATCAGAAATTTAAGTTCCAAAATGGGGTCAGGCAAAGTTGTGCAGGAATTTCTGTGCAGAAATTCCAAGTGCTCATATTTGGCCCCGCACCAAAAAATATTTATACATATTCAGCAGTCCCTACCTTATGGGTTTTAGAGACCATGCATGGGTCTACCAGGGGGACTTGACAATACGCCAAAAGGTGATCCCATTTGATGGTGGGACGTGCCCAAAGTTGGGCCAAAATCATTTCTGCACTACCATTTCTGCACAACTCCAAGTACCCATGTTTGGGCCTTTGTTAAAAATTGTACACATACAAACGAAGGGATCCGTCTTATGAGTTTTGACGACCATACATTGGTCTGTGAAGTGGTCATTTTATTTCTCTAAACGATGGCCCCTTGTGATCACAAATTGGACCCAAACTTAGCCCAAAACCATTTATGCATGTAAAGTCTGTTTAATTAAAAATCTACGTGGGGTCACATCTATGGAATTCACCACCTTCCTAAAGTATTAAATAGGTCATTTAAACCCTAAAACTTGAATTTAGATTGTATAAGCCAACTCCTTAAAATTTTAGAGCCACCACCATAGGGTTGATCTTAACCGTATAAATTATGGATATGACAATCTAATCGCATAAATGGTCTAAAATATGGTAAGGTCGAATTCTAGCGAGCGTGTACATGTTTCAAGCAACATTGAAAGATGCTTCGATTCTTAAGGTGATGATTCCACCCCTTGAGCTTTCCGCTTCCATACTGGTTAAGTGATAATTCTATTTATTTTGTTAAGAAAACATGTTACTAATTATTTAAACTCTGTCTTATGATTATTTGACTCCATCATTAATTATATGCTAAATTGTGAATTGCTCCACATTTTTGTGAATTATTACGTATTTTGAATTGTCAAAGTTATTCCTCTTAGAAATCCGGAAGTGAATTATGAATCTGGATTGTAGTGATCACATTTGTTAGATGAGACTCTAAACCGGTGGCCTCTATAAGCAAGATAATGGAATGATCCCTAAGGATGGAATCCTTGAATGGATTTATTGGACTAAATGTCCTGTTAAGATGAATCATTGTGATTATGTCCCTAACTTAACTTATAATGGATGCATTTGAAAGTTATGGAGATGAGAGGCCACTAGTTGTAAGGAAATGTCATAATTGGTTTGGTTGTAAATTGGACTAATAATGGATGGCTAATCATGCATATCATGGCACTGACGGGACATGTGGTGACGAGCCATATTACCGTCGGGTGGTTTGGTTGCTGAGAGCACGTACCCTTGAGGTATTTTCGCTGGCCCCAGACCACCATTGAGTGAGCCATACACTGAGAGCACGTACCTTTAGTATTTCGCTGGTGATGGCCACTCTTGATGGAATTGCATGGTGGGGCTGATGTGTGTCCTTAGGGACTTCCAGACCACGTTTTCCTGCTGGATGAGCATCCCCAGTCTAAGGGACATGTGCATGCATTCATGCATTTAAGAAAGATCACATCATGGATGTTTTGTATGTTTCCATTTCTCTAAACTACTCTTGATTAGTGTGTTGGTGTGTAATCTTGAGGGGACCTCACACTGAGCTGGCCACTCATGTTTAGAATATCAACCGTACAGATGATGCAGGAGTGATGGTGGAGAATGGAGAACTTGGAGTTACTCCCGATGACACTCTTGCTAAGGAGGGTGTGGAGTATATTGAGGAGGAGCCATATGCCGATGTTGCTGAGCTTTACGAGCTCAATCAGTAGAGTAGTTATTTCCATCTGTTTTCCCTATGACACTTGATATTTTGGGTTTGTACTGAGTCCCAGATGGGGGAAACTCTTGAACTATTAATCCTTGTATTTGATATGGTTATATTTTCATGGAATGGTTATCTTTTGTCTCTATGGTGCCCACTAGTGCAATTGTGAATGTGGAAACATAATCCAACTGGAAAACAAACTTAAAGGTGATACTTCCTCCCTAAATTAACGTCCGGGTTCTCGTGGTAACAGTCATACTCGAGCCATGGGAATCGGGGCGTTACAAAAACAACACATAAAAGAAACGTATAATTTGAATAAGCTTCCAAATTGAGCTTTACCACTAAGGATCTCAACTGATCGATTTCAGTATGGAATAAATTCAGTCGTTGATCCATTTCTAGTTTCATCTCTCGCATTTGTGACTCATGTCTCTTTTCTCATTCGCATTGAGATCCTTGAGAATCCACCTTCAAAAGGGTTGCCCCAAAACCAAGGCGTCTAACCCGCCCTCAATGTTCTGGACTAAGTACTCTTATCATTGTATCATCTCGTATACTTGTTGTAGTTTGCGATTCTTGTGTGCACTATCGTATTTTTTGCTGAAATTAAATAGATAAAACATATCTTTATTAAACAAATACAGTTAATTCTTAAAAGAGAGAGTTCGCTGTTTATTCTTTATATATGCATAACATAAAGTAAATACAATTCATTTCTTACCACTGCTTTTCCGATTGTGTCATTTAGCGGTGTGTTATCCTTCCTCATATGGCCCTTGATCCAAACATCAACTCTTGAAATTGAATTTGGCATGTCACTTTGTAACATCTACACAAAGATTTACATAACATTTGTTACTTAACCAAACTGATTAAACAAATATATATCATACTTCAAACATTTAATGAATAACTAAAGTTATCATTTCATTCTCCAAATGAGCAGAGCCCTTACAACTTGTCGTGTGAGGCATTGTATGTTATAATTGAGGCGAAAAGAAGAGAAAAACTTACTTAAAGATAGGTTTAAAGCACGTTACAATGTCATTATCTTTAAGGCGATATTCACACCCTACTGGTGATTAAACCAGTTTGCAAGAGGGTTACAACAAATCCGCCTCCAAGATACAATAAGCCTCTTCTCCAAGACTGAAGAAATGTGGGCTTCGGCAAATAAAATCAAAAAATCGCATCCCGAACACACTTCTGCAGCATACACCCCTGACTTTTGTGTTGTTACAATTTATCCCATGAAAATTGTTTGCAGTTTACTGCCTGAAAAACTATTTGCAGTTTACCGCCTGAAAAATTGCAGATTTGCAAAACCTACCGAAAAACGAAAATGGAGAAGAAGAAGAAATTTCGGATTTATTGTTGTGGTTCGGATTGACTCAAAGATGGGTTTATATAGACCCTTTATACGCTTTCATTTTTATCGCTTTTGAATTTGTTCCACTGTATCATTGTTGGATGGTGGTGAATGGGGATTTGAGTGAGCACGTGATCCAACTTGAGCGATGTGAGGAAAAGATGCACCATCGATTGCCATTGAAGGAAATTTTAACCGTCGAAAGGTGTTACTCGAATAAAGTCAGGATGACCCATAGGAGAGGCCATTTATCGCCTTAAAATTGTTATAATTGAGGCAAAAAGAAGAGAAAAACTTACTTAAAGATAGGCTTAAGGCGCGTTACAATGTCACTATCTTTAAGGTGATATTCGCACCCTACTGGTGATTAAACTAGTTTGCAAGAGGGTTACAACAAATCCGCCTCCAAGATACAAGAAGCCTCTTCTCCGAGACCGGAGAAATGTGGGCTTCGGCCTACAAAATTGAAAAACCGCACCTCGAACACACTTCTGCAGCATACACCCCTGACTTCTATGCTGTTACAATTTACCCTCTGAAAACTGTTTGCGGTTTACTCCCTGAAAAACTGTTTGCAGTTTAGTGCCTGAAAAATTGCAGATTTACAAAACCTACCCAAAAATGAAAATGGAGAAGAAGTAGAAAAAGAAATTTTGAATTTATTGTTGTGAGTCGGATTAACCCAAAAATGGGTTTATATAGACCATTTGGAGTTGCTTTAAGATCATTTTCATGAAAAAGCACATGCCCTTTCATATATACATGTCTCTTCATTAATGGTATCCTTTCACCATTAAAGGTATCTTTTCACTTTGAATTCAAATTTAAGAGATGCCCCACTTACCAAGAGTCACCACCATTCTCAAATGAATGGTCACTAACAATCCCAAAAGCCATAACCCTCCTTCTACATTTTCATTTAAAGAAAAACTTCTTTTATTTTGAAAAAACTCAACATTCTATGCTTCGCTCTCATCTCTTTAAATTTTGAACTTGTTTCTTATAAAAGAAATTAGTTGATGGGCTTTTCAATTTTCACATTTCCCCATTCGTTTGTAAAAGTATCTAACAAAATACGAACTTACCTTAAACTCATTTGAAAATCGGCTTCTGCCATTCTTTTCCATCTTTGATGTTATCGGGTCTCAATAAGTTCAAGGAACATTGATTACTACACAAAGATAAAATATTTCGTGTTGGTCTACTCTTGTGTTCTCGCCACCAATATCTCATCATAAAAAATGTTTCTTTTCAAGCATAATCTCGAACATCAAATCTTTGCTACATCGAGTTAAAAATAAATAAAACCACTAATTAATGAATAGTTTTCACAATATTTACAAATAATTAAATAAATACCCCATAATTATCTTTACGAGACTCCAAAGTCCATTTGACGTGTCCTCAGACATATTTGACCAATCCTTTAATGTTATAGGGACTATCTCTCTCACAAGTACCCCCAATAAAGAAGAATATTTATGACTATTTAGCCCAACTAGTTGCCCTCTATCTTTAAACTCAAATGCAAGTGTGTAACGACCTGAGATTTTCGACTCTTGTGTATAACACGACGGTCGAATTCCCAAGTAAATCATGGACTAATTGATTTGTTAAATAATGAAATATAGCATTCAAGCACAATGGCGGAAACAAATGTTCATCTTATTCTATCAAACTTACTACTTCATCATCAATGTTTAAATAAGAGAACCAACCAATATCCATACTGATTAATTAAAATACAAAATCATGTCTTCTCTTGAAGACTTATTACAATTCCATAAATGTATCAACTACTCAAAAGAAACATTTAATAAATGATAACACCAACTAAGTTTCTCTAACATCGTCATCTGCCATGTGATCGTACGAACCATCGAACGTTTTTCCTTAAAAATCAGGTTCAATACCTGGATCTTCACTTGCATCATCTAAATTGTGTTTGGGATAGCATTAAACGCTATCATAGTGGGGAATATTTCCTCCAAGACAATCAAGAATAATAATAACGGTACAGAGTAAACGCAAACAGGATATTATCATTTAATTAAATCAAAACAACCAACTAAAAATCTTTGTTAATGCGATGCATGGAATGCATGCTCTGGCTAAGGCACTTTGGTTAGAATCACAATACATGAAGTGGGAGACTCCCTGTTACGACTTTACGCTAGCCACTAGTCGCCAGAGGTTCCTGGGACGCACAAGCCCATAGTTTTGCTCGACCACATGAGAAATGGGACGCTCATAGCCCAAATCTACACGTGACAGTGTACGGAAGAAGTAGGACGCTCTAGCCTATTCTCAATTCCGTACACCCACATGGAGCCAAGTGAATGCATGACTTTAGTTTCACCTTTATTTAAGTGTTTTCGCATACAACCGATTTAAATAAAACTCAGTGGTCACTATGGGGAGTCGCAAGCAACCCAGCATAGGCCGACAGCACGGGATTAGTGTCCATAATACCAACCCCGGCTCATGAGAATTTGTATACCATTAATGTCCACTCATTGTCCCGTTTTATGATTTCATCATGTCCTAAAAAGCCAATGTTGTACATCATGACCAAATTCATTAAAATACTCATGTAATGTAAATGGATCCAATCAACCATCATGTACATGTAAGAATCCATTGACAAACAATCACTTCATTCTCTCAGTTAAGTCAAGAGATATTCTTCCATCATGGACACCTCTCACGGGTTCCATCTCTCTACATCGAATAATTTTACCAACTTAGGGACAAAGAGTATATAATAATGGGATGTCTATATGATGATCTTATACACATATTTCATATCACAATATGAAAATCAATCTTACTTGTAATACATGGACTAAGAAAATAAGGGCATAGATTTCAAAAAAATAAAACAAATACACATGCTTCTTAGTAAAAAATCTAAACAAGGAATCACATCACCATACAATAATATTCATTACAAATCTCACATCAAACTTCATGTTATATGGATAAGCAATTCAAAACAAAATAACTTCACATGCCACAAAAGAAACTTATGATAATCGTGGTATTATTAATGAAAGGCTTGAAGGAAAATCCTCACCTTATGATGGACTTAGAAGAAGAGGGTTGTAGAAGATCCTAGCCGCTGGAAAAATATGAGAAAGAACTCTCTTCTTCTTCTTCTTCTTCTTCTTCTCTCTCTCTCTCTCTCTCTCTCTCTCTCTCTCTCTCTCTCTCTTTCTCTAGGTCATGGAGGCTAGGATTATGAGAAGGATTTAGAGGTGCGTAGTAGAAATATAGAGAGGGATGTGCACGCGAGGTCTTGTGTAACAACCTCTTGAGGTGGGTTTCTCAAATCTCAATATTCGAATGATCTTTAATCAATTTCAATCTGTTCATCTTATCAAGTTCAAAGAGTAGAGTCAAAATATATAAATTTCTTGATGATCTACATTCTAGATTGGCCGATCCTTGAAAATGGCCTAACGGGTGCTAGAATGGAATTGATCTCAATTAACAGTCTCCGCTTGATGATCAGGGCCCAAATTTTGAAAAAATATGTAGTCATGATAGGCAAACAATTGTACAAAGTTTAGTGGTTGATTGATGGTGAGAAATGCCTAGATCTGAAATTTTAACTTTTGGCAGAAAATGAAGGGGCTGGCTTTGTGGTTCAATGGTGTAGGATTATACATCGGGGTCCAAATTTTGTGTAAACTTGTAGTCATATGAGTATAATAAGTGGTCCAAATTTGAGAAGCGATTGATGATGAGAAGTGGGTAAATTGAAAGGTTCAGATTTAAAAAGAGTTAGTAACTCGTTAATTTCTAAAACCGGATAACTTCGCGCACAAGAAAGATGCTTATTAAGGTGGGGCATTCAAATCATACTATTGGTCCATGATAAAGACGATCCAAGTCACTCATATGAAGAGAAATATTTGACTATGACTAATCATCTACTTTCCTCACTCGATGGACATGAAAATCAATGGTTAAGGGGCTAAGTTGACATTTGGACCACTTCTACTATGATTTAAGGGCTAAAATTTGACGTGTATGGTTAATATGTGTCCAAAAGCTTAAATCCAGGGTTTTGCGTGAAAGTGATCGTCAGAAACTATAATACTTAAAAATGGCATCTTAACTTAAGTTTAACTAATGGCATTTTCGTAATTATCTGAAAAGTGCGTGATTTTTTAAATCTGATCTTTTTACGATGTTTATGGGATCATTTTAAGCAACTTTTGTAAAGGGTCCCCTATCGGATCTCTTACGGATGTCCCGCTATTCGCAAATCAAAGGTAAATGTACGATAATTAATAAAAATAAATTAAAAATGAATTTTCAAAAATTTTCAAATAAATCTCGAAAATCTGGGGCGTTACAAAGTGGTCATTTTTTGCCAATGTCTTTTAATTTAGCCTTCCCCCCACCTTTCTTTTGTGAGGAATTTGTCCTTTCATTGGTAGAAGGGGTACCTCCATCCATGGGAGTGGGTGAAACCCCTCCAACTCTTCTAACATGTTCACCAGAATTTATGTGTGGAGAGTTAGAATTTGCTTTTGATGATCCAACAACAGTTCTGGCAAGAACCATTGCACATGACATTGCAAAAAATATAATTGAAGTTATAAAAAATATCAGAATTATTCATATAAATATAGTTTTGTGTGTGTGTGTGTGTGTTTTGTTAACACCTGCAGAAGCTGAAAGATAATGAAAAATAAGCCTTTAAAATTTCCTGATTAATGCAATTGAACATGAAAGTAAAAATGAACGAACATTTTCTGAAAAAAAAAAAAAAGATAACACATGATAGAGAACAGACTGCATAAGTAACTACAATTGATAAGATGGTATAAACAATTTTCTTAAATTAAATGAGGCCAAAGAGAATAAACTTGTTTGATCATTATAACTAAATTACAACCTACATTGTCATGCCCTCACAATCTACTCGTATATAACATTCACCCTCCTCCTCAACGTTCAAGCCTTGAAACATCTAATGACATGGGAGGTGTATATGCATTATATTCAGAATTATCGTGCTCATCATAACCTCTCGGTGGTGTTGGGAATAGGGACGCCAGCAGTGGAAGCGGAAGCAGAACAACACCATAGCAAAATATAAGATCAAATGAGAAACACAATGAAATCACATCACACAAGCATTCAACTACAAGAGACAATCCGATTTTACGTGGAAAAACCCCTCAACGGGTAAAAAACCACGGCACAAAGCGATTCACTATGATTAACAGAAGTTTACAGAGAATGAAGAAACAAAACGCCCACAAGAGAAATTATCGAGCTACCCAAAGCTTATTCTCACATGAAATGGACAAGCACAGTCCTTTTCTTTATCCCAAAGAATCTCAAGCTTTCCCCAAGCTCTTTCTCTTACCCTAGAACCCTCTCAATCCATCTAGGAAACATGGCCCCAATGGCAAAACTCATAATCCCGCATTACACCCCTTAAGTAGGCATAAAATTGAAATTAGAAACCTCTTGCGTAAGAGACCGACTTACAATAGGAAATTTCCAGATTCATCGTGTCCAGCCACACCATCGATCGGTCGAAGCCCCCTGCAGACTAGTTGCTCGATCGATCTAGGGCACATGAAATATGTCCAGTGGCCTCGCTGTGCATATGGGGAAAATCGTCAGACCGGTCATCCGACCGGTCTAAGCACCCAAACCATGCACAGTTTGAAAGCTCTACAATAGGTGGTATATGAAGTGCAACATACCAAGTCGATGTTTCAGTATCCTTAGAATAAAACACTTGCTTCGCTTGCAATGTAAGGATAAATGTATCTCATTGAATTTGACTCTAACCGTCATAGAGGTTAACCAAAACAAATTCATCTTCATACTGTACACCATTATTAATGTTTGCCTAATCACAATGAAATAGTGGAACTTCAAAACTGTAATAGTGTGATAAAATTATGTCTTTTATGACACCACAGTAAGATATTCTTTTCATGACTTAAGTTGTGTCTCTTGCACTAGATCGATATATGGTATCTGCTTCAAGAGAAACACCTCTATTTTGTGTTGTTCTCTCCACATCCTTGGTATGAAAAAGTCGTCCATTGATAATATAACCTGAGTGTGAGACTACATCCTTTCTCGGCCCATTTACAAGTCATTTTAGTGTAGTTGACACACCATTGGCATTTGCATTGACTTTATTAGCATGCCGCATACTGAAAGTCTCCATGTGTTTTTTTCTGTAATGTGCATTCATTCCATGCAAGATGCTTATCTGATCTTTTAAGCTCATCTAGATGCATTCTGATATGAAAGTAAAATAATCAAGAAATTATATTAGCTAAATAATTAAAAATAAATCATAGTTTATACAATTGAAGATGTACTTACTTTATATATGGTTCAACTTCTGAATGATTGAACAATACATAACGATGCGCGACTTCTAGCGTGTCATTTGTCATTGTTTTCACAATGCCCTTGGAAATTAGACGCCCTTCTAACAATGATTCGGTTTCAATCTCCTCATTACGATTACATCGAACACCTATATTAACAGTTTGTTTCAAGTAGTCACTACAAAACCGCACACACTCTTCAGCCATATAGCGTTCCACTATGCATCCTTCAGGATTTGCATGCACCGTTCTTAACGTATTATTTAAGAACCTTCATATACTCAATTAAAACACAGATGAAAAATTCAATAAAGATTGGAAACAATAGAAAACTATACTATATAATGAGAAGTTTATAATTAAATATCTCTCGAATGAGTACATATGATGAAACTGAGCTGGGCCACAAAGACGAGCTTCTCATGCAATATGATGGTCAAGTGGATCATAATGTCAAAGAAAGACGAAGGAAAGAACCTCTCAAGCATGCACAACGTCTCAGCAATATGGTTCTTACAACTTTCTAATGACTTTTTATCATTTACCTTTTGGTAAACTTCATTAAAATATCCACATAGTCGAAAAATAATATTCCTTGGACCCTTTGGTAAAATTAAGCTTGGCAAAATTCTACACGATCTGTTAACTCGCATGAAACCCGCATGAAAAAAACCAGTGTTTGGGTCTAGGCTTATCGTATCTGGTCACTGACGGGTTGACCCGTCAAGACCCATTAACATAATGGGTCGGGTCAGTGTTTCACCTGCGAACCCATTTAACCCGCTAACATATATTGGTCTAGATCACCAAACCAGGGCCCACCTATGAACCTGGCACTCCATCATATGCAATATTGCAATGTACAGGTGATTCTTCCTCATCTCATTAGTGAATCCTATTATTTTCGGTGATAGAATGGGCCCACTAGGTGGACCACTGCTGTATGTTGGGTCAGACTGTCAGTTGTCCTCATCGACGGTGTGGCCATCTGATGAGTAGACTGGCATGACGGGTTAAACGGGTCGGGGTTATGAGTAACACATTAAATTAACGAATGGGTTTGGGTTTCTAGATTTTGACCCGTTAGTTAACGGGCCGGGTTTGGGTGAGCGAATTTTTGACACGACGCGAGCATGACACGACAAGAGCACAATTCCACACGACCCATTGCCAGGCCTAGGTAAAATACCCTGTAATGCTATTAGCAGCAATTGTTGCATTAAGACGTGACAATGGTGGAATTTCAATCCTACAATCTTGCACTCAGGCAACAAAATACGTTGTCCAATGTTTGAACTGTATCCATCTGGCAATTTTAGATTTTGTAACCTCTTACAAAAAAGTAGTTTTTATGTACGTGATAATTATGTACATGGTGCTGCAGGTAAGTAATATTTCTGGTCGAACATCTTTGGATGCAGATCATTCCTAATGCACATATGTTCTAAATCCATATGAGATTTGAGTCCATCTTTTGATTTACCCTTTACATTTAATAGAGTTTCAATAAGACTCTCACAAACATTCTTTTCAATGTGCATCATATCTAAATTATGATGCACCAATACGAACTTCTAATATGGCAACTAAAAAAATATAAATTTTTTCTTCCATGGTGAGCAGGAAGTTTTCTCACTCTTCTTTCTCTTTCTTCCGCTTTTGCCCTAATCATTCTCAAAATCCTTGATAAAACTTAAAATATCTGAACCAGATAATATTCTAGGCTTCCCCATTCGTTCTTTTTGTCCATCAAACTAAGATTTTTTTTAATCTCGAAATGGGTGATTAAGAAAATAAATCGTCGGTGGCCCATGTAAGCATACTTCTTACTAGAAGTCAACCACTATGAACAGGTGAGAACACCACATACTGGACATGCTGCTTCACCCTTCGTGGAATAACTAGATAAGTTGCCGTGAGCTGGAAAGTTATTTATCGTCCACATCAAAACAGCTTTCAAATTGAACCTCGACTTACTTAGTGCATCATAATTTTCCACTGTGTTAACCAATAACTCTTTCAAGTCCTCGATAAGTGGCTCTAAGAACATGTCTATGTCATTTCCCGGTTGCTTTGGCCCTGTGACTGGTAACGTCAATATCATTTTATCTTTAGACATGCATAACCATGGGGCTAGGTTGTATATCACTAGTATAACAGGCCAACAATTGTATTTAGAGCTAAGATCACAAGTGGATTAAACCCATCAGAAGAAAGTCCAAAACTTTTTTAATGGTAGGCATTCAATCACCACTATTTCCTGCGGTGTCGTTCACCTGAAATTTGGATAGGTTTTATTTTTGTGCCCATGCGCTAAAATGACTTGCCAAAACGAATGGACGGCGTGGATATACAACACATACATCAAGATGGACCCCACAATCACAGCCTCACCGAAGTTCGCTAGCCTCGCCAAATCTGCGTTCGTTCAAATCACCCATTTGGGAGGTTGGTTTTCGAATGCATTAGAATCCAAATCACAATTACATTGGAATCAAGGTAATTTTGAATCCTCGTTTGTGTTTGGTTGAAATGCATTAGAATCATAAGGAAGCTTGTATCTTGAGCGCATTGGAATTCTTCAGTATATTCACATGAATTAGATTTGATTAACTAAATCTTCTTTCATATTCCAAATTAGTATATATGTGATATTTGATAGAATGATTGTAATAAGCTCACTAAAATATATACTTTGGCCAAAAATAAGGAAAATTTGAGCCTTTGGGTGGGCCATAAATGCAAGGATCATAAGCAAGTGACTCATCAACGTTTTCTAACCATCCATTTAAATGTCTAACATTTGGATGGTTCTAATCATTCTGTTAATGTGATTTTAGTGTTGCAGCCGATGATTGGATTATTTTGATATATCATTAGTGTGACATGTGTACTATGGATTAGTAGCCTAGCGACATCTTTGTTACATGTGTCTCTCCTTCCTTAAAAAAGAGGTAAAAAATCATTTCCTTTATATTACAACATAATCTCAGCATTTTGTTGAGATTTCAAAACACACCAAAATGGTAAATTTAGAATACCTTATATTTAATTTATCTCAAAATCTAAGGCTGCAAAACGCAAAAAGCAGTTATTTTGATTTGAAATACATCCATTTACCATCAAATCCAAGGTGCCAAACAGTGTGGGGTACATTGGGGATGGAAGATGGGCACGGTTTGGGTGGATCCCTAACCGTGGGGTCCACTATGATGTATGTTCCTTACATCCACACCGTCCATCCATTTTAACAGCTCAGTTCCAAAAATGAATCAGAACCAAATCATAAGTGGACCATACCACGAGAAATAGTCGTGATTGAATCCCCACCATTAAAAACTTCACAAGGGCGGCCACCACAATGTTTATTTGCCATCCAACTTGTTGATAAAGTCACAAAGTCCTGGATGAAGATATCATACAAATATCAGCTTGATCCAAAACTTTTGTGCCCTAAAAAGTCCTCAATGGTCGATTACCATTGTTTCCTGTATTATGGTCCATCAAGATCTGCTTCGTTTTTTGGATTATGACCTAAAATGAGTTTTCAAAATGGATAAACGATGTGGATATAAGGCAGATACATCATGGTGGTCCCACCAAAGCCGCGTCTATAGAAGACGCAACTTGTCTATGGGCCACATGAAGTTCCTATGGTCGGAAGCTATGTGGGGCCCACATAGATGCCCGTTTCAAATCCACTCCGTCCATTAGTTTCACAAGACCACAATAGGACAAATTTCAGAATTAAGTAGATCCAGAACTCAGGTGGGCCACACTATATGAAATAGTTAGAATGAAAACATCCACAATTAGAAACTTCCTAGAGCTGACCATGATGTTTATATGCCATCCAAATAGTTTATAGGGTTATTATTACTCAAATAAACGATAGGTACAAATGTCATTTTGAGACAACTTATGTGGCCCCATAAGTTTACAATGGTAGGCATTATATCCCATCCGTTTTGTGTAGTGTGGCCCACTTAAGTTTTGGATCTTCCTATTTTTGGAAGTGCTACTATGGTCTTGCCAAATTGACGGACTGAGTGTTGACCTTTTTATACCATAGAATGACACTTTTTCCAGTTCAACACTAATTTCTTTTCATCGCATCGGGTCAAGACCAATGGTAAATGGTTTAGATACTCATCGAACGAACTACTAAAAATCAAGAAGTTGTCCATGAAGACTTCGAGAAACTGTCCCACCATGTCGGAAAATATACTCAACATGCATCGCTGAAATGTGGCGGGTGCATTACATAGCCCAAACAACATTCTTTTGTAAGCAAAGGTGCCAGACGAGCATGTAAAGGTAGTTTTCTTTTGATCCTCCAAGGCAATCTCAATTTGGTTGTACCCAGAATAACTATTAAGGAAGAAATAATAGGAATGACCAGCTAACCTCTCTAAAATTTTATTAATGAACTGTAGAGGGAAGTGGTATTTCATTGTCACTGTGTTTAAATTCCTGTAATCTATACACATACACCAACTTGTAGTGACTTTAGTTGGTACAAGCTCGTTGTTGGCATTTTCAACGATGATAATGCCGGACTTCTTGGGAACCACTTGAGTTGGACTCACCCATTGGCTATCTGAGGTGGGGTAGATGATAGTTACATCTAGTAGCTTCAACACTTCAGCTTTAACCACTTCCATCATATTTGGATTTAATCGTTTTTGTGGTTGTCTCGTTGTTTTAACATTATCCTCGAGGTGGATGCAACGAGTACAAATCAAAGAGTCTATTCCCTTGAGGTCTGCTATCATCTATCCTATAACTCCCTTATGTTCTTTGAGTAGATCTATCAATTTAAGCTATTGATTTTTCCCCAAGTGAGAAAAAATAACTACTGAAAATGTCTCATCTTGACCTAAATAAAAATATTTTAGCTTATCGAGCAATGATTTTAGGTTAAGCTTCGGTAGTTGAATACTAGACGATAAAGGCTTTGATGTGATTGATGATAACTTTTCAAATTTATGCCTCCACCGTTTAGTAGTAACTATCATCTTCTCTTCCATCAAAGCTTATACAACTTCAGTAATAATGGGATCATACGAGTCCATGAAGTGTGCTAAGCATGTCTCTAAAGTTTTAGATTGAAAGAGTTTCGCTTCCTCCATAGATTCAATCATGTTTATTTCATGGAGCTCATCATTATCCCCTTGCCTTTTGCACATATAGAATACATTCACCTCCAACGTCATGTTTCCAAAAGACAGTTTCATTATCCCATTCCGGCAATTTATAATGGCGTTTGAAGTAGTTAAGAATGGTCAGCCTAAAATAACTGGTATTTAAGTGCTCACATCCAAAACCAATTGTGTATCGAAGACGATAGAATTTATCAACTTAGACTAAGACATCTTCAATTACCCCTCTCGGTATTCAACCAGATCGATTGGTTAATTGTAGTGTGGTTGTGGTGAGTTTTAATTCACCTAGACCCATTTGCTCGTAGACCAAGTAGGGTATCAAATTTACATTTGACCCCAAGTCTAGCAATTCTTGTGTAATCTGATAGTCACCTATGATCATGATATTGTGGGATTACCAAGGTCTTTGTAGTTTGGAGGGGTCTTGTGGTTTAGGAAGGCACTCACTTTCTCGTTTAAGAAAGCCTTTTGTTGCACATTATGTTTCCTTTTAATAGTAAAAAGGTCTTTTAGAAACTTAACATAGGAGGGAATTTGGTTGATTGTATTAAGCAGTAGGATGTTAATTTTTACTTGCTGAAAACCTCTAAAATATCTTAAGTGTACTAAGAGGTTTTGGTGTAATCAACCTTTGAGAAAAAGGTGTGACCGACCTATACTCTTATAGCTTCTCTTGTGTGGCAAGGCTAGGTTCATCATCTTTCTCAAAATTTATCGGATTCTTAGGCTTGTTGCCCTTCATCTGGATGGATTTTTCAATTTGTTTTCCACTTCTAAGAGTAGTGATGGACTTAAATTGTTCAACTTGTTGGTTGGGGGATTAGAGGTGCTTATCTCACATTATTGTTTTGGATTGGGCTGAGGTTAGGCCAAAAAAGTCCATTCGCTAACATTTAAGGGCCATTTAATATCTTCAACTGACATTTTTAATTCCTGAAACATCTCTGTATTCTTTTAATTTACTTGAGTTTGGTCATGCATGAAAGCTTGTAGTACATCCTCCATACTCATTTGAGGTGGGGCCATATTATTTTGCATGGGAGGTCCCCTTTAAGGATTATTAGGATTGACTGTAAGACCATTCCTCCAACTGAAGTTAGGGTGGTTCTTCTAGTTGTTATTGTACGTGTCACCCATAGGCATCCTAAAATGTCGTTTGTAAACATATGAGGCATTGACTTGTTCTTGTAATACTTCTTGAAACATAGGAATTGTGTGACAATCTTAGGTAGAATGTACGTTAGCCACACAAATATCACATACGATTTTCACAAACTCGCTGGATTTCACCACTTCAACTTTCCTGAGTTCCATAGCCTCAAATTTCCTTATGAGGTTGGCTATCTTTGCATTCACATCATTTTCTTCTATGAGGATATACACTTCTCATTTCTTTGCATTCACACCATCTTCTTCTCTAAGGATATACATTCCTCATTTCTTTACATTCACATCATCTTCTTCTCTAAGGATATACATTCCTCATTTCTCTTTGGCTAGAGGGGGCTTAAAATTACTTGATTTGTCAAAAATGTCCCATAATTGGGCATTCTCAGCTAACATATCAAAATAATTCCAAGCATCCTTGAGATTCTTGCTCATGAATTTGTCGTTGCACATCATTTTTACAAACTGACGCATGTTGGAACTCAATCCATCGTAAAAGAAACTAATGATACACCAAGTTTCATAGCCATGATGTGGAGATCTTTAAATATCTCCTAACTTTGAAAGAACATTTCACCCTATTTATTTGAAAAGTTCATGGTAGCTCGTCTTAGGGTGTTTGTTTTATGAACCAGGAAAAACTTTTTCAAAAATATCTCATTCCATGTGCCAATAAATCTTGGCCGTAAAGAGTGGAGCCACGATTTAGCTCTCTCTTTCAAGGAGAAAAAAAATAATTTTAGTTTAATTACATCCTCAATGACATTGTTGTATTGTAAGGTAGTCACCACCTCATCGAACTCTTTTAAGTGCAAGTATGGGTTTCAGAGTCTAGCCTATGAAATTGGCAAGAGTTGAATTATACCTGGTTTGAAATCTATTGTTCCAGCATTTTGAGGAAAAACCTTACAAGAGGGTGTAGTTGCTCTTGTAGGTTCTAGATGATCACGTAACGTTCTAACTAGAGGAACATTGTTAACCTCATTCTCTCCTTGTTCCTCATTATTGGCTTGATTAGGTGGATTTTGTTTATTTGTAACCATAGCTTTAAAAATCTCAGTAATTTTTAAACGTTTTCTAGCACGTGGGTGGTTAAGAAGTCCTTCAATTAAACCTCCTTCATTTAAGAGATGAAAAGTGTGGTCACATTCCCAACGGGGCATAAACCACATAAAATATTATATTTAAAGCCTAAATTCTAACTAGAACAATTTTTTTTTTAAAAATACAGAATTTAAAAGAACTAAGTTAGAAGGATAGTACCAGAGTGCTGAATCAGGTTAGAGACTTCTTACAAATCAAAACAAACAAACGATGTTAGTGATCTAGAAATCTAAAAAACCTACTTCTAGAAAAGCAGAATCTATCCTAACTAATCTTAACTAAGATAATTCAGAATTGTTACTTTAAATCCCGACAACAGCATTAAAAACTTGTTGGGCAATTCCAAATGCAGAGCTACGCTGTAGTAATAATTCGGTTGAGATCGAGATCATCCTCAGGGATTATATAGTAATAATTCTAATCTAACTTAATTAGAACTATTTAAATTTGGAATTGAATTGAAGTATGAGATTTAGAACATGAACAAATAAGATTAAAAGGTAAATTAGAGAATTAAAATACTAGAACGCCAAGGTTCCACTCATAGTCAATTCATAATGCCAATTCATCATTCAAGTGATAACTCGATTGGAATCGAAGTCCTTTCTCTATCTAATCGGAAGATGAATTTAGTTAAATCAAAATTAGAAACCAATATAGAATTTGAACTTCAAAAGATGAGTTCTTCTTTAAAACGGAGAACTTAAACTAATGAAAGTACAAAGCACCAACCATATCCGAAAATCACGATAGATTTAGGGTTTCTATTAATAAAAAATCATTAAAATCAATATGATCAATCTCAGAAATTCATAAGTATCTCATATAACAATAATCATACAAGATCTTTAGAATTCTCTAAAACTATCAACTTTATTCAAAACAAATATTTGAAAATCTAAAATGAAAACTCAATGTACTTGAATTAGATAAACTAGAATATTAAGAACGACTACAAGTTTTACCTCTTAGCTAAGAGGTTTAGCCAACCATAAACATGGTTAAACTAGAACTTCTTAAATACAGAAAAACATATAATTAAAACTTCAGAAAAATTCAAAAGCTTGAAGTAGAAGCTCCACTTCAAATTCTCATTGCTCCTTAGGTTCTAGGACTCCTTTGTGATAATTTAGAATTACAAAAGACCCCTCTTTATATAGGAAAAATCGAGCACCGCCTCTTGGATTGCGTAAGAAATTTGCACTGACATCAATCATTGATCGGTCGAAATTGAGCATTGACCGGTCGAAACCTCCTTCATAATAGGAAACAACTAATTTTTGAATTTCTTCTCTTGTTCGATCGATTAATTGGCCTTGTCGATTGGTCGAAAGTGTCTGAAATCTGCCCAAAGATTTTTGCCTTCAAAACTTGATTTTCTAATCGATCGGTCAATTAGTCTTCTCGATCGGTGAAAAGTGTAAAAAAATGTAATAACCCTAATTCATGTAGCAATATACACACACTTGAACTTATATAAACTCTAAAACACGTGAAATATAACAGACACAATGGCACATGATAGAGGGGCATCTTCACCTGTCGACATATATTGCATTTGAATTTCGAGGACGAAATTCTTATAAGGGTGGTAGAATGTAATGACCTAGTATTTTGGTGTGCATGCATACTCATGCATGCGAGTACACTTGCATTCATCTAAGTATAACATGTATCCATATGCTTAACCTTACACACATTGTCCTATATCTTACAATTAGGTAATCTATCCACAACGACAACCGTACAATGACCCCTTTATCTATCAAAGCACACGATGGGCCACTTAGATCTCATTTTCATACTCATCCAACTATTTATCACGTATATTCTCATAACCATCAAATTCTCCAAGCAAATGGATTTCTAATGGTTTATATTAAGGTGATGCCTTACACGTCAATTGTACCAGACTACTTTTTGTACTGGGCCACATTTGGTCCTATTTTCGAGGCTTACAAGCTTTCAAGGAAAACTCCTATGTTCCTTAAAAAAAAGAATGAGATATTTTTCACACATGCATCTGAATTGTGCACCTTACAACCATCACTCCTCGTTTAATGTTAATTTTGAATAATTCATCCTAAAACCTCTCGACCATCAAATATAAAATTAGGTCCATACAATCATTCATTTAAAAATACCTACTTAGGGTCATCCTTTCACTGATCCAAAACATTCATTAGGTGGACCACCCTAGCAGATGTCTCATGCATAGACGACGTGTATTCATTCTATCTATTAGGTAACACATATGGAAAGCTAATAAACCAAAAATGTATTCATGTTTTAAACATTACAAATTATAGTTTTCATTACTTTTGACTTTATATTCACGTTTTAAACATTATAAATCATAGCTTTTAATTCTATGTAATAAGTAGGCATATAACTTAAAGGTAGTACTATTTCCTCTTACAACCAATCCCAAGCATCTTCTCCACCATTTGATATGATCATCCATGAGACCCTTAATCCATTCATGAACGTCTACCATCCACCCACCCATTTACAATTCAAATCAATTTATTCTAACCAAACATCCATCTAAAACATTCATTCATCCAACCATGCATACATGCATCAAATTGCTCATGCATAATACATCACACACATGCCTCACACACACTAACCATATACACACGTGACACACCTGCATGCCACACATGCCTCGCACATGTGCATGTGCATGTGTACAACATACGTGTGTGTGCACCTACCAAATCAAGAGGGTGGACGTAAAGTCAAACGTTCTCTTTCTCAAATCCAAAACAACAAAAACATTTCATGCCATAACTGTAAATACAAATAAATGTATAAACATATAAATACAAGAACACATGGGATAAGGAAGAGCCCGACTCCCTCTCTTCATTATTGCTTAATTTATATATATATATATATATATATATATATATATATATATATATATATATATATATATATATATATATATTACATTCATTGGACGTGGATGAAAAGATGGAGACTTTACATTGGGTTAAAAAAATAGATATAAAGAGAGAGAAGGGGAACATGTGGGTGTGGTGATGAGGTTGAGCATTGGTCGAATATGAATTATGGTGGGATTTGAGCGTCGAGTTGGGCTTATCCAATAACTTTTGATCATGTGGGTGATCAGTACCTGATCTGAAAATTTCAGATTATTATTTCATAATTTTAGAAGTATTGAATTTATGATTTACCAGGAAATAATATTGTGGTAATTGATCATACAATAGTTTGAAATTCTAATTTCATATTCATCACTAGAATTCTGAGTATTTATTTTCCGAAATAGGTTGAGTTATTTCTTATTTGTTAAAAAAAATATTCAGATTTGATGTAGTTTCATAAATTAACAAAATTATATTTTAGGTTTAATTCCAAATTATCACATTTAATTTTAAAAGTTAGAATTCAAATTTATTGTAATATCGAAAATTTTAAAAATTAATTACTTAGAAAAAAAATGAACATATATGTATATTTAAATTAAATCTGAATTTTATTTAGTTAAATTTAGTGTAGGCCAAACTAAATTTCTAAAATCTTCATAAATTTGATTTAGTTTAAAAAAATTAATTTAATATGTGAGATTAATTGGTTTTTAATAATTAATTAAATTTTGATTTAAATGTTGAAATTAATTTAAATTTATTAAGCTAGATTTCATTTTATAGGCTAATTTATTTATTTATTTTAATTAAAAAAAAATTAAAACTTGATCTAATTTAAATTCTAAAATTTTAGGATAACTAAATTCACTTAAGTTGATAAATTT
Organism: Liriodendron chinense; assembly: GCA_003013855.2. Classification (NCBI taxonomy): domain Eukaryota; kingdom Viridiplantae; phylum Streptophyta; class Magnoliopsida; order Magnoliales; family Magnoliaceae; genus Liriodendron; species Liriodendron chinense. The sequence goes on along the minus strand of ML058469.1, from coordinate 11,191,516 downwards.
AAATTTAAAGTTGATTTGAGTCTAGATGATGGGATCATTTCTTTTATAATTATTTATTATTCAAACTTAATAGTGGGTATATATTAAGGATAAATGTAATTTAATTTCTAAATATAATCAAATCTTAATGATAAAATTATTAGATTCATAATAATTTAATTAAATAGATTTAATTTTAGAATAGTGAAAATTAAATTAATAAATTTTGATGATAATTTAACTATTTAATCAGACTTACATTATAAAGTATCAAATTATTCAACTTATAACAATTTGTCAAACTTAGATCAAAATTTTAGATGATTAAAATTAAATTACTAAAGTGCAGACTAAAAAAATAAATAAATATATAAACATGGCTTTAGGAATTTGTAAATATATGTTAGTTGGTTGGGTTAAGTTAAAACCCCAAGTTAATTCTAAATTTTAATAAATTCAATCCAAAATGATTTTAAAAATTTTAATTAGTAAATTAAATTCTAGATTTCGTTGAATTAAAAAAAAAATGTTATTGCATATGGTTGTATAATTGATTGAGTTGAGATTTTAATAAAATTTAATATTGAATTAAAATCTATTAGGTCCCCTTTAATTTAACTCTTGGGTTTAAAATAAAAATTTTAACTGAGATAATTTCAATTAATATATTTAGAATCGTTATTAAAGAAAACTGAGAATTTATATAAATAGTTAGGTTATATTCGTATTTAAACAAATTAAAAAAAAAATCAAATGTATATAAAATTTTTAGTATTTTCAGGGGGATTCGAAAATTTGAAATAAAAATAAAAATTTTACACTATTATGGAAAACAATTCCACCTTACAGAGATTTTAAGAACTAAATTTTAATATCATTGAATTTTTGTAAATTTTGTATAGAACCTAAATTATTATATGAAAAAAAATTGATTTTTATTTTATTGCTGATTTTGGAATAATTCTTTACGTACATATCTATTGATTGTGGATTTTAAAAAAGAAAAAAAGAAAAGAAAAGGAGAATGGTATAAGTAGGGTGATTATGTCCCTTGGGTGGAAGACCCTTAAGCCAGCAAGTAAGACGATCGTGTCCCTTGGGTGACAGACCCTAGAACTCATTGGATCCTTTAGAGTCTCCTTTGTGTACTGCATATGAGTACAATTGTGTATGTGGACATATGTCAGAGGTACAACTGGAGCAGTAGTTTGATTAGCTAACGTATAAATGGATCCCTCGCCACGAGGTACCGGTGCGTGGGCGTTAATACAACGTGGCCATCCACTTGGGTACAGTGTTGTAAGGAATGATGTTATTTACTTTATTGTTGATGAGAATTTCTTAAAAATATTCGCAATATTTTTACAATTCCAGCATTGCATTCATATTATTTTGCAATTCAATATTTCAATTCGTATTTCGAATTTAATCAAAATATTTCTATTGACTATGCATTTGATAATTTAAAATTTTTTAGATTTTGGTTGGATATGATCTCACAAACTGTTATGCTCATACCCACTTAGATAGTTTTGCAGGACGTAAGATTTAGTCATGGTGTAGAGCAAAGCAAAGATCTAGTTATAATTTTTTTCTTTTATATTGGATTTTTTTATAGTGGATAATAGGAATTTAAAAGTAAGATTAGTCTATTGTAATAGACTTGTTATTAGATTAATGAAGAATGATATGCTGTAATATAATTTATATTAAATTGTGGTTGTTACTGCTTAAAATTTAATCATGATTTGGAATTCGAAGTCGAGTTTAGCTAACTCGGGTACCGAATTTCGGGGCATGATAAAAATAGTCCAACAACCATTTAATACAATAGAATGAATTTTGAAATGTTTTGTTCTATCAACCTATGTGATTGACCGGTCAAAAGTTAGAGTCGATCAGTCGAAAACCTCCATTGACAAGTCGAAAATTGTTGTTTCTTTATGTTTTCAAATTTTGAGTTTCCGATCTTTTGCAACTTAATTTTTTACTCCTTGGCTCATCTGAGGTTTATTCTCTCATCATCTTAACCTGTCCTTTTTAGCATTAAATTTGCAAGATTTCTCTCTCTATTACCTCCATGCATGTAAACATACGTAAGTCCATGACTTTAAGCATGCAATCCATGTAAATGTGTAATGAATTGGGGATTAAATATGCACAATTCAGAGCTCAAGAGTTTTTCACTTATTTATATCCATGTGATCTTATGAATAAGTTAGATAACAAATAAACAGTCTTTTAAGCCATAGGGAGAAAAACCATTTCAACGGTAGAAGTTTTACGACCACTGCTTCTTGTGATGTGGGCCACTTGAGCGTTGAATCTACCTCATTTCTGGGTCATACCCTAAAATGTTCCAGTAAAACAGATGAACGTGGAGATCTCACATACATCATGGTGGGCCCCACAAATTTAAGTATGTCCTTTTTAACGACTTTTGAGATAAAAATACTCACAAAAATTAACGTGTAGTGAGTAGTAATGACTCATTTATAATGCATTTATCTTATAATTAATGGCCATACATGGGCTGATTTAAGCTATAATTTAGTGGTCCTACTTAGAAATGTTTTTGTTACAAAACAAGGGTTAAGATTAGGCTAATTTGGTACATGGGTAATGATCAAGATTGGATATGTGTTAGAACTGAAAATGCTGCAATGACATTTTCTGTGTATTGTTGATCTGGGGTTCTGAGTAATGGAAACATTTATAGACAATCACAAGCATTCACAAAAGGTACACAATAAGAGATATCGCAAGGCAAATTTTATTTCAGAGATTTTGAGATCTTGTACATTACAGGCCGTGATTTGCCATAAGTCCTAAATTACATCAAATGATCGATGACCCTTGATTAAAAGGCAGAAGACTAGTCAGCAAGGACTATGGCCTTTGAGTTTGTGGTCGTAGAGACCTATGTTTGTTTTGTTATGGACTGAGCCACCTTTGTATGAGTCAGATATCTATATCCCATGTTTTGACCGGAGATCCGTGCTGAGACCATCAGGGTTTTTAACTGAGAGGGTGCGACTCTGGGCCCGTACCTATCGTGTCTGGACAGGTGACCTCGGTAAGACCGATCTACAATTGTATATACCCGAATAGCTCAGCCGACGGATGCCGTTTGAATGGGTAGGGGATTAACCGTTGTATTGTGGCAGTTTATAGCAATCGTTTTGTAAAGAATTAGAACTCTTTGATATGATTTATTGTGGTAACCATGATCCCGTTTGTCTGGTTTTCAACTTTAATCAAGACATGTTTTATAGTACATGTGAATGATGATACGTTTGTATATTTCTGGATACTGGCGGCTTCTTTTCGAGAAGTTATTTTACTCATCGTGTTGAGTTAGATCAAATTTCGAAGGCGCGTATTTCACTCATTGGGTGTCCCAAAACGATTATTTGACCATTATGCTCGTCCGGAACACTTGAAATACCCAAAATAGACTTAAATATGGCCTGAAAATACTTAAAATGAGGTCTGATGCACCCTTAAATATTTTATGAAATTGACTGATTTTATAGGTGCGTAGGATGAATTTTCGGGTGTGTGGGACTCCGACGCATCCTGAAATTATTTGTCTGATTTTGATGATTTTATGGGTTCGTGGGACGATTTTATGGATGTGTGGGAGTCCAATGCACCTTGAAAATACTTGTCTGAATTATGTTGAATTTTTGGACACGTGAGCCATTTTTTGAGTGCGTGGAAGTCCAATGTATCCTAAAAATACTTGTCCGAATTATGTTGAATTTTCAGACTCGTGGGCCATTTTTCGAGTGCGTGGGAGTCCAATGCACCCTGAAAATACTTGTTCGAATTACGTTGAATTTTCGGGTGTGTGAGACATTTTTCGAGTGCGTGGGAGTCTAATGCACTCTTAAAATACTTGTTCGACTAGTTGATTTTATGGGTGCGTGCCCACACTTTTGAATTTTGGAATCCTTACCTGTGGTGGTCGAAGTAAGCTTCCGATGAGGGATGCTGGTGATCGAAAAGAGATTCCGGTGACCGAGAAGGGTTTTCAGTGATTGAAAAGGGATTTCGGCAAGGGTTTTCCGATGGGAATTTCAATTATCCAGAGGGTAATAGCTCTCTCTCTCTCTCTCTCTCTCAAAACGTATAAACGAACAGTCGAACGGGATATTTATACTCGAAAATATCGAAAGCTGACCAATGAGGGGCCGCCACATGCCACGCACCCCTAAAATACCTCCAACGCACCCTAAAATCGATGCGTGGAGCTTTGATGCATCCAAAAAAGATGTTATGAAATTGGCTGAATTTTTTAGTGCATGGGGCTATTTTTCGAGTTCGTTAGGCATCAATGCACTTTTAAATGATTTTCTGAAATGTGTTGAATTTATAGGTGCATGGGCCCTAATTTATGGGTGTGTGGGACTCCAATGTATCCATAAATCACTTTCTGATTTCTGCTGAATTTATCGATGCGTGAGGTTCCAATGCACCCTTAAATCAATTTCTGATTTCTGATGAATTTCGGGTGCGTGGGACCCGAATTTATGGATGCGTGGGAGTCCAATGCATCGTTAAATTACTTTCTGATTTTTGCTGAATTTTCGGGTGCATGGGACCCGAATTTATGGGTGCGTTGACGGACTTTTTGTATGCTCCGATTGGGGTTTGGAAAATGATGAGTTTGTGAGGCTCGTTTGATGATGAAAGGTTATGCACTGCTTACCATAATTCATGATGATGATGTTGGCCTGATTTTGGACGGTTCCGATCACAGTGATTCGCGGGGCCCACTAGAGATTTTAGCTGAAAATGGCTAAGTAAGAGGACTTAAACCTTTTAAATCTCCGTTTTGCGCGGACTGAAGAGTGTTTCATGGGATTATTTTGGAGGTGCGTGGTCATTCTGTTTGTTTTGAGGACCCCAACATTTTAGGACCCCAACAATATGTTAAATGCATAAATTAATGGCTGTTACTGGACTGGTTTAATGCTTGAATCAATGGTCATCTTTGGGTGGGATTAATGCATAGATCAATGATTCTATTTCAATAAATTTAAGGCATGGATTGGCGGTCCTAGTTGGATAGATTTGATGTATGGATCAATGATTGATTTAACGTGTAAGCTAATAGTCACAATCGGAGTAATTTAGCACTTAGATTTACAATCATAAGTGGGCTAATTTGCTACACAGTTTAATGGTTAAAACTAGACGAATCTGATACACATATCAATGATCACACCGTGGACAAATTTAAGACAATCAATAGTCAAGATTAGGTGGTTTCCTAACATGGTTTGTTAAAACAAATGGACGAAGTGGATATACAACATATCATTAAGTTGGGCCCTACGGTGAGAGTAACACCCACTAAGGGCCTGTTTGGTAAAACTTATTTCTAGCACTTATAACTGAACTGGCCTATTTTCAGTGATTTTCGAGATTCAAATCGTTTGGTAAATCTGTGAAGTTAAGTGCTTAATCTTGATTTTCACTAAAAAAATTGAATTTTTTAAAAGCTTTTCTCCTTTGGCTTAACACTTAACGCTGAATGCGGTAAGTGATTTTGATTTAAATCTTTTTCATAAATGACAATTTTACCCTTCTTCAGGATAACTTTCGCTTTCACGAGGCTAATTACGTACCGTTGGGGACATGTTGATGTGGCAAAGTTTTTGGGCCACATCATGATGTGTGTGTTATATCCACACCATCCATCCATTTTGCTAACCATTTTGGGGCATGAGCCAAAACATGAGACAGACCCAAAGCTCGAGTAAACCCTTAACAGAAAATTGTGGGAATAATGATACCCACCATTGAAACCTTCTTAGGGCCCACCATGATGTTTATCTACCATCGAATTTGTTCACAAGATCATACAGACCTGGAAGAAGGGAAAACAAAAATATCATTTTGATCCAAAACTTCTGTGGCCCCCAAGAAGTTTTCAATGTTAGGCATTCAATCCCCATTGCTTTATGTGGTGTGGTCCAATTGATCTTTGGATCTACATCATTTTTTAGCTCATAACCTAAAATGATATGAAAAAATGGATGAATGGTGTGGATGTAATACATACATCATGGTGGGGCCTACAGGACTTTCCTATGTCAACACGTTATGACAGGATGTTGATGCAGATTTCCTACTAAAGGATCTCGCAACAGGTTCTTGTACTAAAAAGCTAGGTGACGCCATCATGATGTTTGTGAGAAATCCACCCCGTCCATCCATTTTTCCAGCTCATTTTAGGACATGAGACAAAAAATGAGGTAGATCCAAAACTCAAGTGGGCCATACGAGACATTTTCAATTTTCAATAGGGGCAAATATGACAAATTATCAATTTTTAGACATTTGTGATCTACATTTACCAACGATTTTTTGTGAAAAAGGTGCTTAATTTCAGATATTAGGACTTTTCTAAAATAAATTATCAAACAGATTTTTCAGTATTTATTATTAAAATTCAGCACTTTAAGTTTTAAGAGCTTAAATTAATTTTCAGACCTTAAGTTTAAGCTCACCAAACGGCACGTAAGCGGTAACCCGACAACATCAAATCTGCTCCGGGTTTCTACTTTCTTTATGCATATTCATCGGATCGGTTGCTCCTTCCCCATGTCAAAGCGGGAGCTCATTTAGTAGCAGTTATCTTGACCGTGGGGCCCACCTTGATGATGTGTTGTATATCATACGGTACATCTGTTTTCCTGCTATCTTAGGGCATGGTCCCGAAAACGAAGCAGATCTAAATCTCAAGTAGACCACACAGATATAGTAATAGAGGGATTGAATGCCCACCATTAAAAACATCCTAAACTTAGTGGGGCCACAAAAGTTTCAAATCAAGCTGATATTTATGTTTTCCCTTCATCAAGGTCCGTGTGACCTTATCAACAGTTCAGATGGCAAATAAAACATTACGATGGGCCCTGTGAAAATTTTAACAGTAGGCATTCAATGACCACTATTTCCTGTGATGTGGTACACTTAAGATTTGGATATGCTTCATTTTAGACCATGCCCTAAAATGAGCTGAGAAAACTGATAGACGGCGTGGACATGCAACACGTATGTCAAGGTGGGCCCCACGGTGAGAGCAACACTAGTAACGTGTTATCCGGTCCAAGCACGCTTGCTGTTTGCAGCACTCTTTGCATGATTCAGATGAAATCGGATTGCGTACTGAGTTACTCAAGTCGCTCTTATCATACTGAGTAAACTATGTTGGGCCCACCATGAATGTATGTGGTTTATCCACTCCGTCCATCTGTTTTTCCAGCTAATTTTAGGGGTTGAGCCCAAAATCGAAGCATATCCAAAGCATAAGTGGACCATACCACAGGAAACTGTAGGAATAATGATTTCGGCCGTTGAAACCTTCCTAGGGCTTACAGTGATGTTTATTTGCCATCCAACCTGTTCAAAAGATAACACAGACATAGATGAATGGAAAACACAAATATCCACAAGATTTTTTCAATGATAGACAATCAATTCACACTGTTTTATGTGGTGTGCTCTACTTTAACTTTAGATATGCTTCATTTTTTTGTCTCAAGTTCTAAAATTATATGCTAAAATTGGTGGGCAGAGTGAATAAAATTCTTAAAACACAGTGGGCCCCACAGAGTTAACTCAGTACGATAAGAGTACTGAGTTACTCAGGACGCAATCCGCGTCCTATTCAGATGCCCGTTGCTTGCATTCAATTGGGCATTTACTCTCTAGGGAGCCGATCACATGCATGCACCACGGTACCACGACTTGTGGTACTGAACCATCTTTCCCACCGACATGCTACCTTTGTAGGAAGTACATCGCAGCCATGAAAAACGTGGGCCCTACAATTCAAATCACGTGGATCAGAAATCAGGCCATTTCGATCATGAAGTGGACCAGACAATTGGAACCAACGTCAAGCTAACTTTACATACAAGTACGGCCCAATCAGTCAGCTGATCAGTCTGATTCTCGGTGGAATTCAGATCGTCTGCTTGGATTCAACAGGATTTTCCTGTTTGCCTACCCTTGGTTGGTCCACCTAAGCACATGTAAGCACTGACTCCATTAAATGAAGCAGACATTAAACACAGCAATGCTCAGCTGGAGCAATTAGGTGATAGGCAAACAGAAAAATCCAATTGAGGCCCAGTAGACTGTCCGTTTTAATAATACTGATTTCCTTAGTAAGTGATGTCATGTTGCAAAAGATGTTACGTACCACAAGTTGTGGTACCGCTGCAAGTATGTGATCAATTCTCTGACAAGATTTTTACTACACTAGCCTTGAGGTGTGGCCATTTTTACTAGGTCTTTCCGTTTGTTTCTTCAATTTTAGCCTTTTGATGAAAAATTGAAAATTTATAGTAGCAAATACTCTTTTTACAGAACCCTGGCACTATGGATTCCTCTTGGGGCAAGGTGGATTTCCCTTAGCACATGGTGGTTAGGATGGCATTTTAGATAGAAAAATCTTTAATTTCTTGTTAAAAGGTTAAAAAAGATGAGTTGAACAAGAAATTGAACTTTTAGTAAAAATAGTCACACCTCGGGGACTATTACAGCAAAAATCACTTCCATGAAGCCTTTGGATATCTTTTCACCACGATGGATCTAGGGTTGTAAATGGTTGAGCATACTCGATGGGATAACTAGACTCAACCCATTCAGACTTGACTCAAGCCTAGACCCAGATCCATTTGTTAAATGGTACAAGTCTAGGTCCAAGAAGAGACTCATTTGCTAAAGAGTTATGAGTTTGGTTTCCTTTATATTAGGCCTGACTTGGCCTGTACCCATTTAGTAAGTGAGCTGGTTTATATTTTAAGGGACCCCATCTAACCCATGCAACCCAGACCAGTTCAAACTTGATTTTAAGTATTGCAAAAATGCTTGCCTATTAAATCCAAACCCAAACTCATTACACTCGACCCATTTATAAATGGGTATAACTAGATCTCCCTCTACCAGACTTAGACCCGGTTATAAATGGGTACGATGGGTTGACTTGGACCTGACCTAAACCCGTCCATTTACTAAATGGGCCCAGGTCCTAAAATGGGCGGATTTGACTTTGGCTATGGGTCCAGGTCCTAAAATGGGCGGATTTCACTTTGGCTAAACCCGCGAGTGAGATGATTCCGTACCGTTCATTCAATCTATTCTTCGTTTGATAGTCAACAGATGAAAAATCAAACGGAGTATTACTCGTTTGGGCAACGACCTTAAAATGGACGGCGATGAACGGTGTGAACAGAAGAAACTGCTCGATGGAATCGAGTCAACCGGCCCTTCAATGTAGCTTTTATCAACGAACACTCACGCAAAGGGAAGAAACACGTCATCCCCACATGCGCCTCTACAGTCACAAGCGTGCCGTCCAGTCACGTGTGTGGATATGTGCACAAGGCGGCTCACACCTTGTGGATGACCATAAAGACAAAATCAGCCCGGTTAACTCATCATGTGGGCCACCCCCTATACGAAAAAAACGAACGGTTTCAAATAACTTACAAAAGGCCCACATTCTTCGCACACACATCTCCCTCCAATAACAGGACCGTCCATCTTTTTACACATGTTCATCTTAAAAAATGTCTACGAACGACTCAGATCTGCCACAAATAAGTTAGATTGGCACGTGTTAGCTGCGTGTAAAGCTGCGCGTCAAACTACCCAATCTAGGATGCGGATTAGGTACTACCTCGCTCGTCGCCGTGGGGTATGAGTTATATCGGACGCGGATTGCGTTCGACCCCTGGTTGGACCTTTAACCGTCCGACCAGATCTGTAAGAGGGTCCACCGTGATGTATCAATTTATCCGCGCCGTCCACTCATTTTATGAGATCATTTTAATGGATGGGCCCAAAATGGAGGCAGATCCAACGGTGTTATAGAACACACCACAGATGACACTTGCATTTAATACCACTTGAAATAATGCTCTTTGCATTTAATGCAACCAAGCTTACTATTTGGTGTAGTCGACTACAGCGTTGGATCTGACTCATTGTTGGGCTCATACCTTAACATGATCCAATAAGAGGGATGGAAGGCTTGGATAAACCGATACATTAAACAGTTCTGGTCGGACGCTTAAAGGTCCGACCAAGGTCGGACGCCATCCGCGTCCAGTTATATCCACACCATCCATTCATTTCTCTATATCATTTTAGGTTACAGCCCCCAAAATTAGAGAGATCCAAGGCTCAAGTGGACCACACCACAGGAAGCATGACACCCACCATTGAAACCTTCCTAGGGCCCATCGTGATGGTTAATTGACATCCAACCTCTTCATAAGGTCACATAGACCTGTATGAAGGTAAAAAACATATATCTGCATGAATCCAGAGTTTCTGTGCCCAAAAACTTTCAACGGTAGATATTTAATCTCAACTGTATGGTGCACTTGAGCCTTGGAACTGCCTCATTTTCCGGTTCTTGTCCTAAAATGATATTGAAAAATGGATGAACGGTGTGGATAAAACCTATATATATATATATATATATATATATATATATATATATATATATATATATATATATATATCACGGTGGCCCGTCAAAAGCCCCTGTCCGTTCTAACCATGTACGGTCGGGGTAATACCCAGTCCGCTTCCGTATCCCCCAATCTACCAACTCGATGTAGACTGCAGAGATAGATTAATGCAAGCAGCCACGAATCAGGTACGGGCGACGAACGTTTCATCTGATCCAGCGCGATTGACCGGAGCCCGCTCGCCTTTAAAGCCCCCGTGAAAATAGAGCCAAGAGAGGAAAAGCAGAGAAGATAATAGAAGCGGAATCGAGAGAAATGGAAGGGATCGAGCATAGAATCGTGGCCGTTAATGGCATAAACATGCACATCGCTGAAAAGGGAGATGGCCCAGTGGTCCTCTTCCTCCACGGCTTTCCTGATATCTGGTACACGTGGCGGCACCAGATCAACGGCCTTGCTGCGCGCGGCTACCGAGCCGTGGCTCCGGACCTACGCGGCTACGGCGACACCGACGCGCCACTTTCCAAAGACGTCTACACCATCTTCCACATCGTCGGCGATCTCGTCGCTCTCATCGACGCTCTTTCGCTACCCCAAGTAAATAAAAAACCTTTAATTAATATTTAATTAAAATAATAAATGATGAGAAATGATCCCTTGTTGCTCCAAGAGGCTTGCCTAATCTGATCGGTTCATCTGGGCCGTCCATTAGTTCGAGCTCAATCTTCATGGTCTATTTGCAAATAAATTTCACCGATTGGATGGTTCTGATTGGAGTGAATCTGTTTGTGGATGTGGGGGTCGAGTTTGAACTAGGGCTGGACTAAATGGACGGTGCAGATCGATTGATTGGACTGCCGAGGTTTGTCCATGCAAGTAGGAGTATTGGAGCACTAGGTGCTTGTTTTTCAAACGTTATTATGATTATGGGTTTTATGTTTTTTTTTATTTTTTTTTATACTGTTTTGGATGGACGGTGATGGTGGTGGGTTCAGGTGTTCTTGGTGGGCCACGACTGGGGTGCTTCGGTGGCTTGGAGTTTTTGCTTGTTGCGACCGGACCGGATTAAGGCGCTGGTTAATCTCAGTGTTTGCTTTAGGCCACGTAATCCGCTGAGAAAGCCGATCGAGACGATGAGGGCCGTCTTTGGCGAGGATTTCTATATGTGTAGATTCCAGGTTCTCCTTTGCTCTTGTTTCTGCTAGTGATTTTTTTTTTTTAAATTTTTTTTAAAATTTTTATTTTTAATGTGAATGTCTGTTTGATGGATCTGAACCGTTCATTCATAGTGGAAGGCCATGAATGGTCATGGGCCAAAAATTCCAGTGGACCCACATTGGTAAACGTTTGAAAGAAAAATGGGGAAGATTGTGTGGGCACAGTGTGCACTGGGAGCTCGTGCGCACACTTCTCCGGCTGCATCGGCGGGAATTTTAATAGGTTTTTCGGAAAGGGCATTTGAAATTTTGCATTTTGAGCTCATTTTGAAATGATACTCGTTTCCTCCCTGCCAGCCTTTAATGGTGGGAGATAAATATGTTCACTGACTCTATGTGCTCACTGTGCGCATTGAAATCATTTTGCTTTAGAAAATGGTCTGCAAAACTCAGTTGCTGCTTCGTACAACATTTTACTTCTCCATGATTGTGATTTCTTAATAATTGTGATTTTTGGTCTATAGCCCATTCATGGATCCTTGTGATGAGTGAACGGTTTGGATTGTGATTTTGGGTTTGTGGCCCATTCATGAAGCCTTATGATGAATGAACGGTTTGGATTCATCGCACGGATATAAACATCTAAACATCGGAGGAAAGTGTGACCCATGTTGCCTCGAGGGGAATTGCGATAAAAGACGGGATATGCAGATAGTTTTCCTCCACTTGATAGCAATTTTTGGGCTCTGCTACCCGAATGTACACCTTAACTTTGTACTATTTTTTATTAAGATTGTTTGACATATCTTTTTTCTGAGCCGCTAATATGCACCGACCCTGATCGATTTGCATACCCCCCATTTTGATTTTGGCAATTGCATGGTACAAGCGAGAATTGATGTCTGTGTGCCAATCAATGAATTTTTCAGTTTGCACAGATCAATCAAGATGGGGGTAGATACTAGATGCCAATAACTCTCCTGTGTGATTTTAAATGCATTTTTATAGCAATACTTATGCTTGTACATACATTATAAATGAATATCTGATCCATTTACAATGTGGGCCCCACACCCGCACTGAGAATAGTACTCATCTTCTCATCATGTGTATGTTAAAGAAGGGTTCTTTTGGTAGCTTGGATACATTCAAGACAGTAATTTCAAGGTAAGACAACCAGGGATTGAACTCTGGATCACTCACAGACATGATGTTGCCTCTACCAACTCAATTAATGAGCCGGAGAGATTAAGGCAATTTATGTTGGAAAATTTCCCAAGGGCCTAGTTTGATAGTATTTTGCAGATTTTAGAAAGGAGTGATGTTTGAGAAGCCTTGTAGAGTATGTGTTATTTATCCAAAAGCTAGACTCATGTACCGTTGTTATTTTAGTCCAATGATGTTCTGTTCAAAGATGTGATTTAGGTTTTGAGATCATTGTCTAATTGAGTAACAGGAATGCAGGATTAAATGGTATTGAATTGCATTATGTGGAACTAACTCCATTATTGCCTAATGATTCTATGTCAGGAAATACCATGGTATTTTGACTGCAATCCCACATTTGGAATCAAATTCCTCCTTTGGGAAAAAAACACTATGTTAAGTGAAACTCGTGTCTGGTGGACAATGGAATTGTAATCAATGGACCAGATTTCATAATTGATGCTGGTTACCTGTATGCGTATGCAACTCGATTGTCATGTGTAAAGGGTGTATATGGATGGACAGCATGGATAAAACACATGCATCAATGTGAGGCCCACAGATGCACTGGATTTCAAAATCCACTAGAAATCCTGCTGTATCTCCTGCTGGGACTAGATGTTATGATGCATGGATTAATCCAATCCTTACCATCTTTTCCAAACATAGGATGAAATTTTCATTGTACCAAATGCAATTCCATACCTCCTAATCCCATGTTCCAAGACCATCTTGTAGTAAGTGATATTGGAATTCTTGCATACTGACAAGGGAGGGAGGCATGAATTGGACTAGGAGCTGAAATTACAAAGTCAGTTTTGCTTTCTGAAACACAATTTTTTCAAAAGCCTGCCTGCTTAATGATTTTTTTTTTTTTTTTTCTTCTTCTGTGAAAAAGAAAGCTAATTTGTGTTGACTTAGTTGAGATTTGACTCGTGCGTTGTTGCACACTAGTCTGGTGATCGGGCTGTTTGGATGAGTCCTCTCAATTATGTGGCTGCTGGAAGAAGTCTAGGTTGAACCTGATTGGAAGAGGTCTATTTCAATTGGAAGCTGGAGACATTTCAATTTCAGGTGTTTGGATTATTGGGGATGCTAATGTTCTACTTGGGTCATATAACTATGGAATTCCTACTCATGGTACACAAGGCAAACGTTTGTGGGAATTGGGACTGTTCATTTGGTTGGCCGTCTCATGATGGTCTATGGCCAAAATTGCAGTAGTTGAGCAGCATGGTGATTCAGTTCTTTTGAGTTGTGCTGGTTGAATGTGGATCAATGCTATGTTTTGAACTGACCATTCCTTCCTCATTAGGGGCTTGTTTGGCAGCATGGAATCAGAGGATTTGTGGGCATTTGCTACTTTTTGGTTGTTTGGTAGCAAGGCATTGGAATGATTTGGATTTGAGAGGAATCGAAATCCCCCAAAAGAGCTCCTTTTGAACTCCCACCTCAAAGCTATGATTTCAAATCCACTTGATTCTGTACAGACTAAAATTCACCTGATTCCACAGGATTTCAAATCACTCTGCCAAACAAGCCCTCACACTAGTGTATGGCTACCATGGTCCAATCTACTTGAGGTGGCCCACCGGATCAACAACCCCAATCACAATATGTGTTTGCCATGTGAACTGCAGGGAGGGAGCTGCAGAGTAGAGTGGCATACTATGTGTGTTTGCCATGTGTACTGCAGGGAGGGAGTTGCAGAGTAGAGTGGCATACTATATGTGTTTGTCATGTGCACTGCAGGGAGGGAGCTGCAGAGTAGAGTGGCATACTAGTGTTCATCTTAAACTAAAGATTATTTCATTATTGAGCAGATGATTTTGCAGTGAGGGTAGGCCTATGAATCCATTCAGGCAGACGGGTGTGTGATATCAGAGCCATTCATTAAGACATCTCACAATTTAAATGCCATGTCTCAGAAGTCAGCCCCATGATCATCAAGTGGGTCATACATGTACAAGATAAATCCATAGTTAAGAGGACCAATGGCCCAAATTTAACATACACATGTAGCCTACCTGATGGTCAGCTTGGTCTGATCGGTAGATAAGAATGTTCCTAGTAGGGATGGCCTGGCATCTTCTCGTGTCACATTTTATTTCCATGGAATTTTTGGTGGTAACACTATGAAATTTTGGGAACCAAAGCTGGCATTTGCTAACAATTCCACTCCAAGGTGAACACCATTTTCCAGCGACTACATTCTTACCTTTTCAACATGGCATTTAATTCCGTATTTGTTCAAGTTGTTTTTAGGCATTCTCATGTTGTGTAAAGTCATCTTTGGAAACATGCTGTAAATGTTGGCAGTGTTGTTTTTGGTTATACATAGTTATATCTTTCAATGCCTTTTTTTTTTTCCTGGGCTAACAAAACATCAGTTGCTATGATGCAGGAACCCGGAGTAGCTGAATCTGAGTTTGCTATGATTGATACAGGAACACTCATCAAGAAATTTCTAACTCTTAAAAATCCAGGTCCTCTAATTGTACCTAAAGGAGCTCTTGGAGAATTGCCTTCCAAACCAATTACCTTACCTCCGTGGTTGTCTGAAGAGGATATTGATTATTATGTCAGTAAATTCAGCAAGTCAGGCTTTACGGGAGGACTGAACTACTACCGAAATATAGATCTGTATGTTTTCTACCGACTTCTTCTTAGTTGATATAAATTACTGATTTGGAATGACTACAATGCCAAAGGGGACTAGTTAGGATTTCACTATTTAGATCCTAGGAAGCATTGATCCCGAGCCTGCTGTGTTAGTACTTGAGGACAATGTGTCACATTCTTATCTGAGGAGCTGTAAACTCCTCGTGATCTCTAAGACATCAGGAAGGAGTGCAACCCTGTTAGTTAATCGTACCACCTCAACTTGCCTATGTTGGCAACCTAGAAATGACCAACCGAGACCTGCCGCCTCACCTCCATTGCTTGAAGCTCTCAATGGAGCCCTGCAAATACAACTTTCGAGGGGCTCTTGTTCTCCTTTAAGGACTCAAGTTCACCTTTAGTTTCATTACCTGCGAATAGGTATGCCATCTCTTTCCTCATCTTTTTGAGGGGATCCGATGAGTTAGAGGGGATCTAGGCCATGTTCTCTTCTCATAGAAAGATTTAATTCAGAAATGTAGTGGAATTGAGGGTGTTTGAAATTATGGATTTAATGCCTACAACCTCCCATTGTAATAATCTTAGATTTCCATAAATATAAACCATTAATCAACGGTCTAGATCGTACCTCTATGCGATGTAAATCATAATATAATTTTTCCCCTTTTTTTCGTCGATGTAGATCCTCTAATGTAAGAGGCTTCTCCTTTTATTTCATAGCCCAGGCTAGCCCAGGCCACGGTTTACCCCACCCCAAGTGTGCCCCCGCCTCACACAGGCTGCACACACAACACAACACATGCATGGATTTTGTTAAGAACCTAAGTAATACCCTAAAAGCCCTAGGGCTGATGGAACATGTAAAGTTAGGCTAGTAAACCCTTGTTCGCGGTAGCCCACTCTTTAATGACACTTACTCAAGCCTCTTTTCCAAGTAGCCCTTTCCACACATGGCAGCTGCACTCTGGTTGTCTAAGTAGCCCTCTCCACTCATGGTAGCTGCACTCTAGTTGTCCGGGTAGCCTTCTCCACCTCGTGGTGGCTTTCACTCTGGTCTAGGTTGCCCTTTCCATAGGTCACTCCTTTGAGGACTTGAACACAGGACGTGGTGTTGAATTTGATACCAATTGTTAAGAACCTAACCAAGATGCCCAAAGTGCCAGGGCTGATGGAACATGTAAAGTTAGGCTATTAAACCCTTGGGATCGCAAAATAGATGTCCAGGGCTCTCTAATCTTGCTCCCTACTGAGAAAGGATTTGTATTTAGGAGGACGAGTTAGGGTTTCGATGGTGCATCCAATATGGCGCTCTACCTTATGAATAACTCTTACATACCTTAGTGTAAAGGAAGTCCGTTGATCCACCTCATCCACACATGTACTCATGATTCAATCCCTCTACTATCATGGCCATCCACTAAAGATCTATATCCCATAAAGATCAAATAGTGGACGATCAGATCTAGGCCATTGGATCATCATTAGGTGCGATCAAAGCAGTTTTAATGGTTAAAGCAAAACTTTAATGATTTAAAACATTTGCAAAGTAGTTCAAAACCTCTTTATGTATTGGGCCTGGTGGAAAACCTCTTGATAAGTCCCTGATCTAATTAGATCTAGCTATAAACATGCCCATAAGTAAAACCCAATGGATCCCTTATTAGCCCATGCAAGAATCAACTGACCATGATGGATTCCTTGATTTAATCAGATGTGGTCGTAAACATGTTTGTAGTTAAAACTTGGATCCCTTACTGGCTCGTGCAAGATTTAATTGATCCTAATGGATGTACCTAGAGCTACACCTACTTTTAATGGCCACGTTGTAGCCTCATAAAGAGAGTCAAAGCTGTCCAATCGAGATCATGAACGTTACACATTCTCAACTCTAAACATTAATCATCTTTCTATGTAACATCAAGTCCAATCATCTTGATCATAGTCTAGGCTAATGGGCTCTTAGACTAGTAACTTGAGCTTGATCCACCAATGCAAGTGCCCAAAGTTTTAAATCAAGATCCTGTATCCATGGCACACTCACACTCTTGTGTGGGGTTAGGGTGAAGCCACAATTGATACCAAGTCGATCTCTGATAGCGGTGACTGCCCATCCTGACCCAAGTCAGTCCCCTCACACAAGATGATCATGCATCTCATTATAGGATTTCCACAAGTATGTCCTAAGTATGTGTGATGGTCATTGCACAACGGGGTACTGAGATCCATGGACCACAACTCTCCTTGGTTAATGACCGTCGTGTCCAATCTCAAGTTTCCTAAGACCACTGGAGGAGTCACCCCTCACATAACCCATATCCATGTATATTTAAGGTACCACCATTAACTAATGCACATATTCTTGTCTAAAAATGGACACTTAGTCATCATGATCTACAACCAAGATTGCCTGTGACACATCCACATGGCTAGTGAATTAGGGCTCATATTCGTTTTCCAAGGCAAAACTTCAACACTAAGGATACCAAGTCAAGGAAAAGATCTCTTTCCTCAAGAAAGAATACAATGGTATCTATGATGGGGAGGATAACTCTTCAGCTTCTAAACCATAACGGGTCTCCCTTCACCCATACACGAGAATGTTTGCTTAAATGCATCCTTCCATTCATGAACACTGGTATTCCTCATCATGGTTCACTACAAGACTTGTTAGACGTACCCCTGATGTAGGACGCCCTAATTATGATGCATGCTCATGAACTCATATAATCCAACGGAAATAAAAGACAATAATAATATAAAATCTAGCATCAATCATCATGAACTAAGAAAATCACAAGGAAATATGCAATTGAGCGGGCCATTCATCACAACCACGAAGTATGAGATTCAATTATTGCTATGATTGGATCCGGCGAGGGATGGAACCTCCCGATTTTGCATGGTCTTAACCCAATCGATCAATGGGGATCACTAGTTCGAGGAATCAAAAAAGGTTTCTCGGGTTAGGGATTTGAAAACTTGAGAATTTAAGATTTTGATTCGATTATCAAATTTAGGATTTCAAGGATTGGGGATAAGAGAGAGAGAGAGAGAGAGAGAGAGAGAAGATCTTACCTTAGAAGAATATTGGAGAGGCACAAGAAGAAAAGAGAAGAAGAAGATTGGAGAAGAAGATGAAGTTTCATGAGAGAGAGAGAGAGAGGAGGGAGGCAACCAAAGAGGCTTTCATTCAATAATAATCAACTAATCTCGTTTTTAGGGCTGAGCCCTCTTAAATAACCAATAAGAAAACATAAAAATTACCAAAATACCCTTAAAAATTAAGCAAAAACGGAACTTAAAACAAATTGAGCAAAGTTCGGGTGCTTGGGCGCCCGAAGACGTCCAAAAACCTCCTACACATGTGTCCTCCCAATGTGGGGTCTTCAATGTGTCAAATCACGTGTGTAGGGTCTTCAATGCTCCTCAATAGTCGTCACGAACGATCTAGGCCCGTCATCATCGAGCCATAAAGATATAGGTGTCACTCGGCTCCTACGCTGATAAACCATAAAGGGCTTGATGTCCGCATTATTCTCCTCGTCTGAGAAGAACTCGACTCCGATGAGTTAAAACTCTTGTGGTGCTCTAGCAAGTCTGGATCAACGCTCTGCAACTCTTCTTCAGTCAACCACGTAGATTCTGACGGTGGTTTGTTCTTCCATTCGACAAGGTATCTTTGGAAACCTCCATGTCTCGTAGAAACGATCTCTTCATCCATGATTTCCTCAATCTCTTCTTTATGGACAATAGGTGGAGGAAGGGGTGGAAGGGGTTGTGAAGCAAAATCAGAAAAAGGTCATGAATGAGATAATGGATCAATGGTAGGATTAAGGGAATGGATTAGATCCTCCACATTAAACGTTGGATTAATGCTCATTTCAGGTGGAAGGTCGATTCAGTATGCTTTGGACCCAATTTTTTGCAATAGCTTGAATGGTTCAGCACCACGCGCTTGTAATTTCTTAGCGGAACCCTGTGAGAACCGCTTTGGCCTTATCTTCACCATTACATAGTTTCCTTCTTGAAAATCTTGTGACCTACGATGAGAGTCAGCTGAATATTTATAACTATCATTGCTCTTATTAATCCGCTGCCTAATATGCATATGCAATTCATGAATGTGTCGTGTAAATGCATTGGCTGACTCTGAAGACCTTTGACTGACAAACATGGGTGAAACTAAAGGACACATTGAAAAATCAACGAACTGGAAATAAACAATCATATGACCTAGAACTTGAAAAACTGAAACAAAAGGACACTTCTCATGGGTGACACATAATTCCTCATTATAAGTATTGTAAACAAGGATGATTTTCAAGTATCCCAACACTTGAGAACACACACTATTAATACCAAGTCTTGAGCAGATTTTGGCATAAACCATAATGTCCAAAATGTCATCAAGATGCGAGATAGGGATTCTGGCCATCATATCCACCATGAAGTGAATACATGGCAAGGTGGCGTAACACTTGACTGAGGCTTTGTGGACGGCCAGGATATGCCCACATGTGCGCCATATGCCATTGTTTTTTAATGAAAAAGGACAGGCATGGCACACAAAACAAAACTCCAACTCAAACTTTCCTTGTTGAATTCTTCCCTGAGAAGTTTATCAAATTGATGCTGCATTTCTATATTTTTTGTGGGGTTCACTTGGTATGGAGGAAAGCTTAATAGGACCGACCCAGGGACAAGATCGATTGTGCTGAATGTCCCATTTGGGTGAAAACTTATCCCATAAATCATCTGGTGGGATATCACAAGTCATGTGGGTGTCTACCATCATATCCTCACTAGTCTCCTTTTCAAATTCATTCGTGTGCATTATGGTAAGAGACTTAGATTGGGACTCTACATCACTTAAGTCACACATGACATCTGGAAGTGGTGCGGTCTCAATTTTTTCAACCTTTTCATCACTAGCACACACTTTGTCATTCTCAACGATGATGAGCAATGCCTCAATTTCTTCCATTTCCTCACTACTGACGTTAGACACATACTCTTCCGCTTCATAAACAACCTGATTGGATTCTTCCAACTGGCCATTCACTAAGGTATTATCTCGCTTCCAAGGAAATATAATTGGTGTTAAACACTTCAATTGTTCATAAGCCGAGATTTCCTTAATGATGGGTTGTACCACTTTACAAGGAGGAGACCATATTGGTTCTGTGTTTGGACGGGAAGGTGGGTCAACTCTCTTCTGAGCCAAGGGCTTTTGACGATAAGAGATGGGAAGATATTTTTCTTTCAAACACTCTTTCATCTCGTCCCATTGTGAGATCGGGGCTCTTCCAACTCTATCAATTATTCGCTCCAAATCTGCCCAAAACGACTTGGCTTGGCCCTCCAATTTCCACTTGGCAAACCTCACTTGACGATAATTCGACATATCATACTAATAAAAAAAATAGTCTAAGTCTTCAAGCCAATCAAGGAATGTTTGTAGGTCCATGTGACCATTAAAGTAGGCCAACTCATCGGAGTTTGGCTTTCCATTGGGTCTCGTCGGAGTTTGGCTTTCCATTGGGTCTCGACGGCCACACGACAACACTTAATGGCACTGAAAATCTCAAACGCCTATACTCCATTCATTACGGAGAGACTTTACGGACTGGGTGACTCACAATATGAATGCGATGAATTTAAACTACAATAAACCGACACTAATTAATTCTAGATGATGCGACTCAAATTTGGAAATTCTCCAAATTAGGAAACTTTCTAAAATTGGAAAGTTTCTAAAATTGGAAACCTCCTAAATCTGAAAATTCTCCAAATTAGGAAAGTTTCTAAAATTGGAAACTTTCTAAATCTGAAAATTTCCTTAAACAGACCTAAAAATCAAAACCCTAATTTTTTTGATAACTCGATCTAGACAAAACTATGCAAGCCTAATCTTTGATACCAAATTTGATGTAGGCCGCCCTAATTATGATGCATGCTCATGAACTCATATAATCCAGCGGAATAAAAGACAATAATAATATAAAATCTAGCATCAATCATCATGAACTAAGAAAATCACAAGGAAATATGCAATGGAGCGGGCCATTCATCACAACCACGAAGTATGAGATTCAATTATTGCTATGATTGGATCCGGCAGGGATGGAACCTCCCGATCTTGCATGGTCTTAACCCAATCGATCAGTGGGGATCACTAGTCCGAGGAATTAAAAAGGTTTCTCGGGTTAGAGATTTGAAAACTTGAGAATTTAAGATTTTGATTCGATTCTCAAATTTAGGATTTCAAGGATTGGGGATAATAGGGAGAGAGAGAGAGAGAGAGAGAGAGAGAGAGAGAGAGAGAGAGAGATCTTACCTTAGAAGAATATTGGAGGGGCACAAGAAGAAAAGAGAAGAAGAAGATTGGAGAAGAAGATGAAGTTTCATGAGAGAGAGAGAGAGAGGAGGGAGGCAACCAAAGAGGCTTTCATTCAATAATAATCAACTAATCTCGTATTTAGGGCTGAGCCTTCTTAAATAACCAATAAGAAAACATGAAAATACCAAAATACTCTTAAAAATTAAGTAAAAACGGAACTTAAAACAAATTGCGCAAAAGTTCGGGTGCTCGGGTGCTCGAAGACGTCTAAAAACGTCCAAAAACCTCCTACACATGTCTCCTCCCAATGTGGGGTCTTCAATGTGTCAAATCACATGTGTAGGGTCTTCAATGCTCCTCAATAGTCGTCACGAACGATCCAGGCCCGTCATCATCGAGCCATAAAGATATAGGTGTCACTCAGCTCCTACGCTGATAAACCATAAAGGGCTTGATGTCCGCATCAACCCCTATCTCCCTTTGAGCACAATTATGATCTTAAGCTATGCTAAGAGTAAAAAGGAATACACTAAATGCACTCACCTCATCACTCTGTTAAGAGTCTACCTTGGCATATACCCTTGTCTGAAGTACCACCATGCTCACTTTCATAAACTTTGTAAAAGAGCTAAGCAATATAGAATAACCTTCACTGACCACTTCACTGTCTCTGGCCGAGCTGTGACTCAACGCGAGACTGAATGAGTTGGCGTGGGTCGCTGAGTCTTTTAAATTTGGTGTGGGTCGCTGAGTCTTTTAACCTTGGTGTGGACGTCTACACCTTGTAACTTTTCTACTACTGTAGTACCACTGTCTGGATTTGAGGCTCCCAAAACATTGGTTTTTTCGACTCAAACCTTGGTACCAACCCCTAAGTGGTTGGGGGTGACCACTACAACCACCAGGCTGTGGCTTGTTCACCGTGGAACACAAGGGTGTTCTGCAAAAGCACCCTAATGCTTTGCTTGCACTTGTCCAATTGTTCTATGATGCTTTGCTTACACATGTAGAATTGTTCTATGAAGCTTCTTTGTGCTTCCTTCACATGCACTGACGAGTTCATTGAACACTCTTGTTTTCTTTTCCGAGTTCCACAAAGCTCTATGGACTCTCTAGCAATATCAATCTTGACACTTAATGTTGAGCACCATTATGCTCTTGTTTTGGGTGCTTTTGAGGGACTTGTGGTTCCCAATACTCTCATTCATGCAACTAGATCCACTGGGTGTAAACCCCCTTGATTGAACCATGGATGGCAAATTCAGGAAGAGATCCAAGTCTACTTGGACTCGGTTGAGTCCGATCCAGTTCGGCCACATGTGAGTCAACAATGAAAATATGCTTGACCAGATCCAGGACCGGATGAGTTGCCGAGTCTTCAATCCATGGATTGAACATGATTATGTTTGAGCCTAACATCCTATAGACACTCTCCGCCCGTGCCTCCGTAGTAGTGTATGATATTGAACACAAGTGGTATTTCTCTATAGTGCATCCAATTCAATGGTGTATCCAAACACATTGGCGTTTTTGCATACAGGGCAGAGGCCATTGATTCAGGTAGGTATTCATATCCATTTCATTCTGAGAGGGAGATCAATGGAAAGTGAATCAGAAAAGGCTGCCTGTTTTTTAGCCGGTTTAATGCTCAGATTCAGTCTGTGCAGATCAAAAATAAAAATCCAAAAAAGTTGGTATAGGCCCCAAACCTCTTGAACCTGTGAATGTTTTAAAACATGTATACTATATATAATGCGAGCAATGAGGGGCAAATATCTCATGCAATTTATCTTAGGAGTAGCTAAAATGCAGGAAGGGTTTTTAATCTGATGAAAGCGTATTTAGATAAATGTCATGAGCTGTGAGCAGCCGACTATCTCTTTTTGTTGTTGTTGTTGTTGTTGTTGTTGTTATTATTATTATTATTATTATTATTATTATTATTATTTTGTTTTGTTTTTCTTTGAGAAAATAACAGAAATCACACACACACACACACGTACGTGTATATCATATATAGGATGGTAAGCAAAATTTTTATTACCAAATAAGCGGGGCCTAAACCAGATTACAATCAACAAGGGCCAAAGCTCAAAACAAACAATAAGGGCCTAAGCCTAATACTGCGTGGATAACCCAAGGAAAAAGCAAAAGCATCATCAAAACAGCACCCAAGCATAGGACACAAGACATGCACTAGAAAGCTAGTCAGCAAAGAGACTATGGTAGGCTAAGACAGCAAGCCTACTGCACAACCCAGAATCTGCAAATGCTTAAGAACTGAGGAAATGGAGGATTTCATGTCTCACCAAGGCTTGGAAATCACTTGTCATGGAGGCAGCCCACAAAAAAAATTCTTTTTCCTTTGAGAGGGGGCTACAATCAGATTTACTTCATAGTAGCGAGAGAGATGATATAACAGAAATTATATTACTAGAAAGTAAACCAAAGGTCCAGAAGTACGAAGCAGAAAAGCAAAGGCAAGATAAACAGAAATAGTGGGCTGGGTCAGATGATGGCTGTTGAAGCAAGTGTTTAAATGAAAACAAAACTGAGCCTAAGCCACACTACGGGACCAATCAAAGCTTATATCTGCAGCTGACATTCCTCTTAATTCTGAAGATAGAGAGGTTCACTCAATGATTGACCCTTTCATCTTATCTTTCAGTGTGTTGATGGGGACTCTCTTGCCTTTTACTCTGGTACAGTAACATGGTTGATATGCTTACAGTAAAAAAATTTACAAGCGGAATACAATGAACTCAAAATAAATCATATAAATAATGGGAATTGATTTATATGAATCTTTATCATAGACATATAATTATTTCTATTTTAATTAGCTGCTTGGTGGATAGTTAATGGGTGGCCCAACAAAATCAGTCAATGGTCCAAATTCACCGAATAAATGCTTACTGATCAGAGATTAGGAATGTCAAATCAATTTTAATTTTGAAAACTAACATATATGCCATGCCTACGATTTCAAATTCCATGCCTTCAGAACTACCTCCTCTATTCACCTGCAGAGCATGTGCCATGTCCCTAGTCACACTCCTAATAGATACAAGCTTCGGATTTCTCTATGCACCTCCTTAACAATAGACAATGCCACATCATGAAATGCCGCATATTTTCAAATACTATGTTCTATCTATGCTATCTCACATGATGCATGTGCAGCAATTGGGAGCTCACAGCGCCGTGGACCGGGGTACAAGTGAAAGTACCCGTGAAGTTTATTGTGGGCGACCTGGACCTGACTTACAACACTCTTGGTGCCAAGGATTACATACACAATGGCAACTTCAAGAGAGACGTTCCATTCCTGCAGGATGTAGTTGTGATGGAAGGAGTGGGCCACTTTCTCAACCAGGAAAGGTCAGATGAAGTCACGAATCACATCTATGATTTCTTCCAGAAGTTCTGATCAGCATTGCTGTCTTTCAGCATTTTGTTTTGGTGAGTGGACCGTCCTCTTTAAATAAAGTGACTGTTGACCAGTGGGCTATCCCTACTTTTGAGTTGGAATCTACCCAAGTCACACGGATGTCGTGTAAATCTTTTGTCGTCTTAGTACAATCACAGTGGCATATAATCTTGTTCTCAAATGTCTTTAGTTTGTATCCAATTACTGTGATTTTCCCAAAGTTCCTTGCCATTCCAGAAACTGTTTTTTTTTTTTTTTTTTATCAGAATTTGTGCGTGGGATTATGTGAGATTAGGGCTGGTCATGAGCCAAGTCAGCTCGAGAAACTCGATCGACTCGAAAAAGCTCGCCTCGGCTCGACTCGACTTAGTAGAACAAGTCAAGCCAAGCTTCATTTAGGAGCTCGAGTCAGAAATCGAGTCAAGTTCGACCATTGGGTCACTCGACTCGATTCAAGCTCAACTCGGCTTGAGCTCGAGCTCGACTCGTTTCACATAGATATTTGCTAAAAAAAACCCTAATCTTCTTATTTCTTGGTTCTCTCTCCTCCCTCCCCCACACACACATTGGGGTCCAAGCTTAGGACATAAAACCCTGGGTTTCTTAATCCTACTATTTTGTTCAAGTAAAAACATTCCTTGTTGAGCATATTTGATGGATTGAGTAATTTCAAGTACAAAACATGGTGAGCACATAGTGGTTGTGTGTTTTATATGTTACACAAACATAGGTGTTACGGTGAGACCACACACCATTCATATCTACAAAACAAGGGCTGTGGTTAGACCAAACACCATATGCAGCTATTGATTGCAATTTTACGAGGGAGGTCGTGCATCTGATCCATGAATCACTTGGGCCTCATCATGAAGATGGTCCACACAATAATTAGGGCAGTCCATTCACGTGGTGAGCTATGCAGGTACTGTGTTAATTATGGTTCCTAAAATATTACTAGTGGTCTGCATTCAATGCATGTGTGACTTGGCCAAAGAAAAAAAACCGATCAGAGCTAGATCATTTTAATGGTGGGGTCCCACCCGTAGAAATACTATTCTCCCCTAATATATGTGTGACTTCTCGAACTTAATGTTGTAGACTTTTAATTTGTATTTTGTAGTAAAAAATATAATAAATTGAGGTGGGAGCAAGCTCGACCTGACTCGAGGTAAGCTCGCCTCGACTCGATCCACTAGCTCGCTTCGAAAGTTTTAGCAAACAAGGCAAGCTCCAATGGTAAGCTCGAGGGTGAGCTCAAACTCGAGGAGAGCACAGACGAGTCAAGCCAAGCTTGGCCCACCTCGACTCGACTCGGCTCGATGTACAGCCCTATGTGAGATGCTCCAATGTAAAATCGCCACTGAGACTAGAATGGGGCTTCTCCCTGTTTTTGCCTTGTTTGAAAGAGCAAGAAACCATGTCCTGCTTAATCCGGATCTTGTTTTACAAGCTGCTCAAGCACCCTAGGGCTTGTTGAGAAGTGGAATTAACCCGTTTATTACACAATGATTTTATGTCTGGAAATACTATGGAATTTTGACTGTCCAATCTGATGTTTTCTCCAAATGAACAATTTCATCCCAACTGATTCCCGGCAGCTCTATGCATATGCAGCTCAAGTGGAACGTATAAAGGGTGTATATGGATGGACGGCGTGGATAAAACACATGCATCAATATGGGGACCACAGATATAGTGGATTTTGAATTCCACTAGAAATCCAGCTGTATCACATGCTGGGACTGGATGAATTATTCCAATCCTTCCCATCTACTCCAAACACAGGATGGAATTTACATTGGACCCAATGCAATCCATACCACCTAAGCCCAAGTTTCAAACAGGCCAGTGTATTAAGTACTCTCAGGATGCTCTTCCCACCATGTTTTGGCAATGCATCCAAACGCTGCCCAGATCTCAATTTTTTCAACCAATTGTTTGTATAGTTTTCATGGAGACTTGGAGTTCAGCTTCCATAACAGGGGTCTGCAATGTTACCCATCGTTTTCTACGGGGCAAAGGTTTTACATACCATCAAAGACACCAATGCTTGTTTTATGCCGCTGCACCAAAGTTGTATTAACATACACTCAGTCTGTCATGATTGGTAAGCATCTCAGCTCCCTATATTAGGGCGTGTTTGGATGCATTTCTGCTTAAGGGTTCTCTGCAAAAGGCCTTACCATGCCTGCGTTTTGGGTTACTCGATGAAAACCTGTGTTTGGATGCATTTCTGCTGAAGGGTTCTCTGCAAAAGGCCTTACCATGCCTGCCTTTTGGGTTACTCGATGAAAACCAATCAATTGATTGGTTTTTGAGAGCTGGCCTTTCAGCACAGATTGGTTTTCAAGGGTTGGCTTTTTGGCACTTATTTTGCCAAGCCGGGGATGAGATACATCACCAGGGTATGCAAAAGTGCATCGAAAGTGTTCAAAATGCCGTTTAGGCCTCAAATGCCCCTTTTGAGGGCACGCCCAAAAGACCTTGGGGACTTTGAAATGAAGGGTTGAAGGTCCTTGATTGCAGGCCATTGAATCATGAGTTCTTAGTTTGGCAGATGGGTAGAGCCTGCCATGTCCAACCAGGCCTTCGGGGTTTTGAAACGAAGGTTTGAAAGCCCTTGATTGCAAGCCATTGAATCATGAATTTAGTTTGACAGATGGGCATTTATGTTGATTGATTTGGACAAGCTATTGTGTCCAAGCCACATCACGCTAATTGGACTCCCCAACTATTCCATTAACGGCTTACAAAATGAATATCCAATCATCAAACTTGATTCCCCCATCCGATGCACCCATGTGGATTGCTCATGTCTCTCAAGAATCACTCAAATCCTAACCACCCAATCAAGTATCTTGATAAACAGATGCCTGTGACAGAAATGACAACTATCATTCGATGTTTATGATTTCTTGCCCATGGAAAGCTGGCTGAATAGTGGACAGTGTAGATTGTCTGCTAGCACTCCATGGATCCAATACAGCTCATCTGCACCAAAATATGGTTGAATGAATTTTGGGTCATCCCCCATTATGTTTCTGGTGTAGATGTTCCATTGCTAAGTTCAAGAAAACTTGGGCAGTTTATTCAGCAAACTCGGGCCAATTATACAAAGTCCGTATCAAAGAGGTGCAACATAAAGGAAGCTTAAGTCCATCAATCAGTCTTTATTAAGAACAATGCTATTAAGAACAATGCTTTAAAACTTAGTGTTGCAATCAATGATGCCCGCAGTTTGATAACGCCCCCCATTGACAGGAATGTTTACCACAGAAACCGACTAATGGCTATTGTAAGGGCTGTCAACAGCTTCCAGGCCTTTGGCGCTTCTCAACATTGAAGTTAACATCTATCAGTCCTGTTATGCCTGCAGTCACCTTCTGGCCTGCTCTTATGGGACCCACACCCTTTGGAGTACCTGCACAAAGAGCACCACTAGTGGCTTGAGCTAATTTGTTATCAAAATCTGAGGGTGCATTTGGATGCAATATTTATTTGAATTGCAATTCTAATAAAGTGGAAATGGTGAAGTTGTGATTTCTTTATCATTCATATTGAGGGACTGGATCCGAATATCATTTTCTGGAGATTGGTTTGTATCTGGATCAACATCCACTACTGAAGCAACTGGATCACTTGCTTACATACATGATTATGCAGTTGGTTATGTCGCTTCAGTAGAAAAGTCAGCAGCATAGCCTGCATTATTTTCAAGTCAAACATGATTAAGCACAACTGCCATTTGAATTTTATCACTTGGAAACATCCTTGGTTTCTGTCATTCCTCTCAATTAAGTAAATATTCACAATTCAGTTCATGTGTACATCCAAAAAAGGCTTGAAATATCAAGCTAGTTATGCGATCCAGGATCAAAGCTGGACAGCGACCTGACCACAGGCCATAGGTGGATGATAGGGCAGGAATTGGTCTTCTTCAGATCAGGAACTGGTGTACCCCTATCTGGACTAGCCTAAGTAGGGCAGGTTGCGGCCAGTCGGGTTCCAGTCCAGGTGCCATATATTACCTGAGGTACCGGCCACTATCTAGTCGGTTTGGTGGCCATCTTATGTCACAACTGAAATGGGTTTTTGCTCACAGAAGGGAAATTCAAAGATAGCTTTTTAGAGGGGGGTGGGCGGGTGAAGGTTATTTATTTATTTTTTATTTTTCGTGTTAAAGAATCCAAAAATGCAGAAACAAACCCCATCCCCTAATCTCTTTCAACCATTCCTCTAAAACCTTATCTTCCAAAATCAAATGAAGAAACCCTAATCTTCGGAATTAGGAATGGATTTTAAAAATATCAGAATGAATCAATGAATAGCAGAAAATCAATCACCTTGAATCAAAATCAGAACGAAATGGAACACTAAACACCATTGCAAGATCAGAGAGTGCAGTTTTTGATTCATAACACTAAATCCAGTGATAAATTGGGACTGATCTCTGAGAATGGCCTCTCTATCTATCTATCTATCACTATATATTATCAATTATATTACAGATGCACACACAAAGTATTAACAGGGTATCTAGCTGCTACCTGTTTACGTAACTGAGTCCAAAAATTGGATCCAAATCTGTTTAAATAGGGTCTACCGATCTGAGCAACCGTTGATAGCCCTATGTGCCAATTGATGTTCTAGGCAGATGCTCATAGCAATAAGTTCACCACAGGTAAATCTCATTACTGCTCAATCAAATTGGATAGCAATAGTGTCACCTCTACTGCTGACTCTTTACAAGGGGGACCAAACAGGGGCGCACTTTCCATCACTTTCCAATCTCGATCAAATGGTGATGAGATTTGATACATTTTCTATAGGTGTTTCACATCAGATAAACATTCCTTTCTCTTCGAGTAGCCTTCTAATGTGCCAAGAATAAAGATACTAAAAAGTGAAAGGAAGGTGATATTGGCATCAAAACTTTCATACCAGTTAAGATGACGTCTCCTTCCAGAAGTGTCATGATGGAACTGATATGGCTCACCAGGAATGGGATCTTAAAGATCATATCCTTGGTTGTGCCCTTTTGTTTTATTTCATCATCAACCTGGGAGAAAAAAAACCAGTTAGTTCTTACTGTTCGAATGTGGGGAAAGGAAAAAGGAAAAAAAGAATGTGGGGGATCAGATGGGTTTCAAAGGATTAGGAGCTATTTTAGAAACCATGAACTAGAAAACCTTTAACCACAGCTCCAGGTTATCAGGATCTGGCACCACTGACTTGGGCAGCTGCAGTGAACAGAAGTCACGAGTCATAATAAAAGAGAGGCAACGTGCTCCAGCTTAAGAGAGAGTGTTAGAATGTAGCATCATTAGGCTCATGTCAATTGGATGAGCTATTTCTTTATTTGTTTACTTGTAAAAAGGACAACATTGAAATTCACATTGCTACGGCAACATTTGGATTTTGCAAGCAGTGTTCTAGTTATCACCAATATTATCAATAAAATCAGCGATAATATTGGTATTACCAGGCTGGTGATACAGATATCACTGGAAATACCAATTTTTCCAAGTATCCACAAAATATCAGTGATAAGTCACTAATGTATCAATGTTGTGCCATATCACCCGAAAGTCGCCATTTTCTCTTTACAAAATCTCCCCTGTATCGATTGCATCGACGACATTATTGCTTATACAGCTCATGAAGGGGGAAAAGGTGCATAATACTACATAAATCAGAAAAAATAGGAAATTTGTTTTTATTTTTTTTTGAAACTTTTTGTGGGGATCCAGTTGGGGAGTAGATTTCAACCACTATTCAATTTCTGTGAATCAAATCCTTCATTCTAGGAGAAAATTGGGAAGGGGAAAACTTGTGTAAATATTGTGAAAATCAGAAAAAAAAAATCAGAAAATGGAAAATTTACTATTATTATTGTTTGAAAAAAATTTAAGGGATCTGATTGGGTAGTGGATTTCAACTACTCGTCTTCAACTTTTGTGAATCAAAATCCTTCATTTTGAGGGGAAAAATTAGAAAGCGGGAAAATGTGCATAAATACTTGAAACATAAAAATAGGAAATTTGATTTTGTGAAATTTTTTTGGGGGATCTAGTTGGGGAGTGGACTTCAACCACTCCTCTTCAATTTTCATGAATTAAATCCCTTATTTAGAAAAATTAGGGAGGGGAAAACCGTGCATAAACATTGCGAAATTAGAAAAAATTCAGAAGAAATTGGATTTTTTAAAAAATTTTTGGAGATCTAGCTGGGGAGTGGATTTCGCCACTCTTCAATTTTTGGAATTTTTAATTATTTAGAATTTACTTAAATTTTCAAAATAATAAAAAATCTATTTTATTTTAAAATTAATGATATTGTTTCATGAAATACTTATTATTTTTTTCTATTTATAGATGGATGTTGATTAGTGATGTGTTGCATTTTTAATAACAACTTATTTTTCAGACTTTTAAAATTATGAAAAAATACTAAATCTGTTTACTTTTAGAAAATAATTATGTATGCATGTACAGATAGATGTACAATAAATGTATGTGCGGATGTGTGCATCGATGGATTGATGAATGGATGCGTAATAGATGATGGGATGGATGTATTATACATATGTGAAACTATCATGCATAAATGGATTGGTAGTCTATGAATGCATGTATGAAAGTATGTATGTATGTGTGCATGGATGGTTGGATAATGGATGATGGATCTATGTGTGTATGCATGGATAAATATTTGTCACTATTGCATTTTTTTTTTTTTGGTAATGGCACATGGTTTAGGCCCCTACTAAATGGAAGCTCATTATGTATGGTTCTTTTTTGCAATCTTTGATTCCTAAATATGTAAACATGTGTCTTTTAGTATCTCCTAAAGTTTCGCTGATAAATTCCAATTTTTTTCACCGTGTTTCCCCAATGTTTCACTTGGTGAACGATATATTTCCAAGTATTGGCGATATTATTAGTGATATTGATACATGCATCTTTCAAAAAAAAAAAAAAATCTCCAGTCAATGATACATATAACGACACTAATACTACAAACATTGTTTGCAAGTACCCCCAAATCAGCTTTTGGTTGAATCTGTCAGTGGAAGTGACTTGAGTTTGAGCAGGAAGATCATATGGGGAAGTGCAAAAATGAAAAATGGATGGGATGTCCCGTTTCAGCCCCCAAAATAATATTTTGTTTGCTTCAAGTACCACATGAATGAAACCATCCAAAAAAAGTACTACATGAATAATTAATAGTGTTATGGCTGGAAAAGCATTTTGCTCTCTGATTCCTGGGGTACTACCAAGTTCCAAACATGAAATAAAAGGTGAAACCGTTTTCTTACAAGCTCACTAATGGGTGTGAAGGTATCCTGCCCCTTAGCCACTGTCCATGGAAGACCTGCAGACTAGTGAATGAACAAGAAAGATCGCATGTCAATGTTCACAACACTGATTGGGATGTGATGAACCATGAAAGAATGTCACTTTATATACTGATCTCTAACGAGAACAAAGCTGACCAAAGAATATCATATGAACAAAAAGAATACTGCAAGAGTCATTGCAATCAATATACTTCATGATCTCATAGTAGAATGCCCCATGAACAAAAATATGAGATTCACTAAGCCCACATGAGTGCACAAAGGAGCCCATTTGCACGCCACCCATCAAGGTAGCATATGCTTGCAAGATCCAATTCATCCATCAGGTGGGTCCAGCAATGCAGATGGCCTTGACAAAAAATTGGGCCCATCTACTGCTTAGTTGAGCTACAGTTTACAAAACAAATGGATGGTATTAGCAAAGTTTTCCCAATTCATCCTTTTGTTTCAATCTCACAGCATGTTTGGTGAGTCGATTGGCCTGGTTTCTGGGCAGGAGCATCCACACATTGGGGCCCAACCGATGGATGGCTTGGATCTCAAATGCATTTGCCATGTTGGCACAATGGGTAGCGTGTATTGCGAGTAAATAAAAGCAGCCTTCTACAAGTAATCTACAGTCTTCTATGAGTAATAAAATCAGCCTAATAATTAATTTAAAGATGGTTACTAGAAAAAGTTAATACGAGTTGCTAAATAGTTAACCTACCACAAACAAACAGCATTACGCTTCCAAGATGCCATTATCAAGAATCATTCACCACCATAAATTGAACAAAATATGTTTGATTCTTGTATGAGCAAGGCATATGGCTGTCAAGGGGTCAAGTACAGGTGTAGTCATACCCGGCTAGTTTGGGCCCCGAGTCCTGTCGAGTCAGGTACCACCGTGTCCAAGTCTTCTATGTTTTAGATTCCAGACCCAGAACCAGTCAGGTTTTGAGTATCCATCAGGTATCTGCAATGTCTTAATATCAACGATATCGGCTGATATATCCCACGATGTATCTTGTATACCACATGTGCGATATGAAATGAACAGGTAGTGCCAATATATATCCCACATGTTCAATCCGTTGAGCATTTTCAATTTCCAATCCCTTTTTTTTTTTGTTGAAATTATGTTAAATCAGTGTCAAATGGTTAAAATCCCATTGGTTTTTCATGTTCTGCATTAAAAATCTTGGAGTTGGAGCTTTGATTTCAATATCCATTGGTTCTTCATGTTCTCCATGTTTTTTTTTTTTTTTTTCTCGAAATTTTCCTTCAACCAGTTGTCGATTGAGACTAATTTCGAAGTATTTATGAGTGTTTGATGAAACAATCATCACATACACTCTAATTTCGAAATTTGAGTGTAGGTGGTCTGATTTGGGGAAAATTCGAAAATTTCCCAATTTCTCCTAAATTGCTTTTAATGTTGCACTCCAAACATGAAATCAAGTATGTTTGAGGGCTGATCTACTGATTTGTTAAGTCCTTGTTAATTTTCGAAAAATAAAAATCTTTTTTAATTAAAATTATTAAAATATTAAATCTTTCGAATATTTCCTTCAACCAGCTGTCAAATTTATTTATTTATTTATTATTATTATTATTATTTTAAGATTCAACCAGCTATCAATTGAGACTAATTTCAAAGTATTTAGGAGTGTTTGATGAAATGATCATCACATACACTCTAAATGTTATGCATTCACTTTGAATATAGTTGCATTAGTTCAGTTAGATAGTGCATAGCTTAGGACCCTATACAAAGGAAACTTATTATGTGCACTTCTTTTTTGAGATGTTATGATTTAAAAGTGTGTATTAAGGTCTTTTTTTAACAATCCCCGAAGTTTCATTGAAAAATTCAACCATTTTCCTAATGTTTCCCTGTATTTCACAAAAAGTGTGATAAATTACTTGATACGAACGATATATCTCGTGCAATAACCGATATGTATCTGTATCCCAAAGGTGCAGTATGTAAAGCGATACCGATATTTTGAATGCTAGGTATGTGGAACTCAGGTACAGGGCAGGTCTTTAGGAGAACATAACAACAGAAGAGAGATGAGAGAGGTAGTTAAGAAAGGAAAGGCATTTGACACATGGTAATTACCATTTGTTCAGAATGATTGCACACGTTTGGACGTGTGGTAATTACCACATGTTTGTGATGTGTGGGGCCCATTTGCAATGTGTATGTTGAATTCAATCCATGAGTCTAGTGCACCTCCTCATACTCACTGTAAATTCCAAGAATGAACCTAATCCAAAACTTGGGTGGGATAAACCACTGGAGGAAATGCACAACCATGCCTAAAACAATGTCCCCATTGTTTCCTTTTGTGTGGCCCACTTGAGTTATGGATTAGGCTGAAATTTGGGTGTAGGCTTAACATAAGGGGTTTCATCTAATAAGCAGGTTGGATGGCACACATGCATCAAGATAGGCACCACACAACTTAATGATAATGGTAAATACTCCTCTGGTTTCATAATAATTACTTATTGCATTGAGCTGTTTTAGTAATAGATAATTAGTGTACTTACCAAAATAATAAGAAGAAGAAATAAATAAATACTTGTTGTGTCCATTGACAGCTTGAGTCATGTGCTGGCAGATAGTTTTGTGCTCTTGCTGAGTATGGTGCTTAATACACACGCACTAGAAATGTACATGTGGCCGTACACTAACCAAGCTAAACCAACTAAATTGTGGAACCCACTGTTTCTAAGCCACAATCCCAAAATCAGATTGGTTGAGAAATTCTAACCTTTGATTTGTGGACACTTGTTAGTTAAAATGGGACCATTGGATATTTTTCATTTTGACATAGATTAGTATTTGGCTAGGGACCTGAGACACGACCCAACCTGACCTGATTTTAAATGGATCTGATATCCCAGCCAAACCTGACCTGATTTCTAAGTTCGGGTCTGAAAATAGACCCAGATCCATTCCAACAAGGGTGAGGTCCTCCAGGTGCCCACGGATCTGGGTACCAATTGACAGCACTAATAAGAGGCATCAAGAAGATCAATGTGAAGTTGATAAATAAGTTAAAGACTCAAACAGCGTAACAGACCCTAAACACACCATGCTTCCCACAATGAAGTACACCATTTGGTGAAAAGTCCAGTGCAGAGAAATAGAAGGTGCAAAGTCTGCAACATGTAAGATTTTATTGAAGGTCTTGATATAACCTCGATGAGATTCCAAAAAGAAAAAAAAAAAGAAAAAAAAAAGAAAAGAAAAAGTAAAATGAAAAAAAAAATAAAAATTGATCCACGGTAACACATCCAGAATGGATTAGAAGGTTCCCTTAGGACGACAGTGCACGGTCCTTCGTAACAAGGACACAAAACTGACTGAAACTGTGGTGCCAATACTCGTCTGTGTATCTCATATTTCTAGACATGGCTCATAGAGAAATCCATTTTTAATTGGTAATTGTTATTAACCTTTTCTTTTTATATGTAAGTTTGGCTCAAACCCAAGACTCGGTGCTGAGATACACCATGTCTACCATTAAGGTAAGTGCATAACTCAATAATGGTCATCTTCAGATAAAGTGTGTCTGTTGAAGAATTCGATTTGTGGCCTAAAGCAGTCCTCATGCATGGTTTTTGATGAATTTAATGAGGTGGGGATGGTTTATAAGTTTCGGCGCAGCCAAGTTGTTGATCACTCAATGTTTATTCCACAAAGTGGATCGGACCTAATTGTGTTGGTCATGTATGTAGATGATATTATGATTACAGGAAGTGACATCAGGGGTGCTGAAGAATTAAAGGAATATCTTCAACAGCAATTCTAGACAAGATTTGGTATAGCTTAGGTACATCTTGCATATGGAAGTTGCCAAAACAAAAGTAAAGCATTAATTGATGTAAAAGGAAGCGTGGTACAGATCTGCTAACAAAGACCGGGCCACAAAAAGCCTGTTGATGCCCCCTACGGATCCAACTCATATGTTAGTGGTGGATCAAAGAGAGTTATTTGATTACCTTAGTAGGTATTGCAGGCTGGTACATAGGGCTAGCAATGGGCAGGCCTATGGTTGGTTAAGGCCAGGATTTTGAACTAGTCAGGCCAGGCCTCCTGGGCTGAGCCTACTCAAAATATTGATTTTTCCTAGCTCAGGCCTGGCCCATTGCCAGCACTACTAATAGGTAGACTCATCTACCTAAAAATCACTTGGCTAGATATAACCTCTGTTGTTAGCATTGTGGGTCAGTTCATGCATGCTCCTAGGGAGCCACACTCGGATGCTGTTTGTATTTTGAGGTATCTCAAAGGAGCTTCAGGGTGAGTTTTGTTGTACATGCATAAAGGTCAACTTCAGATTGAAGACAAATCTAACGCCGTCTTGGCTAGATCATTGTTTGATAGGAGGTTGGTGACTAGATATTGCATGTTTGTGGGTGAACTTGGTCACACTGAAAAGTAAGAAACATTGTTTTGGCCTTGTCAAGTGCAGAAGCGGAGTAAAGACCTACATTTGAAACCACCTGATTGACTCTATTTTACATACTAAAGAGTAACGACTGATGTTTAGGTTTACGTTTATTGATTTATACAGTTGAATTTTTTACTTGTAAGCAATAACAATATACTATTAAAAATATTCATCCAGCTCATTTGCTCAACTGGTTAATGTATGCCCCTAGTAGAGGGGAGGTTGTGGCTTGAGTCCCACAGATGTATTGGTCCTAATCCCGCCTAAATTGATTACATCTCCAGGCAAAAAAAAAAAAAAAAAAAGGTGATTAGAATTGTGATATTTTATTATTTAAAAATTTGCATGAACAATGCCATCGAATCTCACTTTTAAAACTTCGACACATTGTATACATGTCCAACAACAATGTGTCTACATAGTTTGCCGCCAAACATTAGAAGAACAAAGCACATGAATAATGGAGTTCTTTTGTATTGTAAAACATCAAAGTGAGATAGATAGCTTATCTAAACAAATAAAAGGTTATAGAAGGGTAGCATAATACGACTTAATTATCTTATTTCTGGAAAGAATGAGAAATGAACATCCACCTTGGCAGAAGATTGGATTTCCCTTGCAGTCATGTCCAAGGCAAGTGCATAACCTGAAACATCCATTAACGGCCAATAAACCAACAATGTCATGCAAATCAGAGTAATCATACAAAAATGTGAAGAAAAATGTCTCAAAACAGTCGCATGGATGAGTATCACATGCAGTAAAGCATTCATCCATCAAGCATCAAACTACAGTTTTGACAAATATGCATGTGAACAAAACCAC
Organism: Liriodendron chinense; assembly: GCA_003013855.2. Classification (NCBI taxonomy): domain Eukaryota; kingdom Viridiplantae; phylum Streptophyta; class Magnoliopsida; order Magnoliales; family Magnoliaceae; genus Liriodendron; species Liriodendron chinense. The sequence goes on along the minus strand of ML058469.1, from coordinate 11,153,644 downwards.
CGACTTTTTTTTGAGAGATAACAGAAGATTTATTAGAAGCTCGCAAACAAAACCACTGGATAAAGAATAGATTCCAACATGTTCCTAACACCTTGATACAGGTTGTCTCCATGGTCAACACCTAAACTCTAAGAATCAGTGCTGTACGCTAGTAAGTGTTGGAGAAAAATGACATGCGCAGATCAGTAGCTCCACAATTCATGTCAAGTTTCATATAAAAGAAGCTATTTCTAGAAAGTGATACATTGCAAAACATACATGCATTAAAGATTCATTTTTTTTAATCAATAGCAGTATTTATTCAAGGGAGAAGGAACAACAAGAACAGACAGGACCACCTCAAAATGGGCAGAAACTAATTCACCCTCTCTATCAGCTGGTTTAAACAGATTAAATTATCACTCATCAGTAAAAGGAACAATTGGCAAAGATTCTCTCCTATGGGATGCAGTAGCAATAATTCCACATGCTTCCAAGAGATTTGCAATCAGCTGACTCATAGACCAGGTTATCCCAAATTGGCTAAAGCACCACCACACAACAAATGGGCAATGAGCAAATAGATGATCCACAGTTTCTGAGTTGTTCAAACACAAACTGCAGCCATTGTTAATCATCTTCTGTTGCACTGCAGAAGTTCAATTGCCGACACCTTACCACAGTCATCATCCACTCAAATGCTATCACTGTTGGAGGACCAAAGCTAAATCATTGGCATGTCCACATCCTCCAGCCGGAATGCGAGAGTAAAAGGATTTATTGGAGACTCTCCTACAAGTCAGTCTGATACAGGATGAATTGGGCCTAAGATCCATGGGCTAGGGCCAGGCCCATTAGGCCCAAGCTCAAGCCCACAGGTAACCCATCAGTAAGGAGGCCGAAGCCTTCTAATTAGACAACTAGCCACGCAAAATCAATCAGCCAGCCGTGTAAAAAAAAAAAATCATTAGATCTCTCTTATCCATTGAGCATCTTTCATGATTACTCTTCTATTTTTGTACCAAGTCAATGACATTAAGAACCTTTCTTCTTTGTATGTCTAAGAAACTTATTTAAGGGCCTTATATAAGTAGTCTCAAGGCACCCTTGAAGTGAATAAAATAAAAAAATAAAAAAATCTGGACATTGTTTTCTACTTTTGTGATTCTTGTGCTTAGCTTGGAGGTACGTTTGGGCAAATCCTTCCCATCAACCGGCTGCAGTAGATTGAAATCAGAGCGGGTTCCAATGGCTGGATCAAAGTCCTGGATCAATAAGAATAAAAGCCTTCTAGTTCCAAGTTCTTGAATCCTTACCAAAAAAAAAAAACAATTGCACCTTTTCCTTTATTTTCTTTATTGCATCTGTTAACGCCAAAAATTGGCTAACAGATGTTGGTTACGGACCAACTTGGATTCTTCGTCATTTGATCTCCACTCGAAGATGAATGGTGTAGATTGAAGGACCTGTAATCATCGAGAAAGGTTAGGACTGCCGCCGGTTGGCCCGGCTTACGGCCCTCCGATGGCAAAGTCAGTACGGATACTGAAAGAAGAAATTGTTGAAGTTTTAATAGTGGTCGATTGCATACCTCGAGAGAGTGCGGAGGGCCTCTTTATAGATAATTATTGGAGAGATTTAAGTGGATCTTGTTGGGATAATCCTTATCTTATCTGGATCAGTGGGATAAGCCTTATCCTCATCTTATCTGGATCAGTGGGATAAGCCTTATCCTTATCTTATCAAGAGGGATAAACCAAGGCGGATGAGGCCAGGCCTCTTGTCAAGCTGATGGCCAAATGTTGAGCCGATGTAGGTCGAGGTTGAGAGGGCCGAATGTTAAGCCCGAGTGGGCCGAGGTTAAGAGGGCCGTATGCTGAGCCCGAGTAGGCCGAGGTTGAGAAGGCCGTATGCTGAGCCCGAGTGGGCCGAGGCTAATAAGGCCGTATGCTGAGTCCAAGTGGGCCGAGGCTGACTTAGCTTTCTCTCCTAAATAGTCGGTCCATGACCATACTTAGTGTAGAAGATGAACCCCAGTGGGAAGTTTTCCATGTTTTGAGCTCAACCCGAATTTACCCATAACAGAAGCCCCCCAAGTTTCATTGTTAGAAAGTCTGAGCACGGAACTTTGAAGAGGTTACTACTGAAGCGTCTGAGTAGGCCGAGCTTAATTAGCATGGCCCAGAGGCGATGGTGCCCGGAGGCAATATGGCCCGGAGGTGATGGTGCTTGGAGGCCATGTTTTTGCTGTTTTTAGTTGTCTGGCTAGCAGACTTTATTCAGTTAGGGGACGCTTTCGTCAGCCTTATCCCTCGCTTGGGTAGCGTGTGCTACCAACTGAATGTCTCAGTCAGGGGACGCTCTGGTCGGCCTTGTCCCTCGCTTAGGCAGCTGTCGCTGCCAACTAAGTCTCCATTGATGTGGCCCGGAGGCCTCCAATTCTTGGCCGGGGAACGTCTAGCATTCCCCCTAAGTCCTCATATCCTCTAGGGATAAGGGCAACCAAGCGTCGAATCCACGTGCATGCTTGATGATGTCGATAGTCTTTGGCTGTCTGGCAGCTCCTTTGGGCGCCTGTTGGCCATTTAAGGCGATTGATTCTGTCGTGGTTAGTCTTGCTGACTTAGAGATTTGCCACGTATGTCTCTTGGACGAGAGATTTCGCCACGCTATATAGTTGCGGGGATGGCCCTTATGGGCAAGTGTCTTGATTTCATCTTTTTTCTTAAGGATGAGGCCTCACGGATGAATGCCAAGCGATGAGACTGAAGCGAATAAATACATTTCAATACTCAGATCATGATCGTACTCGCATCTGGATTATGCAGAGGTTGTCTGTCGAAGCCTTCAGGACGATGCCAAAGACGTCTGCCAAATACCCGAGGTGAGTGTCAATCCGAGGGCAACGAGCGCCAAATGATGAGCCGAGTAGGCCGAGCCGAGTGATAAGGCCAACAAAGCCGAGGCCTGTTGCCGAGCCTGGGCGGGTGAGCCAAGGTGATGGAACCGAGCCCTTGTGCGTAGCTTTCTGAATAGCGAACAAATACATTTCAATACTCGGATCACGACCGTACTCGCATCTGGATTTTGCAGAGGTCGTCTGTTGAAGCCTTCAGGACGTCTGCCAGATACCCGAGGCGAGTGTCGATCCGAGGGTGAGTAGGCTGAATTCCCAAGGCTGAGCCGAGGGCAAGTACGAGCGAGTGCCCAAGGCCGGGAGCCACGTGTCGATGCCGAGTAGGCTAAATGTCAATCCAAGGGCGTGCCATATGTTTAGGTCGAGGCCTGATGGGTGTGCCCGATGCGGCTGAGGCCCGTGTACTGGTAATGAACAAATATATTTCAATAATCGGTGCATGGTCGTACTCGTCTTCAGAATGTAGATGGAGTGAAATTGAGCCAGTTCTTCTTGGAATTGAAGAGTTGAATGAGATGTATGGTAGCCTGTACTTCTTCTTTGCCAAAGACATGATCAACGGCTGGGAAGATGACCCACCTTTTGTACTTGATGGCAACTGCTATGGGACGGTGGACGGTTGAGATATGGAGTGTCCAGTAATTAACGCAAAACTTGGACAAGGTGGGATGTCCACTGGTTGGACGGTGGAAATTAAAGATGGGTCTGTCGCAGCTAGATGTAGCGGGAGAGGCGCACGTTTGGAGAAGGGAGGACATTCAGCCATACCGGACTTGGAGATGTAACACGTGAGATGGAGTTGGGGAGAAGTCCTTCCTTACTATGTGAGAGAATGAGATGATGTGATCCATTGCTTGCACGTGGGAGAATGGTTGAATTGTGGTCCACTGTGCTGGACTGTTGATTGTTGGACATGAAATCCACCTTGATGGACTAATGGACTTTCAGCACTCTCGGTGGCAAGATTGATGGATGTTCATCCAACGGATGGGTTGGATGCTGTAACCGCTGGATCACGAGGTGGATGGTGATCGTCTTGATGGAACATGGAATGTTCGGATCTCGCCATTAATTTGTTGGGGAATCCACTTTGATAGACGTTGATTTGCCAGAATTAAAGTGGTAAGGTCCTCAGTTGGACGGTTGATGATGAGCTGGTCGTGCGGACGTTGTGAGATCCGAATTTGCTTGAGAACGGCTGAATCTCTCCACGTGTGTAGCTTTTGAACAATGGACGGTTCAGAGTAAACATCCATCTTATCTGGCTGTTGGAAGTAAAACCATCGGATGTGCTGGAGATGCTGAAAATGGCCCAGTTGTGATGATTGAGCTGTGTTTGACATCTATTTCTGGATCATTTGATGGGTGGTGGAAATTGCTTTGTGCTGACATGAAGGAATGTTGTTGGAGATTCCAGGACCGTTGGATGATGTAGAAGGAACGGCTGAGATTGTTTGGAGACGTGTCACGCAGGTTGCCATATGAACCGACGATGAGTGGCGGATGATTTGGTTGGATCTCATCAGACTCTTCACTTTCAATTGTTGTCTTTCTCAATTCTAAATCTTCTTCAATGAATTTCTCACTTTCCAAATTGCAAGATTCCGTCCGAGGAGAAGAGTCAAGAACAATGGCTCGATTGCCACCGGAAACATCTTCTACAGGAATAACAATGGCTGCATCTTCATAGCCAGATCTTGATCACGATCGTCGCTGACATACTTGATTGATACTCATTGCTCTTCCTTTTGAGCGTCAGATTGCTCTCTGTGCTGTCGAGGTTGCGAGTCCGCGGACGAGACCGAATCGGACTCTCTACCGGATATTTCGGTCCATCTTCTATTGGATTGGCCACATCTTTAATGGGTTTTCTCCCATTTGATGTTCTGTCGCAGGTACGCGGAGCATCCGTTGATCTTACAGCTGTTCTCTTTGAAGGAAGAACAAGTGATCAGCTCCACGACCAGAGTTTCCCAACTGGGTCCTCAAGAACGTAAGCAATGCCCCACCACCAACCCCGAGACAGAGCACCCGCGGCCTCGTACCACCATGAACCAGTTCCTCAATGTACGGTGCGATCAGCGAGAGGCCCGCCACCATTGGCGGCAAGTACGGTTGCACCAATATACTCGTCTCAGGCCGAAACTCAGCTTCCCCGAGCCCGAAACCCTCCGTATCAGTTACGATTCGCGTAACAATTTGCATCAGATTCGGCATCCTTTTGAAACGCAAGCAATGCATCTGTACCGTCCACGTGTCGTTCTACTTCGATCTCGACGTCTTCTACAAGCATCTCGCCGACGACAGCACCGTTACATCTGAAAACTGACATGATACGGACCACGTCGTCTTCGTAAGTAACAAATGGTATTATGGGAAAACCGTTGCTGAAGGCGGATTTCGGGGACAAAGCAAGGAGAATCGGGGCGAGTCTCCGTTGGAATCGGGTCCGGCACGCGTCGTCGCCAATCGGGCGGGCGTATGTAGCGTTTTGGGGAGAGTCGGCACGCGGGAAGTTGCCGATGAGAATTAATCGGGAGATGGGATCGCGCAAGTCGGCGAGGAGTTGGAGTTGACCGTCCTCGCGGCCTTTGGAAGAGGAATCCAGGCCGTCCATCAGATTTGTACGGTCAAAATATGGCAAGGGCTGAAAACTGAGGTAGATTAATGGGAAATAACAGGGATTGAATATGAACTGTTGAAATTCTTCCTGGATGATGGGTGAGTTGGTGCTCCTTGGATGGTTGAGATCCCTCCTTCACTCGCTAGGCATGAGAGCAGGAAAGATGGACGCAACCAGCTGGAATGTGAACCTCCATCAGTTGGACATGTGTCTGGTACTGATGATCGGTGCAGATCTACAAGGTGGGTCCCACCCTGATGGATGGTGCAAGGCAGCGATGGGTCGGTAGGTTGATGATGATGTTCGCTGCCACAACTATTAAACGATCACAGGTGGACGGAGGCTCCATTGCTAGATGGTGAAGGTTGGAATGGGTGGCCTAGTTGATGTTGGAGGCATGATCAGCAGCAACCCTTGGACGTGTGATTGGTTGGAGCTATGGCCGGCCTCCCATTTGCTGGATTGAAGATGATAATCCGGACGGTGAAGAAACACCCTTGATCAGCTGATGATGGTAGAGCTGCTCCATTTGTGAGGTGAAGATCGATTGGAGGACGAAGAAAAAATCAAGTGAATGATCTAGTCGTTCCCACAGACGGCGCCAATCTGTTGACGCCAAAAATTGGCTAACAGATGTTGGTTAGGGACCAACTTGGATTCTTCGTCATTTGATCTCCACTCGAAGATGAATGGTGTAGATTGAAGGACCTGTAATCATCGAGAAAGGTTAGAACCACCGCCGGTTGGCCCGGCTTACAGCCCTCCAATGGCAAAGTCAGTACAGATACTGAAAGGAGAGATTGTTGAAGTTTTAATGGTAGTCGATTGCATACCTCGAGAGAGTGCGGAGAGCCTCTTTATAGATAATTATTGGAAAGATTTAAGTGGATCTTGTTGGGATAATCCTTATCTTATCTAGATCAGTGGGATAAGCATTATCCTCATCTTATCTGGATAGTGGAATCAGCCTCATCCTTATCTTATTAAGAGGGATAAACCAAGGCGGATGGGGCCAGGCCTCTTGCCAAGCTGAGGGCCAAATGTTGAGCCGAAGTGGGCCGAGGTTGAGAGGGCCGAATGCTAAGTCCGAGTGGGCCGAGGCTAAGAGGGCCGTATGCTGAGTCCGAGTGGGCCGAGGCTGAGAAGGCCGTATGCTGAGTCCGAGTGGGCCAAGGCTGACTCAGCTTCCCCTCCTAAATAGTCGGTCCATGACCATACTTAGTATAGAAGATGAACCCCAGTGAGAAGCTTTCCATGTTTTGAGCTCAGCCCGAATTTACCCATAACAGCATCTATTCATTCTACCCCTTTCGCCTTTTCTTTTTTTCTCTTTTACAAAGCCTAAATGTCCAATTGACAAGGGGAGATTGCTGGAATTTTGACAAACACCCTCCTATTCCAGCCTATTAAAAGAAAGAAAAAAAAAAAAAAAACAGCTCATCAACAATCCAAATTCAGTTCCTATTCTAGCCCATTAAAAGTAGGCCTACACACGGGTCGGGTTGGGCCCAACGCTGGACCGAACCTAAATATATTTAAAGGTCCGGGTTTCGGTCCGGGTCGTGACCGGGTTGGGCTGACCCAACCCTAACCCTACCCTACTTGTAAAAGGGTTAACCCTAACCCTACCCTACCCTATATGCTAAACCGGGTCGGGTCGGGTCGGGTCGGGTTAAGACAATGTTTCTATGGTGTGGTCCACCTAAGATTTGAGTTAGCTTCATTTTTTGGTATCATATCCTAAAATGATCTTTCAAAATAGTTAGACGGTGTGGATTTAAGACACATAGTCAGGGGCCACCCACCTTGGTGGATCCCGGATGTCACCTAATCCGCTCCCTCCCTGTGAGTGTGAGATGAGTGCAGCTTGGGTGAGAGTTAGTGAGACCCAGAACCAGCCATGTGGGTGAGACCCTAACCATAAGGCTCACCTCGATGTATATATTGTAAATCCATGCCGTCCATCTACATTTCCAGATTATTATAGGACATAGTCCCAAAAAGGAAGCAGATAAAAGCTTTAGGTAGACCACACCACAAAAATCAGTGGTCATTGAACTCCCACCATTAAAAGATTCTAGAGTCCACCCTAATGTTTATTGACCATTCAACCTATTGATAATGCTATATAGATATTTCTAAAAGCAATAAACTAGTATAAACGGGGCGGTTCGGGTCGGGATACACGGGTCGGGGTACGGGTCGGGTCGGGCGGGTTTGGCATGTACCCTAAATCGTACCTAAATTAAAAACGGTCCGGCTGCATCTACTCGGGACCGGACCGTTTTGTCAGCCGGGTCGGGACGGATCTGGTTTCTACCGGGTCGGGTCGGGTGGGTTGGGCGGGTTAACGGCGCAGATGTGCAGCCCTAATTAAAAGTCCAAAAAACCCAGCCCATTAACATTCCTAGTTACAGCCCTTGTTCCAACCCATTAAAGCCCAAAATCTTAGCCCATTAACAGTCCTCTATTCTAGCCTAGAAATCGTGCTATATTTTGTCCAATACTTTGCCAACATTACTTCCCTAATACGATGTCCACATGTAGTCATCACATTTATTGAGGGAGGCTTACTGATCAACAACGAGATAATTTCATCACCGAGCTATTTGGAAGGGTAGCCAACTTGGAAGCTGCTATTGACCAACTATGGGGAGAATAACATGAAGAGCAACCTGACTCCACCGAATATCCTAATAGTAACCCAAATCTGCGACTAGGTCTCCAGCCAAAACCTTCGGTGAATTAAAATGGTATTGGTCCTCCAAAGTTTGTCTATAACTTCATGCAACGACTCTTTGCAGAAAGAGCCCACAGCGACTTGATAGAAACACCCAAGAAAGATGATATCACAAAGAAAGCATGAGTTGAAGTTCCAACTTCACGGGTTGCTTTGATGCAAAGGCTTTTGTTGACTGGATTATAACAGTTGAAGATTAGTTTGCATAGTTAGACATGAACGATGTCCAACAAGTGGCATTTGTCAAGATCAAGCTAAAAGGCCCAATAAGAATCTAGCGGTGAAGCATTGATGACAATCATTTCATTTATGGGTCGCCTCGCTATCACCAAGCGGGCTAACGTGAGAGAGAAGATGGAAAGTAAGTATTTGCTTTTAGACTACATGGATACCCTTCTCCAGGAGCTCATTGCGTTAAAAAACATGAAACTTTGTCGGTGAATGACTATACTGAGAAGTTCAATGAGCTTTTTATCCATTGTAAGTTTGCAGAGATCGATTGCGTAACGGCTAACCGCTATCAGGCAGGGTTATGCCAAGAGATCCAGAGCGATATGGTCATGTATGATTTCGCATCAGTCAATGATGTTCATCAGAAGACTCGATGCACCAGACTCTTTGAAGCTTTGGCTCTTTAGCCAGGAAACCTTATGTGAGGAAAGGTCCAGATCCACATCTTAACTGGACTCTACCGTAAGGCTACATGTCACCTCCCTACCCTTCTCTGCTGTGCCCACAGATGTAGACTCCACTTGTAAGGCAACCACAACCTTTACAGTACCCTTTGTCGCAAAATTCATATCAGAGCAACTAGCGCTGTAGGTACATGACATTAGATGATGAGGTCCTAATCCTAATTCTCCTATTAGGTGAGAATGGCGGGATATTGACTGTTATTGTTGTAGACAAAGCAGACACTTTTCTAATGATTGTCCACAAGCCGACCCCTGCTACCTATGTAAAGGCTGCATCAAAGTCGAAGGACCGCCCTATTAAAATCGCTGCGTACATACCACCACTAAGGAAGCGCGAAACTAGGGATGGACTACTATTTTACTTATTCGGGTAAAGTTTTAAGGTAGGTTATGTAACATAATCATCGATGGCAGCAGTGCGATGAACATTGTCTCATAACAGGTAATTGATAAGCTCAAATTGTCAACTAAAAGGCATCCAAAACTACACAAAGTTGCGTGGGTCAATCCCACTGCCATACTCATGATTTGAAGGTTTTTGGTGTCCTTTAAAATCAACATTTATGAAGACGACATTTGGTGTGACATAATTAAGATGAATGTCATTGACATCATTCTTCATCGACCTTGGCTCTTTCATCGAAGGTACAAAGCGATGGTGAAGCTAACAGGCAAACTTTTCCATGATGAGGTCATTGGATCCACCTTCACCCATTACAGCCTACGTCACTTCCTTCATCTGCACCCCTATCATTGATATCGATTGCTCTTCCTAACTCCCATGTTCTCCCTATAAGGAAGTTCAAGGAAGAGAGCAAGGAGAAAGGCGTAATCTTCGATCTAGTAAAAAACAGGTGTAAGAGCATGTTTTTTATCAGGATTCCTAATAAAGTCAAATCCATGCTCTATGACTTTCAAGATTTGGTCCTGATGATCTGTCAGAGGAGTTGCCCCTGCTGTGGGATATTCAACACGCCATAAATTTGGTTCTCGGAGCACCCTAACCTAACTTACCAACATACCAAATGAGTCCAACTGAGCATGCCAAGTTGAAGCATCAAGCTGATGAGTTGCTAAAAAAAGGGTTACATAACCTGAGCCCATGTGTTGTGCTAGCTCTCCTTAGGCCTAAGAAGAATGGAAATTGGTGTATGTGTATATAGACAACTAAGCTACTAATAAATCACGGTGAAATACCGCCTCCTTATTACTCAACTTGATGGCATGTTGGACTTGATGCCAGGTACTATGTCTTCTTCAAGATTAATCCTCATAGTAGATACCACCAGATCCACATCTGACTTGGTGATGAATGGAAGACGGCACTTAAGATGAATGACGGTCGGTATGAGTGGTTGGTCATGCCATTCAGTCTCACAAATGCACCTAGCACTTTCATGCATGTCATGACCCAGTTGTTGCACATTTTTATTGGCAAGTTTGTTGTTATCTACTTCAACGACATTCTTATCTACAGTAAGTCGGGGAATAAGCACTTCAATCACCTAGGTCTTATCTTCGGAGTCCTTTGTCGTGAGTGCTTCTACATTAACCTTAATAAGTACACCTTCATGGGAGTACATCCGTGATCTTCTTAATATTGTCTCATCACAAGGTGTAGAGGTGGACCCCGCCAAGCTGAAAGCCATTGTTGATTAGCCAACACCTACCACTATCTCTGAAGTTCGTAGTTTCCATGCCCTTGCCTCATTTGACAGATGCTTTGTGTGGAACTTAAACAACATCATGGCTCCAACCACTAATTTCATGAAAAAAGAGAGTTTCGATGGACAAGTGTAGCAACAAGAGCATTTGATAGGACCAAACGTAAGATGACAAAGCTCCAATTTTGTGCCTTCAAGACTTTGAGAAGTTATTTGAGGTGAATTGTGATGCTTCCAACATCAACATTAGTGGGGTTCTCAGTCAGGAGGTCCATCCAATAACATTTTCCAGCAAGAAGCTCTCTGATACGAAGCAACGGTACTCCAATTATGACTTAGAGTTTTATGCCGTTGTTCAGACTTTACGACATTGGCGTCACTATTTGGTTAGTAGGGAGTTTGTCCTATACTTTTAATCATGAAGGACTCAAGTATCTAAATTCTCAACAGAATATGAGTGCTTGTCGTGTCAAGCACAGTGCTTATCTATAAGAGTTCTCCTTTGTCATCCATCACAAGGCCGGCAATGACAATCAAGTTGCTGATGCCTTGAGCCATTGCGCACATTTATTGTTGTCATTGTTTGTCACCGTTTCAAGATTCGAAGAGATACAACGTGAGTATGTGGAAGACAAGGATTTCAGACATATTTATACTGACATTCTTAGTGGAAAGCATGCGAGACATCCACATTTCAGCATACATGATGGCTACTTGTTTCAGGGGACGTAACTCTGCCTTCCCACCATGTCCATCTGAGAGTATGTTGTGAAGGAATTATACGCTGGTGGATATGGTAGTCACTTAGGCCATGATAAGACCACAACCCTCATTGGAGATGGATACTTTTGGCTTCATCTAAAATCAAATGTCACAAAGATCTACCAATTATGTAGGGTTTGCGAACTCGTTAAGGGTCAAAAGAGACAGCGAATTGTATCAACCACTACCGATCCCACATGCTCTGTGTAATGATGTCAGCATCAACTTCGTTTTGGGTTTGATGAAGACTGCTCAGAAAATTGATTCAATATGTGATGGTTGACCAAGTTTCAAAGATGGCTTATTTCACACCATGTTAAAAAATATAGCAGATGCCCTTAAGATTGCTCAATTATTTTTTCGAGAGGTTGTTCATTTTCGTGGGTTTTCGAAGATAATTGTGATACCAAGTTCATGAGATATTTTGGAAAACTCTGTGAACAACAATGAAGATCAAGATTCAGTTCTCTAGTGCCCATCACCCTCAGGCTGATGGTTAAAAGAACATGGTCAACCATAACTTTGGCAAATTATTATGGTGTCTTGTTCGCGATCATATAACTATGTGGGACCTAGTAATACCTATGGATGAATTTACCTGTAATAACTCAATCAACAAGTCCATGGGGATGCCACCTTTTGAAGCAGTGACTGGTACATGTCTACATTTTCTAGTCGATTTAGTTCCTTTACCTATAGAGTCGATAACAGGTGCAAAAGCTGATGACTTCATTTGTCATATACAGCAACAGCTGCATGATGAACTTAGACATAATATTGTCGCAAGCAATGAAAGTTATAAACAACATGCAAATGCAAGATGTTTTTTTTATCAAATTTGTGGAAGACGACATGGTTATGGTCCGTATTCATCCTGAACAATTACCCCTTGTGTTCTCGAAGAAGCACCATCCTCACAATGCAAGACCGCTCAAAATCATAAAGAAGATTAGTAATAGTACTCGTGTTTTAGATCTCTTAGATCTCCCACCAGATTTACCTATTAGTCCTAGTTCCAGTGTGGAAGATCTTTCCATATACAAACATGATTATTAATGTTCTTAACGACCAAATTGTCTCCACATGCCAACTTGGTTGCTCGAAGTTTCTCGTCCGTTGGCAAGGATGATCTCTCTCCGATGCTAAATGGATTAGAGCTACAAACTTTCAACACCTGAATCCTGACCTCTATGAGCAATATTAACCTATTAACTCGCCAAAGTCGAGTTCTTTCAAAACGGAGAGGAGTGATGCAGGTTGAACTGGGCAAAAGATCAATAGGCTAGGCCTGGGCCATTAGGCCCAAGCCCAAGCCCCACAGTTGGCCAGTTAGTAAGGAGGCCCAAGCCTCGTAATTAGGCATCTAGCTATGCAAAATCAATCAGCCAGCCATGCAATAAAATTCCATTCGATATCTTTTATCCATTGAGCATCTTTCTTAATTACTCTTTTATTTTGTAATAAGTGATTAGTTGTCAATAACATTAAGAACCTTCCTACTTTGTACATCTAAGAGGCCTATTTAAGGGCTTGACATGAGTACTCTTAGGCACCTTTGAAATAAAAAAAAATAATTATGGATATTATTTTCTACTTTGTTTGTGATTCTTGTATTTAGCTTGAAGGAGCCTAAGTTTGCGCGAATACTTCCCATCAACCGGTTGCGTAGGAGTCCCACTTCCAAATTCTCTTATCCCTCACATCTAATGACACGACCACACCCTCCAATACCACTATGAGGCAAACATGATCATTAACCTTCTCACCCTCATCTTCCTTTGAAACATGTGATCCACACAACCTGGGACCCCTCCAATAAAGGCTTTGACAGGCCTTAATGCCTTTAGTTGAGGCAAGCCCATAGAGAGGCCAAAAACTGAAAAATGTACAAGTCTTTAACAGATATGAGAGTCCAATGATTCTTAACAAATACCAAACATCAGAGCTGTACTATATTATCGCCTACATAAATGATGAGAGAGAGAGAGAGAGAGAGAGAGAGAGAGAGAGAGAGAGAGAGATCACTAAAAGCTCTCAACCACTTTGGAGGCATTGCAGTTCGCTCTAGCCTACATTACTAAAGGCTCTCAACCACTTTGGAGGCACTTTGAGCCGTTTAAACCAAACCAAATCACATGGTCTCACTCACAACACAAACACATTAAAAATATCTACTAGTAAATACCTATGGAACACATTCATACCAAAATATCAGTTCATAGTCTAACTCACAAAGGAAGGCACTAGAGAATCCAAACTATAACACATATCACCCATATGCCCGTACCTCCAACATAGTCCATAGCAGATCCCTCAGCAACATCACGAGCTTTCTGCCCAATAACAACTGCTAGCTCCACTTCATGATCTAATGACTCCAGAGTATGTGGAATTTCTATAGTTCCTCCATTTTGCAGATAAGATGATGTTGGCTTCAAGAACAATACTGGCTCCTGAAAGATGAAACTTTCCCACATAAAGCATAGTTTGAATAAATGTCAAACTTACCTTTTGATAATTGACAACATAGTTTTACAATGATATCGTAAATGCCGTAACATATACAATTTTCTCCACCCTCCAGGCACTCTACTAAGCTCAGACATCGGGCAGTCTTGTTTCCACCTCTCAAAGTATGATGACAAGTAAACATTCATGCTTGATCCAAATGAATGTCTCATATCTAGGGCGCGAATTTCTGAATTTCCTCAAATCCAAAAGAAATTCTCATCCTAGAAACATTCATGTCTGTTCCCCTCTAAAAGAAACAATGGAAGTCTCCAAAACCCACTCTTCTAAGGGGCCCACTCATTTGCATATTGTGGATCTCCCCTGGAAAAGAATAAATTGCAAATTCTTAATTTATCTCTTAGAGCCTGAATTTCCACCTCATTTGCATTAAATGTACCCACTAGACATTCTCCATCACATCTCAACACAATGATCCCCAAGCGAACACATACCCAATCCATCAAAACAGTATGAACCCTTCTAAGTAATATCCAATAATGCAACACTTCGTCACAAAATTTAGAACCTTTGAAGCACTAGAGATATTAAGCATGTGATAGTAGGCAACCAGAGCTTGGTTCAAAAGTTCAGTTGCTAATATAGACCATATGCCTTTAAAACATAAGAATCTATTCATTGGTGCACAAGGGGATCACGAGAAATATGCAATATAACCATCCTAGTTTTCTATTATGAATTTATTTAAATGGTGCCACCCCCACTTGGGTCATTTTTCTTTTTAATTCTAGTGACAATCAAAGCCTTAATTCATATTAAATCGTGCCAACCAGCCAAACACACTTTGGTTGTGCTGCCAAGTTGCTATACTTTTTAAACCCGACCCAACAGTCGAGGCCCGAACCAACACGGGGCTGGCCTGACCCACTGAAATTGGCAATTGGAATAAGCTTAGTAAGTCATACAGCTGCTCTAGGCTCCAAATTACAATTGTGTTACTTCCAAGTTTAAAGGAATGTAACTGATATTCGTGCCCTCCATCCTCAACATGAATACGAAAGTAAAGTAATTGTAATGAGAATTATTTTTATTATTTTTAATTTTTTAATACTCTGGCAGAGTGTGCTGGATAATACACACGCACCTGGAAACTACTTTGGAATTGCATACGTCACATGTAAGTCAAATTAAACTGTCCAAATTAAGGGCCACAGTTTAGATGTATCGTGACCGAAAAGCTATGCTTATTTGATTATAAGCATATCAGTTTAGTGGGCAGTTAAAAATGAAAAGTACCCAATGGTCCTATTTTCATTTTTAACAAACAAGTGTCCACTAATCAGAGGCTAGGATTGTTCAGCCAATATGATCTTCGGACTTCAACTCAGAGAATCTAAGCTCCATAATTTAGTCGGATTTATTTCAGTTAATGTATGCTGCCTGTAAAATTTATGACAGCCTGAGTATCAAGCGTCATATGCAGCCAGAGTATCAAATAACTCCTCAATTCCAATGTGCTAATTTCCTCTCCCTATAACTCCTCAATTCCAATGTGCTCATTTCCTCTCCCTACGAAATAATTATGGCAATTCAATTTAATAACAAATCCAAACGCGCCCTAAACAATGATTCACATTTTCCATGTTAATATTTTAAATCTAACGTTTTATTTAATAATAATAAAAAAAAAGCTAATGTACAGGTTGCTGTATAAAAATTCCATCCAATTCCCTTCTTCCACCGTACGTGGCAAATGCGTCTGGGCGATCAGGACGGTTTTCCGGTGGGCCACCACATCGATAGGCCACGTACCAAAAAAGCATGGGGATCAGACAGCTACGGCCATCTGATAAGTGGGGCCCATGGTTGAGTAATCCAGATCATTGACCTGTTGGGTACCATAGTGGACGGACCGCAGCCGAAAAATCTCACAGATTTGAAGATCCCATCCGCCGACAGTTGTACCATGGTTGAATTTCTTATCTGAACCGTCCATTCATAAACCAAAAATCGAAAGGGTAAGATTGTCCTACGAGCTATGGTCCATCTACAGTGGGAGATGACAGACAACGGTCTGTATTTACCCAACTACGTGCTCCACTTGACAGGAATACTGAGGAAACGTGCGGCCCCTGCCGATATGCAAAGATGCCGGCCATGGATCGTACAATTCCTCCCATCTAAAAGAGAGAGATTCTACAAATTCTGCCCTAGGGCTCGTAGATCTGATCTTGAAAGATCGGACGATGGAAAATGCAGAGAGAGAGAGAGAGAGACCTTGGGAACGGCGTTGCCGAGCTCTTTGGCGTGAGCAGCGTAGTTTCTACCAACGGCTATGATCTTGGTTCCGATGCTAATAAGCTTCTGAGATGCCATCATCACCGTCGAATGCTTCCGACTCGTTCTTGCCTGAAACAGAGCGTTCGGTGGTGAAAAATGGAGACAACATGACGTAGCCATTTCTTTTTCTTTTTTTATTTTAACGGTGTTTACGGAGAACAATTTATTTTTAGTCCAAGCCCAAGTTAGCTGGACCTCTTTACTTAACGGGCATCATTTTCGGGCCCACTAGCTTTAGAGGTTTCGGGCTGCTACTGGCGCTGGTTCAGGTTCGTCATGGTAAGCCCAAGCCCAACCCATTTAATAAACGGGTCAACAAATCTGGCCCTAACCAACCTGGGACCAATTACCCTTACCTAATGAACGAACCCGACCCACTTAAAAATTTCTCAAGCCGGACCCAATCCTACGCGAACGATTTAATTATAATTGGGTCAGGCTCAACCGACCTAACTCAGGATAGTTCGCTCAGCTACAACTTGCAAGTTGCAACACGACCCTAGCCTGAACCGAACTTAGAAGTGGGTTGGGACAATTGACCAATGGGTCAGCCGGATCCTTTCCTGCCCCCATTTGGGGTCAACTGGCTGCTCTTGGGCTGGGCCAAGGTCCTCCAAACCCAACACGTAAGGTAATTGGCCTGAGCCCGGCCGGTGACCACAATGGGCTAAAACAAGCAGACGAAGGTTTCAATTAACACAGCTGGCCTTCCCGATGAGTGGAGCTGCTTGATTTTTAGACAGAGAAAAGCTTGAGGCAGGAACCGCTTGATGACCGGCACAGATCTCACACGTGTGCCAAAGGTTATCTATATGATTGAGGTATACAGTGATGTGAACCGTTCATCCGGTGGGTCCCATCATAGATGGACCATGCAGAAAAAAAATTGCAGCCTTGTTTTAAGAAGACACTGGCTGTATGGTTTGATTTACCATGACCACCCAAGGTGGATCCACCCAGTTGTGGGTGATTTTGACTGGTTCTGCATGTGAAAATAAATAACATAAGCCAAAAGGTCCAAGTAAAAGTAATCGACTCTACCACGGCAAGTCAGAGTCGAGTAGAGCTTAAGAGAGCCTACAAGCTAAAGCTATATCCTATGAGGATAACCAGTCCCAGAATAACCTGTTCGAGGAAGACCAGTCTGAGGCGAATTGTCTTAGGAAGACCTACCCAAGGTTATTCAAACAGGACAAACTGTCTAATGATGACCAATTCGAGGATGACCTGTCCTAGGACAACTTGTCCGAGTTCATTCACACAATATAAGTAAGCGTCTGAAACTATCGAGCAAAGGTAAAGTGAGGTCGAGCTTATAGATTCGACCAGGAAAACATCTATAAGGGATGTCCAGTCCCGTAAACGTCATGGACAATAGGCCAAGTTGAGCTATCAGAGTACAAAGCGCAGTAAGAGAGGACTCACCCCCCGATGAAGATTTACAATCCAGTTGAGAAGACCAAATGGAGGAGCTCAAATGCTGAGCTCCACATCCAGAGAAGACCAGGATGATTACCGCCAAAGGAGCGGCGCGACAAATCTAGGGTGTTTTGCACCAAATCTGGATGAGATAGGGATCTGGCTTCACCTCAGCCGAGAATCTCTCCTAAAATTACGGGATAAGACTCTTGCCCATTTACGAGCCTGTTAACGTCTCTTAAATTGACTCTACTACTAAATGCTCTACAAGCCCTATAAAGAGGGGCTCTCCCTCCAAGATAAGGTATACAACTATTAGTCCTTCAACCTTATACGATTGTCTTACCTGCTTGACTTAGGCATCAAAGAGTCTCTTGTCGCACACCGGCTCCTCTCGTCTTTTAATACTCTGCGCTGGTTCGGACGACCGCCATTGAAGCTTTAGGTCACTACTTTAAGAGAACCAAATGCAACTTAGAAGATTATCAGGGCGGCCTTAACCGACTTCACGTGTTGTCCAAATTTGAGCGATAATAGTTAGCGGCGTCTATGGGAACCAACAAAGCTATGTTCTCATCGTTTCTGAGCTCGACACATGATTCTAGCTCTTTGCAAATGAGCTAAGCGTACGAGACCACCCTAGCAGTTCTTCCCGCATGAGCTAAGCCTGCGAGGCTAACCTAATAGCTCTCCCTTAATGAACTAAGCCTACGAGGTCACCGTAACAACTCTTCTCAATTAAGCTAAGCCTACGAGGCCACCCTAAAAGTTTTTCCCGCATGAGCTAAGTCTACGAGGCCAATGAGCTAAGCCTACAAGGCCACCCTAGCAACTCTCCCCAAATGAGTTAAACTTATGAGGTCACCCTAACAGCTTTTCCCACATGAGTTAAGCTTACGAGGCCACCCTAACAACTCTACCCGAATGAGCTAAGCTTATGAGGCCACAATAACAATTCTTTCCAAATGAGCTAAGCCTACGAGGTCATCCTAACAACTCTTCCCAATTGAGCCAAGCTTAAGAGGCCACCTTAACAACTCTCCCAAAATGAGCCAAGCTCGCAAGGCAACCCTAATAGCTTTCCCCAAATGAGTTAAGCCCACGAGGCCACCCTACCATGCCGATCTAACACAGTTGGCAAATCCTATAAAGCCATCCTACCAAGCTTACCTAACACAGTTGGCAAGCATACGAGGCTACCCTAAGATGCCAACCTAACGCAGTTGGTGAGCCTACAAGGCCATCCTACCATGTCGACCTAACCAGTTGATAAGATCAAGCACAAAATGTGTTCAGAGGAGACACCAACACAACAGATCATGTGTTGACCTAACCAGAAATCAATTTTAAGCATGACAGGTGTCCATAGGAGACACCCATATAATAGCTCACCCCTACTGCTTTCACTAAACGGAAAAAGTGCTTGGTCGCAGGAGTGGGGGTGGGCAATCAGTACAACACACACACACACACACACACACACACACACACACACACACCCACACACACACCAAGAGATGCTACAAAATCGAAGGGACTATTGAAGAGGCTAGCAACTCGACCAGCAAGACCTGAGGGTGAAGACGAGACTGTCTGAGTAGGTTAGGGCCCTTCTTCTTGGCGGTATCCCTAGCAATGCATTCCTTGTTAACAGGTTAGGACTTCTCCAACTTAGCAAAGTCAGTCCACAAACGGTTCAGCTCGGGAAAGCACTTCCGAAGTCATTCAACTAGTGAAATCCAAGCACAGTGCGAAATTCCAGGGTTCCTGCGTGACCAAACCAATTGAAGATCTTACTTTTGAGCCCAACAGGTCGACCTCAAAAGTTTTTTTTTTTTTTTTTTTTTTTTTTTTGGGGGGGGGGGGGGGGGGCAACTGTTGTGGGTGATTCTGACCTGGTTTTACACACGAGAATAAAGTACGCAACCCAGAAGGCCCAAGTAAAAGTCCTTGCCTCTGCCACCGCAAGTAAGAGCCGAGAAGAGCTGAAGAGAGCCTGTAAGCTAGAGTTACATTCTACGAGGACGACTTGTTCCATGGTGACCTGTTCGAGGAAGACCAACCCGAGGACGACCTATCCTAGGAAGACCTGTTCGAGGAATACCAGCTCGAGGACTACCTATCCAAGGAAGACACAGGACGACCTGTCTGAGGAAGACCACCCCGAGGATGACCTGTCCCAAGACAACCTACCCGAAGTCATTCACATAGTACAAGTAAGCGGCCGAAACCACCAAGCAGAGGTGGAGTGAGGCCGAGCTCATAAATCTGACCAGGGGAAACATCTATAAGAGATACCCAGTCCCACCAACATTCCGGACAATAGGCCAAGCTGAGTTATCAAAGCACGAAGCTCGATAAGAGGGGATTCACCCATCGAGGAAGATCTACAATCCGACTGAGATGCCCAATGGGAGGAGCTCAGACGCCGAGCTCCACAACCCGAGCACATAAGGATGACCACCGTTAGATGAGTGGTGCGACAAATCCAGGGCAGTTTCCGCCAAATCCAAATGAGATGAGGATCCGGCTCCACTTCAGCTTAGAATCTCTCTTATAGTTACGGGACGAGACTCCCGCTCATTTATGAGTCTCTTAACGTCTCTTAAATTGACTCTACTACTAAATGCTCTACAAGCCATATAAATAAGGGCTCGCTCTACAGGACAAGGTACACAACTATTCACTCTTCAACCTTATACGATTGTCTTATCCGCCTAACTTAGGCATCAGAGAGTCCACTGTAGGACACCGGCTCCTCTCCCCTGTCTTTTGATACTCTATGCAGGTTCGGACGATCATCATTGAAGCTTCAGGTCCCTACCTCAAGGGAACCAGATGCAACCTAAAAGATCATCAGGCAGGCCTTAGCCGACCTCATGTGTTGTCCAAATCTCAGCGACAGTACACCTAATGGAAGGTTTATGCCTATGGTGGAGATTTGGTTGGGCCCAAAAATTATCCTACATTAAATCATTACCATCACGTCTTTGATCTTTTTTTTTCCCCTCGTTGAATAGGGACTGTTATATTTTCTTTCTTTAAAAAATCTATTTAGCCACCATACAGTAGATGGTTAGTATATGGACCATCCACATTGGGGCCATAATATTAAAGGTTCCGATGATCGAATCATGAACCCCAATGGCACAGCACCACAACCCCACTTTAGTAGATATTATCACGTCGAGCACTCTATAGCAGATGTAACGGGGCTGCAAATGGGCTTGATTGGAGCCGTACTAGGTACATCTCCAGTCCAGAACCAGGCCCATGGGCTTCAAACTAAGGTCCAAACCTGGCCAACTATAAGCTCATATTAAGCCCATAAGATGGACGATCCCTGCGGTGTGGACCCACGGCCAATCTATATGACTTTCCAGCAGATGGACCCACCGGACGATAAAAATCTCACTTGACGGCCCATTGCTAGGCCTATCAACGCATTGGGCCCACATCTGAACATAATAAGTCATTCCTCATTTGAGTATGAATCTAAAGATGGAAGAAGAGTATTGATACTTACGGCGGGCCCGTCCACGGTGGGGGCCAACAGATGAATGGTCCGGAACTTGCACATGTGCACTGTCACTCTATCTTCCTCAGTGCAATTTATAATAACTGATGAAGCAAGAAATTAAGCATTGCAAAAATGGCAACTTAGGACCCGTTTGGTAGACACTTAAAAATGAATTTATCTCAAACTTAGATATCATATTTCTTTTTATAAGGATTAAAAAAAATCTCAATAATCAACACTTATCATCTCTAATAGGTAATTATCATTAAAAAGCATACCTTTTAGGGCCCGTTTGGATACCACTAAATAAGTTACTTTTCGACTGAACTTAAAACATTAAGTTACTTTTGGCACTTAAGTTCGTTTGGTAAGTATACTTGACAAGTAATTTATCTCTTAAAAATTACTTATCTTAATAAGTAATTTTATTTTATTTTGCTTTTTGACTTTTGACTTTTCCACTTATTCCTCTCATGTCACACTTTTGCTCTTTTTTTTTTTTTTTTTTTTTTTGGATATGCCCACGTTAGTCAACCTCCAATGTTAATTAACCACCCTCCAATTTGGCTTTTCTACTTAATCTCTCTCTGGTCTTGCTGCATATCAAAGTTCTCTCTCATGGTTCACTCAATTACTGCTCTCTCATACCGTACATTTCAAAGGAGGCCCCACATGATGGACTGTCCCACTGTCCCATCAAAGGTGGGGCTCACACAGTGGACGGTCCACATCAAAGATGGGCCCTACATTAATTGGTGCAAGATCCAATCCACCAATCGTGTTGATCTGTTCTACATCTTTCCCAAAAATGGTTCTAGTCCACTCACCATGTGGACTGACTATTGGAAACAAGTGAATGAGTTAGAAAACTTCAGCCAAGTCTTCCAGAGCCGTACATTTGTTTTGCAGACTGTGGTCCACATGACCAGTGGATCAACTTGATTCTTGTGCCAGGGCATGCATATAGTGGTCCTGTTCTGATGGATGGAATGTATCTTGGAACATTAGTGCTATGCTAGCACATGCATGGCATGTACATGAGCTTTATTACACGCATGTGAGATTAGAAAAGCTCATTCTGCCTCAACGCTTAGCTTTTCTTTTCATGTCAATATGGCTTATTATAGGTAGATTTGAAATTTTCTTGCAAAAGGTTACTTATCAATAAATAATGATGGGGCACGTGAAGCACTGACCACGTGCATCATGCATTGTTGGGTCAATACATACGCAACTCATTCCAGGTTAGGCATGAGAGCGGATTAGCTGTTACCCGAAACAGCTTAGTGGGTGTTACCATAACCGTGTGGCTCCATCTTAATGTATTTTTTATATATCCACTCCTTCCATCTGTTTTTTAGGATGTGATAAAAAACCCTAATAAGATTCAAATCTCAGGTGGACCATAGCACTAGAAACAGTGATGAATGCCATTAAAAGATTTTTGTGGGCCACATAAGTTCTGATCTTTATATTTTACCTTCATCAAGACCTTCTTGATATTATCAACATCTTGGATTGAAAATAAAGATTACCAAAACCGTACGATGGATTCTTTGGAAGTTTTAATGGTGGGCACTCAATCAAACTGTTTCCATTGGTATGGTACACTTGAGGTTTTGATCTACATAATTTTTGAAACCCCATTCTAAAATAGTACTGAGAAACAGATGGACGGCGTGGATATACAGAATATCATCCATGTGCGCCATACGGTAGGGGTAACATCCACTAAGCTGTTCCCGGGGTAACACCTAATTCGCGCCCGTTAGTAGGCCTGCACACGGGTCGGGTTAGGGTCGGGTTCGGCCCAACCCTAGACCGAACCTAAATATATTTAAAGGTCCGGGTTTCGGTCCGGGTCATGACCGGGTTGAGCTGATCCAACCCTAACCCTACCCTACTTGTAAAAGGGTCAACCCTAACCCTACCCTATCCTATATGTTAAACTGGTCGGGTCAGGTCGAGTTAGGACTATATTTCTATGGTGTGGTCCACCTAAGATTTAAGTCAGCTTCATTTTTGGTATCATATCCTAAAATGATCTTTCAAAATAGTTGGATGGTGTGGATTTAAAACACATAATCAGGGGCCACCTACCTTGGTGGATCCTGGATGTCACCTAATATGCTCTCTATGAGTGTGAGATGAGCATAGCTTGGGTGAGAGTCGGTGAGACCCGAAACCAGCCATGTGGGTGAGACCCTAACCATGAGGCTCACCTCGATGTATATATTGTAAATCCATGCCGTCCATCTACATTTCCAGATTATTATAGGACAGTCTCAAAAAAGAAGCAAATAAAAGCGTTAGGTAGACCACACCACAAAAATCAGTGGTCATTGAACTCCCACCATTAAAAGATTCTAGAGTCCACCCTAATGTTTATTGACCATTCAACCTATTGATAATGCTAAACAAATATTTTTAAAAGCAATAAACTAGTATAAACGGGGCGGTTCGGGTCGGGTGGAACGGGTCGGGTATACACGGGTCGGGGTACGGGTCGGGTGGGTTTGGCATGTACCCTAAACCGTACCTAAATTAAAAACGGTCTAGCTGCATTTACTCGGGACCGGACTGTTTTCTCAATCAGGTCGGGACAGATCGGGTTACTACCGGGTCGGGTCGGGTCTGGCGGGTTAACGGGGCAGATGTGCAGCCCTACCCGTTAGGCATGGATCTGCAGCAAAAAGCAAAGCTCCCACTGCGTGAAGTGATGTTTTGTCTTTTTCAGCCTCATATTTAAGAGGTCGACCGTTGGATTGCGTGCGATCCCCGCCCGGACCTAATGAGGAAGGGGCAGATCTGTATGGGCCCAACCGTGATGTATCTGTTTATCCAAACCGTTTATTCCTTTTCTGATAGCATTCGTTGGAATGAACTCAAAATGAGGCAGATCCAACGCTCAAATGCTCATGTGGACCACACCAAATAGTAAGCTTAGGTTGCA
The DNA here is from genome assembly GCA_003013855.2 of Liriodendron chinense. NCBI lineage: Eukaryota > Viridiplantae > Streptophyta > Magnoliopsida > Magnoliales > Magnoliaceae > Liriodendron > Liriodendron chinense. Next base: position 11,129,563 of record ML058469.1, on the reverse strand, counting down.
TTAAATGCAAAAACCAGTATCTGCAAGAGTCCTCTCAAGTGTGGTCCACTCTAGCATTGGATCTACCACATTTTCTCGTGTCATACCTTAACGTGCTAGGAGAAAAGGGATGAACGAGGCGTGGATAAACAGATACGTACCAGTGGAGCTCCACATAGACCTGCCGGTTGCTTGCAGGTAGGATAGTATCCACTTCCCTGCTTGACACTTTTTCTTTGAGCCACATGAGAGGCCACAAGGTATTCTTATAATTAGGCCCGGCAAAATTCCACGCGACTGTTAACCCACAAGAGAAAACTAGTGTTCGGGTCCAGCCTTATCGTGTCGGGTCACTAACAAGTTAACCCGTTAAGACCCGTTAACATAATCGGTCGGGTCAATGTTTCACCTACGAACCTGTTTAACCCGTTAATATAATGGTCTAGAACATCAAACCATGGCCCACCTATGAACCTCCATCATATGCAATATTGTAATGTGCAGGTGATTCATCCTTGTGTCATGAGTGAATCCTATTGTTTCTGGTGATAGAATGGGCTCACAAGGTGGACCACTGCTATATGTTGGGTCAAACTGTCAGCTGTCCTCATCAACGGTGTGGTCATCCGATGAGTAGACTGGCCTAATGGGTTGGGTTACGGGTAACCCGTTAAATTAGTCAATGGATTTAGGTTTCTAGATTTCAACCCATTAGTTAATGACCGGGTTTGTGTGAGTAAAATTTTAACACTACATGAACACGATTCAACACGATCCGTTACTAGGCCTACATATAATCTCATTGGATGTGGATTGCATGGTGACCATGCTTCTACGAATGTAATTCAAATTGGATTAGGCTACATGCGTTGTCAGAGATCAGCCTCTTTGAGTGCATACACACAAATGAGCACATGAATACATGACATCCAATCTGTCCACCAGGCATATATACCTTCATCTCTTCTCTAGCGGGCCAAACAATCACCCTGATTAATGACTCAGGTTGGCCACGCCACAGAGAATAGTTGGGAGGGGGAGCTCACCATTTTGATTGTGGGGCCTACCTGAGTTCCATGGCTTGATTTTTAAGGGGTCCCTTCATCCTGGTGGGATACATCAGATGAATGGATTTGATAGCATGCACACAACACGGCCGGTGTGCTCCGCACATAGTCGACAGCAGGCGTCCCTCTCCCAACTGTCCCCTGTGGTGTGGCCGAACCAAGTTTTGGATCAGCCTATTTTTCCACTCACAGCCCAACATTGGAGGGCACGTCCGAATTGACGGATTGGATGTCATAATTTACACATCGTGGCCCATTTTTGCTCGACTGCACGTGATCAATATTCCCCAAACATGATTGAATCAGGCCTATGGTTGTGTAGATATGCACCAATATCGCACAGTAGGGATGGCCTACACACCTTCAAGTGTATGGTCCAAGAGGCCCATTCCCCTTCACAAATTCAAGACTTATAATTCTCCTTCTTTGTGTTGAATCATTGGTGCAAGCATCAACACACGTACGAGTTAATTTTGTGCCTCTCAAGTGGCCTTCTTGGCCTGACAATCTGCCCTTTCATCAACCAATCATGCCAACTCACTAACTTTCGGACTCTCCAGATGTTTAGCTACATGTAGTGAAAGGCTTCCATGCTTGCTTTTTTACTATAATTAAATGTCCACATGCAATTCCTCTTATTTCAATGGAAATTATTCTTTTTAATGCTTACATTCAAACAAATATCACATGGCATGTTAGAGATCCAGACACCCAGGATATTTTCTACAGTGAACACTTCTTTTAGGATGTGTTTGGATGCCCATTTTCAATTGAATTGCCATTCGTTCCATTTGTTGCATGACTAAGCAACTCTGATGAGTTGGGTGTGACTAGCTTGAGTCAATTCGGATTCAATGAAACCTGATCTGTGATGCAAGGAAGAGCATGAAAAAAGTAAAGAGGAAGATCCTTAAGTGATTAAAACCTTAAATCCACAAGTAGAGTGCTTGAATTCATAAGAAAATAAGAGAAATTTTTTAGTATTTTAATGGATAATATGTAATGTATATGATTTTTTGATTACACCACTAAGAAATAAATAAATAAAATCATAATTTAAAATTACTTAAAACAGTAAAATTCTAACCTTAATAGAAGTCTTAATTCGATTAAAATAGAACTTATCTAAAATGGTAAGTTTTACCATACTAAATTAACTTTACACGAGGATTCCAGGCATGATTATAATTAATCTCTAAAAAAATGAAAATTTAAAACTCTAAAAATAAGAAAATACAACAAAAAAATTGGAATAACTGAAAATAGTAAATTTTCTTTAAAATTTCAATTTTAAATTGCAAGAGTGTGTTTTCTCGTGAAACGGACGGATGCGAACCCACTATGTGGGTCGGTTAACCGTGGATGGCCCGGTACATAAAGATCGATAGGTTATGTGTCCTGTAACGATGACCGGATCAAAAGTTATGGTTGATTTATAGTTCACACTTCAAACGACAATTTCTCTCTATCAGAATGAATTTATTCAAACTGAACATGCCTGGGGCCCGTTACCTCATGCCCTATACAAAATTGGGCTCGAATATGACGGACTACTTCCACTTGTGTTTGGCTTCTTTTTGTCCAGCCATGCTAGGAATATTATATTGTGCCTCGCCCTACATTATTCTGGTTTGACACCATGAGTCACCCTCACTTGGGAGTTTGGCTGATTTACCCCTGACTCCGGCGATTCACAACTTGAATTGAGACCAGACAAGTCAGGTTAAGTCACCAAGCCTAAATCGTAATTCGTTGTGGATGCATTTGGACGCACAAGTGATAAGATTTGTGGACAATGAGTTTCCTAATATTAGTAATGATGAAAATTCCTTAAATGTCAGCTGGGTTTCTTGTAACTCCAATTTGAAAGTACCACAATTTCATATTAGAGCTTAATCCATCAATAATAATGCTAATGAAGGTAATTCTACTTTGCTAGACTATTATGGAAATTGAATTTGATAACGCATCCAAATACAACATTTCTATTAGACTTTTGGTCTCTTTGTATTCATATTCAAGCCAAAGACATGCATGTTCAATTTTTGGATGTCCATTTAGACATTGACGTACGTAGATTTGCTGATTATTTTTCATAATTATTTGGTGCAGACCATCATATGTGGTTATAAAAGGTCCATCCGGTTCATGTGAGAGGACCGTTGTCCCATACAAAGGATACGTATGCCACTACAAATGTGGCAAGGTTGCCTGTAATAGAGAAGATGACCCATAGCCACATGCAAGGTCATAGAGTTTTGGAAACTACATTCACTCTCTTTGCAACTGTTTTGTAGTTTCCAAAACTACCTCCATTGTCGTAGCCCTTTCAGCTTCGAAGTCAGGTTGGGATAAGGAGGTTGGACGCCTTATTGGGTCAGTCCTATGTAGACCAATGATTTTCTGGTTCAAGCTTGTGCAATGACCATACACTTCATTTCACTATTTAGATAATCTTAGGACTAGTGTATCATTCACAAGCACTGAGGTAAAGTATTACTGTTTTAATTAATGATTACAACAAACAAGTAATTTCAATCTGTTGCATTTCAAGTTAGTCTGGACTCTTGCCCAAAGAATTAATGGCTAAGATCTCTCAATTGTGAGACTTTTGGTGCATGTTCTATTCAGGTTGGGTCCCACTAAACCAGTCTGGACATTGGACCATGGCCCCACTTGTAGAGACTCAAGAACTGGCAACGATTGATATCGATGGTCGAATTTCCCCCATGTGAACATGGCTACATGTTATGTCGACTATTTGCAACGCTTTTGGCACTGTTTGGAACGTCAAAAGAAAGAGGGCAGATGTATGTGTCCACCCACTTCTTCTAATGAGAATGCAGTGATGATGGGTCCGATCTGATCCAACCACATTCCCATTTCGGGCATGGTTTTTTGTGGACTGGATTGATTAGTGGCTATTGTCGTTGTCCTTTTGGGGGGGTGCACCAAACGCTTTGGCTACACAAGATGTAGTGGCCAGTTGGGCTAATTCAACCATATTCTCTTTTAGGGGTTAGTCCAAACAGGCTCTCAAAAATCATATGCAAGCAAGGACCAACTAAGATGATGAAATACATGCACACTGATTAAAGATGTTCCAGAAGACAATGGCACAGCTTCGGAAGATTCGGTCCACTCGTTTAATGGGTCCCACTGTTAAGAAACCCCATAACCAAAATAATTAGTTACTCCATTCATCAAGTGGACCACAAGTATCTGTTTAGTATCGATGATGGGTCGTAATTTTCCACCATTATGCACGGCCCACCTGATCAGTGGCTGTCCTGATTTTTGGTTTACCCACTGATGAGTGGCCTAATTAATCTCATCTTTCAGATCTCTCACCGCAAGAATTGCCTTGCCACTTATCTGGTTCAACTGCATTTGGCAGTGCACTCAAGACGATGACTTCATGCGTCAAAGCAAGGCCCCATGAAGTCGCCATGAACATGCTCGCAAATGGTAGTCAAGTTCCGTCTGAAACATTTGGGGCCTGTTTGGAGCACAGTATTAGGTGGTATTGAATTGCATTAGATGCAATTAACATCATTATTACACAATGATTACATGTTTGGAAATACCTTGGCATTTTGACTAGTGAATCCTATGTTTGGGATCAAATTCTTCATTTGGGAATAACATTATTTTACACAAAACCAGTGTTTGATGGACACTAAAATTGTAATCAACAAACCAGATTTCACAATTAATCCTAACCTGTATTCATATGCAACTCGAGTGTCACATGTAAAAGGTGCATATGGATGATCAGTGTGTATAAAACACATGCATTAATATGGGGCCCATAAATATATTGGATTTCAAAATCTATAAAAAAAAATCAGTGAGATTGGAAGGTCAAATACCTGAATTAATCTAATCCTTCTCATTGATTCCAAATGCCCCATGGAATATAAATTTTGACCAAATACAATTCCATATCACCTAATCGCACCTTCCAAACAGGCCCTAAAGTCCTCTATTATACACTAGCACATCTATAGAGTAATCAGGACCATTTATCTGATGCTATTATGCGGATGGATCATTGCCCAAAGCTCTGAGAAATTTGACCACAGTAGCTGTCTGATTAGAGGGATGTGAGTGGATGATCCTAATCATTATTAGGAATTTCATTTAGCAGGACAATGCTTAATTCAAGCTTCCAAATCATTTCAATCATAGTTTTAAAACTGAAAAAAATAAATGATTGGACTCGATGTGTGTGCCAGCTTGACTCAAAGACTCAACTCGACTCCACTTACTATACTAATATATAGTTAACATAGTTAGAATTAGTATAAGTAATAAAATATATAAACATTCTCATTAAAGCTCTGGATGTCGAACTGCTTAATTGCTTCCCTTCCTCTCATAAAGGTGATGGGATTTTCCTCCTCAGGTGTAGAGGAGAAGATCGTGCAGCCTGGGTGTAGTCGAGTGCCTGATCGGTTTTGGTCGGGTGATTGAAATTCACCCGAATGACAGTTAAGTCACTAGACCGTTTTACAAACAGTCGGGCGCCCGATAGTCTGATGATCGAGTGCCCGATGCCTAGGTCGGGCGCCTAACCATGTTGGGACAGGCGTCCAAAATTTGGCAGGTTTTAATCTCGGACTCATTGGACGGTTTCATGGTTGGCCGAACACCCGATGGTCCACTGACCGAGCGCCCGACCATGCGCGGACTGCTATTCTGCAGTTTCCTGTTTTGGCTCTGTTTCTTCAGTTGCTCTATTTAAGAGGTTCCAAAACGAGATTAGAGTAGGCTAATAGGTTGTTTACACGTCCAAGGAGAGAGAGAGAGAGAGAGAGAGAGAGAGAGAGAGAGAGAGAGAGAGAGCTTGTTGGAAGATTAGGTTTTGCGTGTGAAGGTGATTCACGGTGCAATTGACGTCTCGGCTCTTCAACATCCTCATACTCGATGAGATCTCTCAGTTTCTAATTCCCTTATTGTTTAACCATCTTTGTGTGGGTGAAGAATGTGTGATCTAAGCGGTTTGTGCTTGTGATCGGTTGTAACAGTTCTCTTTTATAGTGAATTGTTGGTCTGGACTAGGTTCCATAGTTTTTACCTCTTTGAGGGTTTTCCACGTAAAAATCTCTTATGTCGTGTGGTTTATGATTTGATTTAGTTAGTTGTTTTATCATATCTCATAATTCAAGTAATTTGGGGGGCAAGATCCTAACATTTTATGAAACGCACCCAACAAGAGGTGATGGACTCTCATTTCCATTTTATTACTACTCACACTCTGAACAAAGTGACTTGGTTCCGAGTTGTCGTGACTCAACCAAGTGGTGCCAACTCAACAAGTTTTCCCAAGTTGGGATCGAGTCAGACCCAGGACTGAGTTTCCCAGTGACTCAGCTTGAAATATCGCCAAGTCAAGTTGACTCAGCCATCAATAAAATTGGCTTGCAATTTGAAATAACCTATTTTCCAAAGTCCACTGCATACATGCTTCACTTATATATCATTGTTTCTCTGCAAGCAAGTGCTCTAATTTCTACTGCTCCTTAATTTTCAATCTCAAAGTGCTTTAATTTCTACAGCTTCATTTTCAATCTCTCTATTATATTGTTACATCTTACCTGCAGGTACCATGAGGGTTGTCACAAGTGTAGGTGCCTTGCAAAGATTAAGAGGCCATTTTGTAGTAACAAAGGTTCAATCTTGAGTCAGGTTTGTTTGGATCAAGACCTTGTTCACGCACTATAGACCCTTAATCTTTACCAAGATACCATAAGCTCATAAACACATCATGTTCGAAATCTCTTCTCAAAATTGATTTCAAAAATATGAAAAAAAAAAAAAAAAACTTGAGAGAAAAACCAAGCCTTACATCAATCAACCATCCTATTTGCATTTACCGTCGAAGATGTCAATCCACTTGCATGTAACTGGTTTTGTACCTCTTCGTATTAACTAAAAGGTAAAATCTCTTCTGACACTAAGGGGGCATTTGGATTGTAAGTTAATTAAGATAAGCCACTTATGCCTCAAGTAGCTTATCTTGATTTCTACTTATTAAACTGAAGTGATTAACTTTAAATAAAAAAGTTACTTATAAGTGATCATAAACCAAACTTACTCATCTCAAATAAGTTACTTATCTATTTCTGTTAGTCCAAAAAGTAACTTATTAGGTGGTATCCGAACGGGCCCTAAAATGCGATCATTTTGTGCTCCATTTTGAACTTATCCCTAAAAAGACTGTGTTCTTACACCTATTGGCTTTTATCTTTCTTTCTTTTCTTTTCTTTTTTTTATATATTTTTTCTTTTTGCTTCCAGTTGTCCATTAATCAGATCCTTTCAAAGAGATCAACTTAGCTCTGATACCGTTCGTAGAGTTCTTCATCCTTAATTATTGACTAGATAAACTTGTGAAAACGTAATGCAAAGGCATAAGACTCACACTAGCAACCTTCTGTCCCCAAATGAATTTAGAGTACATTTGGGTGCACCTCAAATTGGATATCCACTACAATACAAGAGACATCCATTCGACGGTACACCTGTTTGTGTCTGTTGGTGTGCGAGCACATTATCTACATCTACAGAATGCCAGATGCCCACCCCAACCAACAACCAAATACCCAATGGAAAAATCAAAGTCAGAGAGCAACCCATTTGCCGAAAAAGGCAAAATTAACGAAACACATGTACCCTTATGAAATAGGTGCAGCATGTCGAGTAACGTCTTCATGGCGCAGAATAAAAACCTCCCCGAAAAATATTTAATATCCAATAGCACTCATATTGTAGCCAAGAGTACATACATTTTGATCAATTGGCGCAGGTGACACCCACATTGGGATCGTTCGCCCTTCTTTGTGCCGTATATTCTTTACAAATCAACATACACATCCGGCGGACTGTGGAATGGAGTAATGTGGAAGAAAAAATCCAAAACACCTACTGAAAAGGAGATGAAATGGCACGCATATGTGACAGGAATACATGCATTATGTTCATGGGATGACAGCCACATTGAGATGGTACGTTCGTTACTTGCTTTGTGTACCATATTCTGCATTTTGGTCATGGGATGACAGCTACATTCTTGCTTTGTGTCACATATTCCTTACTAGTCAATGTACACATCCCACGGACGCCCACTCTTTAAAGTAGTGAAAAAATCCAAAACTTCATTTCGAAGCTGGTGGTCCAAAGGACAGCAAGTGCTCCTACTATCTATATGTGTTGACTCTAAGGAAGCTCCTATGCTTAGGAGACACTTCAATGAGGGACCAGACCATGTGGTGGGAGATATCTCTCGAAAGATGATTTTCTCCACTACCTCTTTTTATGCTCTAACTACTGTTTTTTCCACTAAGTTTTTCATCTTTACGTGGAATAGACTGTTGGGGGTGAATTACGTGGCGCATTTCATTTCGGGTGTTATCTTCGTCCGTACTTCCTCTCTATCTTTAACACCTGCAGGATGGGTGGTCTCTACTAGGGGTTGCCAACTGTCCCACATAGACTAGTCCATGGCCACTTGAGTCGTACTCATGACCTGGTCTGATGTGGAAATCGAGGGGTTGATCCAGTGGTGGGCTGCACTTAGTCGTTCAGTGGTCCAAAAATCGTGTTCCTTGAACCATCCCATATGATAATTTGTGTAAGTGTGAGGCATGCGACACTTTCAGGCCACTATATGGGGCCCAAAAAAATGAACGGCCCGGATCTTATCCAGGGGGTGCCACATTGGCTTAAGTAGTGGGGTCCAAATTCAAATCCACCATGAAGTATTTGACTTCGACAAGCAAAACGACTTACCATGTAACAAGTACTGGGTCAAAACAGCACTACTCAAGAGTCGGAAACGTATTGGAAGGGACCCCTCCAGTAACCACCTCATCGATGCTGGAAAAGATGTGGGACCTACCATGATGTATTTGCTTTATCCACGCCGTCCATCCATTTTGAAAGCTCATTTTATCGGATGAGTACAAAAATGAGGATGATCCAAATTTCATGTGGACCACACTATAGGAAACAGTAGTCATTGAACGTCGACCATTAAAAACTTTTTGGGCGCCACAAAAGTTTGGATCAAGATGATTTTTGTGTTTCCCATTCATCTAGTTGTGTATGACTTAATCAAAAGTATGGATGGAAAATAAACATTACAGTAAGATCTAGAAATACTTTAATGGTGGGTGTTCAATCATCACTGTTTCCTGTGGTGTGGTCCATCTGAGATTTGGGTCTGCATCCTTTTTGGATCCCTATCCTAAAATGATCTGAGGAAATGGATGGACGGAGTGGATAAAAAAATACATCATGGTGGGGTCCACATAGCTTTTCCAGCACCAACCTGTAACCATAAGTACCTCCAAATCCCTTTCCTGAGGTTGGTTTTGACTAAGTCCATGTGCTATTGGTGAGATGGAATTATTTCAGTTAATACAATCTGCTTTTTCAATAAATAAATAAATAAACACTAAACACTAAGGTGGACCACAGAAGCGGCATCTAGCATCAACTTTCGCTCAAGTTGCAGTTGTTAGATTAGGATAACGAAACCGTAATGATATCGGCGGTTGGCAGTATCATTCTCAGATGGAATTTGAAGGTTGTTTTTTCAACAACTCTCTTAAAACACCATTAGAATGATAATACTCATTGCATGGGATCGAGGGTGTCGGTTGTTTGGGTTTTCTGACACAGTCCCCCTCACGATTTGAATGGTTGGCAATCTCTCTCTCTATCTAGATCTCTCTCCCAACAACCATTGCTTGACACTGGTAGAGATGTGACGGTGGATATGGTGTTGTGTCACCTGCATGTGCATCACATAACATTTTTTTTTATGGGGTATTGAGTGTGCCGACGTGTGCGGTCCCATCTTCTTACGGTGATATGATAAAAACCCATGATGTCATTGTCGATAGACAGGGCTAACGGAAGTGGGGTTTTAGAGCGGAATTATCTATCTTTTTAGCATGTGAGTTGATTCCTTAATCAGCTTATTACATAACTAACGGCACATGAGTGGTCCCATGGTCTCAAAGAGATTCTTTAATCAGCTCATTACATAACTAACGGCACATGTGTGGTCCCATGGACTCAGAGAGAGCACATACACGTACACACATTTGTGTAGGTGGATAAAGAGCACTGCCGATCCTACAAACACGCATGTAAAGTGTCCGGCTACACGTTACAACGTTGGTTCCTCATCTATGTGGACCAATCAAAATATATGTAGAGGCTCGCATAGGATTGGGATTTTACACTAGGGGAGTTATTTGATACTCTATTTATTACGGAACTATACCTACATATATTCGATGCCCGCATCGCAATATTACAAAAGGAAGTATAAAAAATAAAAATTTTAAAAATCAAATTAAAGTAAAATATAAGAACTATAGAAATTTACGTGGTTTAACAATATGCCTAATCTACAGGACAATAATATAGAGCTTTTTTCTTTACTAAAAAAAGAAAAATTGAAAGCACAAGGCTTTATCTCTTACTCCCACTCTTTCATTGCACACGACATCTCTCACTAAAAAATCCTCCAAAAAAAAATTCTTTCTACTTGTTATCTCCCTTGCATTGTCCACACCATAAGAGAGTAAAAGCTTAAAACCTAGTGAAACTAGGTTAGGCATCATCGTACATGAGAGAGAAAGAAAATGTCTCCTATTAGGAGATGCTACATCACTACTCAATATTTTTTCACTTGAAGAATAGTTTTTCTAATAGCAGGAAAAAATACTCCTGGTAATAGCTACCCAAACGACATCAATCACTACATAATATTAAGCTTCAGAAAAGTCGTATTCCAAACAAACTTCTCGTTGACAATACGTTTCATCATCATATCTGCTATCTTGTTATTGGTGTGAATCTTCAACAATGACATCGCACCTTTAGATATAACCTCACAAACATAATAATGCTCCCACATCTGTGTTTGGACCTCGCATATGATATACTTGATTCTTAGCCATGCAAAAGCCTTTGACTATTAGAATAGACACAAATCTTCTTCTATTCTTGTAGACACCCTACCCAGAATGAGAATGACTACTTTCATAACTTCAAGTGGACTTCAAAAACAGTCTTCAATTCCAAGCGGGTCGCATGAAAGGAAACCTCGAAACTGACTAATGGCCTTGATTGACGAAACTAGAACTCAACATACCAAATCTTAGAAGATCCTCCTAAACCTGTCGTATACCTCTACACCTAACACAATGCACCCACAAGAGGATAAAATAGAGGGACGGTCTTAAAATGAGCATTAGCCCTAAAAGGTATTTTCACGGCATCAGAAAGGTGCACTTATCACTAAAAGTGTACTTATCAAAAGTAGTTTGCCACCCAAATCGGCAACCATAATATGATAGTTGGTTGAGTTTATATATAGCAGTTAATGCTTTGACCTCAGGGAATGGAGGGAAGGATACATATGTAGAGGTTCCAGAGATTCCAAAAAATCCCATAACAATATTGATACGCCACCTAACCCAGGCAAAAGAAAAGAGACAAAAAAAAAAAAAGACAACAGAAGAAGCTACTAAATTTCAAAATAGCTTAGGATCGAACATATCTGATAATCTCTTTTGCAAAAAAAATGGTCTGGTCTCCTATTTCTCTTCTCATATTTCATATGATATTCCACTCTCTACATATCCCCCTCCATTTAAATTTACAATTTTTTTTAAAATTTTCTTTACCTTTCTTTACAATCTACCTTGAGCTATCAACTCTGTGAAGCAAGGCCTCTTTGTTCTTTTTACAACCTGCCCCGAGCCATCGGTTTTACGAGGCAAGGCTAGATTGCATTTTTTTATAACTTGCCCTGAGTCATTAGCTCTATGAAGCAGTGCTAGATTGACTTTTCTTCTTTACAGCTTGCCCTAAGCCATCGATTTTGTGAAGAAGGCCCGAATGTTTTTCTTTATAGCATGCCATGATCCATTGGCTCTATAAAGCAAGGTTAGAAGTAAGTTGCTGGAATTTTATCGAGTTCCTAAAAAACCCTAAAATCTCATAAAGTAAAAACCACACATAATGAAAGCAAAAAATGGTGTCTAACCCCTTTCTTTTCCATCATTAAGGCCCTTGCAATCCACAGGGCAGACCTTATCATAGGAGTCACTCGTTTAGAGAATCTCGTGATTCTCCAACCCCCTTTAATGATCATACAGTTTCTTGTCGAACATAGATCTCGAGCTTGATTGGCTAGCGACAACTCCACATCACACACAGTTTTCTGATCCAACATTATACCCTATTATTCATTAAGTAAATACCCATATAAAGTACCCAAAGAAAGAGAAGGTGGGACTACAACTACATATGCTGATTTAATCGTGCATGTAGAGGCAGAGCAGTTCATAGACCTAGCGACTCCACTGGAAATGTATAGTCTATAACCAATAGCCAAGGCACAACTTAAAACACAGGATTTTACAATTTTTTGGGGATTCCATAATTTCAGAACATTTACTTTCTAGTTTGACCTTTTAGCGTTTAATTTATATCGGTTACTTTTCACTCTTGTAAGATAATGGTCCCATATTTACTTTCATTAGTTACTTTTCATGCACACTGATCTCGCACATTATATTCCTATCATGAATTTTATTTTCTATTCATTCATTTCTCATTAACATAAAAATAACAAAAAACAGATGATAAGTACCTAATATTGTATAATTAACCCTGGTTGTTAAGGGCACTATCATTGTTTTTCTGGTTAATTATCTCTCATTAGGTTAATTTTCTGTCTTCAGGTCTTCAGGAGAGGTTGCGCAAGATTCAATCCAATCAGAGCATTTAAAGGCCCAAAAGAAAGCAAGATCAGGCGTGTTGGTAATCTTGAACCAAATCAAGCCATGGAGATCGAACCCTGGACTGTTTTAATGGTGGACATGAAAGACCGCATCACAGCGCCGCTCATTTGGAATTCTAGGCTGTGTATATTTGATGGTAATGATTTGGCGATCAAACAAGTTCGGATGATCAAGATTGGATGTCCACATGAAGGGTGAACCAAGCATCAAGCGACAAGTGGAGATGTTCATCTCAATTGTTCAACTCGATGTCCACTATCCATCAGATGTTGTCCACCACTGACTAGCAACAACATGAAAGTCCAACACATGCAGCGACCCAACTTGAGGACATCAGATCCTAGCTGTTGATCAACTCCACATGGCCCATCTTCAACGGTCCGTCCAGATGCCAGCATCCCTGATCACCAGCAACTTCCACCATACACCATCTTCACCTTCCATCAAGGTGGACCCTAGGAGATTAATGAAGGCTAATAATGATCCAAGCCCATCAGGATGATTTAGGGCTCAAAAGTAATCAAGATCAATCGTGTTGACGATCTTGAGGAAAATCAGGCCATAAAGATCAGAGACTGGACCATGCTCTATGGTGGATCCGAAGTCTCAGAAGATCTCATCTGGATCACGCAATTTGGAGATCCAGGATATGCATGCCTGAATGGTTAGGATTGAGCAATCACATATGTTGAGAGGTCCACATGCTCTGCACATTGAAAGCATGTTATGTTCACACGATTGGGCGACCACATGAGCACGTGTGCGTGCAGCAAGACAGTTCATCAGCGACCCCATCATCCTCACCATGCACATGTAACCAGCTGCATCCAAGGGACTGTAATCAGCCATGTGAAAGATCTCAAAAGTATCAGTCGACGGCCCCATGTCTGGCAATGGACATCCCTAAGCTGGTGGACCCCACTCTCTTCAGCAGACCAGCTATGGTAGCCACATCCATCCAGTCGTTAGCTGCATCAAATGCCAGCCGTCCATCTCCAGACATGCTGAAATCTCAGCACGCCCCACCATTTGACGGCCAGCAATGGCTGGACTCTCTTCCTCCTGCCTCATCACCATCCAATTGTTGGACTGCACCATCTCTTCACCCAGTTGAATGAGCCCTCAACATCCACACATGCAACAGAGGGTGGACGCCCATCATTCAGCAACAGTTCTTCCATGTCAGCTCCAACACGTGCCAACTCATCCTGCAGAGGACGTCTCCAACAGCAGCAATGGAGGAGATCTTCCACCGTCCATGAACAACAGCGATGGAGATGATCTCTCCAACATCCAGCAAGGTGTTTCCCCTTGCACGTGCATCAACGGCTACAAACACCCAGCATAGGCAGCAGCCGTTCATCAGCTCCAAAATTCAGCAGATCCACCACCGTCCAAACCATCATCCAGCAAGGTGGGCTGCACCATCAATGCCAGCAACTGGAGAAGCTCCATCACATGAAGCAAGAGAGAATCTCTCTCTCTCTCTCTCTCTCTCTCTCTCTCTCTCTCTTCTTTTCCAACACATGTGTAAGGCTATCATGCCACCTCATCATCCAAGCCTCACTCCATTCCCAAACCTCCAAAAAAATCTGCTTTGGGTTTGGAGTGCCACCTAGGCTTGGAGTTCTTTTCTTACCACATGTCCATCCAAGCCTAACTCCAAGCCCGAACCTAAAAGAAAAGTTTGCTTTGGGCACTCCAAGCCTAACTCCAAGCCCAAACCTAAATAAAAATCTGCTTTGGGTTTGGAGTGCCACCTAGGATTGGGAGGAGGCTTGGGAGCCTCTCAAAAGTCTATAAAAGGAGGCCTCTCCTCCTCATCTCATCCATCCCTCAAATCTAATTCTCTACAACTCCTCCCTTCTCTTCTTTAGTTTTCTTTTTTTCTTTTGTAGTGTAGAGTAGTTTTCTCCTTTGTAGAGAATTTAGTCTTCCATTGTAGCATGGTTGGCTAAACCTCTAGCTAAGGCTAGGGGTGAAGCCTTTGAAGAAATTTGCAAGCTATGGTTCTTTTGGTTCAACATTGTGTGGTGTAAATGTTGGAGTTCTCTTTGGTTGATTAGTTTGGTTATCCACCTCGGCGGACGCTATTGTTGTGCAAGCCCCTTGATCCATCGTCGACTCCGGGCACGTTGGATGCTTGAGATCTCTTGCACACCAATTAGCTAGTTCTTGATCGATAAAGTCCCTTGATCCATCGTCGACTCCGGGCACGTTGGATGCTTTGGATTCCCTACGGTCATCAAGCTAGTGCAAGTAAAGTCATCGATCTGTAAAATCCCTTGATCCATTGTAGACTCTGAGCACATTGGATGCTTTGGATTCCCTGCGATCGATAGACGAGATCTTAGCGGTTGGATTGGTCAATCAAAGCCTCCTATCTTGTAAGTATGCATTTGATCGTATGAATTATGATCTTATCGGTTGACTTGTTGGCAAAGTTATTGATCTGTACAATTCCTTGATCCATTGTCGACTCCGGGCACAGTGGATGCTTGGAATTCCCTGCGATCAACTAACAAGTGCTTTATGGTCAAATCAATCAGTTCAGATCACCATCTTTTATGAAATATGCAGTGGTTTAACTGTTTCATCTTCCGATTAGAATGAATCTTTATTCGATTCCAGTCGAGTTATAGTTGGACCAATGAATCAAATCTTGTGAATGAATCAAAGGTGGATCCCTGATGCCTTTGTCCCTTTTCTATTTTTGTCTTTCACCACACACAACTTGCTCCACTCTTGTGAATTAAACCAGATTTCATCTCACTCACCTAAAATAATTCCTCTAAGTGTTCTTAACCCCAATCCCTGTGGATCGACCTCGGTCTTACCGAGTATTTTACTACTTCGCTACCTGCACTTGGGTGTGCAATCTTCGGGTTGTAGTAACAGAAAAGTAAAAGAAGAGAGAGAAGAGAGTCGAAGGACAAAAGCTGATTAATTAGTAGAAAGTTGAAGGCCACTTTATCACCAATAGGCCCAAAACTCGTATATGAGTTCATCGCCCCTTCGAAATTCACCTCTACCAATCATGGCATCATCTTAACCTGACCCTAAATTTCCATGTCTACCCAAGATGAGCTCCTTGCTTCTCTGTCTCCCCTAAGTTCACTCAAAATCTCAATGGCTCAACCCGTATCCTCACCTTCCATGATCGATATGGCCCTCATCTTAAAAAGAGTAGAAGCTCATTATTTTTTTTTCCAAATTGGGCCATCTTAATAGTTCAGAAAGCACCATCACAGCTATCAAGCGCTTCGGTCAATCTATGAATCCAGAATCCATGTTTGCCTACAGTCAATCTACTTTAGTGGATTCCCCCTAACGAGAACCGAGCTCAATTCAATAACCTTCCATGGCATAGAATCAATTTTCAAGATTTACTCCCCCTAAAGGGAGCTATAGATAGGTTTTGCCATATACCCCTTACAGGAGCCAGTTTTAAGTCCAGCATCCTCCCCTTAATGGGAATCAGTCTTAATTTTAGTAACTACATTCTATTTATCTACATTTCAGTCAATTCCAATAGCCTCTCGCCCCCAAACAGGAGACTAATTTTGATTCTAGCCAACCTCATTATTTACTTTCTATCAACTAATTTCAAAACTTATATTTTAGTATAAATGTATATTCCAATAATAAACATCCTCGTGGCTAGGGTTTCCTTTCAATTATATCCTCTCTAATTCTAATCTAACAAACTTTCCCTAACGGGAGTAACAACCAGGTTTAGCCTCTTACCCCCCCCCCCCCCCCCCCCCCCCAACAACAACAACAACAACAACAACAACAGTAGGAGACAATTTTAATTTCAACCAACAACACTCTAATCAACCTCAACATTTACCTTTCATCAACTAATTTCAATACTTACAATTTAGTAGAAATGTACATTTCAGTAATCAGCATCCCTCTTACTAGGGTTTCCTTCTAGTCATATCCTCTCTTAATTATAATCCAATAAACTCTTCATAACGAGAGTAACAGCCACGTTTATCAGGGCCATAATATTGTCTTGATCTCCAACCATAATATGCAATAAGTGCCGCATCTGCTTCAGTTTGATGGTTGGAAATCAAGACAATATTATGGCCCTACATATTTCAGCACATAAGCATTAATCATTTCTTTTGGACTACTGATAAATATGGTGGAAAAGAATAAAAACATTAACTCAAAAACCAGGTAAGAGATTTAATTGAGGAAATTCAAAGAAGGGAGATGCGAAAGATAGTGCAAAGGAGCTTCATCAGACCAGTCAGGATTCTTTCCCACTCCACAGCACCATTTGCCCAACACAGCATATAGCACATGTCACACATTATTAAAGACAATCTGAACTATATGGCGATTGGTGGAAAATAATGAGCAGCTATTTCAGCATTAAAATCAAACAAGGCATGTACACCCTTCTAACATAGTGTCACTTTCAATATAGAGCATCAAACAATTTTAAGAGATGTGGAGTTAATTTCTATGATTTAATAACGCTATAAAATATCCACTTGGTAGGATCCGCAAAGTGAAATATCCACTTAAAACTTTCAACAATACAGACATAAAGAAGAGTGAAATGGTTAAAATAAAATTCATTGTTGTGTACTAAATCCCATGATGTCTTGCAAAGAACATATCTCTCAGTATATTCTTACAAAGAATATTTCTAATTTTCGTCATGGTTTGGAATGCTATCTCCCTCACTCTTCAAAAGGAAACTCTAGCAATGTATATGAAGTATAGGTGGAACCCACATGATGTGCGGTCTAGATCCATAATTGGACCTTTTTGTCAAAATAATGAATTGGACCATTCATTTGCAAGCCATTGATTTGGTTTCACTTAATTTAAAAAAAAAAATGTTGAGGGTAAAATAAGTAATAGATGAAATATATATCCATGAATGCATGATCCAGATTGATAATTTGACTTTTTCATGAAAAGCATGCTTTGAATATGTTCTTCCAGAGTAATTACAGCGCCCAAACAGTATCTATTTCTTTTTATCTTTTCTTGATCGGTGAGTTTCAAAACCATAATTACCATGACTTTGGTATGGATAAACGTGTCTAAATATCAGCTATAAGTAAAAATGTTTTGGTAGGACATGGTAGCAAGACACCAAGAGGTACATCAGTCTCTTAAAAATAAAGTGATAATTAAATTAAACAAAAACCACAAGATACAAATAGTAAGAAAAAAAGGAATGAGAAACATGTGTATGGGATTTATTATGAGATGTATTATAGTAATGCTTGATTGAAATAAACATTTTTTTTGTTGAAAAAATCCAAGTACTTTTCATGTCAAATGATTCATCCATTTGTTGAAAATGAAAAATTACAACCGATGGTATACATATAATAAGGCCTGATTGGATTGTTATGTTCATCTATGAGGGAGATGTATGGGGCATTGCATGAAGATCACTGGGAGCAAGATTTCGAACGATCCACTCATTAGGTGAGCCACACATTCACGTTGATTCATACCATCAACTTCCCATTGATTTCGATTGTGTAGCCCGCCTAAAGAATGGACGGGATCCTCCCAAGTTGAACATTATGATGCGGCCCACTATTTTCAAGGCTTGGATGTTATTAAGGGTGAAAATGGGCTGGGTATCTTGGTGACCCAATGAACCTGACAAGCCCTAATCTGTACCTCTCCTTCAAAAAGTGTATCTGCTAATTCGATTCTGCAAAACGATTCGGGCGATGGGAGATTTGATAAGTTGAGATGGTAGCCGTGCAATTTTTGATAACATGATGTTTTGTAGGATGAAGATGAGAAAAGCTAAGGTATTGCACAAGAGAGAGAGAGAGAGAGAGAGATAGAGAGAGAGAGAGAGAGAGAGAGAGAGATTTGGCGGAAACCTACGCAGGAAGAGAGATTTGGGGGATTTTTGCGGGGGGGATGTTTTGGAGGGTGGGGTGAGGGCGAATCGGCTTCCACTGCGTGATGTGCATAATAAATAGTGGGGCCCATAGAGATGTACGTAACAAATCCACTCCGTCCATCTGTTTTGGAAGATCACAATAGGACATTATTCTAAAAATCATGCAGATCCAAAACTATTATGGGCCATATCATAGTAAATAGTGGAGATTGAATGTCTAATGATGATAGAAGTTTTGTATCAAGATGATTTTTGTTCTTATAGTTTATTTGAGTGTTATTAATTTTATGAACATTTTGGATGGCTTATAAACACCATAGTCATCTTTAGAAAGGTTTCAAAGGTGGATGTTGCTGCTCCCACTGTTTTGTTGGTGTAGCCCACTTACCTTTTGTATCTTCCTGATTTTTATAACCTGCTCTACTGTGGTCTTTCAAAATAGATGGACGGAGCGGATTTCTCACAGACATCTATGTGAACCCCATACAGCTCTGGTCCACCTTAGTTTTGGATATGCTTCAATTTTGGTTTCAACCCCTTAAATGATTTGGAAAAGCTAATGGACGGTGTAGATAAACTACATACATTTACAATGAGCCCAACTGAGTTTACTCAGTAGGATAAGAGCATACTGAGTAACTCAGACGCAAACCAATTTCGCCAGCTGAAGGGCGCGGCTTCGCTGGATCCCCAGATCCACCGACGTGCATGGATCCCTAACCGTGGTGTCCCATATGTGATGTGTGTGTCTTACATCTACACCATCCATCCATTTGGAAAACTAATTTTAGAGCATGATCCAAAAAATGAAGTGGATCCAAATCTTAGTTGGACCATAATATAGTAAACAATGTTACTCAATTATTTTAAAAATCTCATGAGCTATAAAAGTTTTGGATCAAGCTGATATTTGTATGGTCTCTTCATCTAGGACCTTGTCAACAAGTTGGATGGAAAATAAACATTCCTAGGCCCCCATGAGGTTTTTAATGGTGGGGATTCACTCGCTACTATTTCATGTGATATGGTCCAATTAAGATTTAGATCGACTTCATTTTTGGGATCATGCCCTGAAATGAGCTTTCAAAATGCATGACTATTGTACATGTAAGGCACATACATCACAGTGGCCCCACAGTTGGGACCCACTATTATGAATGTGGATCCACACCATCTATCCATTTGGAGAGATCATTTTAAGCTATGATCCAAAGAATGAAGGTAGATCCAAAGCTCAAGTAGACTCCACCACAGAAAACAATGGGGATTGAATGCCTACTATTAAAAACTTCTGAGGGCCACAAGTTTCCAATCAAGTTGATATTTGTGTTTTCCCTTCTTCCATGTCTGTGTTAACTTGTGAACAGGTTGGATCTAAAATAAATATCATGGTGGGCCCTAGTAAGATTTCAACGGTGGATGCCATTGTTTCCACTATTTTCTGAGGTGGGGTCCACTTGAGCTTTGGATCTGCCTCATTCTTTGGATTGTGCCCTAAAATGATCTCTTAAAATTGATGGACGGTTCGGATATAACTCATACATCATAGTGGGCCCAAAGAACTAGGACTTCACTTCAGTAGCGAGAGTAGCTAATCCGCGTCCCCAGCGAAGGCTTTAGCAAAAGAAATCGGATTGGTAACTTACTATGCAATCCACTTCCTTGGTGGAAATCCCATCCTTTGTGGATGTGGATTAGCTAGGACGCGGATTGGCTAGTGACCCTGCGTGGGCCCCCCTCACCCTACGTGGCTCCACCCATGCTTATGATATTCTCGCTTAGATCCGCGCCCGTTTTAAAGGATCTATGTTTTTTTGTGAGGATTTCCATGACGGATGGAAATTATATTTAACAGTGATTTTAACACGTGATTAAATGTGAACTTAACAGCATTTTATAAGCATTTTTAACAGCTGATTAAACACGTTGTGGTATGTAAGATATATTGCAACATTCGTCCGTACGTTGTAAATTAATTTTAACAGCTTTTTCTAACAGTTGTAAATTCATTTTCACAGTGTTTTTTTATCGTTGTGAATTCCTTTTGACAGCATTTCCTGACCGTTGTGGTATGTAGCACATATTATAACAATCGTCTGCACGTTGTAACTTACTTTTAATAGCGTTTTCCGATCGTTGTAAATTCCTTTTAACAACGTTTTTTACCGCTGTAAATTTCAATTCACAACGTTTTTCGATTGCTGTGAAAAAATGGCTCAATTACAACTTTCAATTGGCGGCATTTTTAGAGCAACGCGATAAATTGTACTTTTAACAATGTGCATTAGACGAATGTAGTTAAAATGATGTTATAAAAACTCATATTTGTTGTAGTGTAAACTCTGTTCGGGTGTTGATTTTTGTTACCATTATTAGGGATTAGCCTTTTCATCAGTTAGATGTCAAGAATACATTCCTTTGTATAAAAAAAACTTAGCTGAGGAGGTCTACATGGAGCAACTTCTCTACTTTGTTGCTCATGGGGAGATTAATTAGGACAGTATGTCGACTTCAAAAAGAAATTTATATCTTAAAGCAATCCCCAAGGGCATGGTTTGACAAGTTTAATTAATAAGGTGTTACTAACTTACGGCTTCTTTCAGAATAAGGTTGATCATTCAATTTTCATGAAGCATAGTGATAAGGGGCTTTTTTTTTTCTATAAAATCTAACATCCTAGCCTTTGCAAAGATGATGGTTTTAAGTGAGTTAAAGGTCCTAGAGTGTCCCAATACTTCCAAATACTCCTAGGTTTTCACCCATTGAGATTTATGCCCTCTTCTAAGTGTTTCATCACTTATGAGCATTCAAATGCTCCATTTATAGAAGAACATGACATCTCACATTCTCTAGAGGTTAGAACGAATCCAATAAGTAGATCGTTTGTCTAAACAATCTCTTAAATGACCATCCTTGTGAATCCCTACTAGAAACTCAATCCTATTATTAGTTGTAAGAGATTCAACAACTTCCATCACCTTGATCACCTCAAAAGAGCATTGTATGTAAGGTGTTTGATTGTGGAGTTGAACCATTTGCTTCAAAGATCGGAGGAGCAACGAGAAACTAATTCAAGGCACGGGAGAGCATTGAAGATGTATCTCGAGAAGGCGTGTCAACGAGGATCAATCCAATATGGTTGTTAATTTAGAGTTCATACACTCTTTCCTTATGTAGGATTGAGTGTAAGAGTTTATAACCCAAACTCGATAGGTTCTTGTGTAGGACCTTGACTCTTGTGTAGGGTTTAAATCAAAGTCTCCAAGGGGAGCGACTAGACATGAGTGTGTACATGTTAGTCTCCAAGAGGAGCCTCCGGCAGGAGTAAATATATGTTCACAACTCTAAGTGCAGGGTCATGATGTAGTAATGACTCGGTGAGACTAATATCAATCCAAGGGAAGGATTTAGGTTCAAAGACTTAAAGGTTATTTAAAGTCTTAAATTGAACTAAACTAAAATAAAATTAAATTGTAAAGGAAAATCAATAAAATAAATAAGTATTAGGGTTTTTAAGGATCCACTTCTAGTTATATACAACGTCTAATTCACTTGATTCAATTAGATAACTCAATTGGAATCGAAGTCATATACTATTTAAACGGATGATAAAGCGGTTAATTTATAATTAAATAAATCAAAATAGATATAAACTTCAATTGAATTGATTTCCACATGAAGCACCAAGTTACTAATCGTAGGAAATCCATAGCATTTAACGTATCCTTAGATCACGATGAATTAATAAATTTTACGGATCAATCCCTTACAAAAAGATTAAGAAAATAATAGCAACCTTCTTACCGGAGTCAACAATGGATTAAAGTAAACTAAAATTATCTCTTTATTCGAACCAAAATTAATAAATTGTTCAAAATTAAAATCCAAGACTTAAATCAAGCTTCACCTCTTAGCCCTAGCTAAGAGATTAGCCTAGCATGGCAAAATAAAAAAAAAATGAACTAAAAACTAAGAAAACTAGAAAAGAACTAAAAAATTCGGTGTAGAACCAGTGTAACGCCCCGAATTTTCGACTCTCGTGGACAACACGATCTGTCGAGTTTTGGGTGTTAACTCCTGTGTGTTAACATCATAATTCCATACACACATACTGTACATATATACATTCATGGTATTCAAGCAAAATGACGGAAAATAAATATCTTATTTCATAATTTTCTACTCTAAGTTCAAAAACAAACATAAAACATGCTTAACAAAATGTTCATTTAAATGTCCCCATAAAAGGAAACTTATTTCAAATTCAAAGAATTAATCTTTTCTCTATTAAAGCAATAAATAGATCATCATCAATCTACGTGAGCTTCTTCATCTGCCATTTGCTGCCACGAGCCTTCATATTCGTCACCTTGCAGATCAGGCTCACCTAATGGATCGTCACCTGCAATGTCTGGTGGTGTTTTAAACAAAACACCGTCCCAGAAGGACGTGAGTTGCTCGCGATCAACTCAGTAAGGATCACTAATTAAGACTATTACAATAATATCCAAACAATGCATATATCATACAAAACACACACAAAAAATATCTTGATTAATGCTATGCATGAAATACATACTCTGGTTCAGGCACCGTGACCAATGAGACGGGATCACTCCACTCTTCTCACCAGTCACTAGCAACCAGATGTTCTAGTTAGGACGGGATCACTCCACTCTTCCCATACACCAAAAACAATTAGTGAAACGGGCCCATGCACACTTTCACTGGCAACCGATGTATGCATGATTTAGTTTCACATTTAGTTAAGTAGCTTATCATCCAGCAGTTTTAGAGATGTCTTATCCTAAGGTCGCTCTACACCCCATCCATGGTCTGTCATGACGTAGAATAGCCGTTTCCTCTCAATAGGGGCCAACCACGAAAAGGCGTACACATCTTAGTCAAGATGAGACACATGACACCTCAAAACATTTGTATTTAACTTAAGAGTCCATTATTTACTTTCCCATAAATCTTTGGCACTTCGTTAATATCACAATCATGGTCTTGCCAAAATAAAGCTCATGGGTTTCTTACAAATCCATCAATTTCCATATATACAGTTATATTATCCATGGGGTAAGGGCTTCCCTTAGGACGACATCCATACATGCAACCATCCTCATACATGAATCCTAATCTCAATCTTTTACATGTGAAAAACATGTTGAAATATGATGCATACATAATCTCATATACACATGTGAACAAGCATTTTGAAGCATGTTACATACATATTCTCATATACACATACAAATAAATCATCATTCTTTCCTTAACCCTCATATTTGACATACAATCTATATAAAATGAAATTTCAGCAATTAATGTCAAATATATTCATCAAAACACGATTTCATAAAGGATTCACAATCATTCATGTTTTAAGTACATACCACAAACCACAACATCGAGACATAATTCGACCTATCATGCGATATTGCTGTAAATGGGCTTAAAAAGAAATCCTTACCTTAGAATTCGAATAATATGATTCATAAATAGTGTGCACCTCCTCTAGCTCCTAAACCTAGTATAATCGTGGAAATATGCAAATCAGGAATAGTTTCAACATAGTATGGACATCTAAGGTTGGGTTCACCATAAGGTTTAAATGTAGGCTGTCTATATGGGACAATATTAAAGAAGATGGAGCCTACCTCTTAGAATTCCGGGTGCCGGCTGAGTCGACTCGGTTTGGCTTGGTTCGACCCGGTTTGGCTCGAGATTTCTTCTCCTTTTCTCTTTCTTCTCCCTTTCTTCTTCCTTTCTCTTTCTTCTCCTTTCCTCCTCCTTCTCCTTCCCTGGACAGAGTCCAGCAACAGCCGTCCAGTGACGACTGACCGGCAGCAACCGTCCAGTGGCAGCCGGCCTCCTATCTCTCTCTCTCTCTCTCTCTCTCTCTCTCTCTCTCTCTCTCTCTCTCTCTCTCCTCACGGCCTCTCTTTCTCTCTCTGACGGCTTCTCTCTGTCTCTCTGACGATCATGGAGGCTGTGGAGAAGAAAAATAGGTTTTATACAGCTCGGATTAGGGTTCGGAGGAAGCTTCTAGGTTCCGGTTCCATACTTCACAAGGAAACGGCGATAGGAAGCTCGGATCTCTCTATACACCGGTCCCTTACGCATGAGGACCGTTCATATTGAAGGGAGGGTCCATAAGAAGGTTTGGGTGAAGTATGGACGGCCCATATAAGGCGGAGGTCCAGATCTTTGCGATTCTTTGATTTGGACGGTGGTTAGGAGCGGGCTACACAATCAAGTTTCGGTCGCCAAATTTATGATGGTTGGGTTTTGGTGGGGCACCGTCAAGATGGACGGTATGGATGCTGCACACGGGGCCCACATAGAGGACGGTGAGGATCACCTAAGTGGCAGCGGTCGTCCGCTGTTACAGAGAGTCGTGAAGAAGAAGAAGTTTTCTTTTTAAAAAAACATCTTATCTCGTGTGACACGTACACGGCCATTTATGGCTGCCCTCACAAGCGGGGTCCACTCCAAGTGGATCGGGATTCTTTGATCCGTCCAATATGTCGCAATCATCATTTTAACCACTGAAAACAAAATTGTGGCAGATCCGAGTTAAGGTGGGCCACTTATGATCAAATTTCTGATTAGGGCATTTACACAATGATCGGGGATCTGATTTTCGACGTGTATGGTTAATTTGTGTTAAATAGGCCATACACTAAGTTTAGGGTTAAAAATGATTGCGAAAAATGGGTTACTTAAATGGTGGGGTTTTATTAGTGGCATAAAAAAATACGGAAAAAATACGGAAAAAATACGGGGTGTTACAACCAGCGTGGCTGCTCCACCCTTGATTTCATCTCTCTCTCTCTCTCTCTCTCTCTCTCTCTCTCTCTCTCCTTAGATTGAAAAACGAGCTTAGAAGTCCTTTTATAAGCCTTAGAACTAACTTTGCACTGCCTTGGACGAGTCCCTAAAAAAAAACAAATCCTGCACTTACGTTAATTTTCGGGCATCAGGTCAACCGGTCAACCATAACCTTCGACCAGTTGAAATAACTCTTTTTAGTCAAGAGAGTTTCAGCCCAAATTCACCAATTTTAACCAATTTTTGACCTATCGAAGTTAAGCTTCGATCGGTCGAAATGGACAAAAACAACATAGTAAGGCCATTTATTAAATTCTCTAGATCTTTACTTCTGGCCCTACTGTTTTGCACTTTGATTTTTCTGGCCAATTCAGGCCTTTTAACTTCATTTCTTTAGGATTTTTCTTCATAATTCTTTTTTAAGCTTTAATTTCTTTCTTCTTAACATAAATTTGATCTTGTTCTTTAAATTATTCATTTCACATGAAACACACATAATTAAGACTAATTAATTTAATGTATATGATAAAATCGATGCTAAATAGGGGATAAATATGCGATATTTATCATAAATAACATATATCCTTGGATTAGGTCCTCTAGCGGTTGCTGTATAGTCGATAGAAAACCAACTTATTCTCTATAGGAGCGACTAACATGGGTGAGTACGTAGTCCACCAACACCAAGGGAAGAGTGTGGAAGCCGGGAGTGGAGTAGGGAAACTGAACCACTATACATGCTTGTGTTTGTGATTGTTATTTGAGCATATTTTTATTCATGCATTGTGAGTTTAATTGGTAAATTATATGAATGCTTGAATGAATTGAATGCTAGGCACTTGTTCATTATTCACACACAAGTTGTATTTTACTTCTTTTATAGACTAGTTGTTTAATTGTTGTATTAATTGTAGTCTATGGGATTGAACCCACTTGGCTTGAAAGCCTAAGTGTTAATTGCTTAACTAAGTTTGAATTAGTAAATTAATTTTAATTAGGCATACATTTTAAGTGGTCCTATTCACCTCCCTCTAGGACTTAGCCAATATTGTTCCTAATAGCTCTACCAAGCTTTCGCACACAAAGCACCTAAGTGTGAGCAATAGGTACAATTTCAAGTCTTTCATGAGAGGATAAAGTATATAGCAATTTACTGTCATTTTATCTGAGGGGAGATTGCGTCCAAGGAAATTAGCACATCTTATATTCAGTACAAATGATAGATGGCAGATATCCTCACTAAGGCCTTACTATGTGCACAATTTTCTCTTTTATATTTCAAGCTGGGCATGACAAATATCTATGCTCCAGCTTAAGGGAGAGTGTTGAAGTAGAAATCATTATATTTTTTGCTAGTCCTCGGAGTACCATATTAGACTTTGGCATTATTGATATGAGTAGAGAAGGGAGAAGAGATTTTTTCCCCCTAATGTCTCAATTAGTTTAATTAAATGTACAACATGGTAAAGCAATATACCTATTGTATGGAGCAACAACATAGAGCCTTTTGTTTTAGTAAAATAAGAAAAAATGAAGTATGACCCTTACAACTTCTTTACACCCATTTTTAGTGCCCTGACGTGGGCCAAAAAGAAGACGCCACGTGGAGACACTACATGTTGGGCACAATCAAAATCATACTCACACCTGAGAGAGATCTGCATCTGATTTTCTTCGGCATTACACATTTTATCATTATTGTGATGGTATAAACTCCTATCACGCCCTTTAAGAGGATGAATCACTGCATGCCACATGGTCATGATTAACGTGCTTATTAAATAACGTACGTGCTTAACATGACTACAAAAGACCTACTAAGTGAGCGTATCTTATCTCACAACTGGATATAATCTCATTTAAAAGGATAGCTCTTACAATCCTTCCAAATTTGGAAATTTCCCTAGAGACGATCGAAGAGCCCGCAATGATCCAGAAGATTTTGAATACCGAAAGGTCGAGTCGGTATACAAACCAACTTGGATCCGGTCACATGCTAGAATTACAAAAGGACGACTGAACTTATATCAGGTCCCATTCAACACGGCGATTAGAATAAAAAAAAATGAGAGATTTGATCTATCCAAATGATAAATCTCTATCCTGGGTCAAATTCGTCCAACACTCTAAGTCATCACTATTCAAAATGGTCAGATATAGGAGGTGGTTTGATCAGGATCGTCTAACACCTAGAAGTGGACAAGGTGGGCCATCAGGAGGCATTGGAAGACTACGTTTGATAAAGATCGGCATTTGAATTTTTTGGACTTTAGTTTGATTGCCTCCATCAAAGGAACTGATCTGGAGGCACAAGTCTTTAGTAGACCACGAACATTTCCACAAAGGATCAACTATGGAAAGAAGATCCGAGAAGCCAACGAACCTAGAGCCCTTTCTTTCCAAAGAAAACCATGATTTCCAAGGAAAAAATTATCTATCCGAAAGCTTCCATGAAGAATTCTGAAAGACCTAGCTAGAAGCTCAGTGAGGGGCTTTGTTAACATCAGATTTTATAACAGGATCCTCCGGACGTTCACCTTCGCTCTTACAGAGATTTCCCCCGCCAAACCTGAAAGAAGACAGACAGCAACTAAGGGTGGCTGGGATTCAGCCGTTAGCCCTCCGATGCTTAAGTCAGGCCAAAGCAAGAAGAAGAGTAACCAGGTCAAAACAGGGCAGGGATTGAATATTGTGTGTACCTTTCCCATAATGGAGTCGTCCCTTTATATAGATCTGAAGCGGTTCAATCTGTTACGCAAGATATCGAGATCCCGCTGATCTCGTGGGATAAGATCCTATCTTTAGAGACGAGGTCCAACCCAATAAATTATCTCAGCAATCACGTTCCTTGATGGCAGTCCCTTGAGATCCGGAACCACCAGAGAAGATAAGCCCAAAAACCGACCTATACGGGCTGCCAGTAGGCGTAGTAATAGCGCTGATTGCTCATGTTGAGTTGGAAGCCGTAGTTGGAGTCATAGCTGCCGAAAACGAAGGAGACGCCGAAAGAACGGAGACCATCACGCTGGATGTAACTCTGCTTGGAGCCGTCGAGGGATTTGGAGAAGCTGCTCGACGGGAATCGGGTGCTGGGACAACGAAGATCGTCCAAACCAAAAATAAAGACTCATGATTGCTCTGATTCGGGAGCTGCTCGTGTCAGGGCTGCTCGCATCCGGGAGATGCGACCCCTTCTGGCGAGCACGAGCCGATCTGCTCGCATCCGGGAGATGCGACCCCTTTTGGCTAGCACGAGCCGAGCTGCTCGCATCCGGGAGATGCGACCCCTTTGGCGAGCACGAACCGAGTTGCTCGCATCCGGGTGATGCGACCCCTTTGGCGAGCACGAACCGAGCTGCTCGCATCCAGGATGCGCGACCCCTTACCGCGAGCACGACCTGGACTCCTCGCATTCATATTGCCGCGATCCTTCACTTCTCGCCAGACTATATTTGCCTACAACAGATGCCCCCCAAACCCTTGGTATTGAGGAACTATGCCAAGGGTTTGCTAGTGCTGACAGCTGGGAGACAATCGCACATGATTTTTTTAACGTGCCTCCGCATTTATGATGGCCAGCTTTCGCGCAGCTTTTTCTGCCGCCAGAAATGAGGCGTCGGGTGCCACGTGCCTCCGTAATTAATGCTAGCGTCCATTCGTCTGGTGTGCCGGATGAGAAACTGCCGCGTGTCCAGCAAATCAGACGGGATGATTGCGTATAAATACCCGACTTAGAAAAAAATTCCTTCATTTTCGAATTTTCTGCTGCGGGGCTCTCTGCTTTTTCCTTCTTCCTTTGCTCCTGGTGCGAAAAACCTCTTCACAGAGGTAGTCTTTCTCCAACTTTCTCCCTTCATCTCTGCTCCCTTCATCTTTCTTTCTTACTTTTCTACTTGTGATGGCGGGATCCTCCGATGAAGAGATTGTTCCCTTGGGAGATCATACCCCTGATTCTTCCGAATCCAACAATGCCAGAGTGCCGGCTGGGAGATATTCTGCCTCCGGCTATTCTTCCATCTTGACAGAGGAGAGGCTCTCTAACCTTAGAGAAGCATATAGAGTCCCAGACTCTGTTTTATTTAGATTACCTAGGAGAGGGGAGACAGTCGATGCCCCACCACCAGGGTGTGTGGCTTTTTATGAATTTTTTTCAAAGTAGGCGTTCGTCTTCCCCTTCACCCTTTTATACGGAACTTCCTCCGTCTCTACAAGATTGCCCCGGGCCAATTAATAGTAAATGGCTGGCAGGTACTCCTGAGTGCTTTCGTCCTCTGGAAGCAAGCGGGTAACGAGGAGTTAACCGCTGAGGAATTTTTAAGGTTATTCCAGCTGAAGAAGGCGCCAGCTAGCGAGGGTTGGTAGTACCTATGCTTCTGGCACCGGAATAACTTTATTTTGGGGAACCCTTCTTCCAACTGCCCGGGATGGAGAAAGAAGTGGTTCTATGTCTCCGGCAACTGGGAGTCCGAAATGGGCTCCGACCCCAAAGGCCATAACGTTAATCGTCATTTTGGCGAAGGTGGGTCAAGTGCTTGTTTATTTGTCCGACAGAAACAATGGCTTTGCTACATCGACGATTTAATGAACCTTCTTTTTTGCTCGTAGGAATTCCAATTGGTGTGAAACCGAACCTGCAAGGAGGACTCAACGAGAAATTGGTTAGGGTCTATAAACTCGCTGCGACCGCACGTCACGTCAACGTCGCATTAGTGCCTCGTCATCTCTGTGCAGCGGGTCTCATCTTCCTAGAAGAGATGACGAATGTCAGAGACAAGAGAGGCGCACTGGGGGTACTTCCCCGTCTGAAGGGCACAGCCTCGAAGAGGCAAAAGAAGACTGCCGGGGGTCCTTCTAATGTGCCTGCTCCCGCAGAGGGGTCTGCTCGCAGACCTCAAGCCGCCTCGGGGGAGGTCGCTTCCACTTCTCGTACGACCGCGACCCCTCCGGTCAACGCG
Organism: Liriodendron chinense; assembly: GCA_003013855.2. Classification (NCBI taxonomy): domain Eukaryota; kingdom Viridiplantae; phylum Streptophyta; class Magnoliopsida; order Magnoliales; family Magnoliaceae; genus Liriodendron; species Liriodendron chinense. The sequence goes on along the minus strand of ML058469.1, from coordinate 11,098,993 downwards.
ACCCCTCTCTCCACCGTGCCCCCTCCAGCTGACCTACCTCGCCCGCCAATTATCGAGGTAGCCGACAACTCACCGAAAGGTGATCGGAGAGGGGGAGGCCTCCCTCAAAAGGGGGCTCCAAGCGAGCCTGCTGCTCGCGAGTCGCTGATGCCCGCCCCTAGCGCCGCGAGTGCTCGCGAGTCGGGTCCCAAGGAGATGGTCGTAGCCCAGGCTTCGGGCTCGGGAACTTTTGTCATTCCTCCACATTTGCTTCCAATATGCGAATTTATGTTTGACAAAATTTCCCCCAACTCCTTCGGAAGCCTCCCCGAACCAAGCCCCGAAGCCCTCTCCATCGACAACGGGGTGAGATTGTTGCAGGTAACTAACGCTGCACTATTTATATTTTTCGTCATTGATATGGTGGGTTACTTTAATTTATCTCCTCTCTCACACGCATTTCTTTTTATAGAGCTTGGATCTCACGCTTCGAGTCAGGCGTGACATCGAAGCAGCCCGCCGCAGCGTGGAGGATGCGGAGAAGAAGAAGAAGACAATGGAAGCTGAGGTCCAAGGGAGGGACCGCTTGGTGAAGGCCTTGGAGGTTCAAATTTCCAAGCTGGACGAAGAGAAGAAGATTCTCCTTGTCAAGATCCAATCCCTGACTGAGCACTTTCAGTCGGTGGACCTCCAACTCGCAAAGCTTCAAGAAATCCATACCAAGAGCGAGAAGGAGAAAGAAATTTTTCGCAAGGATAAGGTCCAGCTTGAAGAATGGCTCAAAGGCGCTCGGACCAAGCTCGAGGAGACCCAGAAGAAGCTCGAGGAGGCCCAGCAGCAACTTCACCAGTTGAAGGATGACTCCATCCACTGGGAAGAAGAGCGAGTGGCCCTCGTTCAAATGGTATCTGATGAGGGTCCTCGCGTAGTTCAGGAGTTCCGGACTTCTCAACTTTACGATGAGGAGCGATATGAAGCATATATCGCTGGTCGCGATTTCGCGGTCAGAGTCATGCAGCTGATCGCTCCAACTTTTAACGTTGAGGAGTTCGACAGAGTGCCATTCGAGGTTGCAGCTAAAGAACGGGCTGCCGCTGAGAACAAAGCCACCGGGGCAACAGATGCCGCTCCTGCTCCTGAGGCAGGTCCTGAAGCTAAAAGCCGCGAGCCTGCACAAGATGAGGATGACCGAGCTTGACCTTGGCAGCTTCCTATGTCATGTATTTTTTTTTTTTTTTTTACTTTTGAGAAGAAATCTGTAATGGTCTTGACCTTTTGGTCATTGTTTTAATAAACATTTATTCCTTCAATGTTGTGTATTCTCATCTTCCATTTTTGCTTTGTGTTGACCCCATCCTACTCATCCGAGGATGCTATCCTTTATTCGAGTAGGAGCTGAGCTGCTCGCATTAGGAGTATGACCCCTTAATTCGAGCACGAGTTGTGCTGCTCGTAGTGGGGTTACGAACTGCGCCACCTTAACTCGAGCACGAGCTGCGCTGCTCGCAGTAAGGGTACGGACTGCGACCCCTGAATTCGTGCACGAGTTGCTCTGCTCGCATTCTGGAAGTGCGATCTCTTTTACCAGTGCGAGCATCTAATTCATGAAAAGATGAATTAGACTCAATCCGGGGGTCGTGTGACCGTGTCCGCATTGGGATAGACTGATCTATCGATTGAGACTTTGATTCTACCAAGGGTAGAAGATTGGTTAAGAAAGCACGTATGCTCTCTTCGGGGCTGTTTTTAATCCATAAATGGAGAAGCAACCAATTAATAACAACTTCAATCCTACCAAGGGTAGGCAATTGGCCAAGAGAATGTGTATATTCTCTTTGGAGCTATTCGAGTCCAAATAAATGGAATAGCGACCAAAAGATATCTTCAACTTTATTCATAAAATGTTGTTATGAACTATATCAAATCTAGGGGAAGTATTGTAGCAAATGCTCCACGTGCCAAGGGCGACGCACGGGTCTACCCTGCATGTCTTCAAGATAATAGGTACCGGGTCGCACAATCCTAATAACCCGATAAGGGCCTTCCCAATTTGGATCCAGCGAACGAGAAGGGACTCTGAGCTTTTGTCTTAGGACCAAATCTCCAAGCTGGAAGGATCTAGGCCGCACCTTCGCATTTCGATAACGAGCAATACGTTGTTGATATGCTGCCGCTCGTACTTGGGAGGCGTTTCTACGTTCTTCCAAGAGGTCGAGATGAAGGCGAAGGTCTTCCTGATTACTCGCGGGGTCATATTGCTCGACCCGATACGAGGGCACTTGAATTTCCACTGGTACTACTGCGTCGACACCAAATGCTAAGGAAAAAGGGGTCTCACCCGTTGACGTACGAGTTGTAGTCCTATACGCCCATAATACTTCTGGTAGAAGTTCTGGCCATTCACCTTTGCATTCACCAAGCTTGGTTTTTAAATGGTGCTTAATGATTTTGTTTACTGCCTCGACCTGCCCATTCGCCTGAGGATGATATGGAGAAGTGCGAAGATTACATATCTTCCATTTGTCACAAAATTCATCAAAGGCCGCGTTGTCGAACTGCGTTCCATTGTCGGTAATTATGGTATGAGGGAGTCCGAAGCGGCATATGATATTTCTCCATATGAACTTGGTAGTTTGTTTCTCAGTAATCTTGGCTAATGGTTCTGCCTCGGCCCATTTGGTGAAGTAATCAACCGCTACAATCGCGAACTTATTTTGTCCCTTTCCCATGGGCAATGGTCCAATGATATCGACCCCCCACTGAGCGAAAGGCCAAGGGCTATCAACTGGAGTCATCCGTTCGGAAGGTACACGGGGTATAGGTGAATATCGCTGGCACTTGTCACATTTTTTAGAAAATTCAATTGCATCTGCTTTCATAGTGCGCCGATAATATCCTTGCCGCATTGCCTTATATGCTAGGGATCGCCCCCTGGGGTGATTACCACATGCCCCCTGGTGTACTTCGTCTAGAACTTGAAGTACTTCTTCTGGATGAAGACACCTTAAATAAGGCAAGGAGAAACTTTTTCGCAACAATATTCCGTCTTGCAAGGTGTACCTAGAAGCTCGAAGCCGAATTTGTCTTGCAGCTTTCTTATCGTCTGGTAGGTATCCGTCTCTGAGATAAAGGATGATGGGATCCATCCAGCATGGAGACGATTGTACCGATATTACTTGCTCAAGGGCCAATTGATCGATACTTAGGTTCTGACGATGCTCAATGGGGATCGAATGTGCTAGCTCAGATTCTGGTGCAGAAGCGAGCTTAGCCAGTGAGTCGGCAAGTTGGTTCTGCTCGCGAGGAATATGAATTATTTCATAAGTCTTCAGTTTTGCGAGCAGGATGAGTACACGAGACTTGTATAAGGCCATCCTTGCTTCTTTGGCTTCAAATTCACCAAGAACTTGGTTGACAATGAGCTGGGAGTTGCTATGAATCAACAGATTTTGAATTGCAAGGACGATGGCTAGTTCGAGGCCGACGATCAGGGCCTCATATTCTGCTTCATTATTTGAGATGTGAGAATCGAAACGTAGAGCATATTGGAAATGCGACCCGTTGGGAGCCACTAAAATAAGGCCCGCTCCGCTACCAGTGGCCCGCGACGACCCGTCCACGAAGAGTGACCAAGGAGGCTGGTCGCTGGTCATGGTATTATCATCAGGAGAATACGTGAATTCGGCGATGAAATCGGCTACGGCCTGGCCCTTTACCGCGGTCCTAGGGCAGAATGAGATATCGTGCTCGCTGATCTCGACTGCCCATTTAGTTAACCGTCCGGAAGCCTCAGGTTTTTGAAGGACTTGTCGTAGCGGATGATTCGTTGGTACTAAAATAGCGTGGGCCTGAAAGTATGGTCGCAGTTTTCGAGCTGCCGTGACTAAAGCTAGGGCCAGTTTCTCCATATCAGAATACCTAGTTTCTGCCTCAACCATTGCTCGACTGATATAATAAACGGGCCTCTGCACCCCGGAATCTTCTCTTATTAAAGCGGCGCTAACGGCCGTAGTGGACACGGAGAGATAAAGAATGAGTTGCTCATGTGCTACAGGTTTAGATAAAATGGGGGGTGTACTCATGTATAGCTTCAATTGTTGAAAAGCTTCCTCACATTGTGGCGTCCATTTCCAATCAGACTTGGCCGTTGCACGAAGGAGTTTGAAGAATGGTAAACATTTGTCAGATGCTCGCGAGATGAACCTGTTTAACGATGCGATGCGACTAGCCAGACGCTGGACGTCCTTCAGAGTGGTGGGGGATTTCATCTCTATCAATGCTTTTATTTTCTCAGGATTAGCCTCAATTCCACGTTGGCCAACCATGAACCCGAGAAATTTCCCTGCAGACACACCGAACGCACATTTTTCTGGGTTCAATTTCATTTGATACCTCCTCATTAGGTCGAAGGCTTCTCGAAGATCAGAAATGTGGTCATCTTCTACGATGCTTTTCACGAGCATGTCGTCAACATAAACTTCCATATTCCTACCGATTTGAGCAGTGAACATTTTGTTGACAAGACATTGATAAGTGGCCCCTGCATTTTTAAGACCGAACGGCATTACCTGGTAGCAATATAATCCTCGGTCTGTGATGAAGGCGGTATGCTGGCTATCAGGTGGGTGCATCGTGATCTGGTTGTAACCAGAATAAGCATCCATAAAGCTAAGCAGAGCGTGTCCAGCTGTTGAATCGACCAACTAGTCGATCCGCGGCGTCAGGAAGCTATCTTTGGGACATGCTTTATTCAAGTCTGAATAGTCGACGCACATTCTCCATTTGCCATTAGCTTTCCGGACGAGAACCACGTTCGCGACCCACTCTGGGTAGTCAACTTCTTTTATGAAATTGACCGTGTGTAGCTTTTCAACTTCAACTTTGATCGCCATTTGCCTTTCTGCAGTGAAGGCTCGTCGACGCTGGTGTACGGGTTTATGCTTTGGATCGATATTGAGACGATGCACGATGACGTTGGGATCGATGCCTGGCATATCTTTATGAGACCAAGCAAACACGTCCTGGTATTCAGTGAGGAAACGGATCAAATCTTCGCGGTGGACACTGGTTAAAGAGGATCTAATGTACACGATCTTAGACGGGTCGTCTTCGGTCAGGTGAATCGCCACTGTTTCCTCCCCAGGAGTTCCTGACTTAAGAGCGTTTTCTCTCGGATCCAACGAGGTGCTGGAGGGAAAGTTAGGTGAACCTTGTGCTATCTCCATAACGGGTGTCGCTTGAGCCTTCTTTCGATCTTGGAGGGCTATCTGGTAACAAGACCGTGCCTCCTGCTGACTTCCTCGCACGACTCCGATACCATTTGGGGTAGAAAATTTAACACACAAATATGAAGGGTGCAAGGCCGCTCCAACCTTAGTAAGAGATGGCCGCCCCAAAATGGCGTTATACGCTGATTTTCGATCCACGACAAGGAAGTTTATGAAGACGGTGGTCTTCGCTGGACTTTCTCCAAAAGTTACTGGGAGATCGATACTTCCTTCAGGTGTTACTACCTCACCTTCGAAGCCGACTAGGGGGGTCGAAACTGGCTTGAGTAGGCTTCTGGCCAGTGCCATTTTGTTGAAAGCCTCCAAGTATAGAATATCGGCTGAGCTACCTGTATCCACCATAATTCGATGAGTCAAATAATTCGATACCTTCAATGTGACTACAATGGAGTCTTCGTGAGGGAAGTGAATTCCCTTTGCATCTTCGAGAGTAAAGGAAATTGGAGGATGGCTGGTTTTTGACGAGCTAGACGTCTGTTCCAACCAGTAGATTTGCTGGGGTTCTCTAGATGCCTTTCGAGCGTATGCTTTTCTTGAAGCTTGAGAGTCACCCCCGCAAGCTGGTCCCCCGACGATAGTGCGAATTTCTCCCGTGGGCTCAGCGTCCTCTTGGTCAGTTTGATGATGAGGCGGTTCCTTTTGGCGAGATGAGGTCTTCGCCCTTTCTGGTGATCGATTTTTACAAGCAACATAATCCTGGAGATGGCCTTTTCGAATAAGGGCTTCGATATGGTCTCGTAGAGAGATGCAGTCCTGGGTCCTATGCCCGTGATCTTTGTGGAAGTAACAGAACTTGCTCTTGTCTCTCTTCTCGGGATCGGATTTGATCTTTGCAGGCCACTTTACATATGGCTTGTGTTTAATCTCCATTAGAACCTTTTCATGAGACCGATTAAGAGGAGTGTAGTTATGATATTTACCGGAGTAAGGCTTCTTAGGAGAACGACCGCGTTGATCACGACGATATTTTTTATCCGCAGAAGAGGTTCCCTCTGGCTTGCGTTTCTTACCCTGTGCCCCATGGCGTGTCAATGCGACTTCTTCTGCATTGATGTACTTCTGAGCTTTGGCTTGGAATTCTGCCATAGTTTTCGGTGGGCTTTTATCCAAGGTAAACCTGAATTTCTCGCTCGTTATTCCTGCTATGAGGGCTGCGAGCCCTTTTTCCTCAGTATAACCTTCAGTTTGAACGGCTTCAGCGGTGAATCGTACTGTGAACTCTTTTATCGTTTCCCCATGCTGCTGTTTTAGATTCATTAGATGGGAAGCTGGCTTCTTGACGCGGATGCTTCCCATGAATTGAGAAAGGAATATCTCCGATAACTGAGAAAAGGAGCTGATGGAACGAGGCTTTAATCCTCGGAACCACGTACGAGCTGCCTCCTTCAATGTTAGGGAAAAAGCCCTACACATGATTTCTGAACCATGTCCCTCCAACTCCATGAGGGACCTGTATGTTTCCAGATGTTCAAGAGGGTCGCCAATACCCGTGTATGGGGTGATAACAGGCGTTTGATACTTTCTGGGTAACGGGGCTTCCATCACCTCGCTGGTGAAGGGGGACTCGGATTGATGTATCGCCGCCATGACTGCAGATGGCCGATTTGCCTGGTATCGCTGTTCCATGACATCAAAACGATCATGGATTCTTTTGAGATCTCCTTCCCATGGTAGGGTATAGCTTGATGTTTCGGCGGTGAAGCCCTGCGGTTGAGGTTGTCGAGATGAGCTAGAATGTATAGAATGTGGAGACGGCACAGGGGGATGGCTGCCAAGTGGTGGGACCTGTGGTTCGTCCATAGAATGTCTGGAAGCCACCGGTATGGGTTACGGTGGTAAACCTTCGGAGGGTTGTCTTTGCGGTTCAGGGAAATGCTGATCAAGCCGATTCGACAGGGCTTGAACTCCGGCATTTAGAGTCAGAAAAGTGTTTCCGAGGAAACGCAAAACATCGTCTTGATTTCTAGAGGCCTCCAATAATGGATTTGTTGATGGCATATTCGGGGCTTCTTGAGGGATATTCGTCGACGTGGGTGGAAGAGAAGGTACGGATTCCTTCTCATCGGGCGGAGGTGGTGCCTGCCTTGAAGTTGAAGGATGAACAGCCTTTTTCGGAGGCATCGCGGAAGGATTTTGATCGGTAGAACGATTGATTTTGATGATCAAGTCGTTCCCACAGACGGCGCCAAACTGTTAACGTCAGATTTTATAACAGGATCCTCCGGACGTTCACCTTCGCTCTTACAGAGATTTCCCCCGCCAAACTTGAAAGAAGATAGACAGCAACTAAGGGTGGCTGGGATCCAGCCGTTAGCCCTCCGATGCTTAAGTCAGGCCAAAGCAAGAAGAAGAGTAACCAGGTCAAAACAGGACAGGGATTGAATATTGTGTGTACCTTTCCCATAATGGAGTCGTCCCTTTATATCGATCTGAAGCGGTTCAATCTGTTACGCAAGATATCGAGATCCCGCTGATCTCGTGGGATAAGATCTTATCTTTAGAGACGAGGTCCAACCCAATGACTTATTTCAGCAATCACGTTCCTTGATGGCAGTCCCTTGATATCCGGAACCACCAGAGAAGATAAGCCCAAAAACCGACCTATACGGGCTGCCAGTAGGCGTAGTAATAGCGCTGATTGCTCATGTTGAGCTGGAAGCCATAGTTGGAGTCATAGCTGCCGAAAACGAAGGAGACGCCGAAAGAACGGAGACCACCGCGCTGGATGTAACTCTGCTTGGAGCCGTCGAGGGATTTGGAGAAGCTGCTCGACGGGAATCGGGTGCTGGGACTACAAAGATCGTCCAAACAAAAAACAAAGACTCATGATTGCTCTGATTCGGGAGCTGCTCGTGTCAGGGCTGCTCGCATCCGGGAGATGCGACCCCTTCTGGTGAGCACGAGCCGAGCTGCTCGCATCCGGGAGATGCGACCCCTTCTGGCGAGCACGAGCCGATCTGCTCGCATCCGGGAGATGCGACCCCTTCTGGCGAGCACGAGCCGAGCTGCTCGCATCCGGGAGATGCGACCCCTTTGGCGAGCACGAACCGAGTTGCTCGCATCCGGGTGATGCGACCCCTTAGGCGAGCACGAACCGAGCTGCTCGCATCCAGGATGCGCGACCCCTTACCGCGAGCACGACCTGGACTCCTCGCATTCATATTGCCGCGATCCTTCACTTCTCGCCAGACTATATTTGCCTACAACAGGCTTCCACTACCTCGAGAAATCTATAAAAGGAACATCCGAAGAAAAACTCGAGGCCCCATGCCAAACACATCTATCTACACGTCTACTTTACTTTCATGCATATTTTACTTTTCCTTGCCTGGTTCACTACTGCCTAGCATCTCCCACTACAGTACGTTTATCTTATGAGTAAATTAAATATCTACAACTTTAAGTTGTCAGATCACTATGTCCATTTGAGTTTCGATTCAATTGTTCATACCTTGGTCATATCCTGCTAACCATTTGCCTCGATCGTATGTTTCGATAGGCGTATCAGGTTTTTATCTTTCTTTTTTCGTTTACTTTAATATTAAGAGTACAAAGCATGATGATTGTAACAGAGTCAATACATTAATAAAGACCGATCGTGTTTATGCTAGTCTTTTCTTTTTATGTGTGAATCTTTTGTTTTGATTGAGAAATATCATGTTAAAGCATTGGTGAAATAAAAAGTCCTTAAATTGATCAATTCCATAATCATCGGTGCAAGAAAAAAAAAACTCATTTGTGAGGGTTAACCCCTTCCCTTGCTCAAATCACTTGAGTACAGTACACACTTATATATCAGTTGGTGATAAAAAGGACTCTATGTTCCAATACAATCTCCAATTTATCCGACTCGATATAGGGGTATCAACCAATTCAATCAATATCCTTAAGTCGAGCAGACTCCAGTATGACCACACAATCATACACGCACATGTACTTCTAATCCAGGCCTTCAGTTACAAAGTAACCTTGACAGGCTAAATTGAGAGCAACACCTCTCATCTCCACTCATTCTTTGCACATAATATCTTTCCACCTATGATATCTCTTGAATGGACAACACGTCAAGAGAGAGCCAATCCAAAACCTAATTAAACTAGGCATCACGGTACGAGAGGGAGAGACGCCACCACTTATCATTAGTTGTTGATGACGACGCTTGATGAGCAGGCCTTCAAAAGTTGTACACAACATGTTCATCCATTTACTCAAATTGAATCAACTAAATTGTAGAACTGTTTTTAAGTTACAGTCAGAAAATCAGATTTGTTGACCAATCCTAACCTCTGATTTGTGGACACTTGTTTGCTGAAATAGGACCGTTAGATATCTTTCATTTCTAAACGTCCAGTAAATGTCCACCAACTCAATAGTCAGGCAATGGGACTCGCCTAATTTAATATCCATGATACATGACCCATTATTTGGACAGGTAAATTGACTTGGATTCTAACCACCTGCGTATTATCCATTGCACTCTGCCAGAGCAACCAGGATTTTCTCTTTAAGTTTGTTTGTTTGTTTGTTTGTTTGTTTTTTGGGAGGGTGTTAGTACACACATACCACTGTTAGTACACCCACCCACACTGTTAGTGACACTGCAATGTTAAGGTATGGATGTAAAAGAGCTGTAAATACAGATTCTTAAGGCTCAATTGCTGAGTCCATGTGGGGCCATGCTTTGGTGATCCAGAGCGTTGGATAAAGTGCCCGCTGTGTATAGAAATTTGACAAAATTTTTTCCAAGATTGGAGAATCCTAAACCCTTTGATAGGAGGACAAGAAATAGACGGTCAAGAAAAAAAGTTCAACAATGGCCGGCATCTGTTGACGAAAAGGTCAAACATCAGGAGGTTGGGATCATTAAATCTAGGAGATCTATGTGGCTTCCCCCCAACGCACGCTCGGGCCCATTAGATCGAGGGTGGGGAAACTATGTTTCCTGTTTGTCTGATAGAGATCTTACACAACAAACGTATGTATGCATTTGGTGTGGCTCCCGGGATAAAAGTACGTTTTTATTCTGCCGCGACGCATGATCCAGCGTGTGTCACAGCCAACTGGGACCCACGTGCCAAGTGGTCCAATGACAGAACCGTCTATGTTTAGATGAACTTACAACAAAGAAAAGAAGATTTCAAATGGCTCTAAATCAACTCTAAAAATCAAAGGTCAGGAAATCAGACTGTCAGATGGTGATGGGCCATGGGGCCCAAATCTCTGATGACTGAGTGGGTGAAGGGATGGGGTTGGCCCCACATTCATATAACCATCCAATCACAGTGGGGATAATGGGGACAGGCTTCCCGTGAGCACGGATTAGGTGAGGCTGGAGTAACAGGGTGAGGCCCTGACCGTGAGGCCCACCTTGATGTCTGTGTTATATATCCACGCCGTCCATTCCTTTTTTTCCTTGCTTATTTTAGGGCATGTCCCAAAAATGAGACAGACCCAAATCTCAGGTGAACCACAGTAATGTTTATTTTCCATCTAATCCATTGATAAGGTCACGCGTACCTGAGATTTGTCTCTGCATCATTTTTGGGACATACCCTAAAATGAGCTGGAAAAAAAGAATGGACGGCGTGGATATACAATTAAGACATCAAGATGGGCCCCATGGTCAGGGCCTCGCCTACTAAGCTCCTCTTCTGGTGGCCGTGATGAGACGGTTTGGGTTGAAAAGAGCCAATGGCCGTTTTGCTAAAGAACCGGGCAAGGGCAGCCAATGAGAGATGGCCACGTCACTCGAATCTAACCAAGCATGTAAAGGGAGGAGACGTGACCCTAAATCAAAAGAAAGATGGCTGCCCTAACTTTATTGGACAAGGCTCGTGCACAACCTTAATGCAAATGGGATGGAGGTTGGCTATGCTCCTGGGACATTGGTGGGGCCCACTTAATGAATGGTTTTACAATGATGAGAGAGAGAGAGCATGGCGTTTATGAAGTTATCTCCTGTGTGAAAACGAAGGGTGTGACTTTGGCTATCCGAGCTCCACGTGGACAGAGTGGCTCTGTTGAGAAAAGGTCTAGAAACCTGTGTTAGTTTTGCATCATTAAAAAAATGCTGGTGACTGATCCATCACTGTGATACTGATGTAGAGCTAACCAGACCATCCAAATTGTGGGTCACATTGTAGATGAGCGCACATCTAAAATGGCTGTTAAAGGTCCAAAGTTAAAGGAAAAATAAGATGGTTCTCAGTTCAATATATTGTTTTTACTACATCATATGCAGTTGTTTGAGAGATTTGGACGGTCTAAATTTTCATATAACTATGCCATGTGTAGGGCTGTAAATGGTTGGGTTTGGGGCGGGTTTAGCCAAAATTAGACCTGCTCATTTACTAATTGGGCCTGGGTCTAAGTTTTGGACCTAGACCCTTTTACTAAATGGGTGGGTCTAGGTCTAGGTCAGGTTTGAGTCGATCCCACCAAATTCATTTATAAAAAGAATCTAAGTCTAGAAGAGGGGGATCCGCTTAAACCCATTTATAAATGAGTTGGGTCTAATGGGTATAGTCTGAATCTACTATACAAGCATTTTTACCAGGTTTAGAATCATGTCTAGACGGGTCTAAGCCTAGATGGGTCTAATGTAATATAGACCAAATCCACCCATTTACCAAATGAGTTGAGTCGGGTCAGGCCGGGTCAGGCCTAATATAAAGGAAACCAAATCAAAACTCGTTTAGCAACTAGGTTTGTCATTAGACCTAGACTCGTACCATCTAAATGAGTTGGGTCCAGTACCCCATGGTATCCACTGACCCGTTTACACCCAAGCCATGTCTATGTTGGAAGAGTCACCATCATTTTTAAACGGTTAGGACCTAACATTTTAGTTTGAAAAAGACATCCTCATGTGGCGGTAGATTAGCGAAAATTACTCTCACTCCCATACGTACGATAGTTACGCTATCGTTTTCATTTCTTCAGAAACAGTCGTTGGTAGATTACTATGGTCGTAACTCGTAAGCATGCATTCAGCTTGTCCACGTGGCATGCAAGAAAATCATCTTAAACTGTTAAAATATTGGGGCCCAATTCATGTAGGTTTAAAAACAAATTCATATTTTCTAAAAGAAATTAACCGCTGATTAATATACATTTTTTCGAATTTGGATTATGATTACCAATCGGCTACTCATAACATTATTTCAGTATGATTTTTATTATTTGGCCCATCAGAAGTGGGTCCCGAATTTTGAACGGTTTATTTTGAGAAATTTATGTGTCATATATAAATTCAGAGTCCATGCTTATGAAGCGTGTACAACTCTTACGTACACACGTAAAAGCATCGCAAGCTTCTAGAACCTGGAGGGATACTCTGACAGCATGTGATGCTTGATAGAGAGCGGATTAGCTGTTACGAGGAAACATTTGCAGGGCGGATTAGCTTAGTGGGTGTTACCCTACCCGTGTGGGGTCGATATTAATGCATTATTCATATATCCACACCATCCATCTTTTTTTTCATCTCATTTTAGGACGTGGTACCAAACCCCAAGAAGATCCAAATCTCAGGTGGACCATACCATAAAAAAAAGGTATGAATGAACATTAAAAACTTTTTGTGGGTCATAAAAGTTTTAGATCAAGCTTATATTTATATTTTATCTTCATCCATATCTTCTTGACATTATCAACAGGTTGGATTGAAAACAAATTTATTAAAACCTTAAATGAGCTCTTTAGAAGTTGTAATGGTGGAACACTCAATCACACTGTTTTCAGTGGTATGGTCCACCTGAGATTTGGATCTGCATAATTTTTCAAACCCCATTCTCAAATGGACTGGAGAAGAAGATGGACGGCATGGATATAAAAAACTATCATCCATGTGGGCCACACGAAAGAAGTAACACCCACTATGCTGGGTAACACCTAAGCAGGTACCCAAAAAATGTATCTCTCCCTGTACATTAACTCAAATTGAACCGACCAACTTCTTTTTGCTAGCGATAATCCTAGCCGAGCCTCTTATTCACCGATATTTGTTTGTTGAAACATGATGAAACAGGACCATTAGATATTTTTCATTTTTAATGCCGTCCAATCAATGTCCTTCATTCTGATAGTTAGATAATCAAATAATTTTAATTTTTGGTCAATGATACATCTACATTAGGACATGATTTGGACAGTTTAACTGAATAACTTGTATTTCACATATGCAATATTAAGTACTAATGCATCATCATTCATCCATCACGGTCTGCCAGAGCATCAAAATTTTCCTTTTGCAACATCATAGGTTGGGACCTTAGCTGTTGGATTTGGGTTATTTCAAAAAATCTGAACCGTTTAAATGATATGATTGCACTTGGATAGGGTAGGACCACTCAGATTGAATGTTTCAAACCTTTTGATCATAGAAAGGTTATGATGACCATTTAAGAATTAAGAGTAAAGACCAAATTATCTAAGAGTTGAAATGATACGATTTAAGGGCTTTTATTTGTTTTAAATCAAGGGAGATTGGGTTCGAGCCTTGCCTCGTTGGTAAGCTCTATGGAGTTTCAACAGGGGGTCTTGGTTTCGAAACTAAATGGGAGCAGTGAAAATCCACATTGCTAACACCACTAGTGGGTGCGTTGCATGACTGACCGAAGAAAAAAAAATAATAATAATCATGTGAGATTCTTCGGTTTGGATCATTGGAAGACGACCCAGATTCAAAGGCTTTGCATTTTAGCGGACCTCTTTCTCATAGAGTCTCCTTGACGTTGGGACTTGGATGTACTCATCCCATGAGAAGTTATTCTCGTAGGTGGTATTATTACCGTATGGTGCTCGATCCACTGAAACGGCATCTTTTTTTTGTTCAATCCGACAGTGTTAGAGGTGGGACCCAATTTGGATTATTCAAGTGGTTGATCCATGGACCCAATATTGTGGCATGCACCTATCCTAGAGGAGATAATCCGAAAGTACTGGTAGAGGTGGGAACCACTTTGGATTATCCAAGTGGTTGATCCATGGACCCATTGTGGCATACACCTATCCTAGTATCTCCTCTCTTCGAGGGAAGTCAATTCCAACCCATTGGCCCACATTATAGGCACTAATTCGTATGATAAAGATCAATTGATGGAGGATGTCTTTGGTCATCTTCCATCCACCGTATGGTCCATCGTATGAATGATTGGATCACTAGAAAGTGAACCCACAACTGAAGTTAGCTGCAAATTAAAAGGTTAATCTAGTGTTGCATTACATTTTTTTTTTCAAGATGCATGCTATTAAGTAGAAAATCATACAGGCAAGGCTAAGCAAAAATGGTCTCAGCATTCATGGAGAAAAAGTAAGAAAAAACAAAAAGAAGAAAGAGGAAGATGGAGAAAGAATGACTAAAAGATTAATATTATTGATTTAAAAAAGTACAAGACATGGAGAGAGAGAGAGAGAGAGAGAGAGAGAGAGAGAGAGAGAGCTTTTATGCGTTGTGTATATACCAGTTAACCCTTATATAGAAGGTGGCTTGTTATATTCCTATTCCAAATCCAACTAACACCAGAATTCTAAGAAAAACATTTATTAGCTACTTTTCAGTTTAACTCACAAAAGCTTAATAAATAAAGAAGTATTCTAATTAAATTAGGACTTCGCAATGATTCTCAACAAATTATATCTGTTGAGTTGGTGGAGCGTTAGCTCCTCTTAACCTCTTAGTGCCTAGAGGAGGTTTGCAAAGAAATGTTCACTTTCCCCATCCTCCCTCTCTTTCTCTTTATAAAAAACTCATAAGCGAGCGCTAACCTCCTTCAACTTTCTCTTTTTATTGGTGCAATTGGGGTAATTAGATGTCAACTAATATGTGAAAATGTATTTGATTTGAAGTCGTCACTAACTAAAATGAAGCCCAAAATTTACGGCCGGCGGCTAGAAATCGTAAAATTGCTTAAAAGTTGATGGATCTCAAGATGCCCAATTCAAGTGACTCCTACAGTTGATGTGTGACCATAGATTCTGAGTTAGGGCCTTAATAACAGAAAGGGAATGGTTTATGCACCTACATCATGTGTAGTCTCTACTTTATGAGATTTAGGGGAATTAGGATAACTTCGGAAATACTATATATAACCTTACTTCACAGGGTTTAGGACCCCAAGTAGATAAAAGGAAATAAACAATCCTGAGTAGGCAAAAGAAAATAAGAAATATGTAGCCTTACTTCACAGGCTTTAAAACTTCAACTGGGTAAATAAAATATAAAAGAAAATGTAGATAGGGGAGAAGGATCATAGAAATAAAATAAAAAAGTCATGAGTGTATACTACTGACATTCTTGAAATGTGTGAAATGAAATGTACATTTATTTAAGATGTGAGAAGAAAAAGGATATACCAAACACCTGTTTTTTTTTTTTTTAAGGGATAGTCCAATATCCCTAATTTTAACCCTACTATTGTCCCTGGCGACTTCTTTGATTGAGAATTGTCTCTTGAGTTAGGTAGAGTTTCAGGCATGGGTATCCCACACGTCAAAATCCTGAAAAACCCTCTCTCGTATATTCTCTCTTCTCATAACTAACTCTTAACTACTCATATTGTTAATTACCTAGGGGCTAGCTTGCTGTTGTGCAATTTATATAGACCAAAATAGGTTGTCATTGAAAGACTGCCGTAGGCTATAAGCTTCTTTTCTATTATTTCAGCTCTGACGATTAAGTAAAGAGAGCTTATAGCATAAGACAACTCCTTTGGACATGCGGCTCTTAAAGGGCCTCTTATTAATTTTGTCTTCTTTTGTATGTTAGCTACTATATATGTACATGGAATTTTTTAGGGTTTCAGGAGTCATGATGACTGACCTTGATTAATTCTTCACTAGATTTGACATGACCCAATCGGGTCAGGTGATCGTCTCCCAAAGATATCGACAACCCTTTTAGTATGACCATCTTGGATTTTCAATGTCTTTAGCTAGGAGTGTCCAAACGCAATTTGATTAAATTTGTGTGTGGTTGAAGTCTCTGGGTATCATGGGCGACCGGATAATATATCATTTCATCGATCCATTGGCTTGCCAATATGGTCTGTTAATCATTTGTTGGTCGTGCCCAGGACCTTTTTTATCTGACCCATTTGGATTTTTAAGGACTTTAGATCGTCAGAGATGGTTTATCTTAGTGCATATTTTGAGTCTTCGAAAGGTCCGGGTGGTTTGGTCAAGATCGAGTTAGTTGGGCTTCTGATCTGCCGATCTAGTCCCTCAATCATTCCTAAGACCCACCAAAGCTACATTCTGCTGACCTATATGGTCTTCCAACAATTCCTAAGTTTCCTAAAGATATTTTATTGAAGGCTTACTTAAAAGTCAAAGGGTAGTTTATTCCCATTTTGGGTGGGGTGTCTATACTCTTGTATATGCATACACTTATGCAGATCTTAATTTCTCTAGACATTGCCATGTGGGTGTTGTCTATAAAAAGGAGCATGTGAGAGAGTGAGTTGTAACATTCTTCTGGGATTCCTAAGTGAGAGATTTCATGTAGAGCTAGAGATAAGTAAGCCTTATATTTTTAATTTTTCTTATTTTAGTGAAGAAGATGAGTCATGTTCCTACCTCGTGTTTATACCTGATCTAACTACGTCAGATCTATTGACTCAAATGATTCCACGTGTGTTGGGGTCCCAAAAGTCAGTACCCTCTAAAACAAATCGACTGGGCATGTGCTTCGAGAAAATTCCACAAAATACTACCCGACGCACCCAAAATACCCAGCTTTGCAAAGGATCCAGTACTTAGCCATTTTCTCCGGTGGACCCCACGGATCACCGTGATCGAAACCGACCAGAATCAAGCGGGGCCATCCTTCATGAATTATAATAAGCAGTGCATGGCGATTCACCGGGAAACGGGCCCCACAGGCCCTCCGTTTTGCAAAACCCAAATTTGCAAAACACGAGTACGTCAAGCGCACCCAATTATTCAGCTTGACGCACCCTTAAATTCATGAAAATTCAACAAGTGGCTTAGGATGTATTTCACCTCTGACGCATCCGAAAAATAGCTTGACGCATCCAAAAAATACCTCCGACGCGTCCGTAAATTCAGGAAATACGTAACAGCAATTTCGGGGTGCATTGTACGCCAACGCACCCTAAAATTGTCCGACGCACCCATAAAATCACGAATGACCAACATGGCATTTTTTGGATGCATTGTACCTCAACGCACCCGAAAAATAGTCCGACGCATCCATAAAATCAGCACATCTCAAAATCTCATTTCGGGGTGCGTCAGAGTCCCCACGCGTCCATTTAAGGGTGCGTCAAGGTATTTTTGGGGTGCGTCATACGTGGCAGGTCCTCATTGGTTGTTGTCCGGTATTCTCGGGTATAAATACCCCCCCACTATTCATTTGTACAGATTACAGAGAGAGAGAGAGAGAGAGAGAGAGAGAGAGAGATTATCCCCTGAGCATCTGAGTTTTGCCGCCGGAAACCCTCGCCGGAATTCCTTTCTGACAGCCGGAAAACTTTCCCGGTGACCGGAATTCTTTTCCGATCGCCTGTATCTTCCACCGGAAGGTCACACCGGCCAACACCACCGCAGGTCCGAACTATAACAAATCATAAGTACGATTGCGCACCTAAAAAATAGGTCGACGCATCCAAAAAAACCGAACAAAAAGCGGACATGTATTTTCAGGGTGCATTGTACCTCAACGCACCCGAAAATGGTCCGACGCACCCGAAAAATCAGCAAAATGCGGATTTGTATTTTTGGGGTGCATTGGACCCCAACGCACCTGAAAATTACCCCATGCATCCATAAAATCAGTATAATTCAGATATGTATTTTCAGGGTGCGTTGTACCTCCTTGCACCCGAAAAATCAGCCAATTCCGGAATATGTTCAGGAGTGCACCGGACTCAATTTTAAGTATTTTCAAGTGCCATTTGAGCCTATTTTGGGTATTTCGAGCGTTCCGGACGCAATGAAATGGTCAAATAGACATTCCAGGACCTCTAAATGAGTAGAAGGGTGCATCTTCAAAGTTCGATCTGATTCGACACGATGAACGAAATATCTTCTCGAAAGGGACGTCGCCAACATCCGGGACTATGCGAACCTGTCATCATTTGTATCTACTGTAAAGATGTGATCCGATTTGAGTCAAAAGCTAGACAAACGGGACTATGGTTATCACGATAAACCATACTAAAGAGTTTCAATTCACTATAAAACAATTGTTATGAACTGCCACAACACAACAGTCGGTGCCCTACCCATTAACAACGGCATCCGTCGGTTGGGCTACGCAGGTATACACAACTGCAGAGTGGACTTCCCGAGGTCACCTGTCCATACATTGACAGGCGCAGGCCCAGAGTCGTCCTTCTCAGTCATAAACCCTGATAGTCTCAGCCCGGATCTCCGGCCAAAACATGGGACATAGACATCTGGCTAATACAAAGATGGTTCAGTCCATAACAAAACAGATACAGGTCTCTATGACCACAAACTCTCAGACCATAGTCCCTGCTGACTAGTCTTTTGCCTTTTAATCAAGGGTCATCGATCATTCGATGTAATTAAGGGCTCGTGCCAGATCACGGCCTGGAATGTACAAGATCTCAGGATCTCTGGAATAAAATTCGCCTTGCGATATCTCTCCTTGTGTACTTTTATGAATATTTTGTGATTGTCTATGAACGTTTCCATTATTCAGAACCCCAGAGCAACAAAACACAACATTTCAAGAAAATGTAATCGCCATCCATTTTCTAGTTCTAACAAACTGGCGACTCTGCTGGGGATCGAACCCAGAATCTCTGGTTATATCTGAATATGGAAACGCTCTAAGATCAATTACTCATAAACATGAATTTACACATAGGAAAGTTACCGCGAGGCATAATGTTTCGGCGCCCTCGGGCGCCAAACTGGCGACTCTCAACGGGAACGTTCTTCCCTTCATCTTTAAGGTAATAGACGGTAAATCAAGGGTTTTCAAAACCACAAACTTCCACAACTACACATGTTTGTCTCCTTCTTGCTTATTTTGTCAGTTTGTGCACTGCGATCGATGGGCTCATACTCCCGACCGCACTTGTGAACTGTTCTAAAGATTTTTATGACACCGCAGAATTAGCAAGATAGTAACGCAGACAGAAGAGATGGTATGCTCGATGACAAGTTCGTGCACCTTCCTTGCCAACGGAGGTTTCAACTTCCCTCGTTTCACCACAACCGCAACTGCTAGTTCAGGCTCAGAATGGCAGTTGGTTGAAACCCGGAGGCAGAAGAAAGAACAGAAGAAAACTGCCATCCTAGCTGCATATAGGAAGGCGAGCGTTGCGAAATCTCGCCCCGTGATCAAGAAACAGTGGCAGCCGAAGCAGGGGCAGAAGATCCCTATCAATGGCCAGGTCATATCAACCAAACCAGCAGTACCCAAAATGACAGCCGAGCAGTTTCCGCCGTTATCCAAGGTCGTCTGCACCTCTCAAAAACCCATCAGGTCCGCACATGTGAAGAAAGCCAAGCCTATGACGACCCTTGAATTGAAGCAGAAGCCACCTCAGGAAATCCCGTTGGTGCAAGTGGTGATGGTCCAAATAGCTGAAGGAGAAGAAGAGGGACCATATGAAGCAGAAGAATTGCCTCCACTCCAAGATCAGATCGATAGACTGGTAGAGGCTAATCGCGAGACAAATGATCGGATGAGAGCTATTCAGGAAGCCTTGGCCACCCTAATAGCACAGAATGCCTCCAGAAGTATCGCGCCGCCCACCCGTCAGTCGGCAGAGGAATCCCAAGGGGCAGCAGAAGGCCCAACTGAGCATGAACCGCCTGCCCAATGTCGGATCACGCCGATCGAGCGCGCACCACTTTCCACATCTCACATGTCGCGAGAAGAGCTATCCCAAACGATAGCCCATATGATGCAGCAAGAAAAAGAGAGAGAAAAGAGGGGCAACTACAAATATCGGGTCCCGTACCCACCAGAAGTGGAAGAGGTACCGTTCCCAGCCAATTTCAGATGCCCCGACTTCGGAAAGTTTGATGGCAGAGGATCGCCAGAAGAGCACATCACCCACTTCTTGACTACGTTAGGAAATTGGTCCGCAGTCCCGCAATATTGCATGCGATTGTTCGGATCTACCCTGACCGGGAAGGCCTTTCAATGGTACATGTCATTACCTGCCGGCTCTATAAGGACATGGGAGCAAATGCAGGATGCTTTCATCTCCAAATTCTTCGCAACCGAGAGGGAGATCTCATTGACGGACCTAGCATTGGTTAGGCAGAGGAATGGCGAACCAGTCGAGAAATTCATTGATCGATGGGGAACTACGGCAGCTCAATGTCGTGAATTACCCAGTGAAGGCGAGCAGATGAAGATGTGCCTGAGGGCTCTCGGCCCCATGATCTCGTACGGACTGTCAGGTAACACCTTCAGCTCCTTTCGCGAACTAGCAACGAAAGCCCATCTGGTGGAAGAAGCAGCTTCCCGGGTAAACTTTAGACCTGAGAGACAGAAGAGAGAGACAGGAAGAGTGGTAGAAACCCACCAGGTCGACAAGATCAAGGAACAAAAAGATCGAAAACGTCCCGCCGTCGATCATAGGGCGGAAGTAAAGACAGCAGTCACACAAGACAAGGGTAAAAGACCCTACATACCCAAACGCGTATCGATAGCAGAAAGAGAAAAGGCTAATGGTCCATATACATTCGATATGGCCGATTTAGTCCCGATCATGGAACAATTGGTCGAGGAAGGCTTAATGCGTTTACCGGAGCCCGTTCGTCCCCATGAAGTTGGACGGGTAAACGATCCCAGATACTGCAAATATCACCAATGTGTTAGCCACAAGACAGAAGATTGCTTCTCCTTGAAAGGAAGGATACAAGGGTTGATCAATCAAGGGGTTATCAGCATGAAGGTACCCGAGACAGCAAGGGAGACGGCCGGGACAATTTCAGCAATTTCAATAGAAGAAGGTAGCAGTCACCTAACGACCTCATTCCCCGAGCCGCAGGAGCCGTGGACTCTGGTCAGTAGCAAGAAAAGACTCGAGAACCGGCGAAGGCTCATTAACCAAAAAAGGAACAGGGGGAGAGGAAAGAGAGGAATACCACAGAAGCGACCCGTGATGAGCATGGCATATTGCGAAATGGTGTCGTTCACCGAACAAGCACCGGTCGAGGAAACCTCACAAACAGTCGAGGGAGAAGTTAATGCGGTCATCTTACGATCAGGAAGGCAAATGCCTGACCGTACCCCTCCGAGCCCAGACGACCCAATGCAAGAAGATGGTGCCCGCGACAGGCCGCAAGGGAGACCTTATGTACAAAAGTTGAAAGAAAAAGTTGGTGAGGCCACGACTAGTCAGCCAAGCCCGAAACCAGTAGCATATGATGTTGTGGCGCACTTACGAAAGGTTCCCGCCCGGCTAAGTATATACGATGCTTTGTGTCTCTCGAAAGTGTATAGAGAAATGTTAATTAATGCCCTACTTGACAGTGAAGTCAGGGAAACTATGATGGTAGAGATAGAAGGAGAAATGAATAATACAGACAAATTTCGGGAGGGGTATACGCCAGTATCACAAGTCATGCGTGTCGATCATCCCTCAACAATCACTTTTTCAGAAGAAGACCGCACGATCGAATTAATAGACCACAACCGTCCGTTGATGGTCACAGGTACAATCAGGGACACCGAGATCAAGAGGTGCATGTTGGACGACGGGTCTGCCGTGAATATTATGCCATTGAAGACATTGCAGAAGCTGGGTTATAGGCAATCAGCGCTACGCCCGAGTCTCATGATGATTCAAGGGTTCAACCAAGACAGTCAACGTACACTGGGGTCAATCACAGTGATGTTAGAGATCGAAGAATTGACGACAAAAATAACGTGTCAAGTGATTGACGCGGTGACAACATACAACCTTCTTTTAGGAAGGCCCTGGCTCCATCAGAATCGGATAATCCCTTCGACGTATCACCAGTGTTTCAAATATAACAGGGATGGTGTCCAATACAGGGTAGCAGCAGATCCGAAGCCATACACGATAGCTGAGTCATTCTTGGCTGATGCGAAATATTATGACCCGGCCGAAAGCAATAAGACCAGCAAAAAGTCCGACATAAAGAAGAAAGGACAAGAGGCAGAATCTCGAGTTGAGAAGTGTGTACAGAAAAGTAAACCTCAGCCTATCACTCAGGGAAGATCCCAATGTCAGCAGAAAAACCAACCTCAGCCGATCACGAAAAAATTTTATGTGGTACCGCAGCATCTGCGTCAGCCGGGGCAGTCCGTATTAAAATTAATTTCAGATCAACATATGAGTGTACTCAAATCCAGCTTCAATATACCTATACCCAAGATAGGAAGAACCAAGCCATTTCCAAAAGCGCCAAGCCAATTTATCGTGCCGTCGCGAGATGCCACCCAGAAAGATATCAAGTTCCATTCAGGGCCAAGCCAGCCAGTACCATCAGAAGGGAAAGAAGAAGGAAGAGGGTCTGCTCAATCTCGACAAATAGAAGAGAAGAGGTATAGCAAAGCTAGCCGGAGGATTATGAGGAACATGGGATTCTTCAGTCAAGGCTCAGACACAAAGAAAAGACTGCTAGCTCCATTTGAAGAATACAAGCAAGTATACAGGAACGGAGAGGGTCTAGGAGCGAAGGCGAGCGTAAACATGGTAACCATTGTCCCGGTAGAAGGAATCCAGTCGCAAGATTCTATCGACATAATCCAGCCAAGTGTCGCACCCGTGCAACTAGAAGACGGTGGACAACCAACGATTGATGAACTCGAAGAGGTGAATTTGGGCACCATCGAAGAACCCAGGAATACATATTTGAGCAAAAATGTCCCAGAAAATGAAAGAGAGAAATACATACAATTATTAAAGGAGAATAAGGACATCTTTGCCTGGACTTACTCAGAAATGCCCGGGCTCAGTCCGACAATCGCCATGTACAAGCTAAGCATCATGAAAGAAAAGAAGCCAGTGAAGCAGCCACAACGACGGTTCCATCCTGATGTTGTACCTAAGATTGAAGAAGAAATCAAAAAACTAATCCAGGCTGGATTTGTTCGAGAGGTGAAATACCCCCGATGGATTTCAAACATTGTGCCAGTCAAGAAGAAGAGCGGACAGATCCGAGTTTGCGTCGACTTCCGGAATCTTAATGAAGCCTGCCCGAAAGATGATTTTCCTTTGCCAATTCCAGAATTGTTGATTGACAGCACAACGGGATATGCAGTAATGTCCTTCATGGACGGGTACTCGGGATACAATCAGATTCGCATGGCCCCGGAAGATGAAAAAGCTACGGCCTTCCGCACAACCCTCGGCATCTACTGTTATCGCGTAATGCCCTTCGGATTAAAGAACGCAGGGGCAACATACCAGCGCGCAATGCACGTTATATTCCAGGATAGGATGCATAAACACGTCGAATGCTATGTAGATGATCTAGTAGTAAGGTCGGCTGATCACGAGCAGCACAGAGAACACCTAAGGCAAGTGTTCCAACGGTTGCGCAAGAAAAGTCTCCGTATGAATCCACTAAAATGCGCGTTCGGAGTCGCGTCTGGCAAATTTCTAGGCTTCGTGGTCAGACACAGGGGCATAGAAATCGATCCCGCAAAGATCAAAGCCATCATAGAAATGCCGCCTCCGAAGAACCTGAAGCAATTGAAGAGTTTTCAAGGCCGCGTAGCATATTTGAGGAGATTCATCTCGAACTTGGCTGGTCGTTGTCAACCATTCTCCCGCCTCAACAAGAAAGATGTTAAGTTTGAATGGGACGACGCTTGTCAGAAGGCCTTCGACTCTCTAAAAGAGATGCTTGGGAATTCGCCAGTCCTTGCTGCCCCAATCAAAGGAAAGCCACTGATTCTGTACATCGCAGTAGGTGATAACTCACTGGGGGCACTTCTGGCACAGAAGAACGAAGAAGAGAAGGAGAATGCACTATATTACTTAAGCCGCACGCTGGTAGGAGCTGAATTCAACTATTCAGCAATTGAAAAGACATGCCTTGCTCTCATTTTTGCTGTAAAGAAACTAAGGCATTACTGCCTCTCGCACCAAATAACGTTGATATCCAAGGCGGATCCGATCAAGTTCCTTATGAACCGGCCTATGCTGTCTGGGCGTTTAGCTAAATGGGCCCTTCTCCTCTCCGAATTCGACATCGCATACGTCCCAGCCCGGGCTATTAAAGGACAAGCGATCGCAGATTTTCTCGCTGCGCATCCAGTCCCGAGCAGCGAAGAAATGGAATGTGACCTCCCAGATGACCAGGTTATGATGATTGAAAGACCACGGTTATGGCAGATGTACTTTGACGGAGCCTCTAGGTCGACAGGGGCAGGAGCGGGGGTTATATTTATCAGCCCACAGGGAGATTTGTTGCCCTACTCGTTTACAATCGTACCAGCCTGCACCAACAACGAAGCCGAATATCAAGCCCTCATTATTCGGCTACAGCTCGCATTAGAAATGCGAATCAAGGTAATACAGATCTATGGCGACTCCAGACTAGTCATCAGACAGTTGACGACAGAATATGAAGTCCGCAAACCTGAGTTGTCGCCTTTCTGCCGCCAAGCGCAATCACTGTTCGACCAGTTTCGTGACAGTAGTATTTCACATATACCGAGACAGGAAAATGTACAGGCCGATGCATTGGCTAGTCTAGCCGCTGCTCTGGCTAACCCCGGAGGTAGCCCACTTCAGGTAACGATCGAAGAAAGAAGGATCCTGCCGACAGCCGTACTGCGTGGTGGCGAAGCAAGCGCAAACCCCATCTGTTGCTTCGAAATCACAGAAGATGATGACTGGAAAAGACCATTCGTCGATTACTTGAAATATGGGTTCTTGCCGGAAGAGCCCAAGATGCGTACACAGGTTAGGAGACGCGCTGGGTCGTTTGTACTACAGAATGACGTCCTTTACAAGCGCTCGTATGAGGGAATATTGCTACGCTGCTTGGACCAGGAGGAAGCTTACGCCACATTGAAGGAAGCCCACGGAGGAGAATGCGGTGCCCACCAAGGGGGCAGGAACCTACATCACCGTGTCCGACACATGGGATATTATTGGCCCACAATGGCGAAAGATGCAATAGAATTTGTCAAGAGATGTCATCAATGCCAAATCCATGCAGATATCATACACTCACCACCAGAAGAATTACATCAGTCAGTGATGTCCTGGCCTTTCGCAGCCTGGGGCATGGACGTGATCGGGCCAATCAGCCCGCCCTCTTCCCAGGGACACCAATACATCTTAGCTGCGACAGATTACTTTTCCAAGTGGGCCGAGGCAGTCGCGCTTAGGAGCGTGAAGGCAAAACATGTTGACAGTTTCATCCGCCACGCCATATTATACCGGCATGGTATTCCCGAGAAAATCACCACGGACAATGGAACACCCTTCAAGAACGCTACTATTGATAAGCTATGCGCAAAGTTCAAGATCAAACATTGTTATTCATCACCTTATTACCCCCCTGCGAATGGGTTGGCTGAGGCGTTCAATAAGACTATCGTGAAGATCTTGAAAAAGATAGTGGCGAAAAATAAGAAGGATTGGGACAGACGGCTACCCGAAGCATTGTGGGCATACCGAACCACACACCGCACAGCTACGCGAGCTACACCCTACTCGTTGGTATACGGTACGGAGGCAGTGGTCCCGATGGAGATACAGGTTGAGTCATTACGAGTCGCCCTTCGTTATTCCCTGACAACCGAACGCAACGCCGAGATCAGAATGACCGAGTTAGATGATCTGGATGAAAAGAGACTGGTCGCCCAACAAAGGCTCGAAATGTATCAGAAACAGATCTCAGCCTCATACGACAAACAAGTCCGCGGTAGATCATTCAAAAGAGGTGACCTGGTACTAATGATGAAACGCCCGGTGCCAACTCAAGGCCCGAAAAGTAAATTCGACCCGAAGTGGGACCCAGTGTGCATCGTTGATGAAGTATACTCCAATGGAGCGTATCGAGTGATCGATTGCAAGGGGCAAGGCATCAGCTCGTTGGTGAATGGACGATTCTTGAAGAGATATTATACTTGACATAGAATACTGCTGTGATTTGTAAACACCCCGTTAGAGGGAAAATGTAATAGACAAATACCAAGAGAAATGACACCATACGATGATCAATGCTTACAATTACAGATACTAATCCTTTCTTCCGTGTGTTTACACAAGCATCATCCATTAACTGAAATAAGCCCAAAATGTTCGGATTGTCATGTCAATTGTTCAAATGTTAAAGTTAAAGTTTGTTGTAAGACAACACAAAATTGCGAGATCCCCTTCTCGCGGACAGAAAAAGGTCTCAATCTTGCAGCAGAGGGAGAAGCCGAGCCTTCAATTCGTCCACCTTCGCTTGGACCCGCGCTTCCTTAGAAGTTAGGTCCATCAGATGGGAGATGCACTGCTGTACGAGGTCGAAGTGCACGTATTCAGCATTGGCCCAGTTCCGCATTATGGAAACATCAATCGCCAGATCGTCATATTCATTCAAGACTGCTCGGATCCTTCTCCAGATGCTGGCGCGACGATCAGGAAATTCGGCCTCCGCCAGAGGGACAAGCCAGGCCAAGTATCGTTTCTTCGCCCTTTTCTCCTTCTTCAGAGAGTTAAGCTGGCTCCATAAGGCCAAGAAAGAATCGGCCAAGGGAGGCTCCGCCGCCTCAAGAAGTGTCAGCTCTTCCGGGAACGAAGAGTCACCAATGAAACCAAGGATGGCTTCCCTATGTTCATCAAGAGTGGAAGCCATAAGCGAAATATTCCGGATGGCCTGAAGTACGGAACGAGAATCCGCACCGAGCCTGGATAAAGCCTCGGACACCTCATCATATCGAGAATGGAGGGATGACCAAGCTTCCAGATGACCAAGGGAGTCAAAAAGCCGTCGCAAGCAGTCGCGAGCTGCGCGTTGGGAGGCACGAGTCGCAACCATTGTCTGCTGGAAGAAACAAGACTAACAACCCGATTTGAGAACCCCGGCAATTCGATAAAA
Source organism: Liriodendron chinense (assembly GCA_003013855.2). NCBI lineage: Eukaryota > Viridiplantae > Streptophyta > Magnoliopsida > Magnoliales > Magnoliaceae > Liriodendron > Liriodendron chinense. The sequence goes on along the minus strand of ML058469.1, from coordinate 11,071,694 downwards.
AAAGAGTAAAGAGAAGAAGCATATGAAGATTATTTACATCAGAACCAAAGTCATGGGAGGCGTGCGCAGGTACCTCTAAACCCTACCTAAATTAATCATGATAATGGCCAGAAAGTGTCATTTTGGTTAGGCATAGTCCAGGATTTAAAGTATATGAGACCCGACACAGCTTTCGGATCACAATGAAGGCACATGAAAATTTATGACGGAAGTACGGGGCCCCATATCCTTTAAAGAAATAATCCCTGTCACCATAAGAACAGCTTTGCCCACCCAAAATATGAATATAATACGCAGTATTGAGCCAAATTTACACGCAAAAGAGCCCTCAAGAGCAAAAAGTCCAAAGTCGGGAAATTGGGTGCGTTGGATCCAACACACCCCTAAAAATAGTCCAAGTTTTGCAAAAAATTCCAAGTATTGAAAACTGGGTGCGTCAAGCCCAACGCACCCCGAAATGCACAAAATGTCTGTGTGAATATATAGGTGCGTCGGACCCAACGCACCCTAAAAATGCTATGATCCCTCTTTAGTTCAATACTTAGGTGCGTCACACCCAACGCACCTCGGAATTTAATCATTTTCACCAAGTCACAAGTATTTGGGTGCGTCAGACCCAACGCACCCCTAAAAGATTCAAGGGTTTACCAACTTGTGACGAGGGGTGCGTTGAACTCAACGCACCCTTAAAAGTCTCAAAATTCAGCCATGTTCGAATACTTGGGTGCGCTGAGTGCAACGCACCCTTAAATCGAGAGTTTCACCAAGTTTGAATATTTGGGTGCGTCAGACCCAACGCAACCTTAAAATGAGATTTTCATCAAGTCCTTAGCAGGGTGCGTCACGCTTGACGCACCCAAAAAATAGAAGTAGTTGGAATAAAGGGGTGCGCTAGACCTTTTTTTGGGTGCGCTGGCGGTATTAAATGGGTGCGTTGGCGAATATTTGGGTGCGTCGACGGCAGAGCAAATGAACAGTGAAAAGCGCAGAATGAAGTGAAATGACGCTATCTTACCTATTTATAGTACGGACCCAGGAATCCGATGCGTCGCGATGAACGGCTGTAAGTTCATCGCAACGCACCGGAGGGGCATCTGTTGGGGTCCCAAAAGTCAGTACCCTCTAAAACAAATCGACTGGGCATGTGCTTCGAGAAAATTCCACAAAATACTACCCGACGCACCCAAAATACCCAGCTTTGCAAAGGATCCAGTACTTAGCCATTTTCTCCGGTGGACCCCACGGATCACCGTGATCGAAACCGACCAGAATCAAGCGGGGCCATCCTTCATGAATTATGATAAGCAGTGCATGGCGATTCACCGGGAAACGGGCCCCACAGGCCCTCCGTTTTGCAAAACCCAAATTTGCAAAACACGAGTACGTCAAGCGCACCCAATTATTCAGCTTGACGCACCCTTAAATTCATGAAAATTCAACAAGTGGCTTAGGATGTATTTCACCTCTGACGCATCCGAAAAATAGCTTGACGCATCCAAAAAATACCTCCGACGCGTCCGTAAATTCAGGAAATACGTAACAGCAATTTCGGGGTGCATTGTACGCCAACGCACCCTAAAATTGTCCGACGCACCCATAAAATCACGAATGACCAACATGGCATTTTTTGGATGCATTGTACCTCAACGCACCCGAAAAATAGTCCGACGCATCCATAAAATCAGCACATCTCAAAATCTCATTTCGGGGTGCGTCAGAGTCCCCACGCGTCCATTTAAGGGTGCGTCAAGGTATTTTTGGGGTGCGTCATACGTGGCAGGTCCTCATTGGTTGTTGTCCGGTATTCTCGGGTATAAATACCCCCCCACTATTCATTTGTACAGATTACGAGAGAGAGAGAGAGAGATTATCCCCTGAGCATCTGAGTTTTGCCGCCGGAAACCCTCGCCGGAATTCCTTTCCGACAGCCGGAAAACTTTCCCGGTGACCGGAATTCTTTTCCGATCGCCTGTATCTTCCACCGGAAGGTCACACTGGCCAACACCACCGCAGGTCCGAACTATAACAAATCATAAGTACGATTGCGCACCTAAAAAATAGGTCGACGCATCCAAAAAAACTGAACAAAAAGCGGACATGTATTTTCAGGGTGCATTGTACCTCAACGCACCCGAAAATGGTCCGACGCACCCGAAAAATCAGCAAAATGCGGATTTGTATTTTTGGGGTGCATTGGACCCCAACGCACCTGAAAATTACCCCATGCATCCATAAAATCAGTATAATTCAGATATGTATTTTCAGGGTGCGTTGTACCTACACGCACCCGAAAAATCAGCCAATTCCGGAATATGTTCAGGAGTGCACCGGACTCAATTTTAAGTATTTTCAAGTGCCATTTGAGCCTATTTTGGGTATTTCGAGCGTTCCGGACGCAATGAAATGGTCAAATAGACGTTCCAGGACCTCTAAATGAGTAGAAGGGTGCATCTTCAAAGTTTGATCTGATTCGACACGATGAACGAAATATCTTCTCGAAAGGGACGTCGCCAACATCCGGGACTATGCGAACCTGTCATCATTTGTATCTACTGTAAAGATGTGATCCGATTTGAGTCAAAAGCTAGACAAACGGGACTATGGTTATCACGATAAACCATACTAAAGAGTTTCAATTCACTATAAAACAATTGTTATGAACTGCCACAACACAACAGTCGGTGCCCTACCCATTAACAACGGCATCCGTCGGTTGGGCTACGCAGGTATACACAACTACAGAGTGGACTTCCCAAGGTCACCTGTCCATACATTGACAGGCGCAGGCCCAGAGTCGTCCTTCTCAGTCATAAACCCTGATAGTCTCAGCCCGGATCTCCGGCCAAAACATGGGACATAGACATCTGGCTAATACAAAGATGGTTCAGTCCATAACAAAACAGATACAGGTCTCTATGACCACAAACTCTCAGACCATAGTCCCTGCTGACTAGTCTTTTGCCTTTTAATCAAGGGTCATCGATCATTCGATGTAATTAAGGGCTCGTGCCAGATCACGGCCTGGAATGTACAAGATCTCAGGATCTCTGGAATAAAATTCGCCTTGCGATATCTCTCCTTGTGTACTTTTATGAATATTTTGTGATTGTCTATGAACGTTTCCATTATTCAGAACCCCAGAGCAACAAAACACAACATTTCAAGAAAATGTAATCGCCATCCATTTTCTAGTTCTAACAACGTGGCAGTGAGATCTCAACAAGAGACAAATAGAAGATTTCTTTAGCTGCTCTGATAGTTAAATGTGATCAGAATTCAAAATGTCATGGGTAACCTAAAAAAATGATAAGCCTAATTGGCTATAGCCATGAGACACGTGCCACGTATCTCTTTCATGTGGCAGAGCCAGATACTTGCCATAGTGGCCTTATGACAAAAAAATAGGTATGACCAAAAAATGGTCATGACAAGTGATGTATTAAGCCGATGCACCATCTCATCATGCAAAAGTCCTTATGGTCAAAACTGCTTAAGGAACAGAGTAACAATAATGCCTAGTTTGCTGAATTTCACAATGCACTACAAACATTCACACGAAAAAAGCGATAACTGTGACCAACATGTGGCATCACGAGAAGAGCTCTCATCCACATTATAGGAGTAGGACGTGCGCGTAACCAATGACAAACCCATGTCAAGCAACTAGCACACACACATGCCAAACAACTAGCACCCATGTCAAACAACTATGTATTACTCTATGTGTGAATAGAGGATTCAGAAGAATTGTGGCCAAAAGCGATTCGAAAGCCATAGTGGATATTTTCAATAATGGCAAGGACTCTGCCTGGAATTTGTGGTATTGGAAGGCTAAACTGTCTTTGTTAAAACATAGAGCCGATGTGAAGTTCATCTCTATCCCAAGGGAAGCAAATTAACGATGTTGCAGATGGGCTAGCAAGACTGGGTATAGTAGCACTCAATCCAACAACTTGTTCTCAGATTTCGCCTCTATGCCAACAACCATTAGAGGTACGTTGTTTCTTGATAGGGTAGGGCTGGGTTGCTTATGGTTGGGCAAAGGAGTGTCCTCCTAATGCCTTGGTTTTTTTTTTTATTGTTTTCGGGGTATATGATAGGTGGCCCAGGGCTTTGTTTTGTGTGGTAGGGATCAACCTGAATTGCAATTATTTTTTGTTGTGAATAAAATCCTTCTCTTCAAAAAAAAAAAAAAAAAACTAGCGCACATGAAGTTTCTTAATAAGCCATAACTATCTTTGGGCCCAAACAGATATTACCACATCAACAAAAGTAAAGAGTGGCTACAAAGATTTCTCTCCAATTGGTGCCTCAAAACTTTATAAATAGAAAAATATTAAAGAGTTTTGGACCCTCGCTAACCCAACACAAATCAAATCTATAGTAAAAAACCACCTATCTTATCTTATCTTAGTTTATCCTAGACTAAGAGTAGTGTAATCTAACCTTTGTATGCTACTACGCTGGACCGGCTTAAGCTTATGAGTAATATAATCCTGTCCATCTATGCTAATAAGATGAATTGATTTAGATTAAGAGTGGTGTAATTCCCTTCCATTTACACTAGGCGTTGAATCATAAGGATGTTTCCCTTCAGTAGTGTAATTTTCTTTGTCTATGGCCAAGTCGTTGGACCAATTACTAAAGATTTAGATCTAGACCCTTGCCATATATGTCATAGATGCTAAATTGCCGAGGGAAATTTTGAGAAAAAAATTTCATTTCATTTAATGCAATTAAATTCCTTCTGCCTTAATATTGTGCGAATTGGATTATCTCTTCTATCACAAAGAGAAAATGTCCTTTCAACTAAAAGGTAAAAATAACTCATAAGCAGGACAAACTCTCCCTTTCACAAATGGCTTAGTTTCATTTACAAGTGGTTGAATTGACAGCTGAATTGCTTTAATTCTCGATCATAAATGACCACTCAAGGTCTCTCTGTCTATCTTGATGATTGGGGTTATAGGCGTTCAGGTTAGATCAAACTATAATAACTTCTGGCATGTTGGCACCATACACATGTGCCAATGATCCAATTTTGAGCCAAACACCTGATAAATGTTAACATATTGCTAAACTATGGAAAATTTGCCACTTCTTCTCTTTATCTTTTTTTTTTTCTTTAGCTTTTGGATATTTGCTTCGCTATTTCCGGCAGTGATTTTGTATTTCTTACATAGATTATGTACTGGTGTGTTTTTTTTTTTTTATATATATACAATAATGTCATTAAACTGGTTGAATTAATTCTAGCCAGTCATTTGTCATAACTCCAAATTGTTGATAGGATTGCTTGAAATATGTGAGTGGGGCATACGCCACATCCAGTAGAGTTACTGGATTAACGTTCTTAGCCTCATACATGTGTGTCGCATACTAGGAGATAAGGGTGCTGGATAACTCGCTTAAGTAGAAGCAATGGCACAGGATCTATCCAGTGGGATTCAGGTGGTTCAGTTGCCTCCCATTCGTGGAAAGCAATACACGTAATGCACGGTCGTCCACATTATCTCATACGGACGGGTCCTATCACTACCAACTGAGCAAAGGGAACCACCTGAATTTGTCGTGTAGTTGCTGCCATATGTTTCAAAGATTACTAATTTCACACGTATGTGGGGCCACACTAATCCGCAGGTGGGCACAACTGTGACAACCTGACACATGTGTCGGATCTGAGCTTTCCTACATGTGAACCACACTTTCAGATTTTTTTTTAATGGGTTATGTTGATGCTAAAAAATGGTCAACAGACGAGATGAGATGAACTCCAACTTGGACGGATGGATGCAATTGATCTCCTACAGGTATGCGGTCTGGATCTGGATTGAAGGTTTCCTAAACCCTGTAAAGCACAAAGGAAAGCTAAGGGGGGTGGCTAGGGTCCAGCCATTAGCCCTCCGATGCCCAAGTTAGTTGGATCTTGAAAGATTAAGTATCTCTCTCTAGACCAGTATTTTTTGTCACGTACCTTGATAAAAAAGATACGTCCATTTATAGACTTAGGTTGTAGAGCTATCTTCCTTTTTGGGGGGACGTGATCCTTACGGGGCGCCAACCGAGCTTTTAAGATCTTAGGATTTTTCGGTAACAAGTGGGGATCTTGGTCCTGATTTATTGGGACCAGCGATTCTTACTCCTGATATCATGGCGTAGCCCTACGATCACGGGATTGTCATTCAGCTCATCGTAAGCCCGAGGTCAATCCCTGGAGCTTTAGCCGAGACGGCCCTTATCGGGTCGGTTGGAACCGACCTATGTTCGAAGTTTGTAGTGGTCGGCTCGATTCTACCAGGCCAGTCCAATTCGTACTTTCAGGTCGGCCCTTTACCCACAACAGAAGCCCCCTTACCCTCGAGTATAGCTTGTCTGGCTCGGGGGTAAAAAAAAAGAAGGAATTGCCGACCTGACTGCTTTTTGTCACTTAACAGTTGTAGCGATGTCGCTTCGATGGGCGGGAAAGTGGCATTAAATATATCGTTTGAAATATCGAGGGGTCATCATTCTTTTGTACAGCGTGACAACGCCGATATGATTTAATCGAACAGGGTGCGGCTACGTGTCTTGTCAGGCGTTACTTTTCGAATTACCAAGTAGGGATTCACCACGTGCCCTTTTTGTATTAAATACAATGGGACCTAGGTAGGACCCAGGCTCTTCCCCGAGTATATAATCCAAGACTTAGACCGATTTTGGAAATTTCTTCTCATTTTCTTTGATATTCCGCTCCTCTAAGCTTTCAAGCTGTTATTCTTCTTCCCTCTTTTCTTTCTTCGATCTTCCTTCTCCAACCGGCGTGCCAGCATTCTGGTACGCTCCCTTTCTTATTTTCTGAAGGATTTCCTTTTTTGTGTTTTTTGTTCGGAAATGTCGGAGCCAGAAACTTCGTGCTCTGAAGCGATCCTTAAAGTAAGGTTTGATGACGGTGAGTCTGATTTGCCCCTTCTGTGCCACGAGGGGGTGAATCTCGGTGAATAGGACTCTGGGGCGAGGGCGGATGATGCCGCTGACGAGGGGAAGTCTGAACTTCCTGGGTAGGTGCTGGTAGCGCAACAGCCCATAGGGAGCCCTTTGAGCTAAATTGTATGGTTTCACAAATTACCCAAGACGAACTGGATGCTGCGAGGGAGATACACGAACTCCCGGATTACATAGAGTTTAGGGTTCCTGACCGAGCTGATAGGCCGAGCCAACCTAGGGCGGGGAGGTAGTGGTTTCCTTGATGCACTTAGAGGCCGGGCTAAGATTGCCTTTACATCCTTTTGTGCGAGAAGTCTTTAATGTCTTAGGCCTTTCTCTGAGTCAACTGCAACCAAACGTGTGGAGATGTATGGTCGGGTGCTACATATTGTGGCAGAGGTTAGGAAATAAGGAGCTAACTTCAAACGAGCTTTTCTCAATGTATATTCTTAAGTCCTTGGGCGGCCAAGGGCTCTATTATTTTTCCTCCCTACCGGGTCAGGGCGGCTCATTGGTTACATGCTTGCCTTCTTCCACCAAAACTTGGAAGAGGAAATGGTTCTTCGCGTCAGGCAGTTGGGAGTGTACACCGGGCAAACCTCGACCCTTGAGCTTCCGAGTCCGAGCTGACTTTGCTTTACCAGGTCGGATGAAATTCCGACTTAACTGAATTTCCCAAAAATTCACCACCCTTTTTGTTTTTTTTTGTTTTTTTTTTTTTTTTGCATCCTCGGACGTGCACTTGCCTGCTTTTACAGTTTCGGCGACCATCCAGGTAGCTTTATCCGCTGCCCAAAAGAGGCAGATCCTCAAGGCCTGAGGTCTCTCCGTGAAAGAGAGGGATTTTCGTCGGTTGATTACTCTCAATTTCGTTCTCGAATCAGGTCGGTCGACTGAAGTAATAACTTTATTTTTCCTTCTTTTTGTCTCATCTCCTTCTTACTCTTTCCTCTTTCTCGGACAGGGATGGCTCCGAAGGGGGCGGTCTCCAAGACTCGCAAAATCCTGGCCCGATTCCTTGATTGCGGGCAGAGCTCCGCTCAGCCCCCAAGGAAAAGGGTGGCCACTGCCGAGGCACAGAGACCGCCACGATTGCCTCAGTCTTTCGTGTGCGGATCCGGGCAGCCTCTCGGCTCGGATTCTTCCTTGGTCAAGGTCGAACCGTTAGCCGCCCAGCCTCCATCTGCCGAAGCTCCGGTCGTCAATGTTCCAGATAGTTCCGATTCGCGAGCCGAGCCGGCAGTCCACCGTCCTGCGCCTCCAACTAACTCCTCCAACACTCCTCAAACTGCTGAAGTTGGCCCCGATCAGCCTGCTACCGGTGCTGGCACGTCTTGTCCTCCTCAGCTACGAGCTTCTTCGGCTGCTCCTGCTGAAGGTGCTGAGCAACAGGAGGACCGAGTCGAGATGCCTCCCTTAATAGAGCAGTACTCGTCTTGGATCAACAGTGTCAACGCATATATGCGTGTCAACCATAGCATCCCATAGGACCTGAACACTATTGCCTCCTCCGATCAAGACCAGATGGTCGGAGTTGCGATAAAGAGCAGCCTCAAGGTAATTTAACATTCTCTTTGTTGTGTATCCATGGTATTCTTGACTTACATACTAACTGTGATTATCATTTTCCCAAGATTCGGCTTTGCTGATCATGATCCGCTAGTAATGGCTAAGCAAAATCGCCAAATGCAGAAAGCTCTGGTTGCTTCTTCTTTCTGGAAGACGAAGACCGAAGCTGTGAAGGCTGAGCTGAAGAGATGTTTGCTTCTGCTGAAGGATGCTCAGTCCGAGCTGAAGGTCGTACAATCGGAGCTGGAAGTATCTCAGGCACAGGCCCAGTCTCTAGAGGAGGCCCTAAGGGAGGCAGCAGCCAAGGCCCAATCTGATGAAAACAAGGCCGAATCTCTCGAAGCTGCTCTGAAGACAGCTGAGGAGGAGAAGATGAACTTGGCCGGGCTCCTAAAGGAGGTCCAGCTGAAGTCTTTGGCCGAGGTCAATGGCTTGAAAGCCGAGCTTGAGAAGCTGACTGCGATTTCTGAGGAGTTGTATAAAGGCAGCTTCCAGGAGTGCAGGCGTCTCGTGCTTAAGCATTTCCCAACCCTTGACCTTACGGCCGTAGACGAGGACAAGGAGGAGGTCGACGCTCAGGTCGTGGCTACTGGGGCAGGCCTGTTTGGGGCTGGCAAGGAATGAGAAAGAATACCTTTTTCCGATTCCCTCTCTCTTTTTTTTGAAAGATGTACAAAACATTTTCTTTTAATACAAGCCCTTCTGAGGCGGATTTTGACAACTCATTCGTAGAGTTTATTCCATTTTATGTGTGGATGAATCAGAAACTTCCTTTTGGCAACCTTTGTGATTAGAATCCCCTAATTCCAGACTTAGTTGCCCGGAGCAGTTCGTGAGCATGTACAGCCTTATGGTTGTATTCACTCCGGTATAATCACCGGATTTTTGTATTATCGAGCTGACCTGATGAACTGTTGACGCTGTTGACCTGAAGTCGAGATGCTTTAGTTACAAGGTCGGAGCGCAAGTCCTACCGGGCTGACCTCTTGCCCCATGCGGTTTAGCAGGTTTAAACGCATGATTTTATGATCGAGATTAGGTCACATTGAAAGAACGTCTCGCAAAGGATTTTATTAAACCACTGTCTTGAAATACATACTTTGTATTAGGTATCATCCGTTTATGGATAGTAGATTTTGAGATGATTAGCATTCCACGGATGGGGAAGGGGTTTGCCCTCCATGTTTTCGAGCCAGTAGGTGCCGAGACGACGCGACCTGATCACCTTATATGGTCCTTCCCAATTAGAGCTGAACACGCCGGTTTTATCGTTTACATTCACTTTTTTAAGAACGAGGTCACCGGATCGGAACCGTCGTTCTTTTACTCGAGAGTTGTAGTATCGCTGAACTCTTTGCTGATATGTTGCCACCCGTACTTGGGAAGCTTCTCTTACTTCGTCGAGTAGGTCTAGGTTCATCCGCAGCTGATCTTCGTTTTGATCGGGTCGATGTCGACTCATCCTGCTTATGGCCATTCCGATTTCCACTGGCACAACGGCCTCGGCTCCAAAAGCTAAGGAGAAGGGTGTTTCCCAGGTAGCGGATCGAGCTATGGTTCGGTAGGCCCAGAGCACTTCAAGAAGTTCCTCCGCCCAAGTACCCTTTTTCTCTCCGAGCTTCGCTTTGAGATGGTTTTTGATAATCTTATTGATTGCTTCGACCTGCCCATTGGCTTGTGGGTGATGAGGAGAGGAATACACATTTTTAATGCTCAAACCTTTGCAGAATTTGCGAAATCCTTCGTTGTCGAACTGTCGCCCATTGTCTGTGATTATTATATTTGGGATCCCAAAATGACACACAATGGTCTTCCAAATGAAATCCGTCGTTTTCTTTTCTGTGATGGTAGCTAATGGTTCTGCTTCCGCCCACTTTGTGAAGTAGTCGACGGCAACGATTGCGTACTTTACCTGCCCTTTCCCCGTTGGAAGAGGGCCAATGATATCGACTCCCCATTGAGCGAACGGCCATGGCCCGGACATTGGAGTGAACTCTTCAGGCGGTAGGTGAGAAATTGGGGCGAATCGTTGGCATTTATCGCATGTTTTAACAATCTCCCGGGCGTCTTGCTGAATGGTGGGCCAATAATACCCCTGCCCGATCACTTTCTGTGCAAGTGCTTGGGCCCCGGAATGATTCCCGCATCACCCAATGTGGATCTCGCGTAGTACGTAATTGGCTTCTTCAGGTCCTAAACAGCGTAGACACGGGAGAGAGAACCCTTTCTTGTAGAGGACTCCATCGATCAATGTATACCGAGCTGATCTATAGCGGATACACCGAGCTTCTTTTTGGTCGTCGGGTAATTCGCCTGATTGTATAAATCGGATGATGGGATACCTCCAACTTGGGGTTGTCGAGATTGGATAAACCTCAGCGAGTTCGTTTGGCGATATGCTTCGTTGCGGGAGGAACTCGATGGGTACTGTCCTACTGAGCTCGTCGTCTGCTGACGACGTTAGCTTCGCGAGGGAGTCCGCATTCGTATTTTCATCTCTCGGGATCCGAATAATTTCATACTGATCAAAGTGTGACAGTAGCTCTCGAGTTTTCACCAGATATGCGGACATTTTTCCTCCTTTTGCTTGATATTCTGCAGTCACTTGTCCGACCACTAGTTGCGAGTCGCTGTGTATTCTCACGGATCGGATTCCTATTTCGGAGGCGAGGCAGAGACCGGCCAAGAGCGCTTCATATTCAGCCTCATTGTTTGAAGCTCGGAATCCAAATCGAAGTGCATATTGAATTTTGATCCCATCCGATGAGGACAAGACGAGTCCGGCTCCGCTGCCCTATGAATTGGAAGATTCATCGACATGCAGTAACCAGACAAGTGTGGCGCTACTGTTCTCTAGACGTTGGTTGAGTTTGTTGTATCACTGAATTTCGTGGGGTTCGGTTAACTCGACGATGAAGTCGGCCACGGCTTGGCCTTTGATTGCCGCTCGAGGTCGATACTGTATGTCAAATTCGCCGAGCTCAACGGCCCATTTGACGAGACGACCCGAGGTTTCTGGATTTTGCAGCACCTGTTGTAACGGTTGATCGGTCAGTACAGCTATCGGGTGTGCTTGGAAGTATGGCCTCAACTTTCGGGCTGAGGTGATTAACGCCAGAGCCAGCTTTTTTATTTTAGGATATCGTGTTTCCGAGTCGAGCAGAGCTTTGCTGACGTAGTAAATGGGTCTCTGCATTCCTTCGTCGTCCCGGATTAGTGCCGAACTAACCGCTGCTGGTGAAACCGCTAAATACAAAAGCAGTTCTTCCTTATGTGCCGGTTTGGACAGCAGATGTGGAGAGCCGAGGTAGGCTTTTAGCTCGACAAAAGCTTGCTCGCATTCTGGAGTCCAGGTCATCTCCTTACATCTCCGCAACTGTTTGAAGAAGGGAAGACATCGATCCGTAGCTTTTGAGACAAACCCGTTGAGTGCTGTGACTTTCCCTATGAGGCATTAGATTTCTTTCACTATGTGCAGTGACCTCATGTTGAGAAGGGCTTGTATTTTTTTGGGATTGGCCTCAATTCCTCGCTGGTTTACCATGAAGCCGAGAAATTTTTCCGAGCTTACTCCAAAGGCGCATTTGCTAGGGTTGAGCTTCATGTGATACTTCCTTAATATTTTGAATGCAGTGTAGAGGTCGTTGACATGGTCTTCCGACTACTTGCTTTTGACGAGCATGTCGTCCACGTATACTTCCATAGTCTTACCGAGCTGATCCACGAACATCTTGTTTACCAGCCGTTGATAGGTCGCCCCGGCATTTTTGAGCCCGAAGGGCATGACCTTATAGCAGTAGAGGCCACGATCTGTGATAAACACGGTCTTTTGCCTATCAGGAGCATACATCTGGATCTGGTTGTATCCAGAGTAGGAGTCCATAAAGCTGATGAGCTCTTGCCATGCAGTTGCATCGACGAGCTGATCTATCCTTGGTAGCGGAAAGCTATCTTTAGGACAGGCTTTGTTCAGGTCGGTGTAATCCACACAAACCCTCCATTTTTCATTGGCCTTTTTGACGAGGACTACATTAGCCAACCAATCTGGGTAACATATCTCTTGGACAAATCCTGCCTTACGCAGTTTCTGTATTTCCTCTTCGATCACCATGTATCTTTCTGTGTTAAAGGAACTCCTTTTTTGACGGACCGGTTTAGTGGTCGGGTCAACGTTTAACCGGTGGACCATTACCTCCGGACAGATTCCCGGCATCTCTTCATGGGACCATGCAAAGACATCCGCATGCTCCTTCAGGAAGGTGGTCAAGCTTTCTTGCACATCGTCCTTCAAACACGACCCGATCTTAATAACCCTGGTCGGGTCGGTCCTAGACAAGGGAATGTCGATCAACTCCTCAGCGGGTGACCCTCGCTCCTTTTCTTCTTCCCTCGGATCCAAGGAGGATGCGTGAGAGATGGTTGAAATCACGCCTTTATTTTTTCCTCGTAGGGAAAGATCGTAGCAACGACGGGCTGCCTTCTGGTCTCCTCTGACCAAGTCGACCCCCTTGTCAGTTTCAAACTTCATCGCTAGGTGGTAGATGGAGACGGCGGCTTTGAGAGCTCGTAGGGTAGGGCGGCCGACGATGGCGTTATAGGCAGAGGGGGTATCAACAACAAGGAAATCAACCATAATCATTTTCTGGTTAGGTTCTTCTCCAGCTGTGACCGGCAGAGTTATCTCCCCTTCAGGCATGACGCTATCTCCTGTGAATCCGGTCAATGTTGTTTTGACCGACCTTAATCTGGAACGATCGATCTTCATTCTTTCAAAAGCTGAGGTGTACAAGACGTCAGCCGAGCTCCCTGTGTCGACCATCATCCTGTGGAGTCTCTTGTTGGCGACCACCATCGAAATGACAAGGGAGTCGTCATGCGGGTCAATGTTTCCTCGAGCGTCCTCTTCGGTAAACGTTATTGCTTACGGAGTAACTTTCGCGACTTTCGAAGGTCGGCTGGTGATGTTCACCGGTGGTCCTGGTTCCGGTTGGGACGTTCTTCCTTGTCGTACATAGTTTTTGCGGAGTTCCCGGAATCTCCAGTGGTCGGCCCACCGAAGATCATGTGGATTTCTTCCACAGGATTGTTATTTAGTTCTTCAGTCAGGTCTGTAGTTCGATCTTCGTTCCTCCGACCGTCCTGATGCTGAGCGATGTAGTCTTTTAGGAATCCCTGCTGGATGAGGATTTCTATCTGTCGCTTTAAGTCAAAGCAGTCCACAGTGTTGTGACCGTGGTCTTTATGATATAAACAGTACCTCGACTTTGATCTTCTATTAGGGTCGGTTTTTATCTTCGCGGGGCGTTCGAAGGTGTGCTTGCCTTTCTCTGCTAAGTACACTTGTTCATGGTTTTGTTGAGCGGTGTGTACTTTTCGAACCGCGGTGTTAGTAATTTCGTTCCTTGGGTAGATCCGTTCCGAGCTGGCGACCTACGCTCCGACCTATGTCTTTTCGAGCTGCTACTTTCCTGACGTTCTTTATTCTTGGACATCGGTCGGTGAGCGTTAACCAATTCCTCGGCGTTGATGTGCTTGGCTGCCCGATCCAAAAATTTGGCCACGGATTGAGGTGGCTCCTCCCCGACAGACCAAAGGAATCTTCGGTCGCGTAGTCCTCCAATCATAGTGTGTAACAGTACGTCTTGCGAGAGATTTTTGACTTGTACGGCTTCTGAATTGAAGCGTGCAAGATAGTCTTTTAATGACTCGTCCTCTTTTTGCTTGACCGCGGTGAGATGAGTCGAGTGTTTCCTTGGGTCGGTGCTCCCGATGAACTGAGTAGCGAAGGCCCTGCTCAATTAGGAGAACGAGCTGATTGTCCTTGGTTTTAAGTTGCGAAACCAAGTCCATGCTAAGGTCGTCAATGACAACGGGAAGGCTTTGCACATAATGTGTCTGCTAGCTCCGAAGAGTTCCATTCGAACTTTGAAGTTTTCTAGGTGTTCTGCCGGATCTCCTATCCCTGAATATTGCTTCAACTGAGGAATTTTGAATCCTTTGGGAAGGGGCTCTTCATGAATCTCGTCGATGAACAGTGATTCAGATGAGTCGACCAGCGAGTCTACCGCGATAGGTGCCCGGGCTCGCTGTGCTCTTTGGACGTCGCCCATTTGTTCCCGGAGTTCTTTCAACTCGGTTTCCAGTGGGCTTATATTGTCGTCCATCCGGTCGCTGGCTTCATGACCGGTCCGTTCATGCTCGAGACGAGCCGTCCTCCTTTCCTCGAGCTTATGGCGTAGGTCGCTTGCAGGCAAGCCCGCTGCTGACTGAAACCTTGCTCCGGTCGATTGGCTGGCGGTCCGTGTTCTTCGACCGGAGTTGGCCATCGAGAACGTTGGGGTGCCCGAGTTTGACGAGAGTACTGGGATTGTTGAGGCTGAGGGTGAGTATGTCGAGGCCTTTCATGGTCTCTGCCATTTGAAGCTGTCAGGTGGACCAGACCAGTTAACAGAGCTTTAATTTCGTCCAGCCTCTGGTCCATGTAGCCGAATCGTTCATTAACGCCTCCTAGCCTTTGGGCAACTCCTCCCACTTGCTCTTCGAGAAGGGACAACCTGATTCCTCGATTGCGAGGCCTTTGTTGCCCCCCTGCTGAGTAAGATGAGGAGAGTTCCCATCAAGCTGGAGGTTAGGGGTGTCGGGAAACGATCCTTCATTCTCGAAAATTTGATCGTCTGAAGGTCCGGTGGTTGCGGGATCCTTCCCTTTATACTTTCTTTTTCCAACCATGATAAAAAAATGTTGAGATTGTCTTGAGCGATTGGGCGAGAACACAGACTTCCTTGTTAAAGGAAGAGTAAGCGTGATTCCCACAGACGGCGCCAATCTGTTAATGCTAAAAAATGGTCAACAGACGAGATGAGGTGACCTCCAACTTGGACGGATGAATGCAACTGATCTCCTGCAGGTGTGCGGTCTAGATCTGGATTGAAGGTTTCTTAGACCCTGTAAAGCACAAAGGAAAGCAAAGGGGGGTGGCTGGAGTCCAGCCGTTAACCCTCCGATGCCTAAGTTAGTTGGATCTTGAAAGATTAAGTATCTCTCTCTAGACCAGTATTTTTTGTCACGTACCTTGATAAAAAAGATACGTCCATTTATAGACTTAGGTTGTAGAGCTATCTTCCTTTTGGGGGGGACGTGATCCTCGCGGGTCGCCAACCGAGCTTACGAGATCTTAGGATTTTTCGGTAATAAGTGGGGATCTTGGTCCTGATTTATTGGGACCAGCGATTCTTACTCCTGATATCATGGCGTAGCCCTACAATCACGGGATTGTCATTCAGCTCATCGTAAGCCCGAGGTCAATCCCTGGAGCTTTAGCCGAGACGGCCCTTATCGGGTCGGTTGGAACCGACCTATGTTCGGGGTTTGTAGTGGTCGGCTCGATTCTACCAGGCCAGTCCAATTCGTACTTTCAGGTCGGCCCTTTACCCACAACAGGTTAGTTCACACACCCCATTGTTAGTACACTCACCCACGCCTATTAGTCACATCACAATGTTAGCCACCCCACTATGGGAATCGATGCCATGACCTCAGTGTTGAAACGAGGCTATCTTTACTCACTCTGGCATTTGAGCTATGGACCTGGGTGTAAGCACACTTTTAGATCTTGTAGCATAAAAATCAAGCCATTTTCACGGGTGGGCTACAACATATAATAAAAAATAATGGTTAGAAAGAATTTCAACAGTCGATTTACTTTGTATGTTGTGGCCCACCTAAAGAATGAAATATTTGATTTTTTAGGCATAACGATCTGAGCATTATTCATTATTGGAAAGCTTGGATCGGTGTCATACATGTGTTTTTAATTTCTACATGTGCATGTGTTGGCTCTACACATGTTTGGAATTAGTCTCATGTAGTGTGATACTCCCATGCAACCGTTGGAGGCATTTAAGATCGTGGATCAACCGTACAGCCAGACATTGCATTGATATGACAATCCAAAGCATTAGATGGGTGGCGCCTAAAAGCCTACGACGAAAATAGACAAATCCACATTCAATGAGCACATTCCATGACTATGGCCGATGCAAGAAGTGTTCCTTCTATTGAACTGTCCATATTATCATCTAATCTGATTGTGTGATCAGGATGGGCTAGACCATCATCATCATTATAGAGTAGGTCCTTCTCAATGTCCCAAATTGGGAATTTGGGTCATGTTGGGCACATGAACATCCTTGGAATTTTCTTCCTACAAGGAAATACACATGATCCGAACACTCGTGAAAATCTACAGATAATGGCTCATTTTCAACACTTTGCATATTTATCACATTTTAAAGAAATATCATATGTGGTGAGTGAGTTCCATGACATGTTGGCTTTTGTGGCTGTATTCTCCTTTTCTACTACATTAAGCACAACATTCTGAGGAGTCTGGCTCGTTTTCTTGCTATTTGTGGCACCCAACAGCTGGTTCACATGCCCACAGATCGTCGCCCGAAAACAGCCCCGATCGTATAACACCGACCATCTAATTTGTCCTGATGTTTAAGTTGGACCCGATCGGCGGGTAGGAACTATTGGTTAGGTCCCAGTCCATTGAGTGGATTTTGATCTCGATTCATAACTGTAGAGATGGCATATACACCGAGTTCTAGTGGGTAGTTTTATGCATATACTCGTTCTTCAAGCAATAGATGCACATGACACTTACGAGTAATAAATGATGCACTTGAATCATGATTCATTAATGGTTGTGATAACAGCCGAACTTCATATCTTCTTGGATGTAAAATTGGTGCTGTTTTTTTTTTTTTTTGGTTAGTCATGCAACGCACCCACCTTGTTAGTTGCACAACACACCCACATGGTTAGTCACATGATGCACCCACCCACCTTGTTAGCACCCACCCACCCGTGGGTTAGTGTGTCTCCTTAGCACCCACCCGTGGGTTAGTGTGTCTCCTTAGCACCCACCCACCCTCCTTAGCACTCGAACCTGAGACCTGCAGTTGAAACCCCTAGGGGTCTTCCAACTAAATCTCTCAATGGAGCGGGTTTGGATCTTAAAATAGGTCTGATTAATTAAATGGATCGGATTTGGATCTTATAATAGGTCCGCTTAATTAAATAGACTGGATTTGGATTCACAGAAATATATCTGAATCTAATGCAAATCCATTTATAGATTTTCATATTTGGAGCTGAATCCGAACTAGATCCGACTCATTGTCACCTTACTATATATGTTATATCCATGACGGCCATCCGTTTTCCAGATTATTTTAGGCTGTGTCTCTAAATTGAGACATATGCCAATCTCAAGTTGACCATGTCACAGTAAATAGTGAAATTTGCATCATTTTGCTATTAAATTAAATACATCATATTATATATTTTTTAGATTTGTGATGGTGTGGATTTGGACCTAGATCCGATCCGAATCCGATGGTTATATGGATTTTGCATCGAAAATGGATCTTGCTATTTATAAATGGATCAAATATGGATATCACCTTTTGGATCTGAGTTGGATCCAAATCCGTCTACAGATTTTTAGACTTGGAGCCAGATCCAACTAGATTCGGCCCAGATCCGACCCATTGAGAGCCCTACTTCCAGCTGGGCTAGCAGGCTAGACACAAAATTGGTGCTGTTTGGAAATGTTGAAAACCTTGGAAAAGGAAACAATCTCCATGAAAATTTAATTTTTCACTGCACAAAAAGAAAGAAGCTGCTACCATTTTCCTCAAAAAAAAAAAAAAAAAAAAAAAAAAAAAAAAAAAAAAAAAAAAAAAAAAAAAAAAAAAAACGTTGTTAAACATTCATTCCTTAAAATATTAGAGACCATTGTTACTAATTGATTGTTGGCCTTTTAACATTTTCATTGAAAAAAATAGTCTTGTTAAATAAAAAGAATAATTTATTGTTCTTCCATCAATAAGATTCCACCCTAGTTTTCCATGCCGATGTTCTAGTTTCTCCCGACAGGAAATGGAGACTAATATGCAAGAATGCTAGAAAAAAACATAAGATCAATTAACCTAAATATCGGGGTAAAACCTAAATTCTATACAGTGTGCCTAATTGGTCAACGGTCTAGATTTAGCTAAAGGTTGGATATTATGATCGATTATATCAATGGGCCCTACTAGAGTTGTGATCAGTCTCAACTTCATGTAAGGGATGGTACGCTTGGACTGTGACTCTTGCATAATGTTGTGGTGGACTTGGGATCCTAAACCATGTGGAGCCTTTGAGGAGGAGTTTCGATGGGTTACAAACAACTCTCTCCTACAAATATGTAAACAATGATGGGTCCCCAAACCTATACAAATTGAAAGCTCTCCTTTCCATCCAAGTGCTTCTCTAAAAGTATAAGGTGTAGAAGATCTTGGCAATCCATTCTACAAACAACTCTCCACTCCAAATACTTAAACAATGATGGGTCCAAACCTTACACATATTGGAAGTTTTCCCTTCCATCCAAGTGCTTCTCTAAAAGTGTAAAGTACGGAAGATCTTGGTGATCCATTCTACAATGACTTCTAAATCAGGCTCACCTTTTATTTAATTTATTTGATTTCCACATTCGATGCATAGTGCAATCATTTTCAATTCCCGCAATTATAGTTTATAATAATATCATGGTCATCAAAACTCAACCAATCACGGGCGCATTCCAGTGCAACGGGTGTGATGGATTGGGTGGGATAAGAGGCATGGATTGTTGCATAGCACGCCAACAACGCCGATGAACTGAAATCCAATCTCGGTCTCACCCACAAACAATAAACAAGAAGAAATAATAACTAAAAGCAGAATTCAAACAAATCAACAATCCACAAGACAGAATTTACGTGGAAAAACCCCAACATGGGTAAAAAACCACCGTGCAAAGTTCCACTATGAAGAAAATGAAGTTACAAAGAGTATACTCGCCTTCTCATATTCTCCTATTCACACAGACGACCATTTTTACTAACCTCTTCTCTCTTTCTTACCTTGGACGTATAGAAACCCTAATACCATACCCTAATCCCAAATTACAACCATTTATATAGCATAAGACGGAAATATGACTCAAAATAGAAAACCCCGCGAAACAGTTCGCGCCTAGTCAGGCACCCGGTCGGGCTTGGTTGGTCGCCCGCCCGATGTGAAAAACGTCCAGTAAGCTCCAAGAGAAAATATCCGAATTTCGGGCGCTCGATCCACTGACCATTGAGTGCCCGACTATGTCTGAAACAGTCTAAAGACTTTTGTCTCTCTGTGGGTGAATTTCGATCATCCAGTCATAGACCGTCCGGGCGCCCGACCACCCCTGGCTGGCAAATGTGGTGTGCTGGCTCCACACCTCAACAATCTCCCACTTAGAGACACATCATCATAAATCCTTCATCTTTTATATCCGGAGTGCACCACCTCCCCGTCTTCAAGCCTGAAGACCAATTAAAGCTGAACAGAGCTTCAGCTTCTCCCATGTGACCGCATTAGTTAACATATCCGTAGGGTTCTCACTTGTTTGGATATTCTCCAGAACAATCGATCCATCTTCTAGTAACAAACGTATGAAGTGATATTTGATGACAATATGTTTGGTCCTTGAATGAAAGGCTGAATTCTTGGCCAAGTGTATTGCACTCTTACTGTCACTGTACAGCTTGCAATCTACTTGCTTCTTCCTCAACTCTTTCATAAAACCTTACAACCACACGATCTCCTTACACGCTTCTATAGCTGCAACATACTTTGCTTTCGTTATACTGATAGACACCATGCATCTTCTGTAACTGAGAGACCCAACTGACTGCAACACTAACCAGAGTAAAGACATACCCTGTAGTGCTCCTTCTGCTGTCAATATCCCTGCCAAATTTGAATCGACGTAGCCTTGTAGCTTGATTTTCAATCGTCCATAACACAGCCCTACATCCACAGTACCTACCAGGTATCTGAGGATCCACTTCACAGTTTCCCAATGTTCCTTCCCGAGATTATTCATGAACCTGCTAACATTTCCCACTACTTAGGCAATATCTGGCCTCATGCTAACCATAGCATACATGAGGCTCCCTATAGCCGACGCATATGGGACTTTAGCCATGTAGTCTCGTTCCTCCTGCGTCTTTGCACTTTGCTCCTTAGAAAGCTTGAAGTGATTGACTAATGGAGTGCTAACCAGCTTAGCCCCTCCCATACTGAATCGATCAAGTACCTTAGCTATGTACTCTGTCTGTGATAAAATTAGTTTCTTGTTTTTCCTGTCACGTTTTATCCTTATGCCCAGGATTTGTTTTGCAGCTCCTAAATCCTTCATAGCAAATTCTCTAGACAACTGTCATTTGAGATCTGAGATGTCCTTCATGCTTGATCCGGCTACAAGCATACATCAACATACAAAAGAAGGATGATGTACAACGTATCAAACTTCTTCAAATAGCAACAGTGGTCTGCATGACATCTCCTAAACCCGTTTCCCAACATGAAATTGTCGAACTTCTTGTACCACTACCTCGGGGCCTACTTTAGGCCATATAGATTATTTCTCAGTCTACATACGTTATTCTCCTTTCCTGGTATCACGTATCCCGTCGACTGATGCATATATATCTCTTCTTTAAGGTCCCCATGAAGAAAGGTTGTCATAACATCTAGCTTCTCTAGATGTATGTCCTCTATAGCCACTATACTCAAGACTGTTCGCTCGTCTCAAGTGCAAGGCTGCGATGTGGTAATAATTCTCAGTAAGACCGAGGTCTATCCTCAGGGATTGTCGTAACAATTCTAAACTTTATAACTAGGATGAGCTAAATTCGGATTTGTAATGATGGGTATAAATTAAGAATATCAAACTATCTATTTTAAAACTAAATCAGGAAAATGAACACTAAAACGCCAAGGATCCACTAATAATCATTCACAATGCCAATTCAAATCATTTAATCCAATAACCCAATTGGAATCGGACTTCTATCCATATTCAATCGGAATATAGAGCAATCAAATCATCATAATGCATCTAATATAGATGGATCATCTACTGATATGGTTCTCTCATAACTAACTAAGGCATTGAGTGTATTAGATCACACAACCCAATCCTTCACAAAACAAGTAAGATCACATTCATGATTCTTCCTCAAGCCTTGTCACTAGACTTGATTTAGAAGCATGAATTGAACTTCTATTGAATCAAAATCAATACATAAACACATATCTCAGATTAATCCCAAAGATAAGAACTTCTAGTTTAATTCTAGATAAGCACTTAGGAAACTTAGTTTGTAATATCCCCTAGCATCCAACACATCATGATGGATCTAAGATCTCTACAACCCAAAATTCTATCAATTAACACCCCATTAAGCAATCTCAATATTCAAAACACCCCATGTAATAGCAATCACAAGAGATAGAAGATTAACTAAAAATACTAACTTTATTTCAAACTAGAACTAGAAGTATTCTTCATAAAACCTAAAAGTACTTAAAGTAATTCGAATTAAGCATTGTAAATAACTAAAAGCTTCACCTCTTAGCCTTAACTAAGAGGTTTAGCCAACCACTAATAATAGATTGAACTAAAACTCAAAAGAAAACTACTAAGAAAGCGTGAAAAAAATATAAAAATCGTAATTAGTGGAGTTGCGAACGCTCCACGATGCTCCTCTCCACCTCTCACGAACTTCCTAGCCTTCTATGATGCCTCAGGAACGAGCCCTAGGTGTCCTTTTATAGGTTTGAGGCTCCACCAATGCAGAAGATTTGAGAATTTGCGTAGAACTTACACACTGCGCAGAGAAAATAGGAGCCAGACTTGGAAATTTCTAAACTGGGCGCTTGGTTGATTGATCGATTGGGCTGGGCAATCAATCGCACCTACAATTCAACTGTAAAAACTGTATTCTACGATCAGGCGATCAATCGCAAGTGGTCAGGCGATTGATCACTGGGTCCAAAATGTGTCCAAAGAGTTCCAACAGCAATTCTTCAAAAATTTACATTCTGTCGATTGATCTACAGGCTCTGTCGATCAATCATTCAGGCTGAGCGATCAATCGCTTAGGCTAAGAGACCAATAGCAAATTTGCACTTTAGTCCAACAACAAATCTGTCAATTCTGCTGTAAGCGATCAATCGCTCAAGGCTGTCGATCAATCGCTCAGGCTGGGCGATCAATTGATGGATCAATCTCTGAATCAATCTTCAGAAACTGCAACTTTCTGCAAATTACTTTTCTAGCCCTGCAGCTTTGCACTTTGATTTTTTTGGCCCTTCCAGGTCTTTTAACATGATTTATTTAAGGTTTTTCTTTATTTTTCAACTCCATCTTCCATAGCTTCTGTTAACGTCAGATTTTGTAACAGGATCCTCTGGTCGTTCACCTTCTCTCCAACAGAGATTTCCTCCGCCGGACCTGTAAGAAGACAGAAAGCAACTAAGGGTGGCTGGTGTCCAGCCGTTAGCCCTCCGATGCTTAAGTCAGCCAAAGCAACAAGAAGAATAACCAGGCAAAACGAGGCTAGAGATTGAATATTGTGTACCTGTATCTTAATGGAGTATTCTCCTTATATAGATCAGAAATGATCCAATCTGTTATGTAAAATATCGAGATCCCTGATTTCGTGGGATAAGAATCTTAT
The DNA here is from genome assembly GCA_003013855.2 of Liriodendron chinense. Lineage (NCBI taxonomy): Eukaryota > Viridiplantae > Streptophyta > Magnoliopsida > Magnoliales > Magnoliaceae > Liriodendron > Liriodendron chinense. The sequence continues at coordinate 11,048,562 of ML058469.1, read as the reverse complement.
CCTCATATAGAAGAGAAATCTAATCCAATGACTCGTCCGATAGCTTCGTTCCTTGATAGCGATCCCTTAAGATTCGGAACCACTGAAGAAGATAAGCCCCAATCTCGGCCTATACGGGCTGCTGGTACTGAGGGCTAAGAGATGTCACCACAGAAAAAGCTATTCGCATGTTGGAAGATGGTCGCGAGTCCAAGTGCCCGCTCATTTAGATACGATACCTTTCAATGACTTGTGAGAAGGTATGCTCGCAGGGAAAATACAACTTCTCGAAGCATTGGTAATCGAGCATCGTTTTTCCTAATATGCGAGTCGCGAACAGACGATCTCGATAGTCGGATAAACGTGCTCGCGGGGTCGGCACATCATCAGAATATACGAGTCGCGAACAGACGATCTCGATAGTAGGATAGACGTGCTCGCGGGGTCGGCGCATCATCAGAATATACGAGTCGCGAACAGACGTTCTCGATAGTCGGATAGACGTGCTCGCGGGGTCTATCACCAGCAGATGATCTTCGCTATTTTTTACTATAACAGATTCTATCTTCCATTCTTGGTCTTTCTTCCTTTGATCCTCAAGGTGTCCTTAAGCGGTCTTTTAGTATTGAATTCACAGGGTCTCTCTCTCATTCCTACAAACACAAACACATGCATAAGATGGGTCTTTAACATTATAAATCATGCATAAAGAGTAATGAATTGGGGTTAGAATATGCACAATTCAGAGCTCAACAAAGACCGTGCGAATCGTAGACATCTTCACCACTAGTGAAAATATTTCAGTGAAATTGATACCTGTCTTTTGTTGGAACCCTTTCACAACCAATCTAGTCTTGTACCATTTCAAACCATCATGCTCTTCTTTCAGTCTGTAAACCCACTTATTATGAAGAGCTTTCTTACCCTTAGGTAGAGTGACGAACTCCCACGTACGATTGGACTCAAGAGAGTCCATATCATCATCCATAGCCTACTCCCACTTAACCCGTGTATCTGACTGTAATGCCTCTTCAATACACTTTGGTTCGCTATTATCTATCAGTTGTAGATAATGTAAGGAGGGTGAGTATCGAACCTTGGATCTCCTCTCCCGAGTAAACCTCATCACAACCGGTATCTGCGGCTCTGCCTCATCATGCTCTTGTGCATGCTCATCAAGTAGCACTGTAACATCTGCGTCCTATAACTCTTCCAACTCTACGAATTATTTGTCATCGGCCTTATTCTGTTTTTGATACAAACTGTCCTCATGCATTACTTTCTCATTGAAGACTACGTCTTTACTTATAATGATTTTTCGATTCTGTATATCCCAAAATCGGTAGTCAAAATTATGTTGTCCGTAGCCTATAAACATGCACCTCCTAGACTTCGCATCTAGCTTATTTATGTGCTCTGCATCAATGTGAATATATGAAGTGCAACCGAATACTTTGACATGTGTAAAGTTCACTTCTTTCTCAGTCCACGTTTCCTCTGGTAACCCACCATCCAATGGTACTGAGGGACTTCTATTGATGAGATATACGGCAGTATTCACAGCATTTGTCCAAAATATCTTAGGCAACCCTGCATGTAACCTCATACTTCTGGCGCGCTCAAGGATAGTCCTGTTAATGCGCTCAGCCACACCGTTCTACTACGGTGTGTCTAGAATCGTTTTCTGATGTTTGATTCCATGTGTTGCACAATACTCCTCAAATCTCTTGTCACAATACTCTCTCTCATTATTTGATTTAAGATATTTTATAGTTTTACCTGATTGTTTTCTACCAGTACTTTCCACTTCTTAAATACATCAAACACTTTAGATTTATGTTTTAAGAAATAGACCCACAGTTTTCTACTAACATCATCAATGAAAAAATAAAATAATGTGATCCACCAAGAAATGATACCTGTGTCGGTCCCCATACATCAGTGTGTACAAGCTCCAATAGATGCGTCTTTGGAGTTCGTCCTGTTTTGTTAAAGCTTACCCTCTTCTATTTGCCATACACGCAGTCCTCGCAGAATTTCAAGTCGATAGACTTCAACCCTCGCAGCTTCCCTTTTGACAATAGCACTTTCATCACATTCTCACTCATATGTCTCAACCTCTGATGCTATAACTGCCCATTCACTCCAGTTGATGCGACTGCAACTGAGCTATATGATCCGGAAGTCATGTACAAAATACCTTCCTTTTTTCCTCGAGATATTACCAAGGCACCTTTTGTGACCTTCCATGAATCACTAGTGAACGTCGTCACATATCTAGTATCGGCCAACTGCCCTACTGAGATCAAGTTCCTTCTCAGATTTGGTACATGTCTGACATCCTTCAACTTCAAGACTATTCCGTCTTTCTGACTTATCTGAATGTCTCTCTTTCCAACAATACTACATGGCTCATCATCACCCAGGTAGACTCTCCCGAAGTCACCTGACACATAATTACGAAGAACTTTCTTTGACGAAGTGACATAAAACGAAGCACCCGAGTTTATAACCCAAGACTCATTCTAGGCATCAAGAGACAAGATCAACACCTTTGTGTCACTCTCCTCAAATAGATTCACTGAATCCTTTCCACCTTTAGAGCTTCCTTCTTGTTTCTTAAGCGCCCTACAATCATGTTTCATGTGCTCCTTCTTCCCGCAATACCAACACCCGTCCTTAATCTTTCGGTCCCTTGGACTTCTTCCTCGACTTAGAACGCTCATGTTTATTGTCTCATTTGTTCAACAATCTTCCTCTTCCTTCAACGTTTAGAGCATTCCCAGAATCTCTTAAAATTTCTGATGCCTTCTTTCTAGATTCTTCGCTGAGAATTGGACCCGCCACATCATTGAATTTCAACTTTGTCGACCTTGAAGAATTGCTCACGGCAATCACTAAACAATCCCAACTGTTTGGCAAACTAAATAAGATCAATAGCACCCTGACCTAATCATCAATGATGCCAATGGATTCCAATTGGCTCTTAACTGTTTTGAACTCATTTAGATGTTCAGCCACGCCCCCACCATCTGACATATTCATGTTGAATGGCCGTTTAATGAGATAAAAATTGTTGGACGCTGAGGGTTTCTCATACATCGTAGCTAGAGCTTGCATCAATTCTTTGTGGTCTTCACCTTAGATATATTGAAGGAGACGCTCTTAGACAAAGAGAGTCGAATCGTTCTTAAAGCCTTTCGATCCACTAAAGACCATTCATCATCTTTCATCTTCTCTAGTTTCTTCTCTTTTCCTTCTAGAGGATATAGAGGTCCTTCTGATACAGATAATCCTCCATCTGCATCTTCCAGAAGGCAAAGTTTGAACCATCAAACTTCTCAATTCGTGTCTTTCCTTCTTCCCTCATCGCTCCCACTTGAACTAAACCAATAACTTTGATACCAGTTGTTGTGCAGCACGCCAACAACGCAGGTGAACCGAGATCGATTCAATATCCGGTCTCACCTACAAATGATAAACAAGAAGAAATAATAACTAGAAGCAAAATTTAAACAAACTAACAATACACAAGACAGAATTTACATGAAAAAACCCTAACAATGGTAAAAAACCATAGGTGTAAAGTTCCACTATGAAGAAAACAAAGTTACAAAGAGTATACTCACCTTCTCCTATGCTCTAATGCACAGAAACGGCCCTTCTTGCTAACATCTTCTCTCTTTCTCACCTTGGACGTATAGAAACCCTAATACCATATCCTAATCCTGAATTATAACCCTTTATATGGCATAAGACGGAAATAAGACTCAAAATAGGAAACCTTGCGAAACAGTTATCGCCTGGTTGGGCGCCCACCCAATGTGAAAAACATCCAGTGAGCTCTAAGAGAAAATACCCAAATTTTAGACATCCGACCAAACATGGTTGGGCGCTCGGTCCACTGACCATCGGGCGCCCGACTGTGTCTGAAACAGTCCAAAGACTTTCATCTCTCTGTGGGTGAATTTCAGTCGCCCGGTCATAGACCGTCCGAGCACCCGACCACCCCTGACTGGCAAATGTGGTGTGCTGGCTTCACACCTCAACATAGATATCTTCCTTTAATACTCATAAAGAAGTTGGCGTACACTATAAAGATTTACATGATAAAGATAAGAACTTATATATATATATATATATATATATATATATATATATATATATATATATATATATATATATATATATAGGGGAACAGATTATTCCCTCTATTTAACCATCGAGTACTCTTTCATGGATAGGTCTTCTGTAGATATCTTGAAGCTGAACGACTCAGGTCAACACCAATGTTGGAAGGTCCATATAAATATACACCAAGCTATGGTGTAATGTTGAGACTAACGGCTCGTTTGGCACCATGGATTTGAGGAGAAGTGGATTCCAAAATATGAATTCTCATCAATTCCAATTCTTATTAATTCCAGATTTTCTGTTTGGTAGTCAAGATTTGGAGAGATATCAAACATGAAGGAATGTACGGTGTAAATTTTAATCCCACCGTATGCCCACTGTATTAGCCTCGATTTTTAAATCCATGTCATTCATCCATTTTTACATATCATTTTATGCCAAGATCCAAAAAATAAAGCAAATCCACATCTAAAGTGGACCATAAAACAAGAAAAAATGGAGAGTGAAACCTTTATGATGCACAAAAGTTTTGGATTAAACTTAAATTTGTGTGGTCCCTTCATCCAGGTCTTTGTGACCTTATCAACTTGGATAGAAAATATACATCATGTTGGGTCCCATAGTTAGGTACACGTTACAGTGGGTCCTGCGTTGGAAAGGATTTCTCCTCAAATTCCACCTTTTTTAAGATTTGAAAAAGGGCTAAAAATACCTTTTTGGGTTCTCCTGAATTCCTATCAAATCTACTTCTCATCAAATACATGGTGCCAAACAGAATAAAACAACCAGTTTCTCCTCCTTTCTCCCCAAATCCATGGTGCCAAACGGGCCATAAGGTCTATATAAATATACACCGAGCCATAGTGTAACGTAGAGACTAATAAATGGGACAGTTGGATATCCCACAAGTACACAGTAGCACGAGCTCTTTCGAGATAAAGTGACCTGTGTTGCTTTGGCCAGAGAAATGACAAAACTCCAATAAAATGCAGACGTGCATTTGCCTGTTTTCATCTGTCATTGGTAAAATACGCGGGCGCGGATTCAGTGGATCCCCGGATCCATCACGGTGGGTGGGACCCCTGACTGAGGGGCCCACCATGATGTATGAGACTAAATCCACGCTGTCCATCTCCATCGAAATCTCATTTCAGGGCGTGAACCAAACAATGAAGAAAATCCAAATTCAGATGGACCGTATTACAGGAAACAGTGGTAATTGACCATTAAAAACTTCTTGTGGGCCACAAAAGCTTTTAAGCAAGATGATATTTGTGTGGTATTTTCATCTAGGCATTTTTAACCTTATCAACAGGTTTGATGGAAAATAAGCATTCCGGTGGAGTCCATGAAGTTTTTAATGGTGGGATTCAATCACAACTGTTTCCTGTGGTGTGGTCCAAATAAGATTTGGGTTAGCTTCATTTTTTGGATCATTGACTAAAATAAGCTTTTAAAATGTTTGGACAGTGTGGATTTAAGTAACATAAATCACTGTGAGCCCCATAGTCAGGGGTCCCACCCACCTTGGTGGATCCTGGGATGCACCCATGCCACGCCCAAAACACGCCTTGTGTCCATCTCGTTCCAAATGCAATACACCTAACGCCTCCAAAACGCTTTATAAAAACTCCCTCTCATTCCCTTCTTTTATGACTCTCTCTCTCTCTCTCTCTCTCTCTCTCTCTCTCTCTCTCTCTCTCTGTTATTAAAAAACTCTCTCTCTCTCTCTCTGTTATTAAAAAAATAGAGCAAAGGAGATGGTTGCTGGAGATCAAATCCAAAAGTACCCGACAATGCCAGAGGTACGAAACCTTAACACCCAGGAGAATCTCTTTCCTCACTCAAATGCACTCCATTTCATTTCCACAACACTCCCATGACTCATTTTCCATCCCCTCATGTAGATTTTGGAGGAGTTAAAGCGAATTAAGGCCATTGGCTTCCCTATCATGGCCATCAACTTGGTGGGGTACCTCAAGGGCCTGTTCTCAGTAGTCTGCATGGGCCGCCTCGGCCGTCTCGAGCTTGCCGGCGGAGCCCTCGCCATTGGCTTTGCCAACATCACTGGCTACTCAGTCCTCTCAGGCCTAGCCATGGGGATGGAACCCGTCTGCAGCCAGGCGTTTGGCTCGCGCAACATGTCGCTAGTCTCCCTCACTTTACAGAGGACAATTCTCATGCTACTCTGTGCATCTGTGCCCATTGGGCTGCTGTGGATCAACCTAGAATCCATCATGTTGAGGCTACACCAGAGTGCCGACGTGACGCAGGTGGCGAGCCACTACTGCCTGTTTGCTCTACCGGATCTTATCGCCAATTGCCTGCTTCACCCATTGAGGATTTACCTACGTAGCAAGGGAACGCCCGAGCCATTCATGTGGTGCACTTTTCTCGCCGTTCTTCTTCATCTCCCACTCACTAACTTCTTGGCCAACGCCCTCAATCTGGGTGTCCCAGGCGTCGCCATCGCCACATTTTGTACTAATTTCAACACACTCTTCTTCCTTATGTGCTACATGTTGTATACCCGTCCCAGTGCCGCCCCTGAGCCGCTCATGGCACTGTTGCCATTAACACCTCCGCCACCGCCAACCCTATCTTCAAAATCGCTTGGAGAAGAATGGGGCATATTGCTTCGGCTCGCGTTTCCCAGCTGTCTAGCCGTGTGCCTCGAATGGTGGTGGTATGAGTTCATGACGCTCCTCGCTGGTTATTTAAGCAACCCGCATGTGACGTTGGCAACATCCGCTATCGTGATACAAACCACTTCGCTCATGTACACACTCCCAATGGCTCTCAGTGCCTCTGTATCAACCCGCGTGGGCCACGAGCTTGGTGCAGGCCAGCCACACAAGGCGTGGCTGGCGACCACAGTGGCCATGGTGCTAGCCCTCCTGGTTTCAGTCTTAGGCCTACTATGGACCACCTTGGGCCGTGGCCTGTGGGGGAGGGTGTTCACCGAAGACCACGATGTCCTGGAACTAACCATGACTGTCCTACCCATAATTGGGCTCTGCGAGCTTGTGAACTGTCCTCAAACGACTGGGTGTGGCGTGCTCCGCGGCAGCGCGCGGCCGTCCATTGGTGCCGCCATCAACCTCTACTCATTCTACCTGGTGGGCACTCCTGTGGCCGTGGTGCTGGCCTTTGTTTTCGGATTTGGATTTGTGGGCCTATGTTATGGTCTTCTAGCGGCCCAAATAGCATGTGCTTTGTCAATGGTAACTGTAATTTCAAAGACAGATTGGGATAGAGAGTCCTTAAAGGCCAAGGATCTAGTGGGGAGAGGATGTGCATGCGTACATGAAAATCAAACACCAAAATCCGGAGAAGAGGCTCTCTTTCTTAAAGAAGTAGTCTTTGAGACGTGAATGGAAGGAATACATACAAAAATATGATTGAATAGACCCAACAAAAAGAACACTTGGATTTTGCTTGAATCGTATGTCTATATGCTTCCTAAGCTTTATCTCTCGCTTATATATATCAGAAACCCGAGCATATATTTTAATCATGTATACTACCATGTACTACTGTTGCTGTGTATACATAAATACGGATATTTCTATTTATATTGGTGTACTTGGTGCATTCTTATTAGATCCGAACCGTTCATTTGTTGGGACATGAGTGGATAGTCAATACCCACTAAGGAAATATTCGTCAGATGATTCTAGAGATCGATTGGAGCAGTTCTTTTTACGTTGAATGAAGAACGTCGGTTTTGTTAGACTATTTATAAACAGCTGATATCCGATGAATTTTTCAGCACGGTCTATCACTGTTAGGGCCTAGCAAATGAACGGCCCAGATGGCATACTGAGATGGATTTCTTGATAACTTAGGTAGAAGTGGTAGCACAATATATATTACATGTAATTTTGCAGAGAACTCGTCACCATAACCTCTGGTTCCGTATTAGGAAATCCCTGCTATTGAATTCGTTGGTCACACCATAAAGATCACCTGGAACAAAAATCAGGCCGGGCAGCTCATCAGATATGTCACTTTACTAAAATCAATGGACAACTGATGCTCTGACTCTACCTACAGGTATAGATCACCCAGTGGGTGGATCAGCCTGATTTTTTCAGAACGGTGATCTTCATGGTGGGGCCTCCTATTTTCTTGATAAGGATCTCCTACAATGAATATGATCATTTCTCCACACAAAAAAAAAAAAAAAATCGGTAATATAGACTTATAGCCTTTGTGTGTACGTCTTTGCATGAGATATCAAATGCTATAAATGGTGAGATACACATGGGTAGTGAGAAAGATATGAGTCGCATTTCGGCAAAAGCTTATTGAAATAAAATCCGAATCTTTTGATGGCTTCTTTTGCATGGGCTTGACTACTTGGACACTTCTCAATCATTTTAAAAAGAAAATTACATAAAACTCCTGTATTTATATTATAATTATAGTTATCTACTTATTAATCCTCTAATTACAGTTATAATCCCAGTATTTTATAATATTTTCTGGCTTCCTTAGACACTTCTCTATCATTTTAAAAAGAAAATTACATCTAAGTAATCTACTTATTAATCAAATGAAAATTATATCAAACTCCTATATTTATGTTATAATTATAGTTATCTACTTATTAATCCTCTAATTACAGTTATAGTCCCAGGATTTTATAATATTTTCTTTTATACAATTAGTCAAAAGCCAATAAAGGAGATTCATTTAAATGACTAAAATACCCTTTTAAATAAAACCTTGTTTAACCTCACTAATGAACAGGTTACATACACCGAATTAGACCCACACACTTACTGATGGTTGGTGTCCCATACCATTGTTATCATACCATTGTTATCTGTGGTGTGGCCCACCTAAGTGCTGGATCTTGTTGGTTTTTGGCCATATAGCCAAGCTTTGAGGGGCACACGAGTGGTTGTCCTATAAATAACATGATGAGCCCATAGAGCTTCGGTGTTGTGCGATTGCGTAAAGTATTGTTAGTCGGACACATAGTCGTCATAAGGACATGACTTGCCTTAAATGAGTGCTATATGCGGGATGGAATATGCATCAGATCCACCCCATTCATCAGGTGGGCCTCCCATTTTCACCATGGATCCTAAAGAAACGGTGTAAAATCATGCCTCGGCTTCAAAATTTATAGGACTTAGGTAGGCCACACCATAAAGAATGGTATAAAATCATGCCTAAATTAACTTCTAAATTTATGCGGTGTTGCCCACATGAGTGTTGGAATGTCCTGATTTTCAGAGCTTCCCTTCATCCCTGTGAGCTGTGTCAAATGAATAGATTTGATGTCATATATATCCCATGATGGATCCCACACATAATTTGAATGACTTTGATAGTGGGCGTTTCCCTCTCAATTATTTAATATGGTGTAGGCAACCCAAGTTTTGAATTGTCTGATCTTTGTGACCTCATTGAAACACACAGTGGCCCGCGTGTGGATCTCATAGACATGAAATGGTTCCATCCACGTCAGAGAAAGGAACACCCGGTTCTTGCTTCCTGAAACCCTTGTAGTTTTGACTCTTGACGTCTTGTAGATGATTCCAATTAGAGCTGTACGCGAGTCAAGCTAGCTTGGTTGGCTCGCTCAATTCAGTTCGAACCAGCTCGGTTCTGGCACTGAGTTCTAACCAAGTCGAGTCAATATTTTTCAACTCGAGCTGACCCTGGCTCAATTCAGCTCGACTTAAAGCTTAATTCATGTTGGCTCAGTTTGAGTTTGACTCGACTCAATTAGTTTAAAAATGGAGTTTTTAGTCTCACATTAAAAGAGAGCAAAGGAATGACAAGGAAAATTATTTATAAAAGTAAGTGAAATAGCCGTTAGGGGCATCAATGGGCTTGGGATTGCCTTCGAGCCTTGATTTTTTAACTATCTTAAGCTGGGCTTTTGGACTAGGGCTATTCAAATTTTAGTTTTTTAAGGCTCGAACTTAGCTCAAAAGCTCGATCAAACCAAGCTAAACATGCCATTCCAACTCGAAGGCTGAGCCAATCTCAAGCCAAAGTTGTTTGCTGGTCAAGCCGAGTTGACATAGGCTTAGCTTGATTCGATTCAGCTTGGTGTAAAGCTCTAATTCCAATCACGACCCCTACATGGAATGCTCTCCAAGTTAATGGATAAGAATTTTATAGAAGTGAAATCCATTTTATCCATAAGTGTGCTTCTCACAGCTTAGGTGGGCCATATCACAAAGAAAAAATGGATGGAACGCCAGGTGTTTACATATCATCATGGTGTTTACATATCATGGTGTTACATATCATCAAACGCGTTCATCAAGTATGACTCACAAGGATGAACAGAATGTATAATAATGAGCTTGGCCCATAACTAAGATGGACCACAACCAGTTAACTTAGAGCTTTTAAGTGCAATTTTACAACAATGGATAATAGTTATCATGTGTCTCGCCTGATAGCTCAGCTGCTGGAAGATGCTTAAGCGTTTTAACAACAGGTCTCAAGTTCGAGCGGTAAGGAGACACACTAACCCCACGAAGTGGGTGGGTGCATTGTGTGACTAACCGTATAGGTGTGTTGCCCCGCTAACTAGGTGGGCGCGTTGCATGACTAACTTTAAAAAAAGGATAATAATTATCACCTAACACATGGAGTAGATTTTATATATAGCTAAACTAGGTTTAATTAATAGCCATTTCAATGAATTTTTATTATTAATTCTTAAACTAAAAGTATGGACGAAAGTATCATAAAATTCTGATGGAATAATTAATGGGTAAATAGCTGTAATTATACAGTAAAAATAGATGTTTGACTGTAAATTTTGAATTTTAATACACATGGCACAAGTGCACGACAATCAGACCCTCGGAATTACTGACAGGTGTACTTATCATCTGATCTTTCCTTGGAATTTGGACAAGTCGATCGGTATGTCTTTTTTTTCAACTATCTGGTTGATAACCATCCAATTTGCGTGTTCATTTTTGGATGGTTAGGATTGGTTGATCAATGTCATTTTCTAGATGTACTTCATATACAATGTACCCCATAGTTTGGACGGTCCAGGTAGCCATCCATGAATGATCCATGTGAGGATGAGCTGCCAACATTTTCAAAATGGTGGTAGACTATGGGCCGGTTTGGGCAGTTGTATCATCGAGGATCTAATGGTATTAGATGGGATTATAATATTTATTGCTCTTTTATTACATGCATGCCAATACCATGGGATTAACATAATTTATTGTCATGTTTGGCATCAAATCCTTTCCTTAATAAATATACTGTATCATATAAATTTTATATTTGGTTGACCATGGGATTACAATAAGTGGACCACATTTCATTTAATTTTTTTTATCACCGGTGCACACATGCAACTTGAATGACTATTGTAAAAAGTATGTGTGGATGGACGGCGTTGATAAAATACACATCAATGTGGCCTTCATGGGAGTGTAGTACTTTCCCATTCCCTTTCGAAGAACGTAGCATGTGACGCCAACGTTGCAGTCGGATGGAAGTGTTTGGACAAAGCTAGAAATGCCAGGTGGACACGCTCGAGTGCACGTTGCAAGTGTACCCACCCATCACACGTGGTAACGAGGTAGGAGTGTGTGATATTGGAACCGTTCATCAGGCAATATTTTTTAATTGGCATGATTTGAAAAATAAGGCTGAAATGGTCATCGTGTGGACCACACATGTATGAAACAAACAAAAGGCTAAAAAGAATCGATCAAGCGTGTGACCACATGATTATCAGATCAGACAGCTTCTTGAGAGGTGGCATCCAGATAGTGAGGATTTCTCACAAAACAAAGGGCTTCGGTGTTGCACACGTGTGCCGTTTCCACACGTGAGGAGTACATATACAAAGTGCACCCGAATGCACTTTTAGCATTTTCTTCGGATCTTCTCACATGTGTCTGTGGCCGGGTTCGGTGCACTACCAGTACCAACTCTCAACAGGTCTCAAGAAGTTATAACAGTGCAAACCACTGATTACCTCACACGTGGAAACGAGGCACACGTGTGAAATATCAGATCCGTTCGTCAGTTGATGCCATAACGTTAGATGCCCAATATAAAAAGACAAGCTTACGCGACCATAATGTGGGCCACATCTGTACAAAACAATGAACGGTTAATAGAAACTGGACAATGGTTCGATCTTTGTGCACATGCGTGGCTGTACTCGTGATAGTTTTTGCGTGATTTTAGATACATGGATTCTGCCTAGTGGGATGATCAACTGTGGAGATGGTCCAAATCTCACATACGTTTCACTAGTCGCGGGTGCTTCCTCGATTTCTCAGGGGTTATACAAATTTGGTGCACCGTGCACTAGTCCGATTTGATTTGATTTGATTTGATTGGACAGTGGACTGTTGATAAAAACCGACCCATCATCTAAAGCATGTCTGAAAGTTAATCACCCCGTACCATATCAACTCCAAAGCAGACTGGTTGATGTACCCTACACTAGTGTCCTCGTTAGTGCTAGCATGTGGTGCACATAAATGCGCGAGTACGCCCTTGAGCACCGTGATTGCACGAACGATCTAAAGACGAACAAGGTATTGTGTGAGGACAATGATTCTCACGGTCAAAACTTTTCTAGCTCTAGGGCTCTCAATGGAGCGGGTCAGATCCGAGATCTGATTCGTTCCGAATCCATATAATGCGGATTTGGATCTTAAAACAGGTCCAATTAGTTAAATGGACCGGATTTGGATCTTAAAATAGATCCGACTACTTAAATGGAGGGGATATGGATTCACAGGAATATATCCGACTTCGATCCGAATTCGATTAAGATCTGGCTCATTGTCACCTTAGTGTATATATTATTTTCATGCCGGCCATCCGTTTTACAAATTATTTTAGGCCACGTTGACCATGCCATAATACATAGTGGGATTTGCATCATTTTTCTACTAAATTAAATATATTATATTATATATTTTATACCATATATTTTTTAAGATTTGTAATGGGGTGGATTCGGACCAAGATCCGACCCGAATTCGATGGTTATATGGATTTTGGATCGGAAATGGATCTAACAATTTATAAATGGATCGGATATGGATATCACCTTTTAGATCCGAGTTGGATCCGAATCGGATCCGAATCCGTCTACAGATATATGGACTTGGAGCCGAATCCAAGTAGATCTGATCCAGATCCGACCTATTGAGAGCCCTATCTAGCTCCCACCATGATTTTTATTTGCCATCCAAACTGTTCATAAGGTCACACGGACCTAGATGAAGGGTAAAAAGAAATATCATATTGATCAAAAACTTATGTGATTCTATGAAGATTTTAATAATAGATGTTCAATCTCCACTTATTTTTCCAAAGTAGTCCACTTGAGCTTTACATCTCATTTTTTTTATATGAAGCCTCACAACTATCTCACAAAATGAACAGCCGGTTACACCAGCCAATCCGCTTCCCATCAGGTCTATCTCTAGTAACGACCAGCTATTCAAATCCCACGACTAAATCCTAAATGGCAAGTTGCTGTCAGAGATGTGGCCCAATCAAATATGTAATCAATATATATATATAAGAACTTTCAAACATGCTTCATGTGTGCTACATCTCTCATAATGGCTTATTATCAAAACAAATCCTATCACATCAACGTAAGAGGAAGCCCATCCTGGCAAGGCAGTCTCCAATCAATGTCATGTGCACGAGCTCTCTCTCTCTCTCTCTCTCTCTCTCTCTCCCTCCCTCCCTCTCCCTCTCTCTAAGTCAGGCCCACCTACAAAGTCATTAGATGCCTTAGGCTAGTACAATCTATTATCTCCCACAATGGCACGTGCACAGGGCAAACTAGCAAGTAGCAGGGCTCATTCTGCAAGCCTACCAATATGTTCCCCCTTGTTCCCCACCACATGTTATTATCAAAACTGTTCATCTAGTGGATCCTATACAATATGGTGTATCGGAGATCATTATTGATATTGCTAGATTTTGGGATAACAGATGGATCCGATGATCTCCACTGCTACATGGTTCGCTGCCTATGATCTCCTAAGATGAACGGGCTGGATCAGGATTGGAGGTCTGTTGGACCCTGCAAATCATTAGGAAGAAAGTTAAGGGGGGTGGCCAGGGTCCGACCATTAGCCCTCCAATGCTTAAGTCAGGCTTATGGATTGGAGTTACGGAGGCAGGTTGCTTGGAGAGATTATGCATACCTCGACCTATCAAAGTCTCCTATTTATATGGTTATCGGAGAGCTGTAGAGGACAATGGCCATGGGCATTATGCTCGTAATGGACGATGTGATTCCCAGTGATGTGGATCGCACCTGTAACTGTCGAAAACATGTCCGACTTATTCAGACTCGTCCCTGGATTGTTGTGTGCCTATATGACAGTCGCAAGTCAAGTCGGCCTAGAGGCCAAGCTCCTTGGTCAAGCTCCCTGACTTGGTAAATATTTTATATTGAAGTCATTAGTTGGTACTCAGACGTGAATGCCTAACGCTTTCACGATTGAGGACCGAGGTCTCAGCTCATCGGCCGTGTTCAATTGAACAACTCAACTTGAGTTGTTTGATGTATCCAAAATAACCTTCGTAAACACTGAACTGACATAATCTTAGTCCTCGTTCTCAGTTCCCTTAACCATTAGGGTCGGCCACCTTGTGTCTGAGACATTAACCCCCAGGTTGGGTAGACCTTCATAAGCTCGAGGACGTTAACCACCCCCCCCCCCCCCCCCCCCCCCCCCCCCCCCCCCCGGAGTGAATAGAGAAGGATGAGTTGACTTGTGCTCAAGCGGGATTTCTAAAATTTTGGAATTTTCCTCCTCGGACGCCACCATTGTGGAGTCGGGAAATGTCTTCATTAATGCTTGTTTCAAATTTCGAAGCGTCGTCATGATTGTCGTACGGCGTGACAATTGTTTCAACTGCTCATGTGAATGAGTAGGTAACACGTGGTGGAGGTGTGCTGGGTAAGCCGCCTATTGACAGCTCGACCAACCCCATGGCGACATGTGGAGAAAAGAGGTTCATTGGCACGTCGCTTCATGTTTCAACGTCGTTTCGTGATAACATGTGGCATCATACGAAGTTAGAATAGTCGCGTATGGGGTATAAATTTCCCCCATTATGCATTTTTGCCATTTTCCTTCCCTTTGCCCCCTTTTTTTCCCTCCGTGCCTTCTCCTTTTCCGTTGAAGTCCGAAGTTCTTTCCTTCTTTCCGCGTTGTGCTAGAGTTCGTATTTTTCGATACGTTTTCCTTTCCTCAGTCATTGTTTCCGACGTGATTTTCCTTTTTCACTCATTGTCTTTGTCAAGCCCCGAAATTCAGACTCAGAGTGTGCACCTTTCGGCCTAGTTTATGGGGTATAACTGGCGCACTAAATGCATTTATAACGTTAAACCACTTTAAGAGGCATAAAATAATGAAATACTAAGTTATCATTTATTCATGAAATATTCAACCATAAACTAAGTCCACCCTTTTGGGACTTTATTAAATGTCTACTAATTATTGAAAATAACAAAATAAAACAAAAATAGTCTAAATTTCTTGGTTTAGGGCCGCCACTTCTTCATCTTTTAAATTAGGCCAATAGTCCCGCGATTCCTCCAGTGGTCCCATTTCATTATTAGGGGCATTCTCTGAAGATTCAACGTCAACATCATCTGTATATTTTTAATCCACAACATCAGCTGGAAAGCCCAGTAAGTAACCCAATATAGTTCACATGCACTTCAACTAAGTAGGATAAACACATGCCATCAAATGCATGTAATACATAATTAATGCAAGAATGAGTTTAATATGAAATGATGCATCAAGTGGGCATATATTCAGTCTTCCACTTACTTCGATTGGATCCCATTAATTGGCTCCCCCTTCCTTGTAGGGCGGACTTTCACATATTAGTAGACTTCTAAGATGGTCCCTGGGTAACCGAGTACTTAAGTACCTACCGATCTTTCAGAGTCGAACTCCAAGCACAATAACTCATGAATGCATGCAATAATTCACATTCATACAATAATTCACATCCGTACATTTCATCTCTCCTTTTGAGAGGCAACATTTCATTACATTTATTATAAATGGACATTATTTAAATAATATTTAACCAAGCACAAATCAATCAATATCACATATTATTGTCCATCACACACTTAATTAAAATGACTAGGAAACGTGTTGGCATGTACTCACCTGTTGATAGTGGTGATTACTTTGTTAATTTTGTCACGTCCTAAGTAGAATTGGTCCTGAATCTACAATAAATGTAATTTATATTTATTCATCACCAATCTAGCCTTAAATATACTTATTTCAATTTAAATTATACTTTATTGAGGTTTGGTTCCCTAATGGACAGTCCATATTCAATTATTGTGACCCACTTTTCCAAAAGGAATGGTCATTTTACTATTTCTTCTGATGGTACGGCCCACTTGACTGGTGGATCATCATATTCTTGGTCACAAGTTCCCCAATGATGCACTACCAAAGATGGTTAATTACATTTTGCAAATATCTTTTCGTGGGATATCCTAAAATGATCAATTTATGAGAATCTATACCGTACCTCCCCACTATTTCACTTGGCATGGCCCGTCTGAAACTCTGATTGGGTTGATTTTTTGTCACAAAACTAATAACCTATTACTCCAGAGATTGGGTAGATCAAATTTTTCAAAGACTACACAGTGGGGCCCACAGTTCCCAACCAGTGGACAGGTGTTGTCCCCACTGTTTGTCTTGGTATGGCCCACTAGAATATCTTATACGGACCACTTTTGGTCCTCAACCAGAAAACTTGTTTATTAAGATATTGAACGGATTAGATTTCTCAAAATGTCTCCAAATGGGTCCCAAAAGTGGACAACAATCCAAAATCAGACTGCCTCAATCATGTGTGTTGTTATCATTACTGTTTTAAGTGGTGTGGGCCACCTGAGATTCAGATTTACCTGATTTTTTGACCAAAGCTGTAAAACATTATAATACAATATATGGTCAGCTTGGATCTACTGATTTCATCACAATGGGGTCTACAAGTGGACCATTATCCACGCCCAGAATTTCTATCTTTTTGTTTTCATTTTTATTTTATAAATTTTTTTACCATTAATTTGTTCCAAGTGGTGTGGCCCACTCCGACCTCAATTTGGGTCCAAATTCGAACACCAGTCCTAAAATAAGTTGGAGAATTAAATGGACAGAGTGGATATACTAAATCCATCAAGGTGGGTCCCATGAGTGGGGCCCCCACGTTACTTTCAAAAATCACTAACGCTGGACATCCAGCAACCTTTTTAATTTTTCTTTTTTCTTTTTTTTTCTTTTTTTTATTATTTATTATTATTGTTATTATTATTTTAGGCTTATATGGGGTGGTTTACAAGAGATCTGGTCCAACCATTGGGTCAGCCACCTCATTGTGGGCCCAATAATATTTTAGCATGAAATAAATTTATCACACTTGATTTAATAATGAAATAAAATAATAAAAAAAAATTTTAAGGCTATCATTCATCCAATCGATATGGCCTATCTATAGGTCCAATTGATCTGAATTTCGTGGCCCATGTACATTTTGGCCTTATGGTCATTATAACTCATCTAGATCGATTCCGGCCCACCCAAATGGTCCCCAACAATCAAGATCTTATATTAAATGGTTAAGGTAAAAATAGGGTCCCTAGATCCGTACAATGAACGGACGGACGATCTAACACGTTCATTGGTTGGATTTGGCCTACTTAAATAAAATAGGAGGAACACCTACTTGATTTAGCTGCAAGATCTCTCCGTTCCTCCTTCTTTCTCTCATTTTCTCCCTTTCTTTTATTTCTTTTCTTTTACGATGAATAACTCTCTCATTCTCTCTCTTTTTAAAGAGGGAGTTTGTTGAGGATAAGATGGGTTGGTTGAGATAAGATAAGATGAGTTTGAATTTCAAAATTCGTATTTAGAGCAAAAGAAAAATTATATTATTGTCAGTTGTAAGACTTGATCCCTAGTCTTACCTCTCACTTAAGAGAGCTTAATCAATTAGTCCATGCCTTTCTTTTCTTTATTATCTTAAATTTATTTACTTAAACCCATTATTGTTCCTAAAAGAAAATTTTCCTACCGAAATTTTGGGGTCGTTACAGTCTTGTCCTCCATCTCTTTTATTTTCTCCGATCGTTGAAAATGTTAGACATACGGAGACTGTCTCCTGAGATAGGGAGGAGAAGGTAATCAGGTCGGTAGCCTCCTGTTCTAAGGATTATTCAGCCAATAACTTCAACTCATTTCTGACAAAAATCGAGATGAATGACCTCAGAAAGAACTTTAGCATTTCTGAGGCTGTTGTGCTTTGGTTGCCCAATAAGGGTGAGGTTCCAAGTAGACCTCGCCTTGGCGAGGCCACCTTCTATTCAATTGTCATCTGGAGTGGCCTTAGTCTCCCTCTTCATCCCTTTGTAAGGGAGCTACTAGCTTGGCTCGATCTGGCTCCAGAACATCTCGTCCTAAACGTCTGGAGAATTTTGCTCAGCTGCCTAGTTTTGTGGCACATAGTGATGTCGAGCTTAGCTTGAACGAGTTCCTTTATATGTTACACGTGAAGGGGAGCCCAAAGGCTCTAGGGTGGTATTACTTGGTAGGAAGCAACCCCTGTTGACCTATCAAGTGTGCGTTTTTAGGTTCACGTTATGAGATGAGCTCCCCCTCCCTTTCTCTCTCTCTCTCTCTCTCTCTTTTTGTGTCTACGGTGACCGTGGTAGCTTTTTGTTTTCCAGACCTTCCTTCGAATCGACCTGAGATTTCCTTGTATTTATGGGAGAGGATCCAAGTCAACCGCCAGAGATCTCTAGCTGAGAGGAATTTGAAGAGGTTGCTAACCGTGGACCCTTGCCGTTTCCGCGCCCCCACACGACGACGTTCTCGCCCCTTCCCCTTTCGGGAAAAGAAGGAGAGGAGGATGCGTGAGTGCGAAATCGCCGTTTTTGCCACTGGCTTGCCTCGTTCCCGAGGGCTTTGTTTAGTTGTCGTGTTAAGCTGGATGTGTTTAAATGAGTTTGTATAAGACCAGAGTCGCCACTAGCCAGTTACTTCGAATCTATAATCGGCTAGACCCCGTAGAAACGTTAGAGAAGGGGATCCGAAGATCCTTTCCTCTAAAATGACTCCTTTTGATCTGCGGCCAGAGATTCGAGGTAAGGGATCACGGTTACAGGGTGGGAAGAGGTTAAGCACCCCACACACTGCCCGTACCGAAGTACGGTCTCTACTTCACAGAATCGAACTAATACTTGAAAGTCGGTTTTAATCCTCGTACATTCTCATAGATGACATGATGCATGAATGCGGGGCTGAACAGTAAGAGTTTCTGATGGGCAGGTTCCAACAACGGGCAAGCCCAGAGCATACGCTCGAACTGACAGGTGCTTAATATAAGACGTATGCAGTGTGCTTGAATAATCAAGGTGCTTTATAGTGAAGCATGAATGCGAGTCTGAACAGTAAGAGTTTCTGATGGGCAGGTTCCAACAACGTGCAAGCCCAGAGCATACGCTCGAACTGACAGGTGCTTAATTTAAGACATATGCAGTGTGCTTGAATAATCAAGGTGCTTGTAGTGAAGCAGGGGGGTTGGAAGAAAAGTAAATGTTGCACTTATGCTAGATGCAAATGAGATGATGCTGGAAAAAGAATAGCTGGGTGGACGGAGGTGTCGCAAGGATTGGCTTTGAGTAGCTGGATCAAGACTTGGGTGGCTTGGGAGACTTGGACCAGTGGTCAGGCTGGGCTGGACTAGGGCTAGGCTCTCCTCACTCGGGCTCTCCTTGGTGGGAAAATGGGTTAAGGGGTAGAGAAGAGCACTCGAACGAACGGACTCTCTCTGGCCGAGTGGTGTGTTGAAATAAGAAGGGGAGGAGGGTATTTATAGCAGCGAGCAGTGGCAGAGCTCGTAATTTATTTTGGGCGGCCTGCTATGGGCCGCCCGTACGGCCGTTCCTCGATTTCCAGCGAGGTACGGTCGCACCCTTGGGGCTGCTGCTTGACTCGCTGGGTCGACTCAGTGAGTTGACTCAGCGGGTCGACTCGGTGGTTTGACTCAGCGGGTTGACTCGACGGGTTGACTCGGTGTTTTGACTCGACGAGTTGACTCAGCGGGCTGACTTAGTGAGTTTGACTTTTTTGGGATTTTTTGACTGGCTTTTCTTATGGGGGGTTTTTCAGGGTGATGTTTAGGACTGGGTTGACTGGGTTCAGGCTTGAACTGGGCTATGGAATGGGGCTTACAAGGGTGAGTTTGGCTGAGTTTGGACTTGGGGTTTGAGGGTATGGTCCTCCATTCATCTAGCTATCTCTACCAACAGTGTAGCCGAAGTGGGGTGTCTACAGATGCCCCTCTTTGGCAGAGGTTGCTTGCAACCGAATGCCAAAGCGAGTGGACACCCCACTTCTGACCCGGTCATTCATAGATCATGGTCTAAAATCTTTGCTTGCTTTTGCATCTGTGCTAGTTGATCGTCTGGAACTCGATCACTCGCACATACCGCGGGAGTTTGGAGAAAACGTTGCGATTGTCCCTGCAGTTTGCTGCAACCTGGGTACCCAATCGCAATCCTTCCATTCCCGATCTGTACTAACATCGGAAAGGTACAGCAAATCCTCCGCGTCCGTAGTCTTACGAGGTTACTGACCCTGAAATTGATTGCGATGTTTGATGTTTTTCCGGATCACTCCTGGAGTACTTGTTTCGCTTGACTGTCAAAGTGGTTAGACGCCCTGCGTCCGATAGTCTTACGGAATTCTACTACGCCGACTTGGACTCAGTCAAGGTACTTCAGGCATCCACGCCTAGGTATGTACGGGTGAACTCTTTCCACCCAATCTGCTGATTTTAATACTTGGGTTACAATTCATCGTTTCCACCTGTTCAAATGGTTTCTGTGACCGAGCCTTTTAGATTTTCATCTTTTCGTATCTTGGCATGTGGTACAACCGCACTGACACTGGAGTTCAGTTCGACCGTACTTTGAGTGCATTGGATCCGATGATCTCCGGGGAAACCTCGAGACATCGGATCTTATTTGATTCTTGCGTTGGCTCCTACCCAGAGATATGGAAGATCTCCCGGCGTATTGGAGGCAGAACGCTCTACTGAGAAAATATTTTTTGGTTTTTTTGAAAAGATACCCACTCTGGGGAGTGATACTCTGTGGGGTTTTATTTGCAAATGGGAATATTTTTTTTCTTTTTTTGAAATGGAAATCTGGTTTGCATGCGCCTCCACTAGAGATGCCTGTGGGGTCTTTGGCTAACCGGCTTTTATTTTGAAAGCAGGTAAACATGATGATTGATGCGATGGATGCTGATGCATGGAGATGCATGATGAATGCATGGCTTGGCTCATTCTCTTTCAGTTTGATGATTTTGCTTTTGCTGGAGATACAGAGAATTTTGAGCTTATTGCTTCCAGGGTTGTGCTCCCCTGGGGTTTTTTCTTTTTTATGCGGATGTTTGGTCAGCGGGTTGGTCAAGATCCCGACCCGTGGTCGATCAAGTCCATCGTCCTAAGATGCTGTTTCTTTGCGAATGAGAATGAACGAGGATGCTATCCGACTTCAAGATATTCTTCTAGGCATACGTGTGATTGAGATGGTGTTTGGTTGCCCGTTTTGGTCAGATCCCAATTTGCGGGTGATCGGATCCGTCATCCCAAATTGTGAAGAGAGTGGAGTTCAAGACTCCTGAAGTGTAGTGCTGGGAGACAGTGACAATTTTTGTGATTTTTGTAAGTATTTGGTCCGAACCTTAACCTGAATGGTCAGGATAGAGATTGGTTATTGAAAGCAAAGGAGGTATTTTTTGTGATTTTTGAAATATTTTCTTTGAAAGCAAGAGAAATATTTTTGTGATTTTTGACAATATTTTGATTGAAAGCAAGGGAAATATTTTTTGTGATTTTTGACAATATTTTGTTGAAAGCAAGAGAAATATTTTTGTGATTTTTGACAATATTTTGTTGAAAGCAAGGGAAATATTTTTGTGATTTTTGAAAAGGTGATTTTGCAATGTTTTTGTATTTTTGTGATTTTTATGAAATGCAGGGAAAAGTATGAAATTTTCATCCACTTCCAGCTTCTACTGCTGGTAAGGCACCCGATCCATTTTACGTCAGCGAGCAAGACGAGTCTCACACAGTTAAGTGCCGTAGTTTTACATCTTCGGATGAGGGAATTTTGAGGGTTTTCAGTCAACACACCCACAAAGTTGCCTGTTCCTCATGTGCAATGCACATAGACCACGTATCGTCCGACGGACTCCTTCGACCACAAAATGAGCCACATCCTCACATTTCCCTTAGTCAATCCAATTTGGGGCCTTACATTACTCATAATTCCGTGAGGGTGCGCTCCACCTCCCAACAGCCTTAATCCCCTTCATGAGTTTTAGGAACAGGGAACATCCGTTAGATTCAACAGCGACTTCCAAATCAAGGTTGTCTATCACGGTGCGTTCAACACGAACAGGATTGCGGAGTTCTGCCCGCCTCAGCCCTTAACCTATTTAAAAGATTCCAGACACCCGTACGATCAAGTGTCAGCCATGCCTGGAACAGGTTAGGAAAGAAAGCCCCCGAGAAGTTAATCCCAATGTAGTTTTAGGTCTTCGGACCACTGGAGATGAATTTGTGCAGTTGAAATTTTTGGTGAATCATTTTTTTTTTGTGTTTTTCGGAAAAAGTTCCAGATTTCAGCTCGAATGATCGAGATTGATGCTGGTTTTTGTGGAAAGCTTTAAAATATTTTTGGTATTTTTGAAATGATCCGGGTTATCGAACTTTGATCAAGGCTGATGCCGGTTTTTGGTTGAAAACAAGAAAGGTCCCCCGAGAAATTAATCCCAGTGTAGTTTAAGGTCTTCGGACCATAAAAAAAACTTTATGAACATGCTGAAAATACATTCTTTTTTGTGATTTTTTGAAAACTGTTCCAGGTCATAAAATCTCAATTTTGAACGGTCAAGATTGACACTGGTTTTTATTGGAAATCTCTCGGGATTTTGTTCCCGACGTAGTTTAAGGTCTTCGGACCAGAAACTGTACAAAAGGGGGCCAACATATTTTTTTTTCTTTTCGTTTTCGAAATGATCCAGACCATCAGATCTTGGCCTGAACGGCTGGGATCGATGCTGGTTTTTATTAAGAATCTCTGGGGACGTTGATCCCGATGTAGTTTAAGGTCTTCGGACTAGAAACTGTACATGCTGAAAATACATTCTTTTTGTGATTTTTAGAAATGATCCAAGTCATCAGATCTTAGCCTGAACGGCTGGGATTGATGCTGGTTTTTATTAAAAATCCCTCGGGACGTTGATCCCGATGTAGTTTAAGGTCTTCGGACCAGAAACTGTACATGCTGAAAATACATTCTTTTTGTGATTTTTAGAAATGATCCAAGTCATCAGATCTTAGCCTGAACGGCTGGGATTTATGCTGGTTTTTATTAAAAATCCCTTGGGATCTTGATCCCGACGTAGTTTAAGGTCTTCGGACCCAAAAACTGTACATGACAGGGAAAACCTATTTTTTGTTCTTTTTGAAAAATATCCAGCATTAGTGGATCTTGATTCGACGATCCAGACTGCTACCGGGTTTTATTAAAAAGTCCCTCGGGATCTTGATCCCGACGTAGTTTAAGGTCTTCGACCCAAAACTGTTCAAAACAGAAAAAACATTTTTTTTTTGGAAAATGTCCGGAGTCATCAGATCTTGACGAAGACCGATGCCGGTTTTTATTAAAAGTCCCTCGGGATCTTGATCCCGACGTAGTTTAAGGTCTTCGAACCATGAAACTGTACAAGAGGGCAGCAATCCAGGTTGGAGACTACGGGAATTCTTCTTGGAATGGTTCGGATCATCAGGTCATACCCCTGGATGGTTGAGATCACTGTTTGACTAAGTCAATCTTTTTCTTTCTTTTCCTTGAAAATTCCATGGAACTTTTCCACATCATCAAGCCAATTTCTCTCCAATTTCTCATAAGATGGGATTTTGGTGAGATCTCTTCTTTTTTCTCACCATTCTCTTCCATCACTTCATTCTTACATGGAGGTACAAGATTCACTTGCAACCACCTTTCCCAAGGAGGAGTTCTTCCCAAGGAAAGGGGAGGAGAAGTCAATTCACCTAGGTAGGGGGGTAGGACGGCCTCCTATGGGCCGCCCAGACGATTTCTGACCCCCGGTTTCTTCGGTGGGTTGGGTAAAAGGGTGCCCTACCCTTTTCTATATAACATGGGGCACCCTTGCCCCCTTCAACGTGCAATCTCTCTCTTTTCTCTCTCATACTCTCTCTTTTTCAAAGTTTTCTCTCTCCTCTTGGTGGTTCTTTGCTTCTCTCAAGTGGTGGGCCTTAGAGAAGTTTTGGGACAGCAAGGTGGTCCCTCTTTGGTGAGTGGTAAAGGTATGGACCACTTCCTTTCCCTTTTCTTGTCTTTTTCCTTCTTCATTATCTCTTCTCATGACCCTTTTCTTTTTCCATGTAGTTATTCCAAAAAGAGTGAGGGTGGGCCCAAGTGTTTTTGGCCATTTTCTAGATCTCAAGTCTTTTTCAAAGGTAGTGCATGGAGAAGGACATTGCAAGCTCTCCACTTCATTTTTTCTTTCTTCTTTTCACACTCCCTTCATGTGTATGTAAAGGGTGATTTTGCCATGTCATCAAGTGTGTATGGCAAAATACTCTATCTTTTTCATGGGAGTTGGGCCTCTTTTCACATGTATCAAATGGGCTCAAAGTGAAGTCATGGCCCTTGGTGTATTTGGTGGGCCCAATGCTTCATTTTGGGCCCCCCTCATGTTCTCTTGTTCTTGTCATTTCTCCTTTGGAGCTCTTTTTTTCTTTTCCATTCTTCTTTTCAAAATTTGGGCCCATGGGCATGGTAGGGCCCATCTCAAATTTTGGGCTCATGGGGCTCACTTAGGTGACCCCATCTTTCTTCACATATGTATGGACCAAGATGACTAGCCCATTCTTCATTTTGGATCTCAAGTGCGCTAGATTTCCTAGTTGGGGCTTTATGGACAAATGACCCAAGCCTTCCACCATCTCTTGATTATGATGTACATCCTTGTACAAAGTATGGTGGGTTCCTTAGAATTTTTTCATATGGATGGGCTTTTGGGCCTTCATTGAAACTTGTGCACTTCTTTGAACCATGTGTGCCCCACTACACTTTGTTCATGTAGAATTTTTCTTTTCTTTTGATGGATGGAGGACTTGAGTTACTTGATCATCTACAAGTCCCATGAGTGAGTTGTTCCAACAATCTCACTAAGTTCAAATGGTTTTTCCTTGTGGTAGGGATGTGGTTCTCAAGAGTTTCCCCTTAATGTTATCAACCTCAAATGGATGATCCTCAAGCGAGCTATTCATACAACCATGGCTCCTTGATCTTTTCTTTGGGGGCTTGATGGGTCATCCACCATCATTCTCAAGTATGAGTGATTTCTTCTTCAATTTGTGAGAAAGAATGATACCCATAAGTTGCCCATTTTTGTCCCCTGCTTTGGGACATTTTGGATTTTGATCTTCAAGTGGGCTATGTGTACCATTCTTATCCATTTTCATGATGGTTGGGTGACTCATCAAGCCATGTCCTTGTGCTCAAATGGTCTCCCTTTTTTAGTAAAGAAATTGGTGCACATTAGTTTCCCAAACTTACCCTTTCATGGGCATTTTCAACTTGGTTCTTCATGTGGGCTATGTGCATCAACCTTTTTACCATTTGCTTCTTTGATTCATATGTTTGTGGGTAGACCTCCTTGTTGTATTCTCATGGTCAAAACTTTCATCAAGATGAGGCACATAAGGTTGCCCATGGTTAACCCATGAATGGGTCCTCATGTTCTTCAAAGTGGGCTATGTGCTCTCTCCAATCCATTGAGATGAGTCATTCGGGTCGCTCTTGGGGGCCCACTTCCCTCCTATTCTCCACTTGTCCATGTACACGTGTAAAAAGGTGGAAACACCTTAAATGAGAATCATGGCCTTGGCATAAAAGTGGACCAATCCTTGGCCATATATAGACTTTGAAAAGGGATTTCTCATGTGAAGTAGGATTCTCATCCTTTGTTGATCTCATGGCACTTGACTGCATCTGTTGTCCAAAATGTGTCCTTGGATGATGGGCTTTCCTTGCCCAAGACATGCCATGCAACCCTCTTTAAGGTGGGCCTTACTTTCTCCAATGGGCCCAACACATATCCTAGGTGACACATGGAGTTGGACTTTAGACCTTGCATTTGGATGTGAGTCCAATCCCATGGGTTTCCTGGATGATAATTTGGATTTTAACGGGTAAAGGGATAGGGACTTACCTTGCCAAGCTTGTAGGATTCAATGGCGGATGGTACCAGAGGTCGCCGAGTGATTGATGAGGATGATCCTGCCTTCATCGTCCGCCGAGGGGACCACATGTGTTCCTTAGCTATGGAGCATCAACTTCTTCCCGTTATCAAGGGTCGAGGTACCAGGGATCACTGGGACAACTGGGTGAAGGATCCACAGCCCTTGCTTGAACGAGTACTGGATGGTACTCCTTTTGCTGGCCTCCTCACCTTACGTTTTCGTAACAACGATGCTAATCGCATGATGCTCGCGGCCCTTTGCGAGAGGTGGCGGGATGAGACCCACACCTTCCAGCTCCCTTGTGGTGAATGGGGGATAACTCCCCTGGACATTTATATGCAAGTAGGCTTTCCGTTTCATGGAACAATTGTTCCTCAAGTCAACTCTCTGGCTCCCCTCACTTCCACTGATTGGCTACAGCTCGTCGGTGATGTCCCACCTGAGGGTGAATTCTAAGGCCATCAAGTAAAGATGCGATGGTTCTACAACACTTTTGCCTCCGTCATCCCCACCACCGAGCGAGAGGCCCTCCACAAAGCCCGGGCCATGATCACTTATGCCTTCGGGTCCTTCCTTTTTTGCCATGCGAATGAGAGGGTTGATCCCAAGTTTCTTCGTTTAGTCGAGGATCTTCATCATCCCTATAACTGGAACGGGGATATCTTGACCCTATCTTCCAAGGTCTGGACAAGACCTGTCGGCATAGCCGGTCCTTCACAGGTTTTTGGCCTGTCATTGAGGTATCTCTTCTTTCACCTTTCCTGTAGGCTTTCGCCTTCTTTCTCTCTCTGATCATTAGATGTGCTTTTGCCCAGACCTGCTTTTATGACCAATTTTCCCATCTCGCGCCGAGGATGCGGGATGATATTGAGCCCTCTCTGTATCGCCACATGTATTGGCACCAGCAAAACCGTCAGCGGAACTCCCGAGTTTCTGGGGACAATTGGCGTGCTGACATAGACGGGTTGACTGTTGAGGACGTAAGTATCTTGCTTTCCCTACCACTCGTGCTGTACTGTGACTGATCGTGGTGACCCATTTGCTGCAGCTCGCTCGGATGCCGTATGCCAGCTTCCCTCTCTATTATACCCCCTAGCGTGTGGAGGCATACGATGCTTCATGTCTCCATATCATGCTTTCCGACGCTGAATCTTTTCAGTGGTATGTAGGTGAGAGGTTGCTTCGGCAGGTCACTGGGGTGGCTCGGGTCCCCTGTTCTGCACCTCCTCCAGCTGCTCGGATCCCGGCTGATGAGAGAGCTGAGGCTCTCGTGGGCCAGCCCGGATTTCGCTTCACGATCCCGGATCGTTATTATGATGAGTGGTATTTGCTGTTCGGCCAGAGGCCTCTGCTTCCTTCGCTTTATGTTCCAGGGGGCCGTCGCAGATATGCTGGAGGCTCGGTGACTGCTCCTTTGATGGATCTTTATCGTCAGGAGCGGGATGAGAGGAGGGATGATGATGACTATGTTGGCGACTTGTAGCCTGCTTGGGTATTCCGCTTTGTATGGCCTTGTACTTTTGCTTTTGTCTTCTTTTGTATCAAGCTCTTTTGAATGAATATACAATCTTTGACTTGTCTCAAATTCTTTGATGATGTCTGGATGTTTTGACCTTTGACTTGTACCTTAATGATTTGTGGAAGATGAGACTTCTTAACTGCATGGATGATGACTTGAACGGTTCAGATTGCTTGATTAGGCCTTGTGGGCCCACTTGATGATTAGATCTTGGATTCTGGCCCTTCTTTTGATGATCGATCCTTTGATCTTACTGCTCCATGACTTGGGTAAGCTTTCCAATGGTTTGGATCCTGATGATTTTGCCCTTGAATGGTTCAGATTGATAGATTTAGCCTTGTAGGCCCACTCGAGACCTTGGCTTTACTTTGAGGCACCTCTTTTGATGATTTGTGGGGCTAAGAAGGCTTCTTATGGTGCAGATGATGGCTTGAACGTCTCAGATCGCTTGACTTGGCTTTGTGGGCCCACTTGATGAGATCTTGGATTCTAGCCCTTCTTTTGATGATCAATCCTTCGATCTTGTTGTTTGATGGCTCATGCAGGTTCTTCAATGGTTTAGATCATGATGATCTAATCTTTGAATGACTTGGATTGCTTGTGGCCCCCACTTGATCACTTTTCCTTCTCTTTGACTTGATCAACCATGTTCTGGCTGCATTGCTTCGTGATTGGACCGTTGGGGCACCTTTTATATGATCTTGATCAGCCTCAATCGAAATCTGGAGTGGATCGGAGCCCTGGGCGGCCCACGGAGTGCCATCTGCTGACGTGGACTGTCAGCCTCACCTACCAAGAACCCTGGAGCCAATCCCGCGGAGAGAGAGGAACCGCGTCCGTACGGGCGTCCCAGAGCAGGCCGCCCAGGGCTCGTCTCTTGAGCGGCCTGGGCTGGCTCGTGCTCGGACATTCCCTGCTATCCGTTGCTGCTGTCCCCACATTCTCTGCACGTCCGGGTTCGATTGCAGCCATGAATATTCTCCTTGTCTCATCTTCCCTCCTCCTTTTGTCCTTTTCTTGGTTTGTCTCTTCTCAAGCAATGGATGGTGGAGATTTAGGGGCTGTGGGGGCTGTCCATGGTGGGTCCCACATTTCAGGAGGTGTTGAAGGCTTTAATGATAGAGGGATTTCTTTAATGGATGGTGGAGATGGTGCATTGAATGGGGGCATTGATGAGGGGTTAGGGATGGTGGTTGGTGGAGCTTTGAATAGCTCCATTAATGGTGGGATGGCTGGAATTTCATATTTGAATGGGCCCCTCATTATGGGAGAAATGGATGGTATGGATGGGATGGGGAGGTGGGACAGGTGAGGCTATGCATCCCTTGAGTGTGGGCCACATGGATGATGTGATGGATGGTGGTGATGGGACCATGATGGACATAAATGGGCTGATCTCATGCTTGGATGGGATGGATGGTTCGGATGATACCTTTGACGGTTTAGATGCTCTTGATGAGGGCCGAGATGTGCGGCATACTTGTTTGGGTGGACTTGATGTGGTCATTGATGATGTCCTCCTGATGATGGACGGTGTGGATGCCTCGATGGTCCCTTTGATCGGCCAGGATGATGGCTGGATTCATGATTTCCTGTTGGAGAGGGTCGCAGGTCCAGATCTGACCGTTGATTCTTCGATCGGGGTTGCCGGGACCCTTCTTGATGGTTCAGATGCATTTTTCGACGGTCAGATTAGGCAGGATGCCACGATGTGTGGTGTGATCTTCGCTGGCAGCCCTTTTGATGGAGAGCATCGCCCTTCTTTTGATCGTCGGTCTTTTGCGCACTCTGTTCATGAGGTGGGCGAGTCTTCCCATGCGGCTGAGATTATGACAGCTACAGACAGTGATGCGACTATATCAGACATAGCCGTTATAGAGGGCAGGTCAGGGGCTGTCGAGTCTGCAGAGGTTCCAGCTTTTCCTTCTCCTTCGCCTGTTGACCTTCCGATCCTTGATGAGCCATCATTGACTCCTGGGCCTTTTATTCTGGAGGGGGTACCAGTGAGGACTTGTTAGCTGCTTCCTCGTCCTTCTTGCTCGCCACGACTGCTTGCTTGGCTTGACAGCTTGTCAGCTTATGAGATTCAAGATTTGGAGTCCTATGGTTTTGGCAGTCTGATCCATATGGCTAGAGTTGACATTGACTGGAGGATGCTCGGAGCTGCATTGATTGACTGGGTCCCTTCGTTGAACTTGTTCGCGTTCAATGATATGGAGATGGGACCCTCTTTGGAGGAGCTTGCACGCTTGACAGGCCTACCTTGAGATTATACTCAGTATTTTTCGCCGAAGACATCGCCGAAGACTGCTACACCGCAGAACTGGTTCGGGATCCCCTATCTTGTTCGGCCTGCAGCTGCCGGCCAGGATGCTGTAGTGTTCTCCTTGGACTTGCTATATGGTCTTTTTTCGGGTCTTCGGAGTGTGGCCGATTCTACCTTCTCTCGGAACGCACTAATGTTCTGCTTGATAGCTGAGGTGCTGTTCTCGGGATGGCGCAGGTCCCAGACTCCTCTGCTTTTTGAGGTGATGAGCCGAGCTATCCGACGGCAGGGGATCATTTCTCTTATCTTGGCCGAGTTGTTTAATGGGCTGACCGACTGCGCCCTGGGCCGCACTCGTGTCCTTCGCGGCTGTTGTGCCTTTCTTCATGTATCTTTTCTGCACCCTTTTCTTCTTGCTTTGTTGGGAATTGCTTTGCTTTAGCTGAACTTCTTTTCCTTTTTGTGATCAGGTCTGGCTATGGGAGCGTCTTTCTTTGACCGTTCCTGTACCCCTTCCTGGCATTCCTAGCTCTGACATCATGCGTTATATCATGGAGTTCCTTCCGCATACAGCTAGGATGAGCGAGCCCTTGTATCGCAGGATGTTTGCTGAACTTCGTGACTGGAACGTTCGTTGGGAGTCATCTTGGCTTTCACTTCCTCCAGTGCTTTGTGATGCACACCGCCTTCCTCTGATGTTGGTAGGCTTTCGATCTTACTTTTCTTACCATCCCATCCGGTTCCTGCGGCAGTTTGGATATGAGCAGGATGTTCCTCTTTTCGCTTTCACGGGTATCGGGCGTCGAGCACTTCCCTCTAGGTCCTCTGACTTCAGGACCCGGATTGACTGTTCTTGGGCGAGTTACTTGACTGCTGATTTGCTAGGTTTTGAGCTGCGGACTTTTCCGATGGCGACCGCCCCATATCAGTACTGGGTTGCTGAGCAGTCTTTGTATCGACGTATCCCTTGCTGGCACCAGACTGCTGATGAGGATGAGCAGGATATCCTTGTAGATGCTGGCTCTTCATCTGGTTCATATGAACCCTTTGAGGAGCGCCCGTTTATCAATCCTTGCTTCCTTTTGGCCACTCATGGCCATCTGCTGTCTGAGATCTCTGCACTTCGGTATCATTGTGAGATGATGTCGAGGAGATTGGCTGCCGATCAGAGATTGTCTGATGAAGAGACAGCGATCCGTACCCTTGAGCGCGATGAGGCGTATTACCTGCGTATGGAGGTGAGCAGGTTGAGAAAGAGGCTATCTTTTTATGAGTCAGAGGACTTACCTGATGTGGCCGAGGAGGAGGGTAGAGATTGATTGTGTTGGCCACCTGCACATTCTTTTTTGCATATATGATTGATGATGATGAAAAAAAAAATTTGTATTTTTTGAAAAAGATGATATGATATGTGTAAAAGAAATATGATGTTTTTAATGAAAAAAAGGAAGAAAACTTTTTGAGAATCTATTGTTTCATGAGTTGTCTTGTGAGTGTGTCTGGATTTTGTGTCGAGATATAGGAATCAGAACTGGGGCTCGGCCAATGCTTTGACCGATGTCTCGAGATTAACTTGCGTGATCCTTTGGTTCCCTAGAGGTGTAGGCAACGGAAACTATTGCCTCTTGAGATTGTCAGAGTTTGTAGAGCTCTTTGTTCCTGACTGTACTTCTTTTTGTTCTTGAACTGTGACTGCTTAAACTGATCTGGACTGTCTGATTTCTTGGTACCTACACTTTTATTTTTTATTTTTTTCATTTGAGCCATTTTTGCCTGCAGTGCTCTTTCGAGTTTTCACCACAGCCGGCTTTTTTCCGTCATTTTTACCCGTGGTGCCCTTTCGGGTTTTCACCACATCCCGGATATTTGGTCTTGCCTGCCCCTTGGCAGCTATGCTGTTTTTACCCTCAGTGCCCTTTCGGATTTTCACCAAGTCCGCTGTATGCCCACTGTTTTTACTCGGAGCGCCCTTTCAGGTTTTCACTCCGCCCTCTTTGTTTAGGCACACATTTTCTTTTTCTCTTTTTTTTTCTTTTTTTTTTAACTGCGGCGGCTAGAGGTCGGGAATCCGTCGTTGCCGGCCGATGGCAGTCTTTCAGCCCTTATCCTAAGTTACGATGATAGAGCTGTCGGTCTTTGCTAAAGACCCCTCTGAGATGAATAGATGGATGACTGTGTTTCTTCTTGGACTGATTTTTTTTTCTTGGGTGCCTTGCTTTGGCTTCCCTTTTTCTTTCTCTTTTCTTCTTTTTTTTTCTTTCGTATTCTTTTTCTCTCTTTTTTTTTTCGTCTTTTCCTTTTGAATCCCCCCTTTTTTGTATTTTCCTCTTTTTGAATCCCCTTATTTGAAACACTTGTTGGTGGACGGAAATGATCTTTCAGAGGTCTTAGCTTTGACCTCTTGACTTCAGCTCTATTAAAGTAACTCTTGATAAGATCAGAATGACTTACCCGTGAAAGATCTTCACGTTGTCGGTGTTGGTTGGCTCAGGAAGATCCACCCCTCTCATGCTGGTGAGTCTGAGGGCGCCTTCGGGAAGTACTTCTCTGATGATCAGTGGCCCGTCCCACGAGGGTTTGAACTTTCCTCTGGGATCCGGGAGGTGCGACGGTAGAATCTTCTTCATGACCATGTCGCCTACCTTGAAACTTCTTTTTCGGACTCTCTTGTTGTAAGCCCGAGCGATCCTTTTCTGATAACACTGAGAATGACTTAGTGCCCGCATGCGCTTTTCATCTGCTAGCTGCAACTGATCGAATCTGGCATGTTGCCATTCTCCTTCTTCAATTCCGCTTTCGAGTAACACTCGTAGTGATGGTATTTCCACCTCGACTGGCAAAACTGCCTCCATTCCATAGGTAAGCTCGAAAGGAGTAATGCCCGTAGCAGACCGTACAGACGTTCGATAGGCCCAAAGTGCATATGGGAGCATATCTGACCAATCTCGATAGGTCACGACCATCTTCTCGAGTATCCTGACGATTGTCTTGTTTATGGCTTCTACCCCACCATTCATCTGAGGACGGTAGGGGCTTGATCGATGACGTTGGATCTTGAATTTGCTGAAGAAGTCATCCATCTTCTTGTTGACGAACGGGGTCCCATTATCTGTGATAATAGCATTGGGGATTCCATACCGGCATATGATGTTGTTCTTCATGAATTTGATCACCTGAGATGCTGCAATCGTGGTGTAGGAGGCTGCCTCTACCCACTTAGTGAAGTAGTCGACTGCCACAAGTATGTACTCATGACTGTTTGATGCTTTAGGACTGATCTTGCCGATGATGTCAAGTCCCCACATGGAGAAGGGCCAGGGGGTGGTCAGGTTGTATAACTCTGATGATGGGGCATGGATTTGATTCGCATGCTCCTGACACTTGAAGCATTTTCTGACGTGCTGGCAACAGTCTGTCTCCATGGTGAGCCAATAGTAGCCGAGTCGTAGAATCTTCTTTGCCATCATGTGCCCATTCATGTGTGGGCCACAGATTCCTTCATGTATTTCTTTCATGATCTTTGCAGCTTCTGTTTCATCGAAGCATCGAAGGAGGATGTGATTATAAGATCGCTTGTAAAGAACTTCGCCACTGATGGTGAATTGGCCGGCCAAACGCTGGATGGTTCGGCGATCTGTTGCTGTTGCTGACTCTGGATACTCCTGGGTTTCGAGATATTGCTTGATGTCGGCATACTAGGGTTTGTCAGGGACAGCTTCAGCTTCTTCTATTTGCAGGCAAAAAGCAGGTTCTTCTTGAATTTCGACTGTGAGCTCCCATTCTGAAGCTCCTTTTGGTATCTCGAGCATTGATGCAAGTGTGGCGAGAGCATCTGCAAACTGGTTTTTAGCTCTGGGCATGTATGAGAAGGTGATTTCCTTGAATTCTTCGATCAGATTGTCAAGATACACATGATATGGTATCAGCTTCTCGTCCTTGGTTTTCCATTCGTCATTGGTCTGATTGATGATAAGCTGTGAGTCTCCAAACACTCGTAGCTTCTTGACGCCCAAGATTATGGCTTCCCTTAAGCCAGAGATGCATGCTTCATACTCTGCCATGTTGTTGGTGCACTCGAATGCTATGCGCCTCGAGATAGGAATAGGGACATCATCTGGAGAGTAGAGGATTGCTCCAATACCACTCCCTTTAGAATTTGCTACGCCGTCGAAGAATAACGTCCACTCACCTTTCTTCTTTTCTTCTTCTTCAATAAGCAAGAGATCTTCATCAGGGAAGAATGTCTTGAGCGGTTAATAATCCAGGAGGGAGTGGGCGGCAAAATGATCGGCGAGGGCCTGTCCCTTGATTGCCTTCTGAGTGACATAGGTGATGTCGAACTCAGACAGGAGTAGCTGCCATTTAGCTATCCTTCCAGTGAGTGCCGGCTTCTCGAACAGGTACTTGAGCGGATCCATGTGAGCGAGGAGGAGAATAGGGAATTGAATCATGTATTGACGGAGTCGCTGAGTTGCCCAGACTAGGGCGAGGCAGGTTTTCTCGATCGGGGAATACCTGGTCTCGTAGTCGGTGAACTTTCGGCTAAAATAATATATTGATTGTTCCTTCTTCCCAGTCTCGTCGTGCTGGCCGAGGACACAGCCAATGGCTTCTGTTGATACCGAGATGTATAACAATAGTGGTCGTCCAGGAGTGGGCGGCACTAGGACTGGAGGATTCATGAGATATCTCTTGATGCGATTGAAGGCGACTTGGCAATCATCATTCCATTCTTTTGGAACGTTTTTTCGGAGGAGCTTGAAAATGGGTTCACAAATAGGTGTGAGCTATGCGATGAAGCGACTGATGTATTGAATTCTGCCGAGAAAGCCACGGATTTCTTTCTCTGTTCTACGAGGGGGCATCTCGATGATTGCTCTGGTTTTGGTCTCGTCGACCCTGATGCCGTCCTCGCTCACCATAAAGCCGAGGAGTTTGCCTCCCATTGCACCGAAGACACATTTCTGTGGGTTGAGGCGGAGCTTGTACTCTCTAATCTGTTGAATAGCTTCTTCAGATCTTCAAAGTGTCCTTCAATTGTGCGAGATTTGACGATCATGTTGTCCACATATACTTCAAGCTCTTTGTTCATCATGTCATGGAATAATGCTGTCATTGCTCGCTGATATGTTGCTCCTGCGTTCTTCAGACCGAACGGCATCACCCTGTAACAGAAGGTTCCCCAGGGAGTGATGAACGATGTCTTCTCACGATCTTCGATTGCCATCTTGATCTGATTGTAACCTGAGAACCCGTCCATAAATGAGAAGATCTTGTATCCAGCAGTGTTGTCGACCAGAGTGTCGATGTGTGGCAAAGGGAAGTCGTCTTTAGGACTGGCTTTGTTGAGATCTCAGAAGTCGATGCACATTCGAACCTTGCCGTCCTTCTTTGGTACTGGCACGATGTTGGCGAGCCATTCAGGGTAGTTGGAGACTACCAAGAATCCCGCATTGTACCACTTGATGACTTCATCTCGGACTTTCAGAGCCCATTCTGGCTTCATTCTTCGAAGTTTCTGCTTCACTGGCTTCATATCTGCCTTGGTTGGCAGATGATGTACAACGAGCTCTTCATCGAGCCCCGGCATGTCTTCATATGAGAACGCGAAGTTGGACAATCTTGGAGCTAGGAACTCTATCATTTTCTGTTTCATCTCAGGTAACAACGATTTTCCAATGCGTACTTCCCTAGGGATCTCAGGTGTCCCCAAGTTTACAATCTCAAAATCATCGGCTACAACATTGGCTTTAGATTCGAACTTTTTGAGGAGATCCTCTAGTTCGGGAGCCGGATCATCATCTTCCTCATCCCGAGCTTCATCTAGACCCATGAGCTCGAAGTCTAATTCGATGTCGAAATCATATGATTCGACTTCAAACTCATGTGACTCTTTAGACGAGCTTGGCACACTATTGAATGCAGGAAAATAAATTTTTTTGGTTTTTGAGATTTTTCTAAAATAGAAATGCTAGATGTTTTTGGCTTTTGAAAGTTTTTGATTTTTTTGGATTTTCGAAATTCATGGGACTTTAAACAAGCAGGCATTGCAGACCATGATTGAGCCCAACTTGTTCTGAAGTTCCGGTCGCTGCTTAAACAGGCGTTTTTTTTTTTGAAGCCAGAGCCCTTAGATGGCTCTTTGGCTGATTCAAAAGTTAGGGGAACGAATGACCATTCAGGACCCCACACTTCCTCCCCCGAAGAGGTGGGGGTTGATGATTTGGGCGAAGAATCATGGTCTGGCCCAATGACCATGACTTCTCGCTGGTCGGGTTCGAGATCTGAGTCGCACTCAGTCCCTCCCGAGTCACTTATCTCGCATTGCAGCTCGTCTGGTTCTACGGCTAGCCACAAGTTTGGAATCTGAACATTAGACCAATCTAGGGCTGGCCATTTCCTTTCTCGGTCCAATGGATGGGCTGCTTCTGCCCCTGGCTGGTTGATCTTGATTCTGCAGAGATGGGCGAGTTGTGCCCCTTGCTGATTGATGCTGAGATGGGCAAGTTGTGCCCCCGGCTGGCTGAAATTGAGGTGGGCAGGTTGTGCCCCTGGTTGATTGATGCTGAAGTGGGCAGGTTGTGCCCCTGGTTGGGAGCAGGTGTCAGAGTAACCTGATCCTGAAGCTGCTGTATTTGACTTCCTTCTTCATCTCCTTCTTCTTCTGAAGGCTTAGATGGTTCGAGAATTTGATCCCATCGAATGGGGGGCCATGTGGCCCAAACTAGGCTCATCGGGAGGCCTTTGTGTAGTGCAGTTGGTTGATTCCCTCCTGGATCTTTGCAAGGTTCTCCTGGCTTGACGAATTGGATGGGTGAGCACCGAAATTTCTTCCTTCTTTTGTCCGTGAAGACTGTCTTGTATCCGAGTCCCCATTTGTGTTGGTTATATACTAGCGGTACCTTTCTAGACTTGAAATGATTCTTCATTCGGTATTTGAGACTCAGACGTTCTGCTGGTGAAAAGACACGGTCCACCCTTATCGGTTCTGGATTGGCGATAGAGTTCACAGTCTCGAATTCGAAACTATGAAACGGGATGTCTTCTTCAGAGTGCTGGATATCGATGACAGGGATGTCTGGTTCAGTGGCAGCAGTATTGGAAGGAATGATGAGTTCCTTCTCTGCATGGATAGAGATCACTTGATTTCCACAGATGTACTTCACTCGTTGATGCAGGGTTGATGGCACAGCTCCAACCTTGTACAGCCATGGTCGCCCGAGCAACATGTTGAAAGAGGCTGATATATCCAGGATTTGGAATGTGATGGTAGAGATTTCTGGACCTATCTGTACCTCTATGTCGACCTCCCCTTCCACTGATCGGCGGGTGTTGTCGAATGCTCTGACACATATGGTGCTGGGTCGGAATGAAGAAGGACTGATTCCCAGACGTTCCGCAGTCTTAAGTGGGCAGACGTTTAAGCTTGAGCCATTATCGATAAGGACCAGTGGGACACAGAGGTCTTTGTATCATAAGGTTATGTTGAGGGATCGCCCATGATCTCGTCCTTCTGGTGGCAACTCATTATCTGTGAAGGTGATGGCGAGCGGAGCCAGGAGTTGTCCAATCATCAAAGCTATCATTTCTGGTGCCGTATCAGAGGAGACGTGAGCATCGTTCAAGGTCTTGGTAAACATTTCTCGGTGTATGCGAGATGTACAGAGTAACTCCCATACTGAGATTTGTGCAGGAATTGACTTGAGCTGAGTCGCCACATCGTATGCGGCTTCATTTTTGTTACCGGGGCCTGAAAGAGCGCCTTTGGGATCTCCTCTGTTCTGATTATCTCTTCGGATGCAACGCCCATTGGGATTCATGTTTCCCACTTCCGCACATTCTGGATAGTGCCATGGGACCTCTTTATAACTTTCCTCACCTTTGCCTTCTAGGATCACCGGTTCTTGCGACGGTGCTGGTGTGGGTACCAGGTCTTCCTCGTATGGAGCTTTTGCCTTGAGAACTACATTGTTGCCTGTGCTGAAGGGGTAATATCGAGGCTTATCTTCGTAGACCACATAAGGTCGTGGTCCTGGCTTGACTGTTCCTGGGGCAGGAGACTCCCATGGAATGAATACTGGTCCTCTTGATATGGCAGGAGGTTTCTCTGTTCGTCCCAACTGTCGTAATGTGATTGACACGCCTCTAGGATTTGCCCCTTGCAATATGACCGGCTCAACTGGAGGAGTTCCTTCCAAGACAATGGGCTCTTACTGCTGATGACTATAATCCTTCCCTTGTGGATTGGATTGTTCTTGAATTGGGGTTGCCCCTTGCAAGATGACAGGTTCGTATGTGGGCTCGATGTATGATTGTGCTCCTTCGAGGACGACTGGTTCCCAGCATGAATGGTTGTAAGGTGCCCTTGCACAACTGGTACATTATATGGAAGTGCTCCTTCGAGTACTACTGGCTTAGAGACTGAAGGAGGGAAGGGACTTGCCCCTTGCATAATCGGAGGAGGATTTGTTGGCCCATAAGTGTAGGCATGAATGGATTGGATGGGTGAGAAGAAGCGATCGAGATGGTCCCCTTCTTCTATACTATTGACTGCAGGGCCACGAGACGAACTGGGGTCCGTTGGGTGCTGAGGCAGAGGATTCTGAAGGATGTTGGTGGAAGCTGCTGGAGAAGTTCCAGGGACCGAGATGACGATCTTGCGGTCATCAATTAGGTCTTGTATAGCATTCTTCAGAGTATAGCATCGATCAGTGGTGTGGTCACGCCCTTGATGATAGGCACAATACTCATTTTCTCGGTAGTTCGGTGGCAGAGGATGAGGCGGAGGCCGAGGTGTCATTAGAGTAAGTAACTGCTTCTGCACCAGAGTAGCCATGACTTGACTGAGTGGCTGAGAGAGGGGAGTAAATTTCCTAAACTCTCTGTAGTTTTGCCTATTTTGATATGAGTATTAACCGTTTCCTCTGAACTGCTGCTGTTGTCGAGGTGGTTGAGGCTGAGGATTCGGTTGTGGCTGATACCGCTGAGGCTGATGCTGAACTTGATTCTGCTGATACTGTTGACGTCCCTGTGGGGGAGCATGTTGATTTCCTTGAGCAGTGGTGTTGATGTTGTTTACCTCTGTTGGGCGGGGAGGAGAACCACTGCGGTTTCCATTCCCGTGCCCGATAGGTCTTCCTTCCACTCTGTTCCTTTTGATTGGAGTGGCTTGATGAGGCCATGGGGAGATTGTCCCGGCACGGATTCCTGCTTCGACTTGCTCTCCAGCACGGATCAATTGTGAGAAATTCGCATATGGATGCGAGATGAGATACCTGGATATGCCTGGATATGTTGAATGAACAATCATGGAGATTTGTTCTTCGTCGTCGATAGGCGTTCGCATTCAAGCTGCCATAGCTAGCCAACGTCCCACGTAAGCTGATAGTGTCTCATCACTCTTTTGCCTGAGAGCTGCGAGGTCAGCTCTTCTGGGTGCCATGTTGAGGTTGTACGCGAATCTGTCGACGAAAGCCTGGGAAAGCTGTGTCCCATGTCCTGATGCGGTGGCAGTCCAATGAAGTGTACCAATCTAGGGCATCGCCCTTCAGAGATTTTTGGAACAAGCGAATAAGGGCCCCTTCATTTCCTGAGATTGCACTCAGCTCTCCACAGAAG
The DNA here is from genome assembly GCA_003013855.2 of Liriodendron chinense. Lineage (NCBI taxonomy): Eukaryota > Viridiplantae > Streptophyta > Magnoliopsida > Magnoliales > Magnoliaceae > Liriodendron > Liriodendron chinense. The sequence goes on along the minus strand of ML058469.1, from coordinate 11,008,657 downwards.
GCTTTGAGATGTGCTGTGGGACAACCGCTGCCATCGTATCTTTTGAATTTTGGAACCTCAAAGTTTTGAGGTACTTGAGCATCTGGGAAAGGACACAAGTCTCTGAACTTGATCGAAGGTAGATCGATTCTTTGTTGTCGCTGAAGCTGATTTTGCAAGATCTGGAACTGCTCCCGCAACTCGTCCAATCTGAATGATCTGTTCGAGCGACTGGTGCCTCTTGGAGTAAGGCACGTTCTTCTTCGGCATAGTGGTCGATGTCTTCGACCCTATGTGCTTGCTGAAAAGCAACCGCAGGTTGCTGAAATTGATTTGATGACTGAACTGGATTCTGATGAACTTGTGCTTGAAAGGATTGCAATTGAACTGGAGATTGTACTGAAGGTTGAACTGGAACTTGCTGGAAATTAACTGAAGATTGCTGAATTGAAGATTGCTGGAAATTAACTGGAGCTTGCTGAATTGAAGATTGCTGGGAATTAACTGGATTTTGTTAAATTGAAGATTGCTGGAAATTAACTGGATTTTGCTGAATTGAAGATTGCTGAAAATTAACTGGAATCCCATCGGCGGGGATGTGCTGGAATTGAAAAGTGCTCCTGTTTGCAGGAGGCTGAGATGCTGGGAAGTGACCCCCTTGTTGGGTATTCACCACTGTCCGCTGGTTGATGTGGGCTTGACACTAACCCCCATTGTGGGCATTCGCCAATGCTGTCCCTGTTGCTGGAAATTGAATTGAAATCCCATTGGTGGGGATGTGCTGAAATTAAAAAGGTGTCCCATCGGCAGGGACATGCTGAGAAGCAAAAGGGGTCCCGTCGGCAGGGACACGCTGAAACCTACTGAGATTATTGTTTGCAAGATTGACTGGAAGCTGACTGGATGTTCCTGCAACGGAAGTGCTCTGAGATGGCCTTGTCGTCGCAGGAAGATATTGAGAAGGATGCCCCATAGCGAAGGGCTGAGATGGCTGCTGTCGGTAGTCTTGGGCAGACTCCGATGGTTGCGCTTGATTTGAACTGGAGGCCAGAAGGACCCGGCATGGCTGCTGAGATTGCTGAACTGGGCCAACTTGATTGTTAGCTGCTGCGGTGGCTTGTGCTTGCATGAATTGCAAGAGCATTTCTTGCATTGCTCTCACTCCTTGTGCCAATTTCTGTATGATTGGCGTATTATCAATGGGCTGTTGCGCTGGAAGTTGCGCTTCGGTCATCTCAAGAGCGGGAAGGAGATGAGTTTCTTCTTCGTGGTCGGACATGGCTTGCTGAGCCCGAGTGCGGATTATGCTGCGGAAGAGAAGTTGTTTCCGAACACGTTGAGCCCGAGGAGGCGCAATGGTGAGGACTATACTCTACTCTTTTTGGGTTTTGGGATTTTCTATTTTTTTCTGGTTTTGGAATTTTCTATTTTTTTTTTTGTTTGGGTTTGGGTAGAATGCTATGGAGATGAGATTGTATGAGGATTAGTGACTTTCAAGTACGGGAAGGATTCTGTTTTTCAAGTCGGATCACGACTAGTGGGACTAGCTCATCCCCAGTGGAGTCGCCATTCTGTGGACCCTCGTCGTTTCCACGCCCCCACACGACGACGTTCTCACCCCTTCCCCTTTCGGGAAAAGAAGGAGAGGAGGATGCCTTGTTCACTCCCCAAGTGTAGGGTTGCGAAGTAGTAATAATTCAGAAAGACCGAGTATCATTCCCACAGAGATTTATGTATGGGTATTCTTAGGATTTAACTAAAACAACTAGTAATTAAGATCCTATTAAGAACTAAAGCTGGAAAACAGTGAATTGTTAAGGTAATTTCAATCGAAAAAGGCACTAGAGCGCCAAGGATCCACTTTTGATAAGTTTCAATGCATCAACACAACTAGGTCTCTCATGACTCAATCGGAATCAAATTCCTTTCTCTATCCGATTAGAATATAGAGCGGTTAAACCAACAATCATCTGGAACAAGTGCTCATTCATTGATTTGATTCCCACAACCATGCTTAGGCCTTGGGCACACTCAATTGTATAGGCCAAGCCTCTTTCCAATCTAGTTGAGATTCATAACCATAGCTTTCACCAAGTCCTGTCACTAGACCTGATTACAACTCATGGTTAGAACTCTAATTAAATCAAAATCAATCAATAAACAATTATTCCAGATTATATACAAAAGATAAGAACTTTAGTTGAATGAGTTCCCACATGAAAATCAGGCCATTGCATACAAGGCAATCAAAGCGTCTACCATGCCCGGAGTCAATGGTAGATCAATGCATTACACAAGCATAAACAATGCTCAAAAGCTAAGATACTAAGCTTAGAATCACTAAGAATCACATGAGCCCGGAGTCATCAAGAGATCAAAGTAAAACCAACTTAGTACTTGAATCAAACTCAAATTGAACTAAAATTCATCAATTAAAACATAAAAGGAAACCTAGGTTGCATTAATCCATCAAAAACGAATCAAAAGCTTCACCTCTTAGCCCTAGCTAAGAGGTTTTAGTTCATCTCTAACATCCTTGAACTAGAAGCCTCTAAAAACATGAAAAACTACTAAAACAGGAAGAAAACTAGAAATCCGAAGTAGAATCCGTCTCCTGAGCAATCCCCACATCGTAGTCTCCTTTGGTATGAAGGGAAGACATCCTTTTATAGCTTGGAGGAGTCCAATACGCAAGAGAACTCCAGAAATTGCGTAAACTTAGGCAATTGCGCAGAAAATTCCGGAGTTCCAATAATAGAAAGAGCTTTTCACGCATGACCGACCGGTCTAGACCGGTCGGCCTTCACTTGCAACAGTCCAGAGAGCACAGCCGACCGGTCATGACCGGTCGGAGTGACTTTCCATTGATCCAGCATACATGGCCGACCGGTCGGACCAAGTTGAATTTGTTCCAGCGTGTGTAGCCGACCGGTCATGACCGGTCGGACTACACTGTCCATCCTTTGTTGTGCATAGAAGGGAGCAGCCGACCGGTCTTGACCGGTCGGGCTTCTTTGGCTGACCGGTCAGCCAACCGGTCTAGCTTCTTTTCTTCTTTATTTCTTTCTTTCTTTCTTCTTTTCTCTTCTCTCCTTGCTTTCTTCTCTTTGATCTTCCTTCAATACTTCATCCTATGATCTTCAATGCTTGTAAGGAGCTACATTTAGCCTTCAATTGGTGACATCTCCATCTTGCTCCTATAATTACAAATCATGTATTAGAATGGTCCTTTAAATGTGTAAACCGTGCATAATGAGTGATGAATTGGGGTTAGAATATGCACAATTAAGAGCTTAACATGCGTGAGTGCGAAATCGCCGTTTGTGCCACTGGCTTGCCTCGTTCCCGAGGGCTTTGTTTAGTTGTCGTGTTAAGCTGGATGTGTTTAAATGAGTTTGTATAAGACCAGAGTCGCCACTAGCCAGTTACTTCGAATCTACAGTCGGCTAGACCCCGTAGAAACGTTAGAGAAGGGGATCCGAAGATCCTTTCCTCTAAAATGACTCCTTTTGATCTGCGGCCAGAGATTCGAGATAAGGGATCACGGTTACAGGGTGGGAAGAGGTTAAGCACCCCACACACTGCCCGTACCGAAGTACTGTCTCTACTTCAAAGAATCGAACTAATACTTGAAAGTCGGTTTTAATCCTCGTACATTCTCATAGATGACATGATGCATGAATGCGGGGCTGAACAGTAAGAGTTTCTGATGGGCAGGTTCCAACAACGGGCAAGCCCAGAGCATACGCTCGAACTGACAGGTGCTTAATATAAGACGTATGCAGTGTGCTTGAATAATCAAGGTGCTTTATAGTGAAGCATGAATGCGAGTCTGAACAGTAAGAGTTTCTGATGGGCAGGTTCCAACAACTGGCAAGCCCAGAGCATACGCTCGAACTGACAGGTGCTTAATTTAAGACATATGCAGTGTGCTTGAATAATCAAGGTGCTTGTAGTGAAGCAGGGGGGTTGGAAGAAAAGTAAATGTTGCACTTATGCTAGATGCAAATGAGATGATGCTGGAAAAAGAGTAGCTGGGTGGACGGAGGTGTCGCAAGGGTTGGCTTCGAGTGGTTGGATCAAGACTTGGGTGGCTTGGGAGACTTGGACCAGTGGTCAGGCTGGGCTGTTCCAGGGCTAGGCTCTCCTCACTCGGGCTCTCCTTGGTGGGAAAATGGGTTAAGGGGTGGAGAAGGGCACTCGAACGAACGGACTCTCTCTGGCCGAGTGGTGTGTTGAAATGAGAAGGGGAGGGGGGTATTTATAGCAGCGAGCAGTGGCTGTGCTCGTAATTTATTTTGGGCGGCCTGCTATGGGCCGCCCGTACGGCCGTTCCTCGATTTCCAGCGAGGTACGGTCGCACCCTTGGGGCTGCTGCTTGACTCACTGGGTCGACTCAGTGAGTTGACTCAGTGGGTTGACTCGGTGGTTTGACTCAGCGGGTTGACTCGACGAGTTGACTCGGTGTTTTGACTCGACGAGTTGACTCAGTGGGTTGACTCAGTGAGTTTGACTTTTTTGGGATTTTTTGACTGGCTTTTCTTATGAGGGGTTTTTCAGGGTGATGTTTAGGACTGGGTTGACTGGGTTCAGGCTTGAACTGGGCTATGGAATGGGGCTTACAAGGGTGAGTTTGGCTGAGTTTGGACTTGGGGTTTGAGGGTATGGTCCTCCATTCATCCAGCTATCTCTACCAACAGTGTAGCCGAAGGTGGGGTGTCTACACTAACTCATGCCCTTCTCAACCAAACCGATCTCATCCCAGGTAGTCTCTCACCCCGTTTTGTAATTTTTAGGTCATCCTCGGTGTTGCTAACTATCAATTCTTATTGACAGGTATCTCTTCTCTTTTCCCTTTGCAAAGATATTGTCTTCTTTAGTTCCACCTCATGCGGGTCAAAAGAGAGCTCATCCTCGAGGTGAGGAGCTGAGATAGGCAGTGCAGGCGGTGCCTCCAAAGCAGGTAAAGATTAATGCTCGAGGCTTATCCTGCCCTACTCAACCTCGCCCCGGTACTAGTGCTGCTGGGTTATCTCGAGCAGTCTCTTCTCACACTTCCTCGCCTATCAAGGCGGTAAGGCCGGTGGCATGAGAGGGTTTGTGCGTCACTCATTTCATCATTGACGATGTTGGAACCGCTGAAGTTCGGCGTGTCACATCAAGTGTTGTTTCCCCTCACATTCCTGAGCAAGTGCAAGGTCCCGCCACGGAAGGGGTGATCACAGGAAGGGAAAGCATGCGTGTTGAAGGAGGGGAGGCCAGGGTGGCCCCGACTGTCGAGAGGGCTCTCAATCATGATCTAGTCCCTGTTACCGAGGTAGAGTCTTCAGGGAGGTCAGCAGCCAACCCTCCGGCATATATGCTGGAGCTCCCTAACTGGACTCGCAGACATTTGGAGCCCGAGATGCGGGGTTTCTTGCAATTGGAGGCCGACCATATGTTTGAGTACGTCCTCCACCAAAGCCTCTAAGTAAGTTGTCTATAGCCCATTTGGTTTTTGTTCCAAATTTTGTTCATTGAAATCACTCGTTGATGCCTTTCTTCTTTAAACAACACTCGGCGTTCTTAAGCTCCAACAATGCTATGACCGTCATCTGAAGATGTTGGGAGATAGGTTTGCCGAGGTGGTACAAGCTCTCCTTGGTGCATCGAAGGTTGAGGGGAGGGTGTGGACCCTCGCCGATTTTCCCGCGCTCCCACACGACGTCGTTCTCCCTTTCCTTTCGGAAGAAGAAGAAGAGGTGCGTGAGTGCGAAATCGCCGTTTGTGCCACTGCCTTGCCTCGTTCTCGAGGGCTTCGTTTGGTTGTCGTGTTAAGCTGGATATGTTTGAGTGAGTTTATATAAGACTAGAGTCGCCACTAGCCAATTACTTCCAATCTACAGTCGGCTAGACCCCGTAGAAACGTTAGAGAAGGGAATCCGAAGATTCCTTCCTCTAAAATGACTCCTGTTGATCTGCGGTCAGAGATTCAAGGTAAGGGATCACGGTTACAGGGTGGGAAGAGGTTAAGCACCCCACACACTGCCCGTACCGAAGTACGGTCTCTACTTCACAGAATCGATCGAATACTTGAAAGTCTAATTTAATCCTCGTATATTCTCATGGATGACATGATGCATGAATGCGGGTCCGAACGGTAAGAGTTTCTAATGGGCAGGTTCCAACAACGGGCAAGCCCAGAGCATACGCTCGAACTGACAGGTGCTTAATATAAAGACATATGCATGTGTGCTTGAATGATCAAGGTGTTTTATGGTGAAGCATGAATGCAGGTCTGAACAGTAAGAGTTTCTGATGGGCAGGTTCCAACAACGGGCAAGCCCAGAGCATACGCTCGAACTGACAGGTGCTTAATATAAAGACATATGCATGTGTGTTTGAGTAATCAAGGTGCTTGTAGTGAAGCAGGGGGGTTGGAAGGAAAGTAAATGTTGCACTTATGCTAGATGCAAATGAGATTATGCTGGAAAATGAGTAGCTGGGTGGACGGAGGTGTCACAAGGGTTGGCTTCGAGTGGTTGGATCAAGACTTGGATGGCTTGGGAGGCTTGGACCAGTGGTCAGGCTGGGCTGGACCAGGGCTAGACTCTCCTCACTCGGGCTCTCCTTGGTGGAAAAATGGGCTAAAGGATGAAGGAGGGTGACTCAGACGGACGGGCTCTCTCTGGCTGAGTCCTCCCTTGAAATGAGAAGGGGAGGGGGGTATTTATAGCAGCGAGCAGTGGCAGAAGTCGTAATTTTGTCCGGGCGGCCTGCCATGGGCCGCCCGTACGGCCGCTCCTCGGTTTCCAGCGAGTACGGTCGTTCCCTCGGGGCTGCTGTTGGACTCGCTGGTCGACTCAGTGAGTTGACTCAGCGGGTCGACTCGGTGGTTTGACTCGACGGGTTGACTCGACGGGTTGACTCGGTGTTTTGACTCGACGGGTTGACTCGACGGGTTGACTAAGCGGGTTAACTCAGCAAGTTGACTCAGCGAATTTGACTTTTTTTAGGATTTTTTGACTGGACTTTTTTATGGGGGGGTTTTCAGGGTGGTGTTTAGGACTGGGTTGACTGGGTTCAGGCTTGAACTGGGCTATGGAATGGGGCTTACAAGGGTGAGTTTGGCTGAGTTTGGACTTGGGATTTGGGGGTATGGTCCTCCGTTCAACCAGCTATCTCTACCAACAGTGTAGACGAAGGTGGGGTGTCTACAGATGCCCCTCTTTGGCAGAGGTTGCATGCAACCGAATGCCAAAGCGAGTGGACACCCCACTTCTGACCCAGTCATTCATAGATCATGGTCTGAAATCTTTGCTTGCTTTTGCATCTGTGCTAGTTGATCGTTTGGAGATCGCTCACTCGCACATACCGCGAGAGTTTGGAGAAAACGTTGCAATTGTCCCTGCAGTTTGCTGCAACCTGGGTACCCAATCGCAACCCTTCCATTCCCGATCGGTACTAACATCGGAAAGGTACAGCAGAGCCTCTGCGTCGACAGTCTTACGAGGTTACTGACCCTGTGATTGATTGTATGTTTGATGTTTTCCCAGATCACTCCAGGAGTACTTGTTTCGCTTGACTGTCAAAGTGGTTAGACGCCCTGCGTCCGATAGTCTTACGGGATTCTACTACGCCGACTTGGACTCAGTCAAGGTACTTCAGGCATCCACGCCTAGGTATGTGCGGGTGGGCTTTTCCACCCGATCTGCTGGTTTTGATGCTTGGTTTGCAATTCATTCTTTCCTTGATTGTGGTCTGGAATCTTTGTTGTCCTTTGTATCTGGGTCAGTTGATTGTCTGGAAATTGATAACTCGCACATACCGCGAGAGTTTGGAGAAAACGTTGCGATTGTCCCTGCAGTTTGCTGCAACCTGGGTACCCAATCGCAACCCTTCCATTCCTGATCGGTACTAACATCGGAAAGGTACAGCAGAGCCACTGCGTCGACAGTCTTACGAGGTTACTGACCCTGTGATTGATTGTATGTTTGATGTTTTCCCAGATCACTCCAGGAGTACTTGTTTCGCTTGACTGTCAAAGTGGTTAGACGCCCTGCGTCCGATAGTCTTACGGGATTCTACTACGCCGACTTGGACTCAGTCAAGGTACTTCAGGCATCCACGCCTAGGTATGTGCGGGTGAACTCTTTCCACCCAATCTGCTGATTTTGATACTTGGGTTACAATTCATCGTTTCCACCTGTTCAAATGGTTTCTTTGACCGAGCCTTTTGGCTTTTCATCTTTTCGTATCTTGGCATGTGGTACGACCGCGCTGACACTGGAGTTCAGTTCGACCGTACTTTGAGTGCATTGGATCCGATGATCTCCGGGGAAACCGCGAGACATTGGATCTTATTTGATTTTTGCGTTGGCTCCTACCCAGAGATATGGAAGATCTCCTGCTGTGTTAGAGGCAGAACGCTCTACTGAGAAAATATTTTTGGATTTTTGAAAAGATACCCACTCTGGGGAGTGATACTCCGTGGGGTTTTTATTTGCAAAAAGGAATTTTTTTTTTTTGTCTTTTTGAAATGGAAATCTGGTTTGCACGTGCCTCCACTAGGGATGCCTGTGGGGTCTTTGGCTAACCAGCTTTTATTTTGAAAGCAGGTAAACATGAAGATTGATGCAATGGATGCTGATGCATGGAGATGCATGATGAATGCATGGTTTGGCTCATTCTCTTTTCGTTTGATGATTTTGCTTTTGCTGGAGATGCAGAGAATTTTGAGCTTATTGCTTGCAGGGTTGTATTCCCTTGGGGATTTTTCTTTTTGATACGGAGGTTTGGACAGCGGGTTGGTCAAGATCCCGACCCGTGGTCGATCAGGTCCATCGTCCCAAGATGCTGTTTCTCTGCTAATGAGAATGTACGAGGATATCATTTGACTTCAAGATGTTCTTCTGGGCATACATGTGATTGAGATGGTGTTTGGTTGCCCGTTTTGGTCAAGATTCCAATTTGCGGGCGATTGGATCCGTCATCCCATACTGTGAAGTGAGCAGAGTTCAAGACTCCTGAATTGTAGTGCTGGGGATGCTAATTTTTGTGATTTTTTTTTATAAATATGTGGTCCGAATCTTTACCTGAGCGATCAGGATAGAGATTGGTTATTGAAAACACAGGAAATATTTTTGTGATTTTTCGAAATATTTTTGATGAAAGCAAGAGAAGTATTTTTGTGATTTTTGCAGATATTTGATTTGATGGAAATATTTTTTTGTGATTTTTGAAGAGGTGATTTTGCAATGTTTTTGTATTTTTGTGATTTTTCTGAAATGCAGGGAAAAGATGTGGAATTTCCATCCACCTCCAGCTTCTACTGCTGGTAAGGCACCCGATCCATTTTACGTCAGCGAGCAAGACGGGTCTCACACAGTTAAGTGCCGTAGTTTTACATCTTCGGATGAGAGGATTTTGAGGGTTTTCAGTCAACACACCCACAAAGTTGCCTGTTCCTCATGTGCAATGCACATAGACCACGTTTCGTCCGACGGACTCCTTCGGCCACAAAATGAGCCACATCCTCACATCTCCCTTAGTCAATCCAGTTTGGGGTCTTACGTTGCTCACAATTCCGTGAGGGTGAGCTCCACCTCCCAACAGCCTTAATCCCCTTCATGAGTTCTAGGAACAGGGAACATCCGTCAGCTTCAACAGCGACTTCCAAATCAAGGTTGTCTATCACGGTGCGTTCAACACGAACAGGATTGCGGAGTTCTGCCCGCCACAGCCCTTACCTGTTTAAGAGATTCCAGACACCCGTACGATCAAGTGTCAGCCATGCCTGGAACAGGTTAAGAAAGAAAGCCCCCGAGAAGTTAATCCCAGTGTAGTTTAAGGTCTTCGGACCGCTGGGGATAAATTGGTGCGTTTGAAACTAGTGGTGAAAATTTTTTTGTTTTATATTGTATCTATATATATATTTTTTTTATTTTGAAAAGGTTCCAGATTTCAACTCGGGTGATGAAGATTGATACTGGTTTTTATGGAAAGCTTTAAAATATTTTTGGTATTTTTGAAATGATCCGGGTTATCGAACCATGATCCCAACGGTCGAGGCCGATACCGGTTTTTAGTTGAAAGCGAGAAAGGTCCCCCGAGAAATTAATCCCAGTGTAGTTTAAGGTCTTCGGACCATGAAACTGTACAAAAGAGGGGCAAACATGTTTTTTTTTTTTTTGGAAAAATGTCCGGTGTCAGCGGATGGACAATCCAGACTGATGCCGGTTTTTATTGAAAATCTCTCGGGATGTCGATCCCGACGTAGTTTAAGGTCTTCAGACCAAAACTTTAAAAGCGGGGCTGGTAATATATTTTTATGATTTTTTGAAAATGTCCGGAGTCATTGATCTTGATGTGAGCAAACAAGACCGACGCCGGCTTTTATTGAAAATCTCTCGAGATGTTGATCCCGACGTAGTTTAAGGTCTTCGGACCCAGACTTAGTAAAAGGGGGGGGCAAACACATTTTTTTGTTTTTCGAAATGATCCAGATCATCAGATCTTGGCCTAAAAGGCTGGGATCGATGCTGGTTTTTATTAAAAATCTCTCGGGACGTTAATCCCGACGTAGTTTAAGGTCTTCGGACCCAAAACTTTAAAAGAGGAAAGGCATTTTTTTGTTTTCTTTTTTGAAAAATATTCTGGGTCATCGATTCTGATTTTGATGGTCGAGATCGATACCCATTTTTATTAAAAATCCCTCGGGATCTTGATCCCGACGTAGTTTAAGGTCTTCGGACCCTGACTTAGTAAAAGGGGGGGCAAACACATTTTTTATTTTTTCGAAATGATCCAGATCATCAGATCTTGGCCTGAAAGGCTGGGATCGATGTTGGTTTTTATTAAAAATCTCTCGGGACGTTGATCCCGACGTAGTTTAAGGTCTTCGGACCCAGACTTAGTAAAAGGGGGGGCAAACACATTTTTTGTTTTTTCGAAATGATCCAGATCATCAGATCTTGGCCTGAAAGGCTGGGATCGATGTTGGTTTTTATTAAAAATCTCTCGGGACGTTGATCCCGACGTAGTTTAAGGTCTTCGGACCCAAAACTTTAAAAGAGGAAAGGCATTTTTTGTTTTCTTTTTTGAAAAATATTCTGGGTCATCGATTCTGATTTTGATGGTCGAGATCGATACCCATTTTTATTAAAAATCCCTCGGGATCTTGATCCCGACGTAGTTTAAGGTCTTCGGACCCTGACTTAGTAAAAGGGGGAAGGCATTTTTTTGTTTTCTTTTTTGAAAAATATTCTGGGTCATCGATTCTGATTTTGATGGTCGAGATCGATACCCATTTTTATTAAAAATCCCTCGGGATCTTGATCCCGACGTAGTTTAAGGTCTTCGGACCCTGACTTAGTAAATAAGAGCAACAATCCAGGTTGGAGACTGCGGGAATTCTCTTTGGAATGGTTCGGATCATCAGGTCATACCTTTGGATGGTTGAGATCATTGTTTGACCAAGTCAAATTTTCCTTTCTTTTTCTTGAAAATTCCATGGGACTTTTCCACATCATCCACCCAATTTCTCACCCATTTCTCATGAGATGAGATTTTGGTGAGATTTCCTCTTTTTTCTCACCATTCTCTTCCATCACTTCATTCTTACATGGAGGTACAAGATTCACTTGCAACCACCCTTCCCAAGGAGGAGTTCTTCCCAAGGAGAGGAGGTGAGAAGTCACCTCACCTAGGTGGAGGCTAGGACGGCCTCCCATGGGCCGCCCGACCGGTCTGTGCCTCCTGGTCTCTTCAGGGGGCTGGGTAAAAGGGTGCCCTCCCCTTTTCTATATAACATGGGGCACCCTTGCCCCTTCAAACGTGCAATCTCTCTCTTCTCTCTCTCATACTCTCTCTTTTTCAAATTTTCTCTCTCTTCTTTGGTGGCCTTTGCTCTTCTCAAGTGGTGGGCCTTAGAGAAGTCTTGGGACAGCAAGGTGGTCCTTCTTTGGTGAGTAGTAAAGGTATGGACCACTTCCTTTCTCTTTCTTGTCCTTTTCCATCTTCATTGTCTCTTCTCATGGTCCTTTTTCTTTTTTCATGTAGCTATCCAAAGAGGTGTGAAGGTGGGCCCAAGTATTCTTGACCTTTTTCTAGATCTCAAGTTTCTTCCAAAGGTGGTGCATGGAGAAGGACATTGCAAGCTCTCCACTTCATCATTTTTTCCTTTTTCACACTCCTTCCATGTGCATGTAAAGAGTGATTTTGCCATGTCATCAAGTGTGCATGGAAAAATACTCTATTTTTTTCATGGGAGTTGGGCCTCTTTTCATATGTATCAAATGGGCTCAAAGTGAAGTCATGGCCCTTGGTGTATTTGGTGGGCCCAATGCTTCATTTTGGGCTCCTTCTTACTTTCTTTCTCTTGTTATTTCCCTTTGGAGCTTTCTTTTTCTTTTCCATCTTTCTTTCAAGGCTTGGGCCCATGGGGATGGTAGGGCCCATCTCAAGTTTTTGAGCTCATGGGGCTCACTTTGGGTGACCCCATCTTTCTTCACATGTGTATGGATCAAGGTGGCTAGCCCATTTTTCATTTTGGATCTCAAGTGGGCTAGTTTTCCTAGTTGGGCCTTTATGGACAAGTGGCCCAACTCTTCCATATGATGTACCTCCTTGTACAAAGTGTAGTGGGCTCCTTGAAGTTTTTCATGTGGATGGGCTTTTGGGCCTTCGTTGACACTTGGGCATTTCTTTGAACCATGTGTGCCCCACTACACTTTGTTCATGTGGGATTTTTCTTTTCATGCTTTTTCTTTTGATGGATGGAGGACTTGAGTTACTTGACCATCTACAAGTCCCATGAGTGAGTTGTTCCCACAATCTCACTAGTTTCAAATGGTTTTCTTTGTGGTAGGATTGTGGTTCTCAAGAGTTTCCCTTAGATGTTATCAACCTCAAATGGATGATTCTCAAGTGAGCTATCCATACAACCATGGCTCCTTGACCTTTTCTTTGGACTTGGTGGGTCATCCACCATCATTCTCAAGTATGAGTGATTTTTCTTTGAATTTGTGGGAAAGAATGATACCCATAAGTTACCCATTTTTGTCCCATGCCTTGGGACATTTTGGATTTTGATCTTCAAGTGGGCTATGTGTACCATTCTTATCCATTTTCATGATGGTTGGGTGACTCATCAAGCCATGCTCTTTTGTGCTCAAATGGTCTCCCTTTTTGGTGAACAAATTGGTGCACATAAGTTGCCCAAACTTGCCTTTTCATGGGCATTTTCAACTTTGATTCTTCATGTGGGCTATGTGCATCAACTTTCTACCCTTAGCTTCTTGGATTCATATGTTTGTGGGTAGACCTCCTTGTTGTATTCTCATGGTCAAAACTTTCATCAAGATGAGGCACATAAGGTTGCCCATGGTTAACCCATGAATGGGTTCTCATATTCTCCAAAGTGGGCTATGTGCTCTCTCCAATCCATTGAGATGAGGCATTTGGGTTGCTCTTGGGGGCCCGTTTCCTTTCTATCCCTCACCTATCCATGCATATGTGTAAAAAGATGGAGACATCCTAAGTGAGAATCATGACCTTGGCATAAAAGTGGGTCAATCTTTTGGCCACATATGGACTTTGAAGAGGGGCTTCATGTGAATTAAGATCCTTTGTTGATCTCATGGCACCTGAGTGCATTTGTTGTTCAAAATGTGTCTTTGGATGATAGACTTTTCTTGCCTAAGGCATGCCATGCAACCTTCCTTAAGGTGGGCCTTACTTTTTCCAATGGGCTCAACATACATCCTAAGTGACATATGGAGTTGGACTTTAAATTTGCATTTGGATATGAGTCCAATTCCATGGGTCTTCTGGATGATAATTTGGATTTTAACGGGTAAAGGATAGGGACTTACCTTGCCAAGCTTGTAGGATTCCATGGCGGATGGTACCAGGGGCCACCGAGTGGTTGACGAGGATGATCCTGCTTTCATTGTCCGCCGAGGGGACCACATGTGTTCCCTAGCTATGGAGCATCAACCTCTTCCTGCTATCAAGGGTCGAGGTACCAGGGATCGCTGGGACAATTGGATGAAAGAGCCACAGCCCTTGCTTGAGCGAGTACTAGATGGTACTCCTTTTGCTGGCCTCCTCACCCTACGCTTCCATAACAACGACGCCAACCGCATGATGCTTGCGGCCCTTTGTGAGAGGTGGCGGGATGAGACCCACACCTTCCAGCTTCCTTGTGGAGAATGGGGGATAACCCCTTTGGACATTTACATGCAGATAGGTTTCCCATTTCATAGGGCAATTGTCCCTCAAGTTAGCTCTTTAGCTCCCCTCTCTTCCACTGATTGGCTGCGGCTTGTCGGTGACGTCCCTCCTGAAGGTGAATTCCAAGGCCATCAAGTGAAGATGCGATGGTTTTACAACAATTTTGCTTCCGTCGTCCCTACCACCGAGCGAGAGGCCCTCTACAAGGCGCGGGCCATGATCACTTATGCTTTTGGATCCTTTCTTTTTTGCCATGCGAATGAGAGAGTTGATCCTAAATTTCTTCGTTTAGTCGAGGATCTTCATCACCCCTATAATTGGAATGGGGCCATCCTGACCCGTCTCTTTCAAGGTCTGGACAAGACCTGTCGGCATAGCCGGTCCTTCACAGGCTTCTGGCCTGTCGTTGAGGTACCTCTTCTTTCATCCTCTTTGGAGCCGTTTGCCTCCTTTCTCTCTCTGATCATTAAATGTACTTTCATCCAGACCTGCTTTTATGACCATTTTCCGCATCTTGCGCCGAGGATGCGAGATGACATTGAGCCCTCTCAGTATCGCCACATGTACTGGCATCAACAGAATCGTCAGCGAAACTCCCGAGTTCCCGGGGACAATTGGCGTGCTAATATAGACGGGCTGACAGTTGAGGATGTAAGTATCTTGCTTGTCTTTGTCCTTGTGCTGTACTTGTAACTGATCGTGGTAACCTCTTCTGCTGCAGTTTGCCCGGATGCCGTACGCTAGTTTCCCTCTTTACTACACACCCCAGCGCGTGGAGGCATACGATGCTTCATGTCTCCGCATTATGCTTTCTGACGCTAAGTCCTTTCAATGGTACTTGGGAGAGAGATTGCTTCGACAAGTCACTGGGGTGGCTCGGGTCCCCTGTTCTGCACCTCCTCCAGCTGCTCGGATGCCAGCTGATGAGAGAGTTGAGGCTCTGGTGGGCCAGCCTGGCTTCCGTTTCACGATCTCGGATCGTGATTATGACGAGTGGTATCTACTGTTTGGCCAGGGGCCTCTGCTTCCTTCGCTTTATGTTCCAGGTGGCCGTCGCAGGTATGCTGGAGGTTCAGTGACTGCTCCTTTAATGGATCTTTATCGTCGGGAGCGGGACGCGAGGAGGGGCGATGATGATTATGTTGGTGACTTGTAGCTGGCTCTGCTTTATATGGCCTTGTATTTTTGTTTTTGTCTCCTTTTGTATCAAGCTCTTTTGGATGAATATACAGGCTTTAATTTCTCCAAAATTCCTTGGTGATGTCTGTATGCTTTGACTCTTGACTCATTCCTTCATGATTTGTGACTGCTTAGCTACATGGGTGATGACTTGAATGGTTCAGATTGCTTGATTAGGCCTTGTGGGCCCACTTGATGTTTGGATCTTGGATTTTAGCCCTTCTTTTGATGATTGGGCTTTTGATCTTGCCACTCCATGACTTGTGTAAGCTTTCCAATGGTTTGGATCTAGATGATTTGGCCCTTGAATGGTTCAGATTGATAGATTCGGCCCTGTGGGCCCATTTGAGACCTTGGTTTTACTTTGGGGCACCTCTTTTGATGATTTGTGAGGCTAGGAAGGCTTCTCATGGTGTGGATGATGGCTTGAACGTCTCTGATCGCTTGATTTAGCTTTGTGGGCCCACTTGATGATTGGATCTTGGATTCTGGCCCTTCTTTTGATGATCAGCCCTTTGATCTTGTTGTTTCATGGCTCATGTAGGTTCTTCAATGGTTTAGATCATGATGATCTAGTCTTTGAATGGCTTGGATTGCTTGTGGCCCCCACTTGATCACTTTCCCCCTTCTTTGGCTTGATCAGCTATATTCCGGCCACATTGCTTCGTGATTGGACCAGTGGGGCACCTTTTGTATGATCTTGATCATCTTCAGTTGAAATTTGGAGTGGACCGGAGCCTTGGGAGGCCCACGGAGCGCCATCTGCTGACGTGGACTGTCAGCCTCACCTACCAAGAACCCTGGAGCCAATCCCGCGGAGAGAGGAAGTTTTCGTCCGTACGGGCGGCCCAAGGCAGGCCGCCCAAGGCTCGCCTCTTGAGCGGCCTGGGCTGGCCCTGGTTCGGACATTCTTCACTGTCCACTGTCTTTGTCCCCTCATTCCGTGCACGTCCGGGTTCGATTGCAGCCATGAATATTCTTTTTGTCTCTTCTTTCCTCATCATCTTGTCTTCATCTTGGTTTGTCCTTTCTTGGGCAATGGATGGTGGAGATTTGGGGGTTGTGGGGGCTGTCCAATGTGGGTCCCACACTTCAGATTTTCAATTGAGCTTTGATAATGGGGAGATGTCTTTAATGGATGGGGGAGATGGGGCATTGAATGGAAGCATTGATGAGAGGCTAGGGATGGTGGTTGATGAAGCTTTGAATGGCTCCATTAATGGTGGGATGGCTGGATTTCCAGGTTTGAATGGGACCTTCATCATGGGAGGAATGGATGGTATAGATGGGATGATGGGATGGGACATAGGTGAGGCTATGCATCCCTTGAGTGTGGGCCCCATGGATGATGTGATGGATGGTGGTGATGGGACCATGATGGACATAGATGGGCTGATCTCATGTCTGGATGGTATGGATGGCTCAGATGGTACCTTTGACGGTTTGGATGCTCTGGATGAGGGCCAGGATGTGCGGTATACTTCTTTGGGTGGACTTGATGTGATCATTGATGATGTCCCCTTGATGATGGACGGTGTGGATGCCTCGATGATCCCTTTGATCGGCCAGGATGATGATTGGATTCATGATTTCCTACTGGAGAGGGCCGCAGGTCCGGATCTGGCCGTTGATTCTTCGATCGGGGTAGCCGGGACCCTTTTGGATGGTTCAGATGTATTCTTTGACGGTCAGATTAGCCAGGATGTCATGATGTGCGGTGTGATCTTCACTGATAGTCCTTTTGATGGAGAGCATTGTCCTTCCCTTGGTCGTCGGTCTTTTGCGCACTCTGTTCATGAGGTGGGCGAGTCTTCTCATGCGGCTGAGGTTATGACAGTTTCAGACAGCGATGCGACTATATCAGACATAGCCGCCACTGAGGGCCGATCAGGGGTTGTCGAGTCGGCAGAGGTTCCAGCTTTTCCTTCTTCTTCGCCTGTTGACCTTCCGATCCTCGATGAGCTGTCCTCGATTTCTGGGCCTTTTGTGCTGGAGGGGATACCGGTGAGGACTTGTCAGCTGCTTCCTCGTTCTTCTTGCTCGCCACGACTGCTTGCTTGGCTTGACCGCTTGTCAGCTTATGAGATTCGAGATTTGGAGTCTTATGGCTTTGGCAGTCTGATTCATATGGCTAGAGTTGATATTGATTGGAGGATGCTTGGAGCTGCCTTGATTGACTGGGTCCCTTCGTTGAACTTGTTTGCGTTCAACGATATGGAGATGGGGCCTTCTTTGGAGGAGCTTGCACGCTTGACAGGCTTACCCTTGGATTATACTCAGTACTTCTCGCCGAAGACATCGCCGAAGACTGCTACACCGCAGAACTGGTTTGGGATCCCTTATCTTGTTCGACCTGCAGCTAGTGGCCAGGATGCTGTAGTGTTCTCTTTGGACCTGCTGTATGATCTCTTTTCGGGTCCTCAGAGTACGGCCGGTTCTACCTTTGCTCGGAACGCACTGATGTTTTGCTTGATTGCTGAGGTGCTGTTCTCGGGATGGCGCAGGTCCCAGACTCCTTTGCTTTTTGAGGTGATGAGTCGAGCTGTCCGTCGGCAAGGGATCATTTCTCTCATCTTGGCCGAGCTATTCGATGGGTTGACCGACTGTGCCTTGGGCCGCACTCGTGTTCTTCGCGGCTGTTGTGCTTTCCTTCAGGTATCTTTTCTACACCCTTTTTTCTTCTTGCTTTGTTAGGAATTGTTTTGCTCTAGCTGAACTTCTTGCTTTCTGTGATCAGGTCTGGCTATGGGAGCGTCTTTCTCTGACCGTTCCTGTACCTCTTCCTGGCATCCCGGGCTCTGACATCATGTGTTATATCATGGAGTTCCTTCCTCCTACAGCCAGGATGAGCGAGCCCTTGTATCGCAGGATGTTCGCTGATCTGCGTGACTGGAACGTTCGTTGGGAGTCATCTTGGCTTTCACTTCCTCCAGTGCTTTGCGATGCACATCGCCTTCCTCTGATGTTGGTAGGCTTTCGATCTTACTTTTCTTACCATCCCATTCGGTTCCTGCGGCAGTTTGGGTATGAGCAGGATGTTCCTCTTTTCGCTTTTACGGGTATCGGGCGTCGGGCACTTCCACCTAGATCCTCTGACTTCAGGACCCGGATTGATTGTTCCTGGGCGAGTTATTTGACACCGGTTTTTTTGAGATTTGAGCTATGGTCTTTTCCGATGGCGACCACCCCATATCAGTATTGGGTTGCTGAGCAGTCTTTGTATCGACGTATCCCTTGTTGGCACCAGACTGCTGATGAGGATGAGCAGGATATTCTTGGAGATGCTGGCTCTTCATCTGGTTCATATGAACCTTTTGAGGAGCGCCCTTTTATCGATCCTGGCTTCCTTTTGGCCACTCATGGTCATTTGCTGTCTGAGATCTCTGCACTTCGGTATCATTGTGAGATGATGTCGAGGAGATTGGCTGCCGATCGGAGGTTGTCTGATGAGGAGACAGCGATCCGTACCCTTGAGCCCGATGAGGTGCATTACCTGCGTATGGAGGTGAGCAGGTTGAGAGCGAGACTATCTTTTTATGAGTCAAAGGACTCACCTGATGTGGCCGAGGAGGAGGGTAGAGATTGATTGTGTTGGCCACCTGCACATTCTTTTTTGCATATATGATTGATGATGATGCATTTTTGTATTTTTTGAAAAAGGTGATATATTATATGTAAAAGAAATATGATGCATTTAATTAAAAAAAAGAGAGAACTGTTTGAAAATCTACTGTGCCATGAGTTGTCTTGTGAGTGTGTCTGGATTTTGTGTCAGGATATAGGAATCAGAACTGGGGCTCGGTCAATGATTTGACCGATGTCTCGAGATTCGACTTGCTTGATCCTTTTGTTCCCTAGAGATGTAGGCAATGGAAACTCTTGCTTCCTGAGATTGTCAGAGTTTGTAGAGTTCTTTGCTCCTGACTGTACTTCCTCTTGTTCTTGCACTTTCACTGCTTGAACCGATCTGGACTGTCTGCTTTCTTGGTACCTGCACTTTTTTTTTTTCATTTGAGTCATTTTTGCCTGCAGTGCCCTTCCGAGTTTTCACCACAGCCGGCTTTTTCCCGTCATTTTTGCCCGTGGCACCCTTTCGGGTTTTCACCACGTCCCGGGTATTTGATCTTGCCTGCCCCTTGGCAGCTATGCTGTTTTTACCCTCAGTGCCCTTTCGGGTTTTCACCAAGTCCGCTGTATGCCCACTGTTTTTACTCGGAGCGCCTTTTCGGGTTTTCACTCCGCCCTTTTTGTTTAGGCACACAAGAATTTTTTTTTATTTTTCTTTTCTTTGCTTTCTGGATCTCTGGATAACTGCGGCGGCTAGAGGTCGGGAATCCGTCGTTGCCGGCCGATGGCAGTCTTTCAGCCCTTATCCTGAGTTACGATAATAGAGCTGTCGGTCTTTGCTAAAGACCCCTCTGAGATGAATGGATGGATGACTGTGTTTCTTGGATTGATTTTTTTTTCTTAAGTGCCTTGCTTTGGCTTCCCTTTTTTCTTTTCTTCCTTTTTTTTTGTATTCTTTTTCTCTCTCTTTTTTTTTTCTTTTCCTTTTGTATCCCCCCCTTTTTTTTTGTATTTTTCTCTTTCGGAATCCCCTTATTTGAAACACTTGTTGGTGGACGGGCTGATTTCTCAGAGATCTTAGCTTTGACCCCTTGACTTCAGCTCTATTAAAGTAACCTTTGATAAGGTCAGAATAACTTACCCGTGAAAGATCTTCACGTTGTCGGCGTTGGTTGGCTCAGGAAGATCCACCCCTCTCATGCTGGTGAGTCTGAGGGCGCCTCCGGGAAGTACTTCTCTGACGATCAGTGGTCCGTCCCACGAGGGTTTGAACTTTCCTCTGGGATCTGGAAGGTGCGACGGTAGAATCTTCTTCATGACCATGTCGCCTACCTTGAAGCTCCTTTTTCGGACTCTCTTGTTGTAAGCCCGAGCGATCCTTTTCTGATAGCACTGTGAATGACTTAGTGCACGCATGCGTTTTTCATCTGCTAGCTGCAACTGATCGAATCTGGCCCGTTGCCATCCTCCTTCTTCAATTCCGCTTTCTAGTAATACCCGTAATGATGGTATTTCCACCTCGACTGGTAGGACTGCTTCCATTCCGTAAGTAAGCTCGAAAGGAGTAACGCCCGTAGCAGACCGTACAGACGTTCGATAGGCCCAAAGTGCATATGGGAGCATATCTGACCAATCTCGATAGGTCACGACCATCTTCTCGAGTATCCTGACGATTGTCTTGTTTGCGGCTTCTACCCCACCATTCATCTAGGGACGGTAGGGGCTTGATCGATGACGTTGGATCTTGAATTTGCTGAGGAATTCATCCATCTTCTTCTTGACGAACGGGGTCCCATTATCTGTGATGATAGCATTAGGGATTCCATACCAGCATATGATGTTGTTCTTCATGAATTTGATCACTTGAGATGCTGCAATCGTGGTGTAGGAGGCTGCCTCTACCCACTTGGTGAAGTAGTCGACTGCCACAAGTATGTACTCGTGACCATTTGATGCTTTGGGACTGATCTTGCCGATGATGTCGAGTCCCCACATGGAGAAGGGCCAGGGGGTGGTCAGGTTGTATAACTCTGATGATGGGGCATGGATTTGATTCGCATGCTCTTGACACTTGAAGCATTTTCTAACGTGCTGGCAACAGTCTGTCTCCATGGTGAGCCAGTAGTAGCCGAGTCGTAGAATCTTCTTTGCCATCATGTGCCCATTCATGTGTGGGCCACAGATTCCTTCGTGTATTTCTTCCATGATCTTTGCAGCTTCTGTTTCATCGACGCATCGAAGAAGGATGTGGTTATAGGATCGCTTGTAAAGAACTTCGCCACTGATGGTGAACTGGCCGGCCAAACGCTGAATGGTTCGGCGATCTGTTGCTGTTGCTGACTCTGGATACTCCTGGGTTTCGAGATATTGCTTGATGTCGGCATACTAGGGTTTGTCAGGGACAGCTTCGGCTTCTTCTATTTGCAGGCAAAAAGCAGGTTCTTCTTGAATTTCGACTGTGAGCTCCCATTCTGAAGCTCCTTTTGGGATCTCGAGCATTGATGCAAGTGTGGCGAGAGCATCTGCAAACTGGTTCTTGGCTCTGGGCATGTATGAGAAGGTGATTTCCTGGAATTCTTCGATTAGATTGTCAAGATACACATGATATGGTATCAACTTCTCGTCTTTGGTCTTCCATTCGCCATTGGTCTGATTGATGATAAGCTGTGAGTCTCCAAACACTTGTAGCTTCTCGACGCCCAAGATTATGGCTTCCCTTAAGCCAGCGATGCATGCTTCGTACTCTGCCATGTTGTTGGTGCACTCGAATGCGATGCGCCTCGAGATAGGAATAGGGACATCATCTGGAGAGTAGAGGATTGCTCCAATACCATTCCCTTTAGAATTTGCTGCGCCGTCGAAGAATAATGTCCATTCATCTTTTTTCTTCTTTGCTTCCTCTTCAATGAGCAAGAGATCTTCATCAGGAAAGAACGTCTTGAGCGGCTGATAGTCCAGGAGAGAGTGAGCCGCAAGATGATCGGCGAGGGCCTGTCCCTTGATTGCCTTTTGAGTGACATAGGTGATGTCGAACTCAGACAGGAGTAGCTGCCATTTAGCTATTCTTTCAGTGAGTGCCGGCTTCTCGAACAGGTACTTGAGCGGATCCATGTGAGCGAGAAGGAGAATAGGGAATGCAATCATGTATTGACGGAGTCGCTGAGTTGCCCAGACTAGGGCGAGGCAAGTCTTCTCGATCTGGGAATACCTGGTCTCGTAGTCGGTGAACTTCCGGCTCAAATAGTATATTGCTTGTTCCTTCTTCCTGGTCTCGTCGTGTTGGCCGAGGACACAGCCAATGGCTTCTGCTGCTACCGAGATGTATAACAATAGTGGTCGTCCAGGAGTGGGAGGCACTAGGACTGGAGGATTCATGAGATATTTCTTGATGCGGTCGAAGGCGACTTGGCAATCATCATTCCATTCTTTTGGGACGTTCTTCCGAAGGAGCTTGAATATTGGCTCACAGATAGGTGTGAGCTGTGCGATGAAGCGACTGATGTATTGAATTCTGCCGAGGAAGCCACGAATTTCTTTCTCTGTTCTAGGAGGGGGCATCTCGATGATTGCTCTGGTTTTGGTCTCGTCGACCCTGATGCCGTCCTCGCTCACCATAAAGCCGAGGAGCTTACCTCCCATTGCACCGAAGACACATTTCTGAAGGTTGAGACGGAGCTTGTACTTTTCTAATCTGTTGAATAACTTCTTCAGATCTTCAAAGTGTCCTTCAATTGTGCGACATTTGACGATCATGTCGTCCACATATACTTCGAGCTCTTTGTTCATCATGTCATGGAATAGTGCTGTCATTGCTCGCTGATATGTTGCTCCTGCGTTCTTCAGACCGAACGGCATTACCCTGTAACAGAAGGTTCCCCAGGGAGTGATAAATGCTGTCTTCTCGCGATCTTCGACGGCCATCTTGATCTGATTGTAACCTGAGAACCCGTCCATGAATGAGAAGATCTTGTATCCAGCGGTGTTGTCGACCAGAGTGTCGATATGTGGCAAAGGGAAGTCATCTTTAGGACTGGCCTTGTTGAGATCTCGGAAGTCGATGCACATTCGAACCTTCTCATCCTTCTTCGGTACTGGCACGATGTTGGCGAGCCATTCAGGGTAGTTGGAGACTACCAAGAATCCCGCGTTGTACTGCTTGATGACTTCGTCTCGGACTTTCAGAGCCCATTCTGGCTTCATTCTTCGAAGTTTCTGCTTCACTGGCTTCATATCTGCCTTGGTTGGCAGATGGTGTACAACGAGCTCTTCATCGAGCCCCGGCATGTCTTCATATGAGAACGCGAAGTTGGACAATCTCGGAGCTAGGAACTCTATCATTTTCTGTTTCATCTCAGGTGGCAACGATTTTCCAATGCGTACTTCCCTAGGGATCTCAGGCGTCCCCAAGTTTACTATCTCGAAATCATCGGCTATAACATTGGCTTTGGATTCGAACTTTTTGAGGAGATCCTCTAGTTCGGGAGCTGGATCATCATCTTCCTCATCCCGAGCTTCGTCCAGACCCATGAGCTCGAAGTCTAATTCGATGTCAAAGTCATATGATTCGACTTCAAACTCATGTGACTCTTTAGACGAACTTGGCACACTATTGAATGCAGGAAAAGAAACGTTTTTTGGTTTTTGAGATTTTTCTGAAATTGAAATGATAGATGTTTTTGGTTTTTGAAAGTTTTTTATTTTTTTGGGTTTTTGAAATTTACGGGACTTTGAACAAGCGGGCATTGCAGACCATGATTGAGCCCAACTTGTTCCAAAGTTCCGGTCGCTGCTTAAACAGGCGTTTTTTTTTAGAAGCCAGAGCCCTCAGATGGCTCTTTGGCTGATTCAAAAGTTAGGGGAACAGATGACCATTCAGGACCCCACACTTCCTCCCCTGAAGAGGTGGGGGTTGATGATTTGGGCGAAGAATCATGGTCTGGCCCAATGACCATGACTTCTTGCTGGTCAGGTTCGAGATCTGAGTCGTACTCAGTCCCTCCCGGATCACTTACCTCGCATTGCAGTTCGTCTGGTTCCACAGTGAGACACAAGTTTGGAACCTGGACATTGGACCAATCTAGGGCTGGCCACTTCCCTTTCTTGGTCCAATGGATGGGCTGCTTCTGCCCCTGGCTGATGATTGATGATGTTGACTTTGCAGAGATGGGCAAGTCGTGCCCCTTGCTAATTGGTGCTGAGATGGGCGAGTTGTGCCCCTTGCTGATTGAAGTGGGCAGGTTGTGCCCCTGGTTGGGAGCAGGTGTCAGAGTAACCTGGTCCTGAAGCTGCTGCATTTGACTTCCTTTTTCATCTTCATCCTTTTCTTCTTCTTCTGGAGGCTTAGATGGTTCGAGAATCTGATCCCATCGAATGGGAGGCCATGTGGCCCAAACTAGGCTCATCGGGAGGCCTTTGTGTAGTGCAGTCGGTTGATTCCCTCCTGGATCCTTGCAAGGTTCTCCTGGCTTGACGAATTGGATGGGTGAGCACCGAAATTTCTTCCTTCTTTTATCCATGAAGGTTGCCTTGTATCCGAGTCCCCATTTGCGCTGGTTATATATCAGTGGTACCTTTCTGGACTTGAAGTGATTCTTCATTCGGTATTTGAGGCTCAGACGCTCTGCCGGTGAAAAGACATGGTCCACCCTTATTGGTTCTGGATTGGCGATAGAGTTCACAGTCTCGAATTCGAAACTGTGAAACGGGATGTCTTCTTCAAAGTGCTGGATATCGATGACCGGGATGTCTGGTTCAGTGGCAGCAGCATTGGAAGGAATGATGAGCTCCTTCTCTGCATGGATAGAGATCACTTGATTTCCACAGATGTATTTTACCCGTTGATGTAAGGTTGATGGCACAGCTCCAACCTTGTGCAGCCATGGTCGTCCGAGCAACATGTTGAAAGAGGCTGATATATCCAGGACTTGGAATGTGATGGTGGAGACTTCCGGGCCTATCTGTACCTCTATGTCGACTTCCCCTTCCACTGATCGGCGGGTGTTGTCGAATGCTCTGACACATATGGTGCTGGGTCGGAATGAAGAAGGACTGATTCCCAGACGTTCTGCAGTCTTGAGTGGGCAGACATTTAAGCTTGAGCCATTATCGATAAGGACCAGCGGAACACAGAGGTCCTTGTATCGTAAGGCTATGTTGAGGCATCGCCCATGATCGCGTCCTTCTGGTGGCAACTCATTATCTGTGAAGGTGATGGCGCGCGGAGCCAGGAGTTGTCCAATCATCAAAGCTATCATTTCTGGTGCCGTATCGGAGGAGACATGAGCATCGTTCAAGGTTTTGGCGAACATTTCTCGGTGTATGCGAGATGTGCAAAGTAGCTCCCATACTGATATTTGAGCAGGGATTGACTTGAGCTGAGTCGCCACATCGTATGCGGCTTCATTTTTATTGCCGAGGCCTGAGAGAGCGCCTTTGGGATCTCCTCTGTTCTGATTATCTCTTCGGATGCAACGTCCATTGGGATTCATGTTCCCCACTTCCGCACATTCTGGATAGTGCCATGGAACCTTTTTGTAGCTTTCTTCCCTTTTGCCTTCTAGGACCACCGGTTCTTGCAACGGTGCCGTTGTGGGTACCAGATCTTCCTCGTATGGAGCTTTTGCCTTGAGGACTACATTGTTGCCTGTGCTGAAGGGGTAGTATCGAGGCTTGTCTTCATAGACCACATAAGGTCGTGGTCCTGGCTTGACTGTTCCTGGGGTGGGAGGCTCCCATGGAATGAATACTAGTCCTCTTGATATGGCAGGAGGTTTCTCTGTTCGTCCGAGCTGCCGTAGCGTGATTGATACGCTTCCGGGACTTACCCCTTGCAATATGACAGGCTTGACTGGAAGAGCTCCTTCCAAGACAACAGGCTCTTGCTGCTGATGAGTGTAATCCTTCCATTGCGGATTGGATTGTTCTGGAGTTGCCCCTTGCAAGATGACAGGTTCGTATGTGGGCTCAATGTATGATTGTGCTCCTTCCAGGACGACTGGTTCCCAGCTTGAATGGTTGTAAGGTGCCCCTTGAACAACTGGTATATCATATGGAGGTGCTCCTTCAAGCATTACTGGCTCGGAGATTGAAGGAAGAAAGGGACTTGCCCCTTGCAAGATTGGAGGAGGATTTGTTGGCTCATAAGTGTAGGCGTGAATGGATTGGATGGGGGAGAAGAAGCGATCGAGATGATCCCCTTCTTCTATACTATTGACTGCAGGGCCACGAGACGAACTGGGGTCCGTTGGATGCTGAGGCAGAGGATTCTGAAGGATGTTGGTGGAAGCTGCTGGAGAAGTTCCAGGGACCGAGATGACGATCTTGCGGTCATCAATCAGGTCTTGTATGGCATTCTTCAAAGTATAGCATCGATCAGTGGCGTGGCCACGTCCTTGATGATAGGCGCAATACTCATTTTCTCGGTAGTTTGGTGGTAGAGGATAAGTCGGAGGCCGAGGTGCCATTAAAGTAAGTAACTGCTTTTGTACCAGTGTAGTCATGATTTGACTAAGTGGTTGACTGAGTGGAGTGAACTTCCTGAACTCCCTGTAATTCTGCTTGTTCTGGTATGAGTATTGACCGTTTCCTCTGAATTGCTGTTGTTGTCGAGTTGGTTGTGGCTGAGGATTCGGTTGTGGCTGATGCCGCTGAGGCTGATGCTGAACTTGATTCTGCTGATACTGTTGACGTCCCTATGAGGGAGCACGTTGATTCCCTTGAGCAGTGGTGTTGATATTGTTTACCTCCATTGGGCGAGGAGGAGAACCACTACGGTTTCCATTCCTGTGCCCGATAGGTCTTCCTTCCACTCTGTTCCTCTTGACTGTAGTGGCTTGATGAGGCCATGGAGAGATTGTCCCGGCCCGGATTCCTGCCTCGACTTGCTCTCCAGCACGGATCAATTGTGAGAAATTCACATATGGATGCGAGATGAGATACCCGGATATGCCTGGGTATGTTGAATGAACAATCATGGAGATTTGTTCTTCGTCGTCGATGGGTGTCCGTATTCTGGCTGCCATAGCTCGCCAACGTCCCACGTAGGCTGACAGTGTTTCATCACTCCTTTGCCTGAGAGCTGCGAGGTCGGCTCTTCTGGGTGCCATGTTGAGATTGTACGCAAATCTGTCGACGAAAGCCTGGGAAAGCTGTTCCCACGTCCTGATGCGGTGGCAATCCAATGAAGTGTACCAATCGAGGGCATCGCCCTTCAGAGATTTTTGGAACAAACGAATGAGGGCCCCTTCATTTCCTGAGATTGCACTCAGCTCTCCACAGAAGGCCTTGAGATGTGCTGTGGGACAACCGCTGCCGTCGTATCTTTTGAACTTTGGAACCTCAAAGTTTTGAGGTACCTGAGCATCTGGGAAAGGACACAAGTCTCTGAACTTGGTTGAAGGTAGGTCGATTCCTTGTTGTCGCTGAAGCTGATTTTGCAAGATCTGGAACTGCTCCCGCAACTCGTCCAGTCCTGAGTGATCCGTTCGAGCGACTGGTGCCTCTTGGAGTAAGGCACGTTCTTCTTCGGCATAGTGGTCGATGTCTTCGACCCTATGGGCTTGTTGAAAAGCAACCGCGTGTTGCTGAACTTGATTTGATGATTGAACTGGATTCTGATGAACTTGAGCTTGAAATGATGGTAACTGAACTGGAGACTGTACTGAAGGTTGAACTGGAACTTGCTGGAAATTGACTGGATTTTGCTGAATTGAAGATTGCTGAAAATTAACTGGATTTTGCTGAATTGAAGATTGTTGAAAATTAACTGGAATCCCATCGGCGGGGATGTGCTGGAATTGAAAAGTGCTCCTGTTTGCAGGAGGCTGAGATGCTGGGAAGTGACCCCCTTGTTGGGTATTCGCCACTGTCCGCTGATTGATGTGGGCTTGACACTGACCCCAGTTGTGGGCATTCGCCAGTGCTGTCCCTGTTGCTGGAAATTGAATTGAAATCCCATCGGCGGGGATGTGCTGAAATTGAAAAGGTGTCCCATCGGCGGGGACATGCTGAGATCTACTGAGATTGTTGTTTGCAAGATTGACTGGAAGCTGACTAGATGTTCCTGCAACGGAAGTGCTCTGAGATGGCCTTGTCGTCGCAGGAAGATATTGAGAAGGATGCCCCATAGCGAAGGGCTGAGATGGCTGCTGTCGGTAGTCTTGGGCAGACTCCGATGGTTGTGCTTGATTTGAACTGGAGGCCGGAGGGATCCGGCATGGTTGTTGAGATTGCTGAACTGGGCCAACCTGATTGTTGGCTGCTGCGGTGGTTTGTGCTTGCATGAATTGCAAGAGCATTTCTTGCATTGCTCTCATTCCTTGTGCCAATTCTTGTATGATTGGCGTATTGTCAACGGGCTGTTGCGCTGGAGGTTGCGCTTCGGTCATTTCAAGAGCAGGGAAGTGATGAGTTTCTTCTTCGTGGTCGGACATGGCTTGCTGAGCCCGAGTGCGGATTATGCTGCGGAAGGGAAGTTGTCTCCGCGTACGTTGAGCCCGAGGAGGCGCAATGGTGAGGACTGTACTCTACTCTTTTTGGGTTTTGAGATTTTCTATTTTTTTTTTTTGTTTTTGGTTTTGGGTAGAATGCTATGCAGATGAGATTGTATGAGGATTAGTGACTTTCAAGTACGGGAAGGATTCTGTTTTTCAAGTCGGATCACGACTAGTGGGACTAGCTATTCCCCAGTGGAGTCGCCATTCTGTGGACCCTCGCCGATTTTCCCGCGCTCCCACACCACGTCGTTCTCCCTTTCCTTTCGGAAGAAGAAGAAGAGGTGCGTGAGTGCGAAATCGCCGTTTGTGCCACTGGCTTGCCTCGTTCTCGAGGGCTTCGTTTGGTTGTCGTGTTAAGCTGGATATGTTTGAGTGAGTTTATATAAGACCAGAGTCGCCACTAGCCAATTACTTCGAATCTACAGTCGGCTAGACCCTGTAGAAACGTTAGAGAAGGGAATCCGAAGATTCCTTCCTCTAAAATGACTCCTGTTGATCTGCGGTCAGAGATTCAAGGTAAGGGATCACGGTTACAGGGTGGAAAGAGGTTAAGCACCCCACA
This sequence comes from Liriodendron chinense, assembly GCA_003013855.2. NCBI lineage: Eukaryota > Viridiplantae > Streptophyta > Magnoliopsida > Magnoliales > Magnoliaceae > Liriodendron > Liriodendron chinense. Next base: position 10,979,662 of record ML058469.1, on the reverse strand, counting down.
CACTGCCCGTACCGAAGTACGGTCTCTACTTCACAGAATCGATCGAATACTTGAAAGTCTAATTTAATCCTCGTATATTCTCATGGATGACATGATGCATGAATGCGGGTCTGAACAGTAAGAGTTTCTGATGGGCAGGTTCCAACAACGGGCAAGCCCAGAGCATACGCTCGAACTGACAGGTGCTTAATATAAAGACATATGCATGTGTGCTTGAATGATCAAGGTGTTTTATGGTGAAGCATGAATGCAGGTCTGAACAGTAAGAGTTTCTGATGGGCAGGTTCCAACAACGGGCAAGCCCAGAGCATACGCTCGAACTGACAGGTGCTTAATATAAAGACATATGCATGTGTTTGAGTAATCAAGGTGCTTGTAGTGAAGCAGGGGGGTTGGAAGGAAAGTAAATGTTGCACTTATGCTAGATGCAAATGAGATTATGCTGAAAAATGAGTAGCTGGGTGGACGGAGGTGTCGCAAGGGTTGGCTTCGAGTGGTTGGATCAAGACTTAGATGGCTTGGGAGGCTTGGACCAGTGGTCAGGCTGGGCTGGACCAGGGCTAGACTCTCCTCACTCGGGCTCTCCTTGGTGGAAAAATGGGCTAAAGGATGAAGGAGGGTGACTCAGACGGACGGGCTCTCTCTGGCTGAGTCCTCCCTTGAAATGAGAAGGGGAGGGGGGTATTTATAGCAGCGAGCAGTGGCAGAAGTCGTAATTTTGTCCGGGCGACCTGCCATGGGCCGCCCGTACGGCCGCTCCTCGGTTTCCAGCGAGTACGGCCGTTCCCTCGGGGCTGCTGTTGGACTCGCTGGTCGACTCAGTGAGTTGACTCAGCGGGTCGACTCGGTGGTTTGACTCGACGGGTTGACTCGACGGGTTGACTCGGTGTTTTGACTCGACGGGTTGACTCGATGGGTTGACTCAGCGGGTTAACTCAGCGAGTTGACTCAGTGAATTTGACTTTTTTTGGGATTTTTTTACTGGACTTTTTTATGGGGGGTTTTTCAGGGTGGTGTTTAGGACTGGGTTGACTGGGTTCAGGCTTGAACTGGGCTATGGAATGGGGCTTACAAGGGTGAGTTTGGCTGAGTTTGGACTTGGGATTTGGGGGTATGGTCCTCCGTTCAACCAGCTATCTCTACCAACAGTGTAGCCGAAGGTGGGGTGTCTATAGAGGGTCCACGAGCTTGAGTTGGTCGCGGATGAGCTCGAGTTGGCCCAAGCTCAACTGGATGAGGCGAAGCAGATGCTAAGGGAGTTTGGCGTGGTCAGAGCCGAACTTCAGGAAGACAAGGAGGCCTTGACAGCTATTGAGGAAGCCCAGCAGGGGATTTTGGACTAGCTCACGACTTCCGAGAAAAATCGACTTAAGGCTTTGGAGCAATCGAAGGCTGATGCTACTCGGTTGGACGAGGTCGATTGAATCTCTGTTGTCCGAGGAGAGGCGACTTCGAGAAGAGGAGAGATGAGACTGGGAGGCAAAGGTGGCGGCTGTCGTGGAGGCATTCAAAGCTTCAACAGAGTAAGAGGCCCAACTCGATCAATTTTATGAAGTGGCCTATAATTATTGTCAAGGCGATATCCAAGTCGTGTACCCTGAGTTCGACCTCTCTTTCCTTGACGTGGGCAGAGCTGGTGAGGAGCAAGCTCAGGAAGGATCAGATGATGAGAGGTAAGCTCGAGTTGACCAGACTGCCCCTCTGACTGCCGAAGCAACCAGTGATCCACAAGCTTCGACCTAGATATATTTTCACCCCTTTTTATTTCTACTCAGCCTTGGATGGGCTTAAACATTACTTTATTTTTTTAAGATGATGGTGCCCCTTCTCAGGGGTCTTAATATTTTGAGAATTTAAAAGTTTTCTCCTCTTTAGCGCATTTTTCATGCTTTTTCTAAGTTCAGTATTGAACTGCGTATGTCATATGCCCCCAACTCCGATATCGAGCGGTCAACTACTCGATAGTGGGAGTAATATTTATGTGTTTCGAACGACCTTGATCGTCACGGTATGTTGCGTCGTGGGCTATCGCATGGCCTATTTGGGGCACGTGCTTATTTAGAGGGGTCATTTTCAACCTCCTCTTCAACTTGGTTTTGATCTTAACAAAAAGACATCGTTATTAGGCCTTAGCCTTACCAGTTGTCTTAGTTATTGCTATGATAGTCGTCGAATATGTAGAAAATAACCGACATTTTATTGCTTTGTCAAATTTTATTTACAAACAGCTTGGGCACTCGTGGTGCTTGTTAAAGGTTAGGCCTGAAGCCCATGTAGGCATGTCGATCACGGATAATAGACTTTTAGGTGCTCGGCATTCCATGGATGAGGGAGAGGTCGTCCCTCGAGGTCTTCCAGCCAATAAGTGTCTGGCCGAGCTACGCCAATGACTTTATATGGCCCTTCCCAACTCGGGCCTAAAGAGAGGTCGTCGCTTTGAAGCCTTGCTCGTTGGTGCTTTCGGAGACCTCCCACAAGACCAGGTCTCCCACTCTGAAACTTCTTTTCTTTACTCTAAAATTATAATATCACGCTACCCTCTGTTGATAGGTGACAACTTTGAGTTGTGCGCTTTCTCTGACTTCTTCCCGTAGATCTAAATTCAACAGCATTTAACCTTCATTTTTGTTTGGCTTGAAGAGCTCAGTCCTGTGTGATGGCATGCCGACCTCAATAGGGACCACAGCCATGGCTCCAAAAGCTAGAGAGAGAACAGGGTTTCTCCAGTTGTTAACCGGGATGTGGTCTGGTATGCCCATAGCACATGGGGAAGCTCGTCAGCTCATGCGCCTTTGCACTATCCTAGCTTTGTCTTCAGATGTCCCTTGATGATCTAGTTGACGGCCTCGACTTGGTCGTTGGTTTGGGGGTGATGGGGCGAGGAGAAGGAGTTCTAGATACCGAGCTCCTCGCAGAGTCCCTGAAACCGAGCATTGTCTAATTGACGCTTGTTATTAGTAACAATGGTGTGGGGAACGCAAAATCTGAAGATGAACGACTTCCAGATGAAGTTGGTCATCTTCTTTTTCGCGATCTTGGCCAGCAGCTCGGCTTCTGCCCACTTGGTGAAATAATCCACTGCAACTTGGTTTGCCCTTTTCCCCTGGGGAGAGGCCCTATGATGTCGCCCCCCCCCCCCCCCCCCCCCCCCCCCCCCCCCCAGAGCGAAAGGTTAGGGGCCGGTCATGGGGCTCAGCTCCTCGAGCGGCTCTCGTGGTACTAGGGCAAACCTCTGACACCTGTCGCACTTCTTCGCGATCTCTCGGGAGTCCTTCCATATGGGCGGGCAATAGTATCCTTGCCGAATTACCTTATGGGCTAATATCTTGCCTCCAGAATGATTACTACAGACACCTTGATGGATCTCTCTGAGGACGTACTCCGCTTCATCTGGGCATAGACATCTTAGATAGGGGAGAGTAAAAACATCACCTATCATCATATACCGAGCCGAGCAATAACGGATCCTTCTAACTTCAAGCTTGTTTTCGGGCAGCTCTCCCTACCTTAAGGAGTGAATTATTAGGTCCATCCAGTTTGGCACTACATTCACTGGGAGCGATTCTTTCACTTCTTCTTGGATAGTACTTCGCTCTAGTAAGAATTCCATTGGGATTGTTCTAGCGATCTCGTCGTCAACTACTAACGCAAGTTTTACCAGTGAATCTACATTTGTATTTTTTAATCTAGGGACCTAAATGATTTCAAAGTGTTCGAATTGTCTGAGTAGCTCCAGAGCTTTGTCCAAATAGGTGATCATTCTTTTGCCCTTAGCTTGGTATTCGATGGTCAGCTGACTGACCACCAGCTGAGAATCGTTGTGTTCCTTTAGTCTCTGAGCTGGCCAATGGCCAGACGAAGCCCAGCTAAAAGAGCCTCGTACTCAGGTTTGTTGTTTGAAGCTTGGAAGTTGAACCTTAAAGCGTATTCCAGCTTTATCTCTTTTAGCGAGGTCAAGATCTGGCCTGCCCCGCTCCCGTGAGCATTAGAGGACCCGTCTACGTGGAGGGTCCACGTCGACAAAGGTGGGTCCTCATTTCCTTCTTGATTTGTAGGTTATATGATCGATGAATTAATGAATTCTGCAATGAAGTCCGCTATGGCCTGCACTTTGATGGCAGTCCACGGGCGAAATTTTATGTCAAATTCCTCGAGCTCTATCACCCACTTGGTGAGCCAACCAAATGTGTTTGGCTTCTAAAGAACTTGTCACAGCAGCTAGTTGGTCAATACGGCAATTAAGTGTGCACGGAAGTACAGCCTCAGGCGCCTAACCAAGATGACTAGGGCCTAAGCCAGCTTCTCAATATTCAAATACCTAAGTTCTGCGTCGAGCAGGGCCTTGCTGACATAATATAGAGGCCGTTGGATGCCTTCATCGTCTTTGACCAAAGCTGAGCTCACTGCCAATGGCGAGATGACTAGATAAAGCGCCAGCTCTTCTCCTTGAATGGGCTTGGATAGCAAAGGCAGCGACCCAAGGTATGCTTTCAGCTTTTGAAAGGCATGCTCACATTCATCAATCCAGGTCGAATTCTGGGCTCCCCTCAAATGTTTGAAGAAGGGGAGGCATTTGTCTGTCGCCCAGAAAATGAATCTATTTAGGGCGGTGACCCGTCTTGTAAGGCGCTGGATCTCCTTGTTAGTGCTGGGTGAGATCATCTCGATCAGAGCTCGTATCTTTTTTGGGTTCGCTTTGATCCCACATTGGTGCACCATGAAGCCTAGAAATTTTCCCAAGCCGACACCGAAGGCGCACTTGCTCAGATTTAACTTTATTTAGTATCTCCTCAAAGTGTAAAACATTTCACGTAGATTGACGATATAATCTGATGGTTTAATGCTTTTGACGAGCATGTTGTCAACGTATACTTCTATTATTCTACCGATCTGGTCGGTGAACATCCGATTAACTAACCTCTGGTAGGTCGCCCCTACATTCTTCAAACCGAAGGGCTTGACCTTGTAGCAGTACAGACCACAATCAGTGATGAAGGTTGTCTTCGGCTTGTCTAAATGGTGCATCCAAATCTGGTTATAATCAGAATACACATCCATGAAACTAAGCAATGCATAGCTGGCCGTCGCATCGATGAGCAGATCAATCCGGGGAGAGGAAAGTTATCCTTCGGGCAAATCTTGATCAAATCGATGTAATCCACACAGACCCTTCATTTTTCATTCGCCTTTTTACCAACACGACATTGGCGAGCCAGTTAGGATAATCGATCTCCTCAATGAAGCCGGCCTGGAGGATTTTTTCAACCTCCTCGTTGATGGTCGTGTATCTTTCTACATCGAACGATTGTCGCTTTTGGCAGACAAGCTTGTGATCCGGGTCCACGTTTAGATGGTGGACCATGACATCCAGGTCTATGCCAAGCATGTCCTAGTGAGACTAGGGGAACACATCTGAATGCTCATTCAAAAGATCACTAAGCTCCTGCTGGAACTCAGGATTGAGCTGAGACCCAATCTGCACTGTTCTCGTCGGGTCATCCTCAGCAACTTGTATGATGAGTAGGTCTTCAGCGGGTGAGTCTCTCTCCGTGGACTCCTCTCTAAAGTCTAAAGAGGTGTCCTACATGATGGTCACGACCTAGGTCTTACCTCAGAGGGTCATCGTGTCGCATCGCCAAGCTTCTTCTTGATCACCCTTGACTCTTCCAACCCCTCCCTCAATCGAGAATTTCATCGTCAAGTGATAGATGGAAATAACTGCTTTCAGGGCCCTCAAGAAGGTCGGTCGACTATGGCGTTGTAGACTGAGGGTGTGTTCACCACTAAAAGATCTACCATTAGGAGGACCTAGTGAGGGGCCTCTCCTGCGGTGATCCGAGCCTGCCCCACTCTCGTGAGCATTGGAGGACTCGTCCAAATGTGTCTCACGTTGTTGAAAGCAGGTGTGCAACTTCACTAGTGAAGGAGTGCGTTTAGAGGAACAACCTTTTCCTAGTCAATGGTCCACAGGTCCACACTGCAAATCGTGTAGTCTGATGAAACCCAGACTTCTCTTTGCTTGCTTGTTTTTTATGATCACTTCTATTCATATGATTAAAGTCTTGCTAATATAAAGACCTTAATGTGTAGTTATCCAACCATGAGAGATGGTTGTGCGGTTACACAACTGCTACAGCAAATGGGTAGATAGTTATCCAATAATCGCCATAACACTTATCTCCAAGTTGGGTGGGGCCCACTTGGACAAAATATGTTACACTCACAAGATCCTAATTAACAGACAATGGAATCATCGAAGCACTCATTATTTTCTCAATGGTCGCCCCACTTTCCTCAATGTCAATAGATGCATAGAATCTGCTCAAACTAAAAATGAGCTACTTGCACATACATTGACATAGGAAAGGACATGATGAGGTCTATCACCGTCTTCCTCAGGGGAATAAATACCTTAAATCTACAAGGTTCTCTTGAATCCACAAGAAAATTATCGAATCCACAAGAAAAAAAAATGACAAAAGTCATATTTTGATTGAATGATATGAAAGTTGAATGAATCAAAACGAGTCTTAACAACCTTATATAACCCTAAACAAAACCCTAGGAACGCATTAAAAGAGTTTTAAACGAAAAAGGAAACAAAACGATGCAAGTTCAGAAATTTCTACAATTTCCCATAGATTCGTCGATCTGAGCATCGACCTGTCGACCCAATCTTTCGACCTGTCAAAGCTCAATTTCGACCTGTCTAAACTGGCATAATATGTACAACAACCAAACTAGAATTTTCGTAAAAATTTCGATCGGTTGATTCGACTGATCGACCAGTCAAACTTTGCTCAATTTTATCGACTTTTCTTTGGGCTTTATCTGGTCCATGTGTGATAGAAAGGTGCTCGATCCTCATCCCACATCATACATACATGCAATTAGCTATATAAGAAAGATTAGAATACTCGCATCATCTAATGAAGGTCTAAGTAGAGCGCACCACTGAGACAGTGGACTTACGGCACGTAAGAGTGGAGCGACGACAAGACCCCTTATGATGGCTCGAAAAAGAGACCAAACCAAGAGGGGTGGCAGTAGGATTGCTTGTGTTGGCCCAAATGAAGCAGCGGCATCGGTGGTGCCATCAAATCTGGTGCAGCATGGAGTAAGGTCGACTCATGCTACTATGGGGAGGCACTATTACACTAGGGCTAATGTTGAGGAGCAGCTATAGTGTAGCATTATTGTGCCGAGAATGAGGTAGTGGCAGGGTTGCTCTCAATAGTTGTTGCTATGTTAGTCCTGGTGCAATTGGTTACAGGAGGGGGGGTGGGTAGAGAGCCTAAGGCTTTCCTACTCTAATACTATGTTGTTATAGAGAGAATAATGTGTAAATGTTTCTACACACTATCTTATTTATAAAGGGATCAAGAAACCCAAATCTAATGGGCCTACAACCCATGAAGCCCTACAATAACAAAAGATAAGCCTTAGTACATATTGGGAGTCTTACAAAAATGTACAAAAACAGTGTCCACCAACCGGTCTACCAGTGGACAGTTTGTTAAAGCAAGACTAGACAATTTTCTGGGGGTCTCAGACCGGTCGGCCGACCGGTCTGCAAGGGACTCCGACCAGTCGCCCAACCGATCGTATTATGAGGCAGAAGGACATTTTTTGGGCAAAACTCACTAGAAAGATTTTGTCGGTCATCGGCCGGTCAGCCGACCGGTCGACCGACATGTAGCAGATTTTTTCTCTTCCGCATTTACGCGTTATAAGTTGCCAAATCAAGATGAAGTCCTATTTAAACACCTTTTAATCATGCTGGGAGGTATCCAAATCACGTCCAAGGTGTCCAAACTCGGATTAGGGCTTTGGGGGAGTATTTATGAGGTTCTGAGAGCTTTTGTTCATCTTTGGGATCTACTCGGGTAGATTAGCTTTGTTATCATCTGAGATTCATAGCGGAGGTGTCGCTTGTGCCGTGGTTTTTTCCCATAAGGGTTTTCCATGTAAAATTCATTCGCTTTTGCGTTGATTGCTTGTGTGGCTATGTGGTGATTATTTGATCTTCTTCGTGCTTCCGCTAACCGAATTTCCAACACGTGGTATCAGAGATATCATTGGAAGGTTGAAGAATGAGTTTTCTTAGACAATCTTATGACTTTAAGTATGAAGTTCGACGTCAAAAAGTTTTTGGGTAAAAATAACTTTGAGTTGTGGAAGGTGAAAATGAGGGCTGTCTTAACTCAGCAAGGAGTTGTGAACGCCCTTGGAAAGCGACCTACCAACATGGAAGATGATGAGTGGACCAAGATAGATGAGAAGGTTATGGCCTCAATTCAATTGTGCCTTGTTGATAACGTCCTCTATAACGTCATGAAGGAGAAGATCACTATAGATACATGGATCAAGCTAGAGAACATCTATGCGAAGAAGTCTCTAGAAAATCGCATGTATCTAATGATGCAACTCTTCACTTTGAAGATGGTGGAGGAGACAGATGTGGAGGACCACATTAGCACATTCAATAAGTTGATTTGCAAGTTGCTTGATTTTGGTGAACAGATGAAGGACAAGTATCAAGCCTTGATCTTGCTGAACTCACTTCCTAGTTCATATAAGTCCCTTAGGGACTTGTTGTGTGCGGGTAGGGACACTATTAGTGTTGAGACCGTTGTCTCGGCCCTTCAGTCGAAGGCAATGAGACAGAAGAATGGTGATGCTAATTCTTCCTCTGATGTACTGATTATGAGATAAAGAAATTTCAAGCGAGGTGAAGGATCGTCACGTTCTCGATCCAAGTCGAAGGGCAAGGGCAAAGCTAAGTTAAAGTGTTGGGATGTGGCTAAGTTGGACACATGAAGAAGGACTGCAAGAGTCCTAAGTATAAGAAGGAGAAGTCAGGAGACTCCTCTAGGAAAGCCAATACCACTGAAGCTGAAGAAGGTGGTACTGATGTGTGCGAGGTCTTGATGGTGTCAAAGGTTTGATCTCTCAGCGATGAGTGGATCATGGACTCAGAGGCTTCGTATCACATGTGCCCGGATAGGGGCGTCTTTACTTCCTACATGGAGTATGAGGGAGGCTCGGTATTTCTAGGCGATGACCACGCCTGCAAGGTTGTGGGAATTGGTACTGTGCACATCAAGATGTTTAATGGGATCGAACGGACCTTGACGGAAGTAAGGCATGTTCCTAGGTTGAGGAAAAATCTGATTTTCCTTGGTGCACTCGAGGCATTGGGGTGCAAGTTCACTAGTTTTGACCGGTTCTGCAAAGTTTTAAAGGGGGCCCTTGTAATTATGAAGGGACAGAGACATGGAAACATTTACAGGCTAATTGGGGGCACTTCAGTAAATGGAGCGGCAGTAATTGTAGCGGATTCCACGTCTGCACATATGTGGCATGCACGTTTAGGCCACATGAGTGAGCGGGGCATAAAGGTACTCTCTGAACGATCTTTGATTCATTCCTTTAAATCTATAGACTTTAGTTTATGTGAACATTACATGTGTGGGAAACGGTCTAGATTGTCATTTAAAGGGGGGAAACATGTATGTAAAAGGGTGCTTAAATATGTCTATTCCGATGTATGGGGGCAGTCGCCCATTATTTCTGTTGGGGGGTCATCATGGTTCATGTCATTTATCGATGATTATAGTAGGAAGGTTTGGGTTTATTTTTCAAAAAATAAATCTGATGTCTTCATGACCTTCAAGTATTAGAAGGCGATGGTGGAGAATCAGTCGAGGCAGAAACTGAAAGTTTTGAGAACCGACAATGAAGGTGAGTTCACTTCCAAGGAGTTTAACACGTATTGTAAGGAGGAGGGGATCGTGAGGCACAACATAGTGCACCACATGCCAGAGCAGAATGGTGTGGCAGAGCGAATGAATCGGACTCTCTTAGAGAGAGCCCTATCCATGATTAATAATGTTGGGTTGGGCAAAGGGCTGTGGACTGATACCGTTAACACGGCTTGTTACTTGATAAATCGGTCACCCTCTATGGCAATTGAATGTAAAATCTATGAGGAAGTGTGGAGTAGTCGTACGTTAGACTACTCAGGTCTGCAGGTCTTTAGTTCTGAGGCTCACTCTCATGTACCGTCAGTTGAGAAAGATAAGCAAGACCATAGGGCTAGAAAGGGGATCTTTATGGGCTCTGGTGATGGTGTGAAAGGTTATCGTATATATGATCCTGTCACATGGAAGACCACCCTGAGCAGTGATGTCAAGTTTGATGAGGGTTCTTTGTTCCGTAAGGATGCTACAAAGGAACCAGAAAAATCAGAGATTATTGACATAGAAAATGACAAAGATGAGACACGGGCTGATACTGAGGCGCAGATAGAGGTACAAGATCAGGTGGAGTAGTCACCTGTGCGAAGAAATCCACCTAGGGATCGCAGGTTATTGACAAGGTATAGGGATGACTCAAACATTACATTCACTCTCATTACGAATGAGGGGGATCCGTCTAACTTTGAAGAAGCACTACAGGATGTAGATGTTGAAAAGTGGAAGACGGCAATGCAAGATGAGATGGATTCTCTGTACAAGAATGAGACTTGGGAGGTTGTAGAGCTTCCAGTGGGCCGAAAAGCGATTGGGTGTAAGTGAATTTTTCGAAAGAAACAGGATAGATACAATGCAAGGTTGGTAGTGAAAGGGTATACTCAGCGTGAAGGCGTGGACTTCAGTGAGATTTTTGCGCCAGTTGTGAAGTAAGTATCTATCAGGTTCATGTTGGTGCTAGTTGCCCAATAGACCTCTAGTTAGAACAGATGGATGTACAGACTGCCTTCCTGCATGGAGAATTGGAAGAGCAGATTTACATGGTGCAACCAGAAGGTTATACAGTGTAAGGGGGCGAGAACAAGGTTTTCAGGTTAAGGAGATCATTGTGCGGTCTCAAACAGTTGCCTAGGTAGTGGTACAAGAAATTTGATTCCTTCATGATGAGTCAGGGCTTTTCCAGGAGCAAGTACGATCATTGTGTCTATTTCAAGACATTGAATGATGAGAAGTTTCTCATACTGGTGTTGTATATTGATGACATGCTTATCGCCAATCATAGCATGTCTGACATCGATGTGTTAAAGACTTAACTTTCAAGGACATTCGAGATGAAGAATATGGGGGCTGCAAAGAGAGTTCTTAGCATAGATATTCATAGAAACAGGAAGAGGAGCAGGTTGTGATTATCTCAAGAAGAATACCTTGAGAAGGTATTGAAAAAGTATGAGATAGACAATTCCAAACCAGTTAGCGTTCCCCACGCGGCTCACTTCAAGCTTTCTTCTGAACAATGTCCCAAGACAAATGAAGAAAAGCATGTTATATCTCATGTGCCATATTCAAGTGTTGTAGGCAATTTAATGTATGCCATGGTCTGTACAAGATTAGATATTTCACATGTTATAGGTGTTGTTAGCCGATTCATGTCTAACCCGAGCAAACAACATTTGGAAGCTATGAAATGGCTACTTCGATATATTCGGGGTACGCAAGACTACATCTTGACATTTGAAAAGTCCAAGGACAAGTTGGTTGGTCGCATTGATTCTGATTACGCAGGTAGTGTGGATAGTAGGAGATCAACTTCAGGATACTCGTTTGTGTTAGCGGATGGAGCGATTAGTTAGATGTCTAAGCTTCAGTCCGTGATAGCTCTTTCCACTATTGAAACTGAGTATATGACAGTGACAGAAGCTTTCGAGGCTGTTTGGTTAAAATGAATGATAAATCAGTTAGGGCTTCAGCAAGTAGTCGTGCCAGTTAATTGTGACAGCTCTAGTACTATCAATTTGGCTAAAAATTTTGTTTATCACTCTCGTACTAAATACATTGATGTATGTCACCATTTTATTCGACAGGTGCTTGAGGAAGGAGATGTGACTCTGGACAAGATTCACACTAGCGTGAATCCGGCAGATATGCTGACCAAGGTGGTCCCAACAGAGAAGTTCAAGTTCTAAGTAACTTCTCTCGGATTAGCAAAGGCTCAATGAAGACGCAGTGGTGCATGAGAAGCAACGACATTATGTTTGATGAGGAGCTGATTTATGAAGAGAAGAAAAGATGGTTTGATGTTTTAAAGCCTTGGTGGAGTTTGTTGGGAGTCTTACAAAACTATACAAAAATAATGTCCACCGACCAATCAGCCAGTGGACAGTTTGTTACAGCAAGACTGGACAATTTTCTGGGGATCTTAGACCGGTCGGCCGACCGGTCTGCAAGGGACTCCGACCGATCGCCCGATCGGTCGTATTATGAGGTAGAAGGACGTTTTTTGAGCAAAACTCACTGGACAGATTTTGTCGGTCGTTGGCCGACCGGTCGACCGACGTGCAGCAGATTTTTTCTCTTACGCGTTTACGCATTGTAAGTTTCCAAATCAAGATGAAGTCCTATTTAAACACCTCCTAATCGTGTTGGGAGGTATCCTAATCACGTCCAATATGTCAAAACTCGGATTAGGGCTTTGGGGGAGTGATTTGTGAGGTTCTGAGAACTTTTGTTCATCTTTAGGATCTACTCGGGTAGATTAGCTTTGTTATCATCTAAGATTCATAATAGAGGCATAGCTTTGTGTCGTGGTTTTGTCCCGCAAGGGTTTTCCACGTAAAATTCGTTTGCTTTTGCGTTGATTGCTTTTGTGGTGATTGTTTGATCTTCTTCTATGCTTCCGCTGACCGAATTTCCAACAGTACATCTCAATTATCCTAACACTAACCATGATTAACGATCACTATGAAGTAAAGTGGTGACTAATACATGGCAAAAATGAGATCTTTCCTTGACAAAATCTCACTATTCTAGTCAAGGGTTGGTTAATATTGAAATTGAGAATGACTCAAAAGGCAATTGTTCATGGAGTAAACCCTAATGCGAGGCTACGATAGTCTCTATGACATTGGCGGTTGGAGACAAAATGGTAGACTCCACTCAATTTGAAGTTGTCCCATGTGTATTGGGATGGCCATCTTAAGAGCTGGATTAATGGGAATGAGTCGTGTGTCAAGGTGGCGGACCTTCCAAAGGTGTCCAAGGGATGCTCCTTGACAAGGTCAAGATTAACTCGCTTAGAAGAAGAATGAGAAGTGTTTGTGTTGATTTTCATCTTGCTTCAGGCACCTGTCAATTATTTGTTCATTGCGCAGCTTCATTTTTAAGATGGTGTACAACCAATTGGGGGGTATGCATGTACAATTGATGTGGTGTTTAAAGATAGGGCAGTCTTCCTCTTTGTGCGACCTTTCCCCTGCTCCTATGGGGGTTTTTGGATCGAGAGTTACTTTAGTTATTTATGCCACAAGTAGTCTATCCTAGATTCTACTTACTCAGCAGGTAAATATGTTTAGAAAGGAAAAGCATGTTTGGTTTCCAAATCATAAGTATTTATCGTAAGTCTGTTTGGTCACCCTTAAATCCACTGTCCATCATATGGGGCCACCTTTGATGTGGATCATTCATTGTGCCTTTAATTTGGGTTGTCCATCATGTGAGGCCCACCTTAGATTTGGGTCATTCATCATTAGGAGCTAACCTTTAATGTGCACCGTCCATTATGTAGGGCCCACCTTTAATGTTGATCATCCATCATGTGGAGCCCACCTTCAATCTCCACCACGGCACCGCCCATCATATGTAGCCCACCTTCACCTCCAATGTGGGTCGTCCATCATGCAGGGCCCACCTTGGATCTAGGCCACTCATCATTAGGGTCCATCTTTGATGTGGAGTGTCCATCATGTGGGGTTCACCTTGATGTGGGTCATCCACCCCCCCCCCCCCCCCCCCCCCCCAATATGGGTTGCGATCATGTGGGGTTCACTTTGGATGTGGGCCATTCATCATACCTCAATGTGGGGCATCCATCAAGTGGGGCCAGCTTCAACCATTTTGGAAGCAGGCTATTTATCATTAGGGCAGACTTTTGATGTGGACCATCCATTATGTGGGCCCATATTAATTAGGGTGATCTATCATGTGGGTCCCATCTTTGATGTGGACTGTCCATTGTGTGGGCCCCATCTTCAATGGGGGCTATCCATCATATGGGGCCTCCTTTGGAATGGAGAGAGAAGTAGAGAAGCTAAAGGTCAGAAGGCTTAAAAAATTAAAAAAAATTAATTAAAAAAGAAGAAGAAGAAGAAGAAGAAGCTTAGCACACAAGTTACTTCTGAAATCATGTTTATGGGCATTTGAATACCAAGTTACTTGGATAAGCTATTTATCTCATAAGTACCTTATCTTGGTTTCTACTTATTCCTCCCATGAGTATGTATTTAAAAAAAAAAAAAAAAAAAAAAAAAAAAAAAAAAAAAAAGCATATTTGGTTTCCAACATCATAAGCAATTATCCCTTAAGTTTGGTCCCCCTCACATCCACCCTCTATCATGTGGGGCCAGCCTTTGATGTGGACCATTCATTGCGTGGGCCGCACCTTTGATGTAGGCCGTCTATCATATGGGAATCACCTTGGATGTGGGCCATTTATCACTATGACCCGATCTTTAATGTGCACCGTTCATTATGTAGGGCACACCTTTAATGTTGGTCATCCATCAAGTAGGCCCACCATCAATGTTATTGTCCATCATGTGGGGGCCACCTTCAATATCCACCTTTGATGTGGACCGTCCATCATGTGGTCCCACCTCTGATGTGGGCTGTCCAATCCCCACTGCTTTCTGTGGTATGGTCTCCTTGAGCTTTGGATCTGCCTATTTTTGGGCCCATGTCCTAAAATGATATCGCAGAATGGATGGACGGTGTGGATATAACATATAAATCACAGTGGGGCCCACAGAAGTGATGACGTCCACGCACCTTGCCTATCATAGAACCTTATTTCATCAATCTGGGCAATAGCAACCTGTCAGTGCATAGCAATTATTTACATCACCTAAAAAATCAGTCCCAAGAGCCCTGCCCAATCGTTTACATCATCTAAAAAATCAAGTGCAGGTCTCACCCACCGGCCAAATTTAGACCTGAAAAATTCAACCCAACCCACTAACCCGACCCAGTTTTTTCAGTTTAGGGTTGGAAATTTTGACCAAATTCAATTTTTGGGTTGACCCAACCTGACCGGGATTTTTATGGGCCAGGTTAGAGTTAAAGGTGACCCAACCCAACGTGAATCATATAGGGGTTAAGTAGACTATTATATATTAATTTTCTTATTAGTTAAATAATATATAGTTTTTTTTTCTCACATACCCTGCTGGGAACGGTCCACATGTCTATCAATTTAATAAACATGCGCACACCAATGATCACATTTTATGACATGTAGAACTAAAATATCTTGAGATTTTTTATTTATTTTTTCTAGTGCTCATTTATTGAAGAACTGAAATGGTAGCTAATGGTCCATAAAATAAATTAATAAAATTATCTTAATGGTTATATTTATTTGATTGTTGATAGGAATTTACTTGACAGTTAAAATGAAAGGGTTGAATGGTTCCATTTCAATAATTGTGTCTACAATTTAACTATTTAAAAAATTAAATATCAAATGGTCTTGTTGATTTGATCCAATGGCAAAAAAATAAAAATAGAATTGTTGGACATGAATTGGATGGTTCATATGAAATATTAAATGTCATTTTCAAAAAGTTTTACATGCAGGAGTATCAAGCACCATTCTCTTACGATGCATTTAAAAATGCCATTATAAATTCTTTGGAAAACCCCAACCACATGTTTCAAAGAGAGGGCTTCTTTCAGCAGCACGAGATAGAGAGAGAGAGAGAGAGAGAGAAAGCTGCTGTGGAGACGCCATTATGCATCTAGTTTAATCTACAAATTAGTTAGTTGATCATTAAAATGCAGGTCAACCCAACCCGACCCAGTTTAATTTGGGTTGGGTAAGGGTTGGGAAAATCCGACATGAATTCAATTTGGGTCGGGTTAGGGTTGAGGTGGAAACGACCCGACCTGAACCCGACCCAACCCATTGCCACCTCTACCGGCCATGGGGCCTTCGGCAGTTCACACCAGCCCAAACCGAGATGGGCCTGAAATTTTATCAGCTGGCCGAGCAAAGCTGCGGCTTTAGTTTCGGGCTCAAATGCAGAGCAGGGTGAAACCACTTGTAAAAGGGTCACACCCATCTAGTACAACGAATCCAGACTATCCATGTGTTACTTCTTGCTATTGACCACCAATGGTAAAAAGACAATCAGTGTCCAATTCTTTACTTCCACCAGCCATCAGAAGGCCACTTACCAGTCAATAAGGATTGCCGAGTCGGTGGTTTTTCTCTGCAATCGGCCATGCACACACAAGGGATGGTTTGGATTCACCAACCATACAGACATGTACCTAAAGTGCATGTAGATGACTTGAAATAAACTAGTGATGAATTCCTCTCCCAGCTCATTGTAAATAACAGTCATTTTATATCCTTGAATGTTTCATGACTATATCAAACCTCTTGCTTGCAGAAGATTAGCACAAGCGCTGTATATATATTCTAACTAATACATGGCGCACCCGCACATCTGTGCTACAGTCCAGCACAGCACACTTCTCATTCAGTCCATTCGCTCCATCTGCAAAAGCAAAACCCATGTTTCAAACATGGCAGTGTCATGGCTGCCATACATGACTAACCACTGAAATCCTACTATCCCCATGTGAAGGCAACATTCGGGTCATTCATCTGGTGTGCTCCAATGTACATGCTCAGCAGCCTGAAGATCAGGCAGGTCAGCATGTCCAGAAATCAGGTGGCTGCACATGCACATGGAAAGGGGACTCCTGGCCAATCTATTCTAACCATTCATCTTTCATACATGTTTGACATGTGCGGCCCGCCTGACGAGTACCAACCTGGTTTTTGGTTCATGGTACATATCTGGCGGGACCCCAGATGAGAGAGAATCAGCAATCTTTCCACAGTGAACACGCCCCTGGCTCAAAAATCATATCAACCCACTCATAAGATAGGCCACAAGCATATGGGTTGTCAATCATTTTCTCCTGCCCACTTGCCTCACTCACGTCTGTACTGGTGGATGAGTTGTGGCCTGCTTCTTTGGGCCATGGCGTGTTCACTACAGGCCCCATCTACCAATGGTCTGGAATTCACAAGTCGATCATGTTGGCACATGAACTATGAGGCCCCCTCTCCATCTCGTTACTCTGTTCCCCTTTCCACACATGTCACACATGTGCCTCACCTTATATTAATTTCTTGCAATAGATGAAGGGCATTTAACACTCAAAAGCATAGCTGGCTAATTAGTTCCCATCAACAAAATCTTGTACAACCATTTCAAAAGAGAGATTTGTAGGCCCCCAAACACTCCTTTCTCTCTATTCACACCTTTACACCCAGCATGTGACAATCTCTAGCAAGAGCATAAGGTTGCCCCCACCATGAAGATGACCTGGTGCATGAATCAGGCTGGTCCACTCAGGAGGGCCACACACATACACTGCATGTGAACAGTTGGGAAATTTATTGAAATGACCACTTTCTTTATACAGAGGTGGCCCACCTATTGAGTGGACCGGCCTGACTTTGCGCCAGTTCATCTTCATGGGTTCATACACACGCTGCATGTTAAGGTGCGCATCTGGAAATGGATTGAGTGGGGCCAGAAACCTCTGCTAAAGAAACCGAAGTGAAATCAAGACCAAGCTTATAAACAAAGTAAACAAAGGCAAGACTTTCGTCATGATTACCTTCCAAAGGCCATCATTTAAATAGTGCATGTTATCCACACCAATTCCCTTGTTGATTGCCCTTCTGCGGTAACAAGAAGACAAATAGTTTATTTTCTCCATAGGAAAATATAAAAGATAGAAATACAAGTTGTCTCCAAGTCAATAGAAATTTCCTTCTTCCCTTTAAAAAAAAAAAAATAAATAAAAATAAAACAAGGATTTTTTTTTTTCTTTCTAAAATCTCTCTTTATGTTAACATGCGAACAATCAGACACGTTTCAGAGGGATTTAAGAAGTGCCAGCAGTACCTCCACAAAATTGATTCGATAAACAGTACAGATTGCCCCAGAAAAATAACAACCTAGTTCAACATCATGGTTGACCCCTCGCCAGCTACAGAGTTTTATCACCCAGGTTCGGATCTATAAGCAGTGACAATTACCCTATGAAGACTTGCTTTCGCTGAGACTCTGGTGGCTGCTGTGGGTTGAATGGGACTTACAAGCTATTCTCGGAATCATTATGTCAATAAAAAATGGCCCAGTGGTATGTTAGCGAACTAGTCCACTAGAGAAACAAACATGGTTGATTGACATTTGTGACAGGTTTTATTTGATAGATCTCGAGAATCATCCTTCCACAAGTTACACTTTCATAAACAATGTTAGCAGTTATGGTAGATGACGACGCTCTACTTCTCACAGCACCAGTAGCAGAGTCCACATCACCCAGTCATCCAAACGTTCCATTGAAGCATTCGGTCAGTATGAGCAGCGTGAGTCAAATTTCAAAATGTCCATGTATCAGCATGAAATGAATGGCAATCTCAAAAAGAATTTTGTATTTATTGGGGCTACAGCACTCAAATCGGTGAATGTTCACACAAATAATGGCCGATACTTGGTGCATATTGCATATTGGACAGTATGTACCAACACTAAATCGGTTTTGGAGCTGGCTGGCACATGCCCTGATACGGATAGTATGAACCTTCAACACAGTCAATGATTAGTTGCTTTTATTAGGAATTTCTCATTGAAGACTGGCAACTGTGATGACCTATTGATCACAATGAAATTCTCAAAGATTGGCCAATCTTATTGACAAAGGCTACAACTTCATTGACGGCATCAATATCGATCAAGTGGAGACGTTAAGGGTATTACGAACCTCTTATTGCCTCAAGCTTGTGGCCTAAATGAACATGGTTCCTAAAAGAAGCTGGTTGAGGTGGATCACTTTCACGTGGTTAGTTACAAAGCTACGATATGGATTGCGTAAAGGAATTAGCCAAACAAAATAATCCACCAGCTAAATTGGCCAGCCACCATCATCTATATGTCAAAAGGCCCCTTTCTAGAATTAGGTAGTGAAACAGTCAGTACGCAACCTTTTCATATTAGACCTGATGCTTTCATTTCACCTTGATCTAGGAATTTTGAGAACTAGTATAAGAGGATATTATGAAGTTAATGGGAGAACTCAACAAGGCAACAAAAACTTCTGATGCTTTCCTTGATTGTGCTCATCACCTTTCTAGGAATGCCATTTTTTTATGAACTTCGCCAATTAGCTTTGTGGGGGCAGTCATACAACATCTTGCCAGTGGATTTTTTTATTTTTATTTTTTTCATCATCGCAACCATCACAGCCTTGTCCATTCAGGGCCAATTTATGATATATTTCCCCAATCAGAACAAGAGTTCTAATGATTTTTTGGAAGAAATTCTACAATGGGCTGCCCACCTGACATCAACCCCTCCACCTAGGGGTTACAGAAAGGATCATAACATCTCAAAAACGAAGTGCACATAATAGGTTTCCTTTGTATAGGATCCTAAGCTATGTGTTATCTAACTGAACTAATGCAACTATATTAAAATTGAATGCATAACATTTAGAGTGTATGTGATGATCATTTCATCAAACACTCCTCAACACTTCGAAATTAGTCTCAATTGACAGCTGGTTGAAGGGAAATTTAAAATAATAATAATAATAATTTTTAACTAAAAAATTATTTTTATTTTCCGAAAATTGACAAGGACTCAACAAATCAGTAGATCAGCCCTCATACATGCTTGATTTTATGTTTGGAGTGCAACATTACGAGCAATTTGGGAGAAATTGGAGAAATTTTGAATTTTCTCAAATTTTCCCCAAATTGGACCACCTACACTCAAATTTCAAAATTAGAGTCTATGTGATGATCATTTCATCAAACGCTCCTAAATACTTCGAAATTAGTCTCAATGACAGCTGGTTAAAGAAAATTTTCAAAAATAAAAAATAAAAAACATATAGAACATGAAGAACCAATGGATATCAAAATCAAAGCTCCAACTCCATGATTTTTCATGCAAAACATAAAGAACCAATGGATTTGTAACCATTTGACACTGATTAAACATAATTTCAACAAAAAAAAAGGGGTCAGAAATTGAAAATGCTCACCGGATCAAACATGTGGGATATATCAGCACTACTTATGCATTTCGTATCACACAGGTGGGATACAAGATATATCGTGCGATATACCGACTGATATCATCAATATTTAAAACACTGGTTGTAGGGGAGGAAAGAGTGTCAGTGAGAATAGTGGAGGAGAGATGGCCAGACCAAAGCAAAGGGGAGGTCTCTGTGAAGGAGGAGGGCGCTGGAGGTCAGCCGTGAGGAGCCTCTATAGTGACGTTGGGAGATGATGGAATAGGTACAATGGATCACCTCACAAGGGAGGGGTTATGTGCTTTGCGCCCATTGGTCATCGGGGGTTAGGTGGAACGAGGCAGTTTCACCACGTGGCCTACTCTCCATCAAGTTCAGGAAGGGGATCAAATGCCAGTTGTCACCTCGAGTACCAAGGTTGGTGTGGAGGTATTGGGAAAGATCAATGTACGTCCCCCTACGGTCAACTCTTAAGGCGAGGGTGGTTGACAAGGTCTTGAGTTGCTCTACGTGTCCCTGCAGAGGACCGGGGAGAGGATTTTGTGCATGCAACCATCCCAACACGTGTGCCCTTTTCTCCTCAAGTGACTTATCCGCCACTCAAGACTTATGTTCGCCACATGTGATGATATCCCCTTTTTATCTTGCTCAATGAGGAATTTCCTCTTTTTGTGTCTATTTATGCCTGCAGTTATGAATCGAGCCTCCTCTCGTATTCAGCTCTTGTGTCAGCGCATGTCTCCTGTATCTACGGTGAAAGTGGGCTCTCAAAAGGGTAGCAACAGCAACGGAAAGTTGGGTGTGCTAGATGGAGAGGCTCACATTGATGCAGGACGCCCTAATTATGATGCATGCTCATGAACACATATAATCCAGCGGAAATAAAAGACAATAATAATCTAAAAATTCAACACCAACCATCATAAACTAAGAAAACCACAAAGAGACATGCAATGGAGCAGGCCATCATCACAATCACAAAGTAAGAAATTCAAATAATGCATAGGTTGGATCCAACGAGGGATGGAACCTCCCGATCTTGCATGGTCATCACCCAATTGATCAATGGGGATCACTAGTCCGAGATATCAAAGAGTTTCTCGGATTAGGGATTTGAAAACTTGAGAATTTAGGATTTTGATTCAATTCTCAAATTTAGGATTTCAAGGATTGGGGATAATGGGGAGAGAGAGAGAGAGAGAGAGAGAGAGAGAGAGAGAAGGAAGAAGATCTTACCTTAGAAGAATATTGGAGGGGCACAAGAAGAAAAGAGAAGAAGACGATTGGAGAAGAAGATGAAGTTTCATGAGAGAGAGAGGAGAGAGGCAACCAAAGAGGCTTTCATTCAATAATAATCAACTAATGAAAAAGGTTTAGGGCAACACCCTTATCAAATTCGGAATTAGCATAATTACTAAAATACCCCTACTAACAAATTTTAAAAAAAAAGACATTTGCATGAAAAAACGTGCGCACACTAACCAAAAACTTAAATAAGTAAAAATGCATAAAATAAACTCAAATCTAAGATGTCTCATGGGCTCCGATGATAACACGATGAAAATGGGCCACGACGAACCAACGGTCCGATCACATCATCATCACGATCCAACGGTCCGATCATCTCCTCCAAGCAACTCACACATGTCTTTCCAAGGTGGGGTCTTTTCAAATGTCCCGGACTACATGTGTAAGGTCTTCAATGCTCCTCAAGTCGTCGCGAACGATCCAGGCCCGTCATCATCGAGCCATAAAGATATAGGTGTCGCTCGCCTCCTACGCTGATAAACCCTAAAGGGCTTGATGTCCGCATCATTCTCCTCGTCTGAGAAGAACTTGACTCCGACGAGTTAAAACTCTTGTGGCGCTCTAGTAAATCTGGATTAACGCTCTGCAACTCCGCTTCTGTCAACTATGTAGATTCTAACGGTGATTTATTCTCCATTTAACTAGATATCTCTGGAAACCTCCATCTCTCGTGAAAACTATCTCTTCGTCCACAATTTCCTCAATTCCTCTTTGCGAGCAATAGGTGGGGAAGGGGTGGAGTGGGTTGCGAAGCAAAATCAGAATATGGCCACAAAAGAGAAGAAAGGGTCAATGGTAGGATTAGGGGAGGGGACTAGATCTTCCACATTAAACGTTGAAACAATGCTCATTTCAGGTGGAAGGTCTATCCTATACATGTTGGACCCAATTCTTTACAATACTTTGAATGGTCCAGCACTACGCGCTTGTGATTTCTTAGGGGTACCCTGAGAAAACCGCTCTGGCCTTATCCTCACCATTACATAATCTCCTTCTTGAATTTCTTACAATCTACGATGCGAGTCAATTGAAAGCATATAACTATCATTACTTCTATTCATCTGCTGTCTAATATATGTATGCAATTCATGAATGTGTCGTGCAAATGCATTGGCTGACTCTGACAACTTTTGGATGCCAGACATGGGTGAAACTAAAGGACGCTCTGAAAAATCAACGAACTGGAAATAAACAATCCTATGGAGATAAACAATCCTATGACCTAGAATTTGAAAAACTGAAACAAAAGGACACTTCACATAGGTGACATATAATTGCTCATTAAAGTATTATAAACAAGGATGATTTTCAGGTATCCCAACACTTGAGAACACACACTATTAATACCAAGTCTTGAGCAGATCTTGGCATCAGCCATTATGTCGAAAATGTTATCAAGATGCGGGATAGGGACTCTGACCATAATATCCACCATGACGTGAATACGTCGCACGATGGCATGACACTTGACTGAAGCTTTGTGGACAGCCAGGATATGCCCACATGTGTGCCATATGCCATTGTTCTTGGAAGTGAAAAGGGCAGGCATAACACATAGAACAAAACTCTAACTCAAACTTTCCTTATTGAATTCTTCCCCGAGAAGTTTATCAAATTGACGCTGCATTTTTATATTTTCTGCAGGGTTCACCTAGTATGGAGGAAAGTTTGACAGGACCAACCAAAGGACAAGATCGATTGTGTGTTGAATGTCCCATATGGGTGAAAATTTATCCCATAAATCATTTGGTGGGATATCACAAGTCATGTGGGCGTCTACCATCATATCCTCACTAGTATCCTTTTCAAATTCATTCATGTGTATTATGGTAAGAGACTTAGATTGGGAATCTACATCACTTAAGTCGCACATGACATCTGGAAGTGGTGCGATCTCAATTCCTTCGACCTTTTCATCACTAGTACACACTTCATCATCCTCAACGATGATAAGCGATGCCTCAATTTCTTCCATTTCATCACTAGTGACATTAGGCACGTACTCTTCCACTTTATAAATATCATGTTTGGACCCATCCAACTTGTCGTTCACCAAGGCATAATGTTGATCATATTTTCCATAATTAGGGCTAGTCTGGTTGAATGCCTCTAATTTATTGTTGAGATTCTGGAAGGATTTTCTAAAATGGTTTTCAATGTTGTCTAGACATCGAGATATGGCGGCCAAAGCCTCCAGAATCTGATCCTGATTCATGGTAGTGATGCGTAATCCAAAACCATGACCAAAACGAATGGGCACATAATGAAGTACTTGTCTTAGGTTCTTCCTAAACTCGACTTTATGGACTGGATGACTCACAATATAAATGCGATGAATTTAAACTAAAATGAACTGACACTAATTAATTCTAGATGATGCGACTCAATCTGAAAATTTTCCAAATTAGGAAACTTTCTAAAATTGGAAACTTTCTAAAATTGGAAACTTTCTAAATCTGAAAATTCTCCAAATTAGAAACTTTCTAAAATTGGAAACTTTCTAAATCTGGAAATTCTCCAAATTAGGAAACTTTCTAAATTTGGAAATTTCCTAAAACAGACCTAAAAATCAAAACCCTAATTTTTTTTATAACTCGATCTAGACAAAACCATGCAAGCCTAATCTCTGATACCAAATTTGATGCAGGACACCCTCATTATGATGCATACTCATGAACACATATAATCCAGCGGAAACAAAAGACAATAATAATCTAAAAATTCAACATCAACCATCATAAACTGAGAAAACCACAAAGAGACATGCAATGGAGTGGGCCATCATCACAACTACGAAGTAAGAAATTCAAATAATGCATAGGTTGGATCCGGCAAGGGATGGAACCTCCCGATCTTGCATGGTCATCACCCAATTGATCAATGGGGATCACTAGTATGAGGAATCGAAGAGTTTCTCGGATTAGGGATTTGAAAACTTGAGAATTTAGGATTTTGATTCGATTCTCAAATTTAGGATTTCAAGGATTGGGGATAATAGAGAGAGAGAGAGAGAGAGAGAGAGAGAGAGAGAGAGAAAGAGAGAGAGAGAGAAGGAAGAAGATCTTACCTTAGAAGAATATTGGAGGGACACAAGAAGAAAAGAGAAGAAGAAGATTAGAGAAGAAGATGAAGTTTCATGAAAGAGAGAGGAGGGAGGCAACCAAAGAGGCTTTCATTCAATAATAATCAAATAATGAAAAAGGTTTAGGGCAACACCCTTATCAAATTCGGAATTAGCATAATTACTAAAATACCCCTACTAACAAAATTAAAAAAAAAAAGACATTTGCATGAAAAAACGTGCGCACACTAACCAAAAACTTAAATAAGTAAAAATGCATAAAATAAACTCAAATCTAAGATGTCTCATGGGCTCCGATAATGACACGATGAAAGTGGGCCACGACGAACCAACGGTCCGATCACATCATCATCGCGATCCAACGGTCCAATCATCTCCTCCAAGCAACTCATACGTCTTCCCAAGGTGGGGTCTTTTCAAATGTCTCGGACTACATGTGTAAGGTCTTCAATGCTCCTCAAGTCGTCGTGAACGATCCAGGCCCGTCATCATCGAGCCATAAAGATATAGGTGTCACTTGCCTCCTACGTTGATAAACCCTAAAGGGCTTGATGTCCGCATCACACATGCTAGTGGCTGTGGAGCAAGAAGGTATGCTTGAGGTGAGAGAAGAAACAATTGAACGAGAAAGTCTTGATACCCAAGGCAATGAAGGATTTCTCAGGGAAGTGGTGGATGCATTGCCTTTGCAGGTGGCTGCTGGAAGCAGCATAGAGACAGGCTTTAGTCATAATCAGCCAGGTCAATCTTGTAGAATTGATGTCGATAGGCTAGTAGGACAGATTTAGTTAGTCAGGGAAAGTGCTGGATAAGGGAAGCAATGAACCACGTGGACAAGCTGGTTGGCATTACATTCAATGACTATGAGGACTACTACGCCCTATTCCAATTCGTGGAGGAACGCGGCAATTAGAAGATACAGCCCTGATTCAAAGAGAGGCTCGAAGGTCTTCTAGAGGAGTTAGAGAGCTAGTAAGTCTTGCTTCCCCTGTTAATTGTGAGTCATCAGGGGAGGGATATCATTGCCCCAATTAAGGTTTTAAGTTGGAAAGATAGGGGCCTTGGAAGACAAATATTGGACAATACACTTATAGCTCATGAGTGCATTGACTCTCACAACAAGAAAGGTTTTGAAGGCATTGTATGTAAACTAGACTTAGAGAAGGCATATGATTATAGCAAATGAAAATTCATGGATTACATGCTAGGCAGTTGGGGCATACATAAGTGGAGAGGTTGGATGGGGAAGTGTATTGACTCAGCCAGATTTTCTATCCTGATTAATGGGTCCCTTAAAGGGTTTTTCAAAAGCTCGAGGGGCATTCGGTAGGTCGGTGGAAGCGTTGGAAGAATGTTGGAAAAAGGGCACGAGGTGGGTATTATTCACAGATTCAAAGTGGATAATAGTGCCCCCCAATCTCCCATCTCCAATTGACCAATGACACCATCCTTTTCTGCAATGTTGAGGCGACCATGGCGGACAATTTAGGAAAGTTAGTGAGGTGTTTTGTGTTGGGAAAACCAGCAACGGAAGCAAGTCAATCAACACAGCAGAGAATGGAATCAAACAAGCAACACAATGCAATCACACCCACAAGCAATCAACCACACAGAGACAAGCCGATTTTATGTGGGAAACTCCTCAACGGGTGAAAAACCACAACACAAAGCGATCTACTATAAGTCAGAAGATTACAGAGATGAACAACCCACAAGCGAGGAAACCCAAGAGAAAACCCAAGCTCTCTCTCTCTCTCTCTCTCTCTCTCTCTCTCTCTCTCTCAAAACACTCTCCCTTCTCGCTAATACAATTAGGAAACCTTGGACACCTTAGGATACCATCTAAGTCCTGATTCATGCCATATATATAGCAAACAACCCAAAAATAGAAACAACTTACGCAGAACCGCGAAAAACACCGCTTATACAGTCAATAGTCGGACCCCATTGGCCGACCGGTCGAGTATAGCAAAAACAATCCAGACAGGAAACTTCCAAATTCGACATGTCCCGCCTCCACAGCCGACCAGTCGGAGCACACCCGACCGGTCTGAGCGCCCAATTCCTGCACAGTTTGAAGACTCCAACAATCTCCACTGAGGCTTCAAACGTCAAATCCAACCTTCCTTACTTTCTTCATCATCTCAACTTCAACATAACTTCACCGCTTCTCATGCCTCCATCAACCCTATCCTTGCACTTTCACGCCCATTGCGGCTCTTCTCATGTGGCCCTTGGGCACTTGCCACATACAAGCAACCGTGCATCCTGCTGTCGATCCCACAACTCCACCGTGAAACGTGCTCCCGATCAACTTATAAAGATGGTCACACCTCCGTGCTTTCATCCACACGAGTGCCCCTTTCATCACTTTACAATAACGATCGCGGCCAATGAACTTGCACTATTTTGCCTCGAGTGCACCAAGAGAGATCACATTCTTTTTCATCTTGGGGACATGCTTCACATCTTCCAGGACCCATTCGATCCCATCGAACATCCTGATGCGCATCATACCAATACCCACCACCTTGCAAGCGTAGCAGCCATCGCCCACAAACATCAATCCACCATCATACTCCCTGTATGTCATGAATGAACTCCGGTCAGGACAAACGTGACATGAAGCACCCGAATCCAGGATACACTCTCCACCGAGAGACCCCTTTCCGGATACAGTCAATACTTCACAAAGATCACCACCGTCCTCTACGATGTTAGCTCCCTCTCCAGAAGAATTTTCAGACTTCTCTTGCTTCAATTTGGGATTCTGACAATCCCCATTCATGTGGCCTTCCTGACCACAATTCCAGCACCGCACCTTGGCTTTCCCCTTGCCCTTGACTTTAGATCCCGATTTAGAATATCCCCCACTATGCTCAAAATTTCTTCCCCTCATAATCAGTGCTTCTGAGGAAGAAAGAGAACCCATGCCCGCTTTTCTTTCTCATCGCCCTCAACTGGAGGGCTGAGATAACGGTCTCAACGTTGATGGTGTCCCTCTGTGCGCACAAAGAGTCCCTGAATGACTCGTATGACTCTGGAAGAAAATTCAGCAAGATGCATGCTTAATATTCATCCTTCATCAACTCATCTATCTCCACCAACTTGCAAACCATCCAATTGAACGTGCTAATGTGGTCATCCACATCTGTCCCCTCCGTCATCCTCAAAGTGAACAACTGCATCAACGGATACATCAGGTTCTCTAGAGATTTCTTAACATACACTTTCTCTAGCTTAGCCATTGTATTAGTCGTTGTCTTCTCCTTCATGACGTGATAGAGGACATCATTCGTCAGGCACAACATGATCGAGGTTCTGGCCTTCTTGCCGAGCTTCTTCCACTCATCCTCTTTCATAGCCTCAGGTCGCTTTCCAAGAGTTTCTTCAAGCTCTTACTGAACTAGGAGGGATTCAATCTTCACCTTCCATAGTTCATAGTTGTTTTTGCCGGAGAACTTCTCTACGTCGAATCTCATGCTCGATGCCATGCTCTCATCTCATATCCAAATTCTGCTCCACCCCAATGATATCTCTGATGCCACTTGTTGGGAAAACCGGCAGTGGAAGCAAGTCGATCAACACAGCAGAGAATAGAATCAAACGAGCAACACAATGCAATCACACCCACAAGCAATCAACCATGCAGAGACAATTCAATTTTACATGGAAAAACCCCTCAACGGATAAAAAACCACAGCACGAAGCGATCTACTATGAGTCAGTAGATTACAAAGATAAACAGCCCACAAGCAAGGAAACCCAAGCTCTCTCTCTCTCTCTCTCTCTCTCTCTCTCTCTCTCAAAACACTCTCCCCTCTCCCTAATACAATTAAGAAACCTTGGACACCTTAAGATACCATCTAAGTCTGGATTCATGCCATATATATAGCAAACAACCCAAAAATAGAAACAACTTATGCAGAACCGCATAACTGCGTAAAACACCACTTATACAGTCAACAGGTCGGGTATAGCAAAAACAGTCCAGAGAGGAAACTTCCAAATTCGACCTGTCCCGCCTCCACAGTTGACCGGTCAGCGGTCTGAAACACCCGAAATTGTCCAAAGACCTTACTATGCTTCTAGGCTGAAATCAGACCGGTCTAAGCACCCAATTCCTGCACAGTTTGAAGACTCCTCCAACATTTTGAAGGTGGTTTTAGGATTAAAAGTCAACATCACTAAAAGCAAGATGTTGGGTGTTCGAATGTCCAAGGAAGAGGTCGAGCTAATCACAACAATTTTTCATGTAATGTGGGAACCTTCCCATCCAAACTATCTTGGTCCTCCCCTTTGTATCAGTAAACCGGCTAAACATTTATAGGATAAAGTTGTGGAAATGATTGAAAGGAAATTATCCAAATTGAAAGGTTGGAATTTATCCCTTGTTCAGCGGCTTACTCTTATAACAGTGTCGTCGAATATGCTACGCTTATAAAAGCAGCATTGTCAAATATGCTATTGAATCATATGTCCCTCTTCAAGTATCCAAAGTCTGTTTCAGCCAAATTGGCGAGGTTAAGTCACGACTTCTTGTGGCGAGGTATGGAAGAAAAGAAAAAATTTCATCTCCTGGATGAAAAGAGTTATCCTGGATTTGGAAAAGGTAAATATGGTGCTTTTGGGTAGATTGCAATGGAGATTCATGTAGGAAGAAGATTCCTTGTGGAGAGAGTCTGTTGCAACCAGTGTTTTAAATAGCATAGCGTGTAGCATAAATAGCATAGCGAATAACATGAGCTACATGATACTTCTATTTTTAATTTAAAAATAGGAAGAAAAAAATGATAAATGGTAAGGTGAAAAACAATATATATATATATATATATATATATATATATATATATATATATATATATATATATATATATATATATATATAATTGCCTAAAAGATGATTCATTTTCAAGTATAAGCATGTTCAAAAGGTTATTACTTAGCACTTATCAAAAGCCAATCCAAATCTATTAAGTTATAAACCAAATCACATAATAATTACATCAACAACTTTCTAAGAAAACTACTTTAATTAATAATGTCTAATTGAAACTAAAAGTCACAATTCAGAAGTATGAAAAAGAAATAAAATCCCACAGGTTAAGAGTATTAAGTACAATACAAATGTCATCAATACAAAGAGGGATTTTCGAAAACCTTCCTTTGAAACCCTTTTTCTTTTAAGTTTAGTTTTAAAGGTTTTTTAATGTGTGAGCTCCACACCAACTTTAACAAAGGATCACTATCATTTTAAGTGAAGGTAAACAAAGAAAGGTTTGATTTTAACTTTACATAAGTTTTTCATGATCCGAGTCTTACACCATTTTTAACAAACAAAGCAAAAAAAGAAGAAAAAAACATTAAAATTTTGAAAAAAAAATAAAACATTGTAGCATACACTACAAACGCTACACGCTACGTAGTTGTAGCGTACGCTACGACCCCCGTAGCATACGCTAGATGGGATTTACGCTATTTAGCTATGCTACATAGCGCTACAGCTATACTACACTACATAACGTACGCTACGAGTGTTATTTGAAACACTGGCTGCAACCAAGTACGGATGCCAAGGAGGCCGGTGGGTTAGAGACTCGTCTACATACAGGGCATCAGGAATTTGGAAGGCGGACTCAAGTTTGAACCCAAGTTCAAAGTAGGGATCGGGTGTTCCTAGTGATAGGAATAAGATTTGTTTTTTGGGAAGATGTGTGAATAGGCAAGACTCCACTCACAAGCCGAATTTCCAAGACTAGCTCAGCGCTCTCCGAAAAGCAATATCTCGATTTCCAGGTGCTTCTCCAACAGTAAGAATGCATTCATACTGTCTCCTCCTTGTCGTAGAAACTTACTCGACGTAGAAGTGGAGTTTCTAAAGTTGGAGGAATCTCCAGTATTGTCTTTTGATGGTGAGAGAATGTGTCTCGTTCTGGTCCCACTTGATGTTCTGATCGCCTTCATAGGGAAGGGAAAGTGCGCATACATCCTTTATGCGGTGTAATGGTGCTCCTCTGAAAATAGTTGTGTTTGCTTTGCTCATCAAAAGAAAGAGGGTTTTGACTATTGACAATCTTTTAAAAAAAAAAAAGGCAATGGTACTCCCTAATGTATGCGGTATGTGTATAGCGAATGCTAAGTTAGTTGATCACCTTTTCATTCATTTTCCCTTTTGTTGGGACAGTGAGGCCTAGCTTCCTTATGTTGTTCCAAATGGCATGGTGGTGTCAATAGCTGTTGATGACCTTCTCTTGGTTTGGCATGGTGTTAGGCTACGGACTTAGGAAGGGTTATTTGGTGACTGGTCTTGTTGGTTGTCTCATGGGTGTTTTGGGGAAAGGAATGGTAGATACTTTCGCAATTCGAGTATTCAATAGTGGAGGTCTTTAGGGAAGCTAAGCTTTATGTTCTTGAATAGGCCTCTTGTTTAAAAGCCCTAAAAGCAAGGTGTTCCATAACGATAACAGTGGCCGTAACAGCCACCACTGTTACCATTACGACCGTATTGGCCGTTACAGATCTTTTTTTTTTTGAAAAAAATTGTTACAGGACCATTACAGCGCCGTTACGGCCTTTTTTTCTGTAACGGCCGTTACGGCCGTTTCGACCTTGTTACGCGTAACAGTTATGATCATTACCATTACGTAACGGCCGTTACGTAACCGATTTTGAATACCTTGCCTAAAAGGATGTAATTTTTCTTTCCTTTTTGGGGTTCTAGCCTTTTGCACCACCTTGGTGCTTTTCTTTAATAAATTTCAGTTATCTTTCAAGCAAAAAATAAAGAAATAAGGAACTACAATTTCTGAAATACCTAGTTATCAGACGGTTGTGATGGATGGCTTATCTGTTGCAAGTAATGATCATCAACAGATGGAGAAGTATCCCTCTCCATGTGTGAAAGTAAGTTAGGTTTTCCATGACAATTCGGGTGATTACAGCATAGGTGGGATCCTGAGAGATGGTAGGGGCATTGTTCATATGTTACTTTATGGCCTCATTAGTTGGGTAGAGGGTAGTGTGGCTACAACCAAGGTCCCAGAGAAGTGTTGAGAATATTATCAAGGAACTTCTCTATGGTGGTAGTTGTGGAAGGTGTTGAAAAAAATGTCTTGTAGATATCTTTGCTGAATTCTAAACCTTGAAGATTGAGCTTTCTGTTTAATGAGAGTAGTGACTGTGCCTCTAGGCTAAACATTTCATTTGCCCACATGGTAGAGACAAACACTTTGGTCGATGCTCTACCAAGAGAAAATGTTCACCACCAGGCTCCTTGAATTGGGAATTATCCTGCTTTAATTTTTCTTAATAAAAGTGTCCATTACCACTCACAAGAGAAGAAAAGAAAAGAAATGTTTCTTTACGCACCCATTTTATTATAATAAAGAAAGACCCTGATATGCAAGATGTGAACATCTAGAATCTGGAATTTTACATTCAAACATACTCATTTGGAGTCCAAACAACCACAACAAATCACCCTATCAAGACCAGGATAAGGGACTGTTGGACTTCTCTGAAGTCTAGCAACTAATACAAGGATAGAAAAATCAAGGCACATTAAATCTCAAGCAACATGTGCTTAGGCAGCATACATTCTCTGAATAGTTCTTTTAAAAACAAAAAAATCAACTGAGTATCAAATCTAAAATCACTAGGAGGATGTACAGATTATCTTCTTCTTTGTTTCTTTTTCTTTCTTTTTTTTCTTTTTGAGAGAGATTTGGTGGACAGATTATCGAAGTCAAAATCAAATGAACTAACTGATTGGCAGTTTTCCTTGCCTTCTGCTCTTAAATAAAATTTCCATTCCTTCACTAAGAAAATTAAAATACCATGAAAATTGAATGCCAGTAAATTCGAAGAACCAACACCTAAGGAGTGGACTTACATGTCTTTAGCCGACATTTTTGTAAACCCAATTGCAAGAGCATGTTGCTTCCCTTCAGCCATTATAGCCTGCATTCAGTTTTACATATCAGAAGATATAGAAATAAACAGACTTTGACTCAAATATAGGGCTGGCAATGGGAAGGTTTGGGGGTTTGTTCAGAACTGATTTTGAACTAGTCGGACCGGGGCTGCTGGGCCATGCCTATACAAAATATTAATTTTGCTTGGCCCAGTCCTGGCCCACTGCCAGCCCTACTAAAATGATAGATTCCTAAAAATTAATAGTAAAGGGTGACTATCATGACCTCTACTGAACAATGGAGAGGGCATTGACAACCTGATGGTTTGTTGACATATACATAAAGCCTTGTTTTAATCAATTCAGTATTGCAGATTATTCAAAGTGTATATCGCTATGATAGTGTTCGATGATAAACAAAATAATTCATACCACAGGAGTTTCTTCCAACACTTGATCATCCAAAGCACCACCAGGAGATGTAAGACCAGGACACATTATGTTTGCACCAGCAAGGACAAATTTGATTGCACCCCTATCCACTTGTAATTTTTTCATTATATCTGGATCTGAAAATAAAGAGGAAGTATGGGAGTATAAGACCAAAACAGACAGGCTTCTTCGAGAGAGAGGAACTAGACAGGCCTCAATGATGCAGTATAAAAGTGTACTGCATCAGCAAATAAACAGTAAGAGAAGACAATCAGTGATCGAAGAGATACTTTACATTGATGAAGAAGCCGTAGTGTTGGCATGTAAGGGCCATCACGAATGTTGAAAAATAAGGGCACATTGTTTACCAGAACCAGATTTAGATGATTTTGACTGAAAAATAACAAATAAAATCATCAGAAGTGATTCAAGTCAACTTAGAAATTAGCACTGTCTTCCATCAGTAAGACAAGACCTCCTAACATTTTCCGCGGCAGGAATATGCCCAATGTTTCAATATAAGTTCCACTTAAGCAAGCTGCAAAGCCGAAAGTTCAATGCTTAGCAACAACCCTCTGCTCAAGCACCCACTTCCCACTTCAAAATCTTACTCCTGCTCTCACTACCAAACCTCCTTTTGTCCTGGTGCAAACTACAACTACCACAATTCACCAAGCCCAGTGCTAACTCAACCTTTTACCAATTGTAGATTATGGAATTTCATACTCTGGATATCTATGTTTTATAAACAGTGTCACCAAAACATAATTTCTATATCCTGCTAAATATAAGTACATGAATGAAATTCTTTAATATCTCTTTATACAAACATTTCCATGCATGCTTAACTTCGTGATTTCTTTAAAGAGGAATTACAGGTTCCAGCTCATTGGGAAAAGTAGAACAGGACTCTATCATCACTCCTAAAATAGTCTGCTCGCATGTAATATTTCATACCTGTGGGATCATGGTTTGGCAATCCAAAATATTAATCAAAGGGGCCTTACCATGGTGAGAGATGCCTCAAAAATCTAACAGATTGGAAGATTAGTCCCTTTGATCTAGCCTATAAATAGATAGTTAGGGAGATAATTAGCAATTGTCCAAAATCGATGGAAAATAATACAAGCAATCATGGGTTAAGATCTTCCAATCTGGAAATTTTGGGGGCAGCAAACATCCACAGTGGACCCCACCAGATCAACAGTTTTGATCCCTGAACCGTAGTCTTACATGTACGCAATTCTGTGCAAACAACACGTTTGCTGATTGGTAGGACCCCAATAGTTCCTCTTTTTAGGACTAATGCTTCCCCCCATTCACATGTTTATCCACTCCTACTCCCATGATCCCATCATCGCTACATGCAACCAAGGTTTGATTTGCTAAAAACGTGTGGTAGAATCCAAGATGCTAATTCATCAATAGAAGTCTGAGATATGATCAAATAATCATCAACTTAAAAGTCTTTGAACTTAATCAAGAAAAGAAATCAGTGTTGGAAGCATTTGAATAAACCATTTAGCAACGATGAGAGGTGATTTCTTCGGAAGCAAGTCATCCAACACCGGTTCAAGGCCTGGGTACTGCAGCAACAGTGGAGGTAATATCAGGAGCATAAATGAACTAAAATATGAGCATTCATGCTTCCATTGTTCCAAGAACTTCAACAATAAGAGAATGCCAATGCTCGGTTGAAATCTGAACCTCGTCAGCGATACTTTGTCGGATCTTGCGTTGAACAGATGCCTTCACTTGATTTTGTGCAGAAACATCTTCAGAGGAAAACCTGCAAAGAACAATACAAAACAAGTTGGTTAGTTGAGAACCCAAGGTTGCATTGGAATCTTAGCAGAAGAGAATTGCAATAACTCAAATATATATAGAGGAAATGATCACAATGGGCATGGAGCAATTTTGTTATGGAATGATGATGATGTTGGCAATGATACTAACATTTTGTATAGGAAGGGATGCACTAGTGGATCCCATGCCCAGGTAGGAGTATTGATGTTAGGTGACCATCCGGTGGTAAAGCGATCATGAAAATTCTTGATTCGTAAAGCCGACCCCAAATAGCTAGGACAAGGCCAGTAGTGATGGTGACAGTGATGGTGATGGCGACCAACTCATTGTTACAATTCTGTCTTTCAAGGCTTTGCAACGATTTGAATTGCTATTTGGGGTTTAATACTCATTACGAATCAAGCGGGTACTCTGTACTCTTCATTTCCAACTTTATTGAATTACTGCTATTCCAATTGAGCATTCAAACATAGCCTAAATATCTTAGATCATTTACAGGCAGAGTTTAAAGTGATCAATTTTCTATACAGGTCTAGTTTTCTATTGCTAGGTTCGGTACTAACTACTAAGGTCCCTAAAATGTATTTATTGTGTATTTTTTAACGGACAAAAATAACAAAAATAATTAAATAAAAAAATAAAACAATGAAGCATGCACGAAACCATCCGAAGTAACAAAGAACTAAATCTCTATGTTATCTAGAAGGACACTCCAATCAAATGGCCCTTTGCATGATACATCATGGTTTTAAGACAACGAGACTCAGATCAACTCATCCAATCCTGAGTTAGTTGCACTGAATGCCTCGAGGGTAACTCGGCAGATTCGGGCCAAGTTGCCCCTTCTCTCTCAAAATACATGCACGCATGTGTTTCATTCATTCATTCATCCCCAGCTTCATGGGGACATTAACAACCCCAAACCTTTTAAATGGCACATGGGGTGACCTATTATCAATCTTAATTGTTCATTCATTAATTCATTCATACAACTAGAAGCAAGCCATAGTGCAAAAATCATGATGCAGATCGGATGATCCTAACCTTTTGTGAATGGGGTCAATTTGTTACAATTGTCCATTGTTAATGAGCCATAAAGTATATGATTAGAATCATCCAAGCAAAGTGTTACTTTAGAATCACAAGAAATACAAAGTGGGATCTATCTAGTTGATGTTTCAAGATGATGATTGGGCCTATTTTGTTTCTCTAGTCAATCTTGATTGTCCATTTTCATGCTATTGATCGGAAGCTTAGGATCACCCAATTGGCATGAATTTTGCACCATGGCTTGCTCCTATTGTACGAATGAATGAACGGTTCAGATCGACAACTGGTCACCCTGTGTGCCATTTAAGAGGTTTTGGGCCGTTGCTAACATCCCCATGGAGGTAGACACGTTAGCAAAACCGGAGAGAGTCCAACTATAGTTGGACCGTACAACTACTTTGGTTACTGGTAACTAATTAATGTTATTACCAAAAATAAATGAAGGGAAGCAAAAAAAAATGTTATAAAGACGGTGTTATTTTTCAAGTCATGGAATAACTCCTTTCTACCTAGTATTTATTGGCATTAATTCAAATTAACAAAATCTAAACTGGTTAAGACCTGAGGTATAGTCCAACCGGTTGGACTTGAGAGTGCCTCTATATAGACACACACACACACACACACACACACACACACACACACACACACACACACACACACACGTGCATGTGTGTCTATATATGTATACATATATATATGCACACGTGTGTCCATATATATATGCACACGCGCGCGCGCGCACAATCATCATTCAAGATGATGATTCAGCCTATTTTGTTTCTCTAATCAATCTTGACTGTCCATTTTCATGCCATTAATCTGAAGCTTAGGATCACCCAATTGGCATGAATTTTGCACCATGGCTTGCTCCTATTTGTACAAATGAATGAACAGTTCAGAATGACAACAGGTCACCGTGTGCGCCATTTAAAAGGTTTTGGGGCGTTGCTAACCTCCCCGTGGAGGTAGGCACATTAGCAAAACCAAAGAGAGAGTCCAACTAGTTGGACCATAAAACTACTTCAGTTACTGGTGATTAATTAATGTTATTGCCAGTAATAAATAAAAGGAAGCAAAAAAACATAATATAAAGGTAATAATAAATGCAAGTTGCGATGGTGTTATTTTTCAAGTCATGAAATAACTCCTTTCTACCTAATATTTATTGGCATCAATTCAAATTAACAAAATCTAAACTAGTCAGACCTGAGGTATAGTCCAACTGGTTGGACTTGAGAGCACCTCTATATAAATACACACACACGTGCGTGTGTGCGTCTATATATGTGTTTGTGTGTATGTGAGCGCGAAACATATAAGCATATCGATGTGACGTTCCACAAGATACGGGAACTCATTGCTTCAGGAGAGATTCAATTTCAGAAGGTTCGAACGGATGAGAATGCCACGAACATGTTGACGAAGCCGATGACCACAAACAAGTTCAAGCACTGCTTGGGCTTAATCGATCTCACCAGTCATTGATAAGATTGGGCACCCTTGCACAAGGGTGCAGATGGAGCTACGATTTAGGTGGAGGATGTAAGGAGCGGTCTACGCTCAAGGTGAAAGCTAACACGAGAGCGGTGTTTCAAATAGCATTTGTAGCGTAGCAGCAGCGTACGCTACGTAGTGCAACGTAGTCATAGCACTACGTAACGTAGCTAAATAGCGTAAATCCCCCTGTAGCGTACACTCAAGGGGTCATAGCGTACGTTATAGTTACATAGCGTGTAGCGTTTGCGGCATACGCTACAATGTATTTTTTTATTATCTCTCAAAAATGATTTTTTTATTTTTGTTTTTTTAAAAATGGTGTAAAAGTCACAATGTAAAAATAAAAAATAAAAAATGAAAATGTAAAGTCAAAACCAAACTTTTCTATGTTTACTTTCACTTAAAATGGTGGTGATCCTCTGTTAAAGTTGGTGTGAAATTCACACACTAAAAAACCTCTAAAACTAAAAAGAAAAAGGGTTTCAAAAGAGGGTTTTCAAAAACCCCTCTTAACCTCTGGGATTTTTATTTCTTTACATACTTGTGAGTAGTGACTTTTGGTTTCAATTAGAAATTGTTAATTAAAGCAGTTTGCTTAGAAAGTTCTTGATGCGATAATTATTTTATTATTGATTTTTTTCAACTTTAAATGTGTACGCTACACACTACAGAGGGTTGAAGGCTATGCAACAAGCTACCGCTATTTAAAACACTGTACGAGAGATCTTCAGTGTAACTTGGCAAAATACAAGTCAAGGTGGAGATTGTTGTGCGGATGCATTGGATTCTGCCACTGTAAGTCCGACCGACAAGGTGTCAGTCCGACTGACAGGGTGGCAGGTTCTCTCAGACGGAGAGGAAGCAGGACACTGTCAGTTCGACGAACAACATGCAAGAAGGTTTTGTTAGTCTGACCGACAATTGGTTGCTAGTCCGACCGACAGTGCACCGATCTGACCGACAGCGTTACGCGGATTAGCGTAAGTTGGGTTATTTAAGTCCTAATTCGGATTAGGGTTTGGTGCGCAGAGGGTTTTCTCTCCAATTACGAGTGTTTTCTCTCTAAAGGCAAGGGTTTTACAAGGTGAGAGGGTTTTCTACACTTGTAAGGGCTTAGGAAGGAATTTTCTCAAGGGCTAGGGTTTTCCTAGGGTTGCGCATCATAAGGGGAGATCGGGTCATCATGTAATCGAAGAAGGCAAGTGGTGTGCTTATAGTGGAGATCTTTGTTGCTTTGTGCCGTGGTTTTTTCTTGCAAGGGTTTTCCACGTAAAATGTCTTGTGTTTGCTTGCTTGATTGTTTTGGTGATTATAGTGGTGTGATTATAGTGGAGATCTTTGTTGCTTTGTGCCGTAGTTTTTTCTTGCAAGGGTTTTCCACGTAAAATATCTTGTGTTTGCTTGCTTGATTGTTTTGGTGATTCTAGTTATTGTGATTGTTCTATCTTCGTTGAACTTGCTTCCGCAAAGTGCACGGATTGACGGTAGTATTCGATCCAAATTTCTAATACCTAGGGTTGATCCGGATTTTTTGTAGTTCAGGATTACCAACAAAGTGGTATCGGAGCCAAGCCCGATTTATCACAACAATCTTGATGGTTTCATTAAAGCTACATAAATCCACACACGCACGCGCGCGCACCATGAGAAAATGGTGAGTTTTGGCTAGACTCAGAGACTTCATACACCCAGGCCGAACTTCGGACTTATAAGGGAGCTTCGTCATCACTGCTAACCTGACTACCAGGTGTCACCCAACCTAAAGGCTTGTGTTTTTGAATGGTCTTTACGCTTGGCACTACTTAAGGCACTTTTGAGCACTTCCTTAGTTGGCAAGTCCAGTACGTCAGCGACTCGAAAAGCTCGATCGCACCTACTTGGCACTCACTAAAGGCGAGGATAAATTTCTCTCTTTTTGGAGGAAGATCTCTACACTCTTAAGATGGTTTTCACACATTTTTTATCTCTAAAATTCTCTACTTCGTTTCATTAATGGAAAGAGCTATATATAGCCATTACAACATTATTACAAGGTACAATAACTTGTCACTTACCAGGACATAACTCAGTACTTGTCTTGACGACTCGCCCCATTTCATGACACTAAAAGGACATGACTGGGTTCTTTACATAATGACTCATCATAATTTTATACTTAAAAGGACTGACATGACTTGCACATAAAAGTACATGACTCATGATTCTTATGACACCTCATACAAAGAGACAAACTCTGTTTTTCTTTACACTTCTTCAATTATGAGCTCTTGATCTTCATCTAGCACAAAAATGTTGTCATGCTTGTCATTTCTTCACAAGCAATCAACTCCCATTGCTCTTGGACTTGTGGGTTCTAGAACATCATTCGAACTTGTTTGGGAGATTTAGCGGGGCATTCGTATGCATAATGCCCTTGTTTGCTGCAAGGGAAGCATTCTCCTTCTTTGAGTGAATCATTTGGAGTTTGCTTTTTCCAATAGAACTTATAATGCTAGAACCTTCTTCTCAGATGAGTTTTGCAAAATCTAAACTTTTTTTAAACTTAATGACATTCTGCTCCAGAGATGTTGTTGCAGACTTTTGGGCCGATTCGTTAAATTTCTTTTTTAGTATGCGTATTATAGCATAGCTTTTTAATTTCTTGCCGAACATATTCCACGACATCTAAGAAAACAAGAACGTCTGCTAAAATATCTTTTGAAGATAGAGTCTTTATTACCAGGTGACATATTCTCTTTGAAAATGAGGCCAAAAATGTCATGTTTATCGTTGGTGTCTGATGTAGATTGAGATAATATACTTCTTAAGCATAGCTCTTGGCGTATTATTTGAAAAATTCAAGATCGTTCAGTCTTATTTTGTATAAAAGAAGTATATTAGTAGTCTTTTGATGAAATTTAGACGCGCCAAATTCTTGGAGTAATTTGTTTCCAAGCTCAAAAACTTTGAAAGCAACAATGGCTTCTTTTTGCTCAAGTTCTGGATAGCTCCACCAATATCGCACTTTTCCAACCATTCACGTGTCAATATGTTCAAAGAACATTCAATTTCCCACTTGTTTCATGGACTGCAACATGTAGAGTCATTTCACCCAAACGACTATAACATCTTCGACATCCCAAGTGGATGTGCCATTGAGGTTGATGATTGAGATATCTGTGCTGGTCGATATGATGCCTCCCTTTATAGCGTCAACTTTTGTGAGTGATCGCATCATTTTTACTTGAGAAGTTGCATTGTCTTCGATTTCTTCCCTAGGCAATGATTCTCCTTTTGGATTTGGGAAGAGGGTTTGGCATATTCCATCTTTTGTCTTTTAAACTCTTGTGTGTTTTCATGCAAGAACCTCAGGTGTTGATTTCAGTTGCTTCCTTCATCTTGCTTTGTCATCCTTTCCTTCGCTTTCTCGAACTTCTGTAATTCGGTTGAGGCTATGCTGCATTTGCCTCAATTGTTTTTCAATGCTTGAAATATATTGTTCAGCAAAAGTTGTCCTAGTGGATAAGATAATTTAACTGTCTTATCTCATCTTTTTGTTGTTGTTGTTTTGACTTGTCATTGTAAACTAATAAATAGCTCACATCTGCTCTCTTCTGAGGTCCTTCCAGGTGGCCTTCCAGCTGTTCTAGCGTTGTTGTGTTGTATGCCGATTTCGGTGGCCAATCTCCTTCTATGACATAGGTTTTTCCCATTAGAAGCATGCATCATTATACTTGACCAGAATCTCTATTGGGTGAATCGGAGATTTGGAGGAGGATTAATTTGCAAAACAAGTCTGACTGGAGGGATTTCAGTTAAATTCTACAATTGAAACTCTAATTCCTCTTTCTTTAAGAAACTTAGAAAAAAAAAATCAAGTCTTTTTTTCTAAAAATCTTTTATTTTCCAAGAATCTTGCTATGGCTGGAAAATCAATAATAAAACCTTCAGTATTTAAACAAAGTCCTACTTCAGAAATATGTAAGTTATGTTTAGAGAAATGTACACCATAGTGACGCAGGACATCCGACCAACTCACCAAAAGCTCCAGAGCTAATAGGAGAGGCACGGAATGTCCTTTTATCTCATAGCCCAGGCTAGGCCAGGCCCCAGTCGAGCCCTCCTTTGTGAGCCACCCCACTTCGCATTTGTCACGATGCAGCCACTTCGCACGGTCTGCCCCACCCCAAGTGTGCTCCCGCTTCGCACGGGACACCCCACTCGAGCCCGGTGTGAAAATGCCCCTGCATTAATCACCGCCAGTGAGGAGTCTCGACCACAAGACCTCCTGCTCTGATACCAATTTGACGCAGGACATCCGACCAACTCACCAAAAGCTCCAGAGCTGATGGGGGAGGCATGGAATATCCTTTTATCTCATAGCCCATTCTAGGTCAGGCCCCGGTCGAGCCCTCCTTCGTGAGCCGCCCCACTTCGCATAGGTCCTGCTTCGCACGGTGGAGCCGTTTCGCACGGTCTGCCCCACCCCGAGTGTGCTCCCGCTTCGCATGGGCCGCCCCACTCGAGCCCGGTGTGAAAATGCCCCTGCATTACATAATCTAGTCTAGAATTGATTAACACACTTTGGGTTAAATTGAAAACACATCTAGATGCTATTGTGGTGTAAACTACTCTTGGTAACATATCTATGCTTTTAATTTCTATACAAATAATAAATCTTTAGTGAGATATTGATCTTGTAATGATAAAGAGAAATTCGGTTGAATTCCATCTTTATCTAATCTTCTTCTAAATTGACAGATTAATGCCTTTTCCCACTCTTCATGTTTAATATCAAGTAATGATACTAGATATTCAACACTTAATTCATTGTCAAAATGAGGATGAACAAGTACACCAATTTGTCCAATATGGACATATTGATATCCTCGTTTCTCCAATTTTTCTTTATCATGGTTAGTAAAATAAAGAAATACTGGCCTAATCCCTCTTCCTTTAACATGCAGATTAGCTTCGATGTGTTTTATGGATGTCATTAATCTTGCTTGTATCAAAGAAGAAATTCGGTAGATTTCTTCCTTTTTTTCCTGGTGGGAAGGAAACATTACCGTCCTTATCTATATAAGCTTCCTTGTCTAAATTTGACCGATGGATTAATGATAAAGAGCTAGGGGAAGTAATAGAAGATGGCTCAATAACTGAATCTAGTAGGGTTAAACTTTTTTATTTGAGAATTCTGCTCTTGTTCGTTTGGTGCTTCTTCTTCTAGAATTACCTTGTCATAGTCTGGAGATGGCGCACAAGGATCTTGCGAGTAACACTAGTAGTTTAATGCATACCATTTTTCATCTGTCATAGATGGAGGCTAAAAATCATCGTTATCAAACTTAGGCAGTGAAGACAAATCTACTTGTGCCAAATCCCATGAGACTTCATGATTCCACCCGTCATCTTCAACAACTTGTTTTTGCTTCAGGTTGAGATGCATATCCCATGGCCCTGATGTGTTTGTCTGATGTTGATTCCTTTCTAGCGAATCTGGAATCAGCTCAGGTTCTCGCAAATTTTCAGGTGGGATAACATGAAGAGTCGATGAGTCCAAGCTTTGTGGTGCGCTTGAACACTAAAATGAAAAGGTCTTTGTTAAATCCCGATGGTTCAAGATGCGAGAGACAGAAAAATTCCTCTTCCTCTTTGCTGACAAGGGAAAAAAAAAATCTCCATTTTAGGATTTCTTCAATGGGGAATGGATCGCCCACCCATTCTTCATATTCTTCCCAAGGAGAGAATTGCGGTACTTCTCTTGGGAATGCAAGAGGATATATGTATTCTATCACATAAGAATCACCAGTTTTTTATATCGCGATATTCATATCGTTGTCAACATAGTAACATTAGAGACTTCTTGTTCGAAGATTTTTGCCATAATGATCTTCAATTCTAAAGAATCGATCTCGCAAAAATAGCCCTTTAGAAGCGAAACTCAAGAATTAAAGCTTATATGTGGGTGCAGGCTCGAATTCCTTTGAAATCGGTGTAGGCTTTGATTCTGATGTAAAGAAAGACACAGGGTCACAAGAACAGGGAGGACCATTTCTAAAAGGAATTTCTTCCCAAGATGCATACTCTTCACCAGAGCGCTTCATGCACTAATTTATTTTTCTTTTGAATGCCATTTTTTTTTTTTAGAAAAGAGAAAGACTCTAGACTGTAACTATGGAAAACAAGCAAACTCTTTTTAAGAAAGAACTAACATAAAACAAAGATGGTAACGGAAACGTAAAGATACAGGAGTAAACAATTATGAGATGAACTAAAGATAACAACAGCAGAAGATATGAAACTCCAAGAAAAGACTTGACACAACTAGATGACAGGTATCAATGAATAGAGAGAAAAGCAAAGCAGTAAAGAAAATCATTGAACGAATGATTGATATGCAAAGAACATACCATGGGTCGTTCTGATTTAACAAAGGTGCATGAACTCCTAGGTGGATCCTATGCAAAAGTCAATTTCTACTTTGATGATGAACTTCACACCAAGGTATTCTATAACGGTAACAGTGACCGTAACGGCCACCACCGTTACCTTTACAATACGGGGTGTAACAACTGCTACGAGGGTCATAACGGATGCTACAGTTTCTTTTTTTTATTGAAGAAAAAAAAAAAAAAAAAAAAAACAAACAAAAAACCTGTATCGGCCCCATAATGGACCGTTACAGGGCCTTTACTGCCTGTACGAGGGGCGTAACAGGCCATTACGGGAGTTTTAACGGCCTTTACAAGTCATTTTTTTTTTCCGTTACAGCCTTTATGACCCCATAGCGTGTAACGGTTGCCATTGTTATAGCCTTTACAGCCCCATAACAAACTTTACGGCACACCATGCTTCACACAGCAATGTACAATTATTCAGAGCTCGTACCCGTTTGCTCACTGTTCATTGCTGTGTCAAGTTCCTCTTCATAAGATCCTCTTAGGAGTTCATGCACCTCTATTAAATCAGAGCAACCCATGGTATATTCTTTACATAAGAATC
This sequence comes from Liriodendron chinense, assembly GCA_003013855.2. NCBI lineage: Eukaryota > Viridiplantae > Streptophyta > Magnoliopsida > Magnoliales > Magnoliaceae > Liriodendron > Liriodendron chinense. Next base: position 10,935,492 of record ML058469.1, on the reverse strand, counting down.
ATTCATTCAGTGATCCTCTTTGTTGCTTTGCTTTTCTCTTTACTCATTGATACCAGTTATCCAATTGTGCCAAGTCTTTTCTTTGAGTCTCATATCTTCCGTTGTTGTTATCTTTGGTTTCTCTCAATTTTGTTTACCCTGTGTTTCTCTATGTTTCCATAACCATCTTTGTTTAGTGTCATCTTTTTCTTTAAAAGAATTTATTTGTTTTCCATAGTTAAAGTCACGAGTCTTTCTCTTCTAAAAAAAATGGCAACAAAACATTTTGATAGTCTCTACTTCCATATCACCTGAGGTGATCCAGCGACATTGTCAAAGTTTTCCGAGACTATGACTTCTTTGGCCAAACTCTCTCTTAAATCCCTCAATTCAAGCCAAAAGAAACATATGAAAAATGGGAAGCAAAAGAAGCATTTACGATAGAATATTTCTCAAAATGGGGAGCCTCCTATATTGGCATGGATTGTAGCAATCTATATGCATTATCCGAGCTTGCCTTCCAAGAAGACCGTAAAGTAAAAGCTTTCTTCAAAAAATATAAGGAAGCAAATGTTCAATTTACGAGTTGGCAATTATATAAAAAAACTGAACCGAGAAATTTTCCATACAAGCCCCAAATACGATGCACCAAATGAATTTCTTCCTTCAAAAATAAAAACATCTCTTCACAAACACTAGTGAAAAAGCACAACACAAGGTCATCCCTAAAGACAAGCAAGCTCCAACAAATGCTTCCAAAACAGTTGTGCATCAAGAACAAGAAAGCTCTCCAGCGGTGAAATCATCACCAACCATGAAAATGATGCGATCAGCACTCAGCAACGATGAGGAAGACAATAAATCCAAATGTGAAGCTAGTGAATGTTCCTTTAAAATCTTCTAAGGACCATCCTCAGAAACTACATCAGCATTAACCTCCTCATCAAAAGCATCAGATGGCGTAGAAATCTTTTTTTATCAAGAAATTGCCTCCAAACCGGTGATGCCAACATTCAAAGGAGATTACAAAGGAGACTTCAAGAACATCTTTCAATCATCTCTTGTTCACAATCTCCGGACTAATCAGGTACGCTGGATAAGAAAGATGATACACGCCCATAATAGCATTCAAATCCTAGCAAAAAATACTATTGATGAGAATGAAAGATGGAAAAAGGTTGATTTGTTCCTAGATACAGGAGCAAATATAATTTTTTGTAAAAAAAAATGTGGGACAACTAATTATACTACCCTGAAGGTGGCATTGTCCAAACAATGAATGGAAGCCAAAAATTGTGCCGTTACACTCTAAATGTCCCCATTAATCTGAATAGAAAAATAATTTGTGCCAATTTTGTCCAAGTAAATGATGGCGGATATTATGCTGAATTAGGAATCGTCACAATGGACATCATAGGCCCATGGACTGTGTCAAAAGACATAGTGGTATTTCATATTGAAGATAAGACTGAAATCCTTCCAAGGATACCTCCAGTCTTTCAAATGAAGTCAAAGCGCATTCACAGTCACAACTTGTCCATAACTACTATCATGCGACGACAACTAAAATTTGAAGAAAAAGAAGTATGAGCTGGTTAAGCAACTTAAAACAATCCATGAATATGCTTATCCTCATATTTCATCTCTTGCCGAATTAATAAAGCTGCTGGAAAAATGTTGCATAGAGCATCCATTGGAAAAGTGGGATGTTGATTCTCCAAAAGCTCACATCCCAACTCTGCATAATATTCCTGTCCAAAGCAAGCCTATTAAGCACAACAAGGAAGACGAAAGGAAATTTGTGATCAAGTTCAGGAGCTACTGACATAAGGGTTAATTAGGCCATCACAGTCTAATTACTCTTATGCAAGTTTCGTGTTCAACAATAACAAGGAACGGAAAAGAGGAAAGGCGCAAATGGTCAATAATTATATCCCCTTTAACAATATTATGGTGGATATAAAATAGACACTACCGAACAAAGAGGAGCTGATACAACAAGTTGCAAAAAAGAAAATCTTTTCAACATTCGACTACAAATCCGATTACCATCAAATCAAGATTGCAAAAGAAGATATTCACAAGACAGCGTTCTCAACTCCAGACGAATTGTTCGAATGGCTAGTCATGTCGTTTGGACTGAAGAAGTGAGCTTTGGCTAGACTCAAACTCTTCATACGCCCAAACCAAACTTCAGACTTAGAGGGGAGCTCCATCATTTCTGCTAACCTGACTACCAGCAAAGACTCCTCATACGCCCAAACTGAATTTCGGACTTATAGGGGAGCTTCTTCGTCTCTGCTAACCTGACTACTAGCAAAGACTCCTCATACGCCCAAACTGAACTTCGAACATATAGGAGAGCTTAGTCATCTCTGCTAACCTGACTAACAGGCATCACCCAACCTAAGGGCCTGCATTTCTGAATAGCCTTTGTGCACTTCCTTAGCTCACATGTCCGGTACGCCGAAGATTATTGAAAGCCTAATCGCACCTACTTGGCACTCACTAAAGATGAGGATAGATTTCTCTCACTCTTAGATTTCTCTTAGTGGAGGAAGATCTCTACACTCCTAAGATAGTTTTCACACCAAATTTTTTTATCTCCAAAATTTTCTCTACTTTATTTCATTGATGGAAATGGTTATATATAGCCATCATAACATGATGATAAGGTAAAATGACTTATCACTTACAAGAACATGACTCGGTATTTGCCTTGTTGACTCACCCTATTACATGACACTAAAAAGGACATAACTCAGTATTTACATAATGACTCATCACTTTAAAAGACATAACTCATCCTCATGACATGATAACTTCTAACACCTTATTTGAAAAGGACATGACTCATACTTAAAAGGACGTTACTTGAGAACATGACTCATGATTCTCATGCCACCTCATAATAAGACAAATGACACCTCATGAGCTTACATCATACTTACATCCTCCATGACTTTACTTTTTGAAATCATCTATACTGATGGAGGAATCTTCAAATCGCATGAAAAAGAAGAAATTCTGAATTTTTTTTATAAACAATAGTCAATAGCATAGAGAGGTTCACAACCCCCTTTCTCTTTTATAGTCTCAAGTGCAGAAATAGCCCTGCTTAATATTTTTTCACTAAAATACCCCTAAAACTAGAACAAAACGTAAGCTCAGAAAAGGTTTAAGCTATCAAATAAACTAAATCATAATAAAGTCAAATAAAAAAACTAAAGTACTTAAGTCCTAAAGTGCCCACGGTCGAGGCTAGCCACGATCAAAAGTGGTCAACACATGCACTCGGTCCAATAGTCTAGACTCTTTAAGAATGCAGTCCACATGCATCTTCCTATTATAGGGTCTTCGAAGATGCATCAAATGCATGTGGGGTCTTCAAAACGGTCCACTCGGACCCACATAGTGGTCATCCATCCAGAGGGAAACTAGTGATGATCTCCTCCTCCTCTGGTAAACTCTCAATGGTGCTCTGATGTCCTCATCACCCATGTACTCCAAAAGATAGAGAAATTCCCGGATAAACTCGCCGATAAATTGCAATGCCGAAGATTTCTCAGATGCATCAATTATATTAGGGATTTTATTCCTAATATCTCAGAGAAGATGAAATGGCCCCGATAGACGATCAAGTCCAATCCATACAATGGCCACTACAAGCGATAAAAGAAATTGTTAAATTAAAAATGATGGTAAAGAAGCTCCCGCCATTGCAACCAGCATATAAAGGTCCCTTTTGTATTATCCATAGATGCTTCTACAAAAACATGGGCAACAGTGTCGCTAAAAAAAGAAAATAAGAAAAAAATTGTGCCTATGCAAGTGAGCAATTTAGCTCATTGAGCTCGATGGATTATTTGGACAAAATTATCACAAATGACCGATGAAAGCAAGATTTATGCAGTTATTTTCAAATGATCAATTTTACGGAAGACAATCTCATCAGGCACTATAAAGATGAAAATTTTGTAGAAGACTACAACAACAAAGAGACTTCATAGAGCCTCCAAAAGACTGAAAAATTAACCCAACGAATTCAACAATACAAGAATTGCAAAAAGAAAGCTAACAAATTTTTCTAGTTCCAACAAGAAGAATGCAAAGAAATACTTGATAACGATTAGTGAAGAGATTTACTATAAAACCATAATTAGGAAGAATCTCATGTCAAATCATTTTATATGATGATATGTATAACGTATAGATAATGTCAAAAAGTAAGGTCATGGAGGATGTAAGTATAATTTAAGCACATAAAGTATCAATTGTCTTATTATGAGGTGGCATGAGAATCATGAGTTATGTCCCTTATAAGATGAGTTATGTCCCTTGTAAGATGAGTCATGTCCTTTAAGTACAAGTCATGTCCTTTAAAGTATGAGTCATGTGCTTGTCAAATGAAGTGTTAAAAGTTATCATGTCGTGAGGACGAGTCATGTCCTTCAAAGTGATGAGTCATTATATAAAGTACGAAGTCATGTCCTTTTTAGTATCATGTAATGGGGTGAGTCATTAAGGCGAATACTAAGTTATGTCCATGTAAGTGATGAATCATTGTACCTTATAATCATGTTGTAATGGCGATATATAACCATTTCCATCAATGAAATGAAGTAGAGAAAATTTTAGAGATAAAATTTGGCATGAAAACCATATTAAGAGTGTGGAGATCTTTTTCCATCATGAGAGAGAAATCTATCCTCGCCTTTAGTGAGTGCTAAATAGGTAAGATCGGGCTTTCAGCAGTCACCGACATACTAGACTTGCAAGCTAAGGAAGTGCACAAACTACCTTAAGTGGTGCTGAGCGTAAAGGCTATTAAAAAACGCAACCCTTAGATTGAGTGACGCCTGGTAGTTAGGTTAGCAGAGACAACGAAGCTCACCTATATGTCTGAAGATGGACTTGGGCGTATGAGGAGTCTCTAAGTCTAGCCAAAACTCACCATTTTCACGATGGTTGTACACACACACACACGTGTGTGTGCATGTATATACATATATACGTGTATACATATGTGTGTAGATATATATACACGTGTATACATATATATACACATGTGTATATGTATATGTATGTATATACGTGTGTGTGTGTATATATATGTACACACAAATGCTACTTTTGACACGTGATGTGGGCACAAAATCCAAATGGTCTAGTAGATGAGCCACCTCATGAGACCCCTTGGGCTAACTTTTAGGCCTAATCCAAAAATCTGGTGGGTCATGGCAAAGTGGAAACCTCCAGGCCCTTGATTTGAAGTTGGCCCTGGGGATTTCATAAGGCAACTCATCTAGTGGACTGACTGGATTTTGTGCCCACATCACGTGTCAAAATTTCTCACGAAGTTCCCATGAGAACAGGTTCCCAGTAGAGCCTCTCTCTCTCTCTCTCTCTCTCTCTCTCTCTCTCTCTCTCTCTCTCTCTCTCTCTCTACATATATATAATGATACTAAGGCTAATTTTAGGATAAAATCTGGCTAATGTGTGACCTAAAATGCAATAAACATCAATTCATTGTGCTAAATTGCTAAATAGGTATCTGGTTGATCTTTTAAAATAATAACTTTTTGGTAAAGTATTTTTACTAAATTAACAAATTCGTAGGAGGCTCTTAAATCATCTCTAGAGACTTCAATAACCAAGATCTAGGGTTTGGAGGCAGGAAAAAAAAATGAAAGAAAATTGCAAAAACGAAAGAAGGATTTTGCCCACATCACGTGTCAAAAGTTCTCACTAGTTCCCATGAGAATCGGTTCCCAGTAGAGCATCTCTCTCTCTCTCTCTCTCTCTCTCTCTCTCTCTCTCTCTCTCCATCTATATATAATGATACTTAGGCTAATTTTAGGATAAAATCTAGCTAATGTGTGACCTAAAATGCAATAAATATCAATTCATTGTGCTAAATTGCTAAATAGGTATCTGGTTGATCCTCTAAAAAAATAATAACTTTTTGTTAAAGTATTTTTACTAAATTAACTAATTCGTAGGAGGCTCTTAAATCATCTCTAGAGACTTCAATAACCAAGATCTAGGGTTTGGAGGCAAAAAAAATTAAAGGAAATTGCGAAAACGAAAGAAGGGTTTGAGTGATGCCGAGTCACACAGGAGCAACTTAAATCAACTCACACGTCCAAAAAGAACAAAGAAAAAAGAAACGGGTTAGAGTGAAGCCAAGTCACATGTGGCTAACTCATCCCAACTTACCTCCAAGAAGCTCAACTGAGTCGGTCCAAGTCTACCCCACTACAGACTCATGGTCGTTGTATGCGCAAAGGCAATGCAATAAGCATTGACTATGCAGGCACACGTTGCCATTATACCCTAGAGTTGACAGCTGAGTAGCCAACACACGGAGCACCCGAAGGGTCTAATAGCTGCTCATTGCTTACACCTTCAATGTCTACCCGACACACGCCACAATGCAAATAGCAAGCACCTGGTCCAATGTCTAATAACCCTTGCCTCTAGACTCCCAATTGCACTTGACATGCCATTCCACACTCAACACCCAAGTGCATCACACAAAGTCATGTGTCCAATGTCATTCAAGCCAAAGGGCGAAAGGCATCATGCTCAAGATGTAGGCAGTGGCGCCAAAAGGCGATGCCGCTTGAACTAATGCATTCATGCCAATGCACAAAAGGCGTCACCGCAAGAAGCGCATCTCACGCACTATCACCTAGTGTCAACACTTGCACACAACTTACTCTAGAAAGTACTCCTTGGTGGTATGATTAAGTGCCATCGGCATCACGACAAGAAGTGTCGCGTCTAGAGAATATTACTATATATGTATGTTAGTATGTGGCTCTTTGATTGTAAGTGCATGTGCACATCTTTTCTCTTCTCCTACAGTGTAGTATATGCTTATTCTAATAAAGCTTTGTGTGGTGGGCATGTGGCACACATACACAAGATTCACCCTAAAACTCTCTCTCACTCTCTCTCATCTTCTTCCCTTTCTTCTCTCCTCTTCTTCCATCCTAATCATCTAATCTTCTTCTACTTGGTATCAGAGCAAAGATCAAACTATTCCGCATCAAGGGAGTTGAGAGGCGACACATCAGATTGCTGACGTCAGCGGCCGTACGACTGACGTCAGCAATGTACAGTCAAATGGACCCCATTTGAGCTGAAAGTTTAGGGGTTTGATAGATCTCTATTTTAGAAGATTTGTCATGATTTTTTGAGATTTTTTTAGAGCCTTCTTGATGGTGATTTGGCTGAAATAGTGAAATTCAAAAATCGGGCCCCGAATCAGTTTTTTGTCGATTTTTCTCAAATCGGTAAGCTTTTCTCTTGTTTCTTTCCTCTAGATGGACTGATATGTCTCACTCAAGCTAATATTGGAGGAGTTTTTGGTTGATATTAAGATTTGAGTGGGTTTTAACCCCAAATAGAGGTGCAGCCATGTCATTTTTGGGCTGTTTGCATCAGATTTGAGTACTTTGGGTGGTATTTTCAGAGTTTTCTGGTTGATTGGGGTTAGTCTCTCATTTCCTCAAAGGATTGCTTATTAGAGACCTTGTTGAAGTACATTTTACCTGGACCCCTCATTCTTATGGAGGACAAAGGGCAATCTCATCTTGGCATGGGTTCGCTTGAACCCAACCCACTCCAAATCACCTCGATTAAGTTGAATGGTGATAACTATCTTCAATGAGCACAATCTGTAAAAGTGTTCTTGGGGGCCCGTGAGAAGTTGTCGTATATTCTGGATGATCTCCCAAGCTCTACAGAAGACACCTACAAGACTTGGACAAAGGAGAACTATCAAGTTATTGCATGGTTGTTGAACAGTATGGATTCTTCGGTTAGCCACTCCGTAATGTTTTTGTCATCGGCTAAAGGCATTTGGGACTCCCTTCATGACATGTACTCCGAGTCTAAAAAATTTTCGCGGGTATTTCAGCTTATTCAAGAAATTGGTCGGTTCCAGCAAGACTCGAGACCATTAAAAGATTACTATTCGACACTTTGAGGCATGAGGGATGAGTTGGACTTGTATCAACCTCTTCCTTCGAAATGTCTAGACGATCATGAGCATGCTCGCAAGCAACGGGATGACACTCGTGTTATGCAGTTCCTCGCAGGGTTGAACTTCGTTTACCTCAATGTTCGGGATCAAGTGGTTGTTAATGATCCCCTTCCTCCATTGCCAACAGTCTATGCCATGTGTCAGCGCGCTACTATATCAGCTCTTCCTTCACATCCTTTTGTACCACCAGAGCGTTCAGCACACCTTGCTGTGATCCATCTTCCATTTTTTCTAGATCTCACGCACCATCCTTGAGTTCAAAGCGCACTTTTGGTTATGGTGGTCGTGGCAGAGGCCGAGAGGGAGATCGGGGATGTGTTGGTCGTCATCTTCGAGGTCGTAGTGGACGTGGACGTGGACGAGGACGTGATAGTTCTCGCATTTGTTCGCATTGTGGTGGAACTAATCACACTATTGATTATTGTTGGCAGCTCCATGGTCGTCCTACGTGTGATGTTGCCTCTATTACAGCTACGTGTGCTGAGGGACAACCTTCCACCCTGGCAGCTGAGCAGCCTTCTTCTAAAGATTCTCTCATTATTTCTCGAGTAGCTTATGATGCCCTGATGCGGCTTCATATACGTGATGTTCCTGAGCCTTCTCATGCAGCTTCGGCCCAGTCAGGTACCGCTCTTCTAGCGTCTTCTTCTACCACCTCCTGGGTCATTGACTCTGGAGCTTCCTCCCACATGACTGGTAAGTCACATCTTTTTTCCTCTTATTCTCCTTCCTCCCACTCTCAATATGTTACAGTCGCAGATGGAACACATGCCCCCATTTCTGGGATTGGTTCCATCTCCCTTTCACATTCCTTACCATTGTCCTCAGTCTTGCATGTACCTCGTTTTCCATTAAACTTACTGTATGTTAGCTCCCTTACTAAATTGTTGAATTGTTAGATTACCTTTTACCCTTCTCATTGTCTTTTTCAGGACCTACAGACGAAGAGAGTGATTGGTGGGGGGCATGAGCGAGGAGGCGTTTATCTTCTCAATGATACACTTGTTGCTGCTTTAAGTACCTCTTCTCTTGATTGAGACTCCATCACACGGTGGCATTGCCGGCTTGCCGCTTAGGACATCCTTCCTTAGCTCGATTGAGACTTTTGTTTCCTTCATTCTCGGTTACTAAACATTTGTGTTGTGATATTTGTGAATTATCAAAACATCATCGTACTGTGTTTCTTCCAAGTGTTTCAGGAAGGAAATCTCAACCTTTTGATCTGGTTCACTCAGATGCTTGGGGACCAGCACCAGTTACTTCCACTTTTGGTTTTAAATACTTTGTCACCTTTATTGATGATTATTCTCGCATGACCTGGGTTTACCTTTTGAAATCAAAGAGTGAAGTATTTGATGTGTTTAAAGTGTTTTATCGTGAAGTGTGCACTCAATTTCAATGCTCAATTAAAACCCTCCATTCTGATAATGGGGGGGAGTACATGTCCACTTCTTTTTTGTCCTTCTTACAGGAACATGGTATTTTGTCTCGGACATCATGTGTTTACACTCCACAACAAAATGGTATTGCAGAACGAAAAAACCGTCACCTTGAAGTCTCACGTACCCTTCTTCTTGATATGCATCTACCTAAGCATTTTTTGGGTGACGCTCTTCTTACTTCTACTTTCCTTATTAATCGTATTCTCTCACGTATATTGTCTTCCAAATCCTCATTTAATATGTTGTATCCTCATGACAATCCATTTCCTTTACCCCCTAAAGTTTTTGTTGCACATGCTTCGTTCAAATTTTGGATGGTCGTAATGATAAACTTAGTCCCAGGGCAACTAAATGTGTTTTCTTATGGTACACTCGGAGCCAGAAAGGGTATAAGTGTTATGACCCCTCGACTCGTAAGAAATATATCTCTACCGATGTAACAGTTTTTTAAGATGTTCATTTTTTTTTGCCTCACGGTCGATCCCTCTGTGATCCTCTTGCAAGTAAGAGGGAGCATACTGCATCTCCCCTTCCTCTTGTCACTAGTGATCATAGGGAGACTCTTTCACCTCCCATTCTTAACTCTGTTGGTGATTTGGGTAACCCGAAGCCTCTACAAGTGTATCATCGTCGAGATAAATCTTCATGCGCTCCGCCGTCTACTCTTCCACTCACTTTGGATGTTGGCTCAAGTGATTCTCCTACCTCAAGTCTGGATCTTCCCATTGCCTTGCATAAAGGGACACGATCATGTACTCAACACCCCATTAGCAATTTTGTTTCATATGATCATCTTTCACTGTCCTTTCAGTCGTTTGCAGCTTCCATTTCATCACAGGCTATTCCTCGATCTCCCTCCTACGCTCTTCAAAGTCCTGACTGGACGAAGGCAATGATGGAAAAAATGTTTGCTCTTGAGAAGAATCATACTTGGGAGCTAGTTTCTCTTCCTTCAGGGCACAAACCTGTTGGGTGTCGATGGGTGTACACGATCAAGTTCCTTCCTGATGGCTCCATTGATCGCTACAAGGCCCGTCTTGTTGCTCGGGGATATACGAGACTCAGGGCGTGGATTACTTCGAGACATTCTTTCCAATGGCAAAACTTAATTCTATTCGTGTGGTGGTCTCCTTGGCCGTCATTTTATCCTGGCCCTTGTTCCAACTAGATGTCAAGAATGCATTTCTTCATGGGGATCTTGCGGAGGAGGTCTACATGCATCAACCTCCAGGCTTTGTTGCTTCCCACAATCCTACACTTGTGTGTCGATTGAAGAAGGCCCTTTATGGGCTCAAACAGTCCCCACGTGCTTGGTTCGACAAATTCAGTCAAGCTCTCATGGAGTTTGGCTTTGTTCGTAGTCATGCCGACCATTCTCTCCTTATATGTCGACGATCGACGGGCATCATGGTTCTCATTGTGTATGTGGATGATATTGTACTGTCATGCAGTGATTTGGTTGGCATGGGCGATGTCAAAGAATTTCTGAAGAACAAGTTTGAGATCAAGGACCTTGGTCCTCTTCGCTACTTTCTGGGCATCGAGGTTGCTCGTTCCCAAACCAGGGTATCCTTATACCAACGAAAATATGCTCTTGATCTTCTCATGGAGACCGGCATGCTAGGATGCAAACCGGCTATCACCCCTATGGATACTTCGCATAAGCTTCAGCCAGATGATGGTACTCTTCTTTCTGATCCTGGCATGTACCGTCGGCTTGTAGGTCGGCTCATTTGTTTGACTATTACTCGTCCAGATCTCTCCTTTGCGGTGGGAGTTGTCAGCCAGTTCATACAAGCTCCCCGTTCTTCACATCTCACGGCTGTTTACCGCATACTCCGGTATCTTAAATCAGCACCGGGCCTTGGCATCCATTTTCAGTCTCATGGTCGTCTTCATCTTTCGGGCTATTCCGATGCCGATTGTGCGAGTAGTATATATGATCGTCGATCTACATCCGAGTTTTGTACCTTCCTAGGTGGTAATCTTGTCACGTGGAAAAGTAAGAAGCAATCAGTTGTTGCGCGCTCCTCGGCTGAAGCAGAATATCGTGCTATGGCTCATGCTACATGTGAGCTCGTGTGGCTTCGCACCCTTCTTGACGAACTTGGCTATTCTCCTTCGGGCCCTATTCCTCTTCATTGCGACAATCAAGCAGCCATACATATTGCTCGTAATCCTGTTTTCCACGAGCGCACCAAGCATATTGAGGTTGATTGTCACTTTATTCGGGAGAAAGTTGCCTCGAAGGAAATCATCACTCCTTTTGTTCGGTCCGGGGATCAACTTGCAGATGTTCTGACGAAGTCTTTAAGTCGAGATACTCTTCATCGTGTTCGTAACAAGTTGGGCATGATCAACATCTATGCTCCAACTTGAGGGGGAGTCTAGAGAATATTAGTATATATGTATATTAGTATGTGGCTCTTTGATTGTAAGTACATGTGCACATCTTTTCTCTTCTCCTAGAGTGTATTATATGCTTATTCTAATAAAGCTTTGTGTGGTGGGCATGTGGCACACATACACAAGATTCACCCTGAAACTCTCTCTCACTCTCTCTCCTCTTCTTCCCTTTCTTCTCTCCTCTTCTTCCATCCTAATCATCTAATCTTCTACTACTTCGCGCATTGTACCCTTGGCATTAAGCACACAATGAAAAGCGCCCCTGAGGGTTAGCCATTCAAGACATCGACACCTACAACCATGTCTAAGAGAGAATATTGTAGACAGATAGTTTCCTGACCCTCTGAGCATGACTTACTTCACCTTGTAAGCACTCCTTAACATGGTGTCTACCCAGGGATGAGATGAGTCATCAGTTACTCAAGAAGTATGCGACAGTGTCTTAGGACGCTTGAAGACCTCTCACCCTCTCACCCTAATGGAAGAGACCCTATGGCCATCGTTGCCACCATCAAAGCTTGTGAATGTGTGTAGGCAAGCTCACACACCCTTTCCTCTTCGGAGAAGTGGGTCACGGCACCGTGCCTCACTCTCTAATCCACGGTCTACACTATGATCATAAGCCAATAATGTTATGAACATGCCACGCCAATTATTTGTTGAATAACCATGATTCACAACATATATTGGCGAGCCACGGCTAGTATGGTCATGCTGCTTCCTATATCTCCCATGTATTTGATAATGGGATCTCCCAGAAGCATTATCATCTTTGCCTTCGACACATGTCATCTCATCCCTAACAATCATCGCATCAACTATGGGACAGATGGACCCTTAACTGCAATAGGTTTCACAAAGCCTATACACTCCAACAGCTAAATCAGACTAGAATCACTTTGAACGCACACACGGCACACATCATTAGATATGACTTATGAGTATGATCTTTTTTCTTCTAATCAAATTAATTTCGTATGACAGAAAACACTGAAATTTGGTATGTATCAACTCGATCGAGGTCCGGCTGAGTTCAACTCAACTCAGACGAGTCCTATCAGACTCAAACAAATCTTCGAACCATGACATATAGTCTATAATGCTCAAAGCAGATTGGATAGAGAGGCATTGCATTATAGTCAATAAAACAAGATGGCTTTCTTTTCTAGGCAAGGTGAGGAACAGATTTCAGTATTCTAAGATCTTCCTGACTTGGGCCTCACCACAAGAGAGAGAATGGCCAAATTTCTATGCAGCGATGATCCTAGCTGTCCAATTTGTGGATAGAAAATAGACAATCACTCCAGATTTAACAGGACCCAATCAATCATTTGAGAAGGGCAAACTGCTCGATCAAAGAGTGCATATTTCTCATGAATCCAAATAAAACTGACATTTTCCAATAGATGCAGCCACACATATGATTGCATATGGTAAGTTCCATTCAATAAATAAGATGGAAATAAAGAAACGAGACATATCATTCACTACGACGCCAACATCTAAGCTGGTTATCAAGCCCTTAACTTCAAGGCACATCGAACACATGTACAAGAGATCTAAACCATTCATTTGACGCAGCATACCAAAACTGCACCGATCAGGTAATGCCAGAGTGCAGTTTGATCATTTTTTAGAATTACAATCGGGGGATTAGATGAAAAACCTAACCAACGGTCAATGTCCTCCAATCGTCAGGTGGAGTCATCTGACTGGTGTGATTTTCGCCATATGGCCAATCCACACCAAGGCCCATCATATACGGTCCATGTCTCTTGCACGTGTGGTTCGTGTACCGAGATCGAGGATTGGAATTTTATTATAAAACGATGTAGATTTCTGAAAAAATAAGGTGAATGGAAGTTGCGAATCATATCAAAACCTAGATTTGCAAGCATTGAAACTATAAACCCTAGAGATTGTACGGAAATTAGGAGAGAGAGAGAGAGAGCTGACTTCTTGAACATGTTATAGAAATTGAGGGAAGAGCTGCCTGCGGACTGCAACCTCAGCGAAGCCCTCTCTGGAACTAGAAGTAAAGGGTGGTGCGCAGTGTCTCCATACGGCGCATGTTAGTCGCGTGCTTGTTAGGCTGAGCTGGCTACACTTTCCGTGACCGCACGTGTTTGAGGTGCACACGTTCGCGAGAGCAGTTTGCCTACCTGAGGAATGATCACATACGTTCTCAAGTTCGAGCTATGTGGGGCCCGCCGTGATGTTTGAGTGACATCCAAACCATCCATTAGATGATTCTCCTCATGTTAGACGTGGATCCCAAAATCCATCCTGATCCATAACTCAGGTGGGCCACACCAAAGGGAACAATCAGGGACATTGGGGACGGGACGCCTACAATAGAAACATCTGGATGGAATGTGGGATCCACCGTGTTGAGTACTTATCATCCAACACATTCATCAGGTGAGACCCAACAGGATGAAGGGACACACAGAAATTCAGGCCATTCCAAAACTCAAATGGGCAAGAACAAGTGAATATATAGGTTCTGGGCGCAATGTACATTGCTCCCTGTAGTGTGTCCCACCTCAGTTCTGAAAAGGGATGATTCCAGACGTGTGCTGTGAAAACCAGGAGACGCACCAGATGAGCGGTTTGGATTCCATGTGCACACTACAGGTGGGCTATAAAATCAGGTTTGGTTTTTTAGTTAAGAGGTCACAGTTGCGTGACGAGATGGACCGTTAGAAGAAAATAAGCAACGGTCTGCATTCCGGGTACCTGTGTGGGCCACCTGATGACCGTTGAACCGGATCCGGGCATGTTGGCAGGGATGCGGATTGCGTCCGACCAGATCTGTACCAGGGCCCACCGTGATGTATCGATTTATCCGTGCCGTCCACTCATTTTCTGAGATCATGTTAAGGAATGGTACCAAAATTGAGTCATATCAAATGGTGTTACAGACCGCACCAGAGATGACACTTGCATTTAATGCAACCAGAGATTATGCTCTTTGCATTTAATGCAACCATGCTTACTATTTGGCGTGGTCGACTAAAACGTTGGATCTCACTTCTTGTTAGTATGACACCTTAACATGATATTATAAGGGGGATCCACGGCTTGGATAAACAGATACATCACAGTCGTCCTCAAAGCTCAAGTGGACCACACCGCAGGAAATAGTGGGGATTGACCGATTACAGCTGAAATCCTCTTGGGGCCCACTGCAATGTTTATTTGCCATCCCACATGTTCATAAAGTCACGTAACTCTGGATTAAGGGAAAACACAAACATCAAGTTTGATCCTAGCCGCTGGGAAGTTTTCAATGGTTGGAGCCAATCCCCACTGTTTCCTGTGTTGTGGGCCACTTGAGCTTGGATCTGCCTCATTTTCTTGCCCATGCCAAGAAGATACAAATCTTAGGTGGACCATACCACTAGAAACAGTGATGAATTACCATTAAAAAACATTCATGGGCCACAAAAAGTTTTGGCCCAAGCTGATATTGGTATTTTACCTTCATCTACGTCATCTTGACATGATCAATAGGTTGAATGGAAAATAATCATTACCACAAAACCTTACGATGGGCCCTTTGGAATTTGTAATGGTGAGGCACCCAATCACTATTGTTTCTTGTAGTGTGGTCCACCTAAGATTTGGATCTGGTTACTTTTTGGGACCATTTCCTAAAATGAGCTAGATAAACGGATATAAAACACATCATCAAGGTGGGCCCCACACACCCAATCCGCTCCTATCAATTATTATAGAACACGAACCACAGCCTGAGCCGAACGCATCTAGGTAGACATCATTTCAGCCCTAAGCAGATCGAGTACTATTTATAAGCTTCTTCAATTCTTCCTATATGTGTAGTTGGGACAAGTTAGGATCAAACCAAGCACAACCCCAATTACTACACATCTTTCGTTTATAAGTACAAACCCAACCTGGGACAAGTTAGGATCAAACCAAGCACAACCCCATTTACTACACATCTTTTGTTTATAAGTCTAAACCCAACCCACCATCCGTACAAAGCCGACGGGCCGTGAGGTCTAAACTCATCAAATTCTGCCAAATCATGTAACACCCCGAGATTTTGGCTCCCGTGTACATCACAACGGCCGAATTCCCAAAGTTATTTAAAATATGTGAGGGTTATACCCCCTACATAATTTTCACACAAACATGCACATTTCATGCTATTTGGAAAATCATGAGCAAGAGGGTGGAACCAAACTTATATATTATTTCATTAACAAAACTAAATCATCAAACCATATAACCGTCATTCAATCAATCATCATGTTCATAACTACGTTCTCCCATTGGGGCTTATTATAATTTCAAATACTTAATAAATGCTAGAACTATGAATGACTATGCGGTTTCGTCTTCCACCATCTGCTCTCACGAGCCATCATAATCGTCTCCTTGAGGCTCGGGCTCCTAAGGATCGTTACCTACATGTTCTAAATTATTTTTCAAAAACACCGTCAAAAGCGGCATAGTGAAGAACTACTTTAAGGTTAGAAATAATAATCACATAAAAATCATAACAAAACATCCATTATTCTTACTTAATACAATGCATGATAATACATGACCCAGCGTAAGAATCCTTAGACATGCCGCCAGGGGTTTTGGGACATGCAAGCCCATAGTTTTACCCGACCACATGAGAAACGGGACGTTCATAGCCCAAATCTACACGTGACAGTATATGGAAGAAGTAGGACGCTCTAGCCTATTCCCAATTCTATACACCCACATGGATCCACATGCATACATAAGTTAATCATTCTTTATTATTATTACCAATTTACACCAAGCCACTTAACGTACAACCAACCTTTGATACCACCATATCCTTCCTCATGGTTCGTCACTCATCAAAACAGTCGTAACCGACGCATCACATCCCAGGATGGCGGCCCGTACTACTAAGGTTCATAACAACCATGCTCAACTATAGTCTTATAGAGGTCCTTAACAACTTAAGAAATAATAATAATAATAGTAAATATAATAATAATAATAATAAATGGATTTAACAACCACTTAATCGGGCGATCTTGATACCACCACTACAGATCAGGGTGGCTACTTAACCGGACAAGCTAAAAGCACCATCTCAAGTTAGGGCAACCTCTTAACCAAGTGTTCCGATATTCATCACCACAAATCAGGGTCCATCCACATATATAAAAGAAATACAACATAATAAGGATCTCTATTGAACAAGCACACTATTCTTTATACAATATGAAAGGAAAGATGGTCCCATTTAAATATGGTTACACAAATCTCATATGTACAACAAACATTCTATTCCTTATTGGTTCTCTAAGTCCCTTTATCACCATGAGATAGAAAAAGGGTATCTAAAAGCATTCATATATAGCTTACTAAGAAGAGAACAAAGAAACACATGTAAACAAAAGCATATAAGAATTATAAACTTTCAAAACATGAGATTATCAACCCAATCTTAAAGGAATTCTCACCTTATGATATTCGGCTTATTAGAGATATATGATGATGAAAGAATAGCAAGATGATACTCATTTCCTCTCTTTTATCTCTCTCTCTCTCTCTCTCTCTCTCTCTCTCTCTCTCTCTCTCTCAAATTCATGGGTGGGGGTCAACTCTGGCTAAGAGAGGCCCTATATATAGAGGTAGGGTCGGAATTAGGGTTTTAGGGAAATTACACCATCTTCGGATGAACGGTTGCGGTTTAAACTAAAAATACATCACATTTCAAGCCGTTTTGAAAAGTGTACAAAACATGGTTTGAGGAGAGATTCCACATGTTTGTTAAGTCAAGTATGGGCTACAAAATGGTCATGACAGATTTTGGAATGAGGCCCACTAAGTGATGACCAGTTCATAAGAAGAAAATAGGAAATAATGAGTTTAGAATTAGAAACTTTTGAACGGGCGGTTTATCTGGCAATCGGACACCTAGGGTGGGTTTAGATGGGTCCAATGAGGCAAGTAGGGTCCACAAACCGAGTGTCTACAGCCGTTTGATAGGGTTTTAGCGCAAGAGAAGGTTTTAGAGAATTTCTACACAAGGTGGGAGAAACTTTTCGCTTCTGAGGTGATTCTCCACGTTGATTAGCTAGAAAGGATCCTTAGGATCTTCTAGAAACTTTCTCAAGTTCTCATGCGAAGAGGTTTTCCGGATTAGAAGATCAAAGTTTCCAACGGTTGAAAGGGAAGAGGAGATTGGGTTAGATTTGCGATGGAATGAGATGAAATTTGGTAGAAGGAGGTTCTGGAGGATAAGGGAGAAAATGGACGGCTTGGATTTCTGATTCGAGGCCCACATGATGGACCATGGATAGGGCGGGCAGCAGTAGCAGTGACATATTTGGCCCCTCTAGTTTTAGAAACGCGCACGGTCAAACGTGCATTGACCGTGCACTTTAACATGCACGTTGTGCTCGTGGGTCCCACCATAATGTATATATGAAATCCATTCCGACCAACAAGTCGGCAGCGTAGTTTTAGGAAGTGACATAAAAAATTGACCAGTTTCGAGATCGGATGGCCCACTTATAGATCGAGTTTTGATTTACCTATTTTGTGGGATGATTGGAGGGCTGAAATTCGACGTGTACGGTTAAAATATGCCTAAACGCTTATATCTAGGGTATTGCGTCTTAATGATCGCTAGAAACTAGCTTACTTAAAAACGGCATGTTAACTTAAGTTTAACTATTGGCATTTCTGTAATTTTTGCAAATCTTCGGGTTTAGCAAAATCTAACTCTTCTATGTTGTTAATGAGGTCATTCTAAGCAACTTTAATAAAGGGTACACCATCTAATCTCTTACAGATGTCCTGTTATTCGAATTTCAATATTAACGGTCGATATTTAATATTAAAAAAATTAGAAATAAATTTCAGAAAATTTTAAAATAACTATGGTAAATCCGGGGCGTTACAAATCAACTCTGCAAGATCTCGAACAAGTCATTGGGAAACTCTGCCAAATCAACTCAGCAAGATCTCGAGCGGGTCATTGGGAAACTCAGTCGTCATAGTGACTCAGCTCTGAGTTGGGAAGACTTGTAAACTCACTAACTCCTCGACTCGTTGGAACTCATAGTAACTCAAGCTGAGACAGCTTGTCAAACCAAGTTTTCTTTTGGTGGGTGCCCTCTAGGTTACAGGATGTCCCAAAAATCAGTCGTATCTGGAACCTAAGTAAGACAAATAAATCTGAAACCATGTGAAATCATGCCTAAAACATTTAAAAGCACTTGGTGGGACCCACTTGAGTTTTGGAATGTCCTGGAAGTTGGTGCAATCCCTCATCCAAGTGGAACACACACAATGGATGGGTTGGATGTCCGAAACACTCTTAATGGGCCCTAGGAAGGTTTCATTAGGGGAACATCCACAGTCAAATGTTGTCATTGGTGTGAACCACCTAAGTCATGGATTGTTTTGATTTTTAGGCCCATGGTGGGTATCTAACTGATGTAGATGTCAGACACACGTGAGAGCTCGACCTTGTCAGCCCCACTGTGACGTGTGTTAGGTCCCCTCTAAGTTATGGGATGTGCCAGAAATCATCATTATCCACAACTCTAGTGAGCCATACCATCTGAAACCATGGGATATCATGACTAAAACATCTAAATGCACTTGGCAAGGCCCACCTAAGTTTTGGAATGGCCTGAAATTTGGTTTGACCCCTCATCCAAGTGGGACACACACAATGGATGGGCTGGATGTCTGAACCACATCTCACTGGGCCCTATATACAATTAGGAAGGTTTCAATGGGCGAGCATCCACTCAACTTTTGTTTGTGGTGTGGCCCACCTGGGTAATGGATCGTCCTAATTTTTAGGCCCATGGCTCACCATGGAAGGATGCATATGATTGATGGGATGGATGTCCGTCACACATCATAGTGACACCCACAGAGCTCAACCTGAAAAAACCACAAGGCCCAGATTTCAACCTAATCCAAAACTTTGGTGGCCGTAGCAAAGAGAGAAGGGCAAATTAAGGGAGGAAACTATTTCCTTTTGCCATGGCCCACAAAAGTTTTGGATCAGGTTGAAAGCTAGACTCTATAGGTTTTTTGAAGTGCTGCATCACGTGGATAGCTCAGATTTTGGGCTCACATCACATGTGATGATTTCTCAGACCAGTGCTCAAGAATCGATGCGCGGGAGATCGTGTGTGTGTGTGGGGGGGGGGGGGGGGGGGAGGTACTATGTGCTTGACCTCATGGGAAGTTCCCATGAGGTCGAGTTGTGTGGGCCCAATGTGATGTGTGATGGGCATCCATAGCATGCATTTGGTGGGTCCTTTATTAGTTATTGGATATCCTAAAAATCAGCTGTACTCAGAACTCAAGTAGGCCATACAAACTGAAAGAGTGTAAAATCATGCCTACAACATCTAAAAGCACTTTTGGGGCTGTAGACACCCCACCTTCGGCTATACTGTTGGTAGAGATAACTAGATGAATGGAGGACCATACCCCCAAATCCCAAGTCCAAACTCAGCCAAACTCACCCTTGTAAGCCCCAATCCATAGCCCAACTCAAGCCTGAACCCAGTCAACTCACCCCTAAACATCAGCCTGAAAAATCCCCCATAAGAAAAGCCAGTCAAAAAAATCTTTAAAAAGTCAAACTCACTGAGTCAACCCGTCGAGTCAAAACACCAAGTCAACTCGCCGAGTCAACCCACCGAGTCAAATCACCGACTTTAACCCGCTGAGTCAACTCACCAAGTCAACCCACCGAGTCAAAACAGCAGCCCCGAGAAATGACCATACCACGCGCTGGAAACCGAGGAGCGGGCCGCCCAAAATTATTTACGGGTTCTGCCACTCTCCAACGCTATAAATACCCCCATCCCCTTCTCATTTCACCATCCAGCCACTTCCCCTCTCTCTAGTCCGAAAGCTTTGAGTCCACCCCTCCATCCTTAACCCATTCCTCCACCAAGGAGGGCCCGAGTGAGGAGAGCCTAGCCCTGGTCCAGCCCAGCCTGACCACTGGTCCAAGTCTCCCAAGCCATCCAAGTCTTGATCCAGCCACTCGAAGCCAATCCTTGTGACACCTCCGTCCATCTAAGCTGTTCCTTATTAGCATCATCTCATTCGCATCTAGCATAAGTGCAACATTTACTTTTCTTCCAACCCCCCTGCTTCACTGCAAGCACTTTTATCATTCAAGCACACAGCATGCATCCCGCATAAAGCACCTGTCAGTTCGATCGTATGCTCTGGGCTTGCCTGTTAATGGAACCTGCCCATCAGAAACTCTTACTGTTCAGACCCGCATTCATATACATATCACTATAAGCACTTTGATCATTCAAATACACAGCATGCATTCCGCATAAAGCACCTGTCAGTTCAAGCGTATGCTCTGGGCTTGCCTGTTAGTGGAACCTGCCCATCAGAAACTCTTACTGTTCAGACCTGCATTCATGCATCATGTCATCTATGAGAATATACGAGGATTAAAACAGACTTTCAAGTATTAGTTCGATTCTGTGAAGTAGAGACCGTACTTCGGTACGGGCAGTGTGTGGGGTGCTTAACCTCTTCCCACTCTGTAACCGTGATCCCTTACCTCGAATCTCTGGCCGCAGATCAATAGGAGTCATTTTAGAGGAAGGAATCTTCGGATCCCCTTCTTTAACGTTTCTACGGGGTCTAGCCGACTGTAGATTCGAAGTAACTGGCTAGTGGCGACTCTGGTCTTATATAAACTCATTTAAACACATCCATCTTAACACAACAACCAAACAAAGCCCTCGAGAACGAGGCAAGCCAGTGGCACAAACGGCGATTCGCACTCACGCATCCTCTCCTTCTTTTCCCAAAAGGGAAGGGACGAGAACGTCGTGTGGGAGCGCGGAACGGCGAGGGTCCACAGAATGGCGACTCCACTAGGGATATGCTAGTCCCACTAGTCGTGATCCGACTTGAAAAACAGAATCATTCCCGTACTTGAAAGTCATTAGTCCTCATATAATCTCATCTGCATAGCATTCTACCCACACAAAAAAATATAGAAAATCCCAAAACCTAAAAAAAAAGTAGTGCATACTTCCCACCATGATAGACAACCTTGATGTGGAAGTTGCTATTGAATCTGACGAATGTTCCCTGTTCCTAAAACTCATGAAGGGGATTAAGGCTGTTGGGAGGTGGAGCGCACCCTCACGGAATTGTGAGCAACGTAAGGCCCCAAACTGGATTGACTAAGGGAAATGTAAGGATGTGGCTTATTTTGTGGCCGAAGGAGTCCGTTGGACGATAAGTGGTCTATGTGCATTGCACATGAGGAACAGGCAACTTTGTGGGTGTGTTGACTGAAAACTCTCAAAATTCCCTCATCCGAAGATGTAAAACTACGGCACTTAAGTGTGTGAGACTCGTCTTGCTCGCTGACGTAAAATGGATCGGGTGCCTTACCAGCAGTAGAAGCTGGAAGTGGATGAAAATTCCACATATTTTCTTGCATTTCAGAAAAATCACAAAATACCAAAACATTGCAAAATCACCTTTTCAAAAATTACAAAAAATATTTCCCTTGCTTTCAAATCAAATATTTGCAAAAAAAAAAAAAAAATTCCTTGCTTTCAAATCAAATATTTTTAAAAAATCACAAAAATATTTCCTTTATTTTCAATAACCGATCTCTATCACTCAGGTAAAGATTCGGACCACATATTTGCAAAAATCACAAAAATTGGCACTATCCCCAGCACTACACTTCAGGAGTCTTGAACTCCACTCTCTTCACAATTTGGGATGACGGATCCAATCGCCCGCAAATTGGAATCTTGACCAAAACTGGCGACTAAGCACCGTCTCAATAGCATTTATGCCCAGAAGAACATCTTGAAGTCAGATAACATTCTCGTACATTCTCATTAAGTAAAGAAACAACATCTTGGGACGATGGACCTGATCGATCACGGGTCAGGATCTTGACCAACCCGCTGACCAAACACCCGTATAAAAAAGAAAAACCCCAGGGAAGCACAACCCTGCAAGCAATAAGCTCAAAATTCTCTGCATCACCAGCAAAAGCAAAATCATCAAACTAAAAGAGAATGAGCTAAAGCCATGCATTCATCATGCATCTCCATGCATCAGCATCCATCGCATCAATCATCATGTTTACCTACTTTCAAAATAAAGTCGGTTAGCCAAAGACCCCACAGGCATCCCTAGTGCAGGCATGTGCAGACCAGATTTTCATTTCAAAAGACAACAAAAATATTCCTATTTGCAAATAAAAACCCCACGGAGTATCACTCCCCAGAGTGGGTATCTTTTCAAAAATTCAAAAAAATATTTTCCCAGTAGAGCGTTCTGCCTCCAAAACACCAGGAGATCTTCCATATCTCTAGGTAGGAGCCGGCGCAAAAAAAAAATCAAATAAGATCCGATGTCTCGCGGTTTCCTCGCAGACCATCGGATCCAATGCACTCAAAGTACGGACGAACTGAACTCCAGTGTCAGTGCGGTCGTACCAGATGCCAAGATATGAAAAGATGAAAGCCAAAAGGCTCGGTCAAAGAAACCATTTGAACAGGTTGAAACGATGAATTGTAACCCAAATATCAAAATCAGCAGATCGGGTGGAAAGAATTCACCCGCACATACCTAGGCGTGGATGCCTGAAGTACCTTGACTGAGTCCAAGTCGGTGTAGTAGAATCCCGTAAGACTATCTGACTCAGTGCGTCTAACCACTTTGACAGTCAAGCGAAACAAGTACTCCTGGAGTGATCTGGGAAAACATCAAACATCACACAATCAGTCTCAGGGTCAGCAACCTCGTAAGACTAGCGACGCAGAGGCTCTGCTGTACCTTTCCAATGTTAGTACCGATCGGGAATGGAAGGGTTGCGATTGGGTACCCAGGTTATAGCGCATGCAGGGACAATCGCAACGTTTTCTCCAAACTCCCGCGGTATGTGCGAGTTATCAATTTCCAAACAATCAACTGACTCAGATACAAAGGACAACAAAGATTCCAGACCATAATCTAGAAAAGAATGAATTGCAAACCAAGCATCGAAACCAGCAGATCGAGTGGAAAGAGTCCACCCGCACATACCTAGGCGTGGATGCCTGAAGTACCTTGACTGAGTCCAAGTCGGCGTAGTAGAATCCCGTAAGACTATCTGACGCAGGGCATCTAACCACTTTAACAGTCAAGCGAAACAAGTACTCCTGGAGTGATCCGGGAAAACATCGAACATACAATCAATCACAGGGTCAGTAACCTCATAAGACTAGCGACGCAGAGGCTCTGCTGTACCTTTTCGATGTTAGTACCGATCGGGAATGGAAAGGTTGCGATTGGGTACCCAGGTTGCAGCAAACTGCAGGGACAATCGCAACGTTTTCTCCAAACTTCCGCGGTATGTGCGAGTGATCGATTTCCAGACGATCAACTTGCACGGATGCAAAGGCAAGCAAAGATTTCAGACCATGATCCATGAATGACCGGGTCAGAAGTGGGGTGTCCACTCGCTTTGGCATTCGGTTGCACGCAACCTCTGCCAAAGAGGGGCATCTGTAGGCACCCCACCTTCGGCTACACTGTTGGTAGAGATAGCTGGATGAATGGAGGACCACACCCCCAAATCCCAAGTCCAAGCTCAGCCAAACTCACCCTTGTAAGCCCCAATCCATAGCCCAACTCAAGCCTGAACCCAGTCAACCCACTCCTAAACATCAGCCTGAAAAACCCCCATAAGAAAAGCCAGTCAAAAAAATCCTTAAAAAGTCAAACTCACTGAGTCAACCTACTGAGTCAACCCGCTGAGTTAACCCGTTGAGTCAACCCGCTGAGTCAACCCGTCGAGTCAAAACACCGAGTCAACCCGCCGAGTCAAATCACCGAGTCGACCCGCTGAGTCAACTCACCGAGTTAACCCACCGAGTCAAAACAGCAGCCCCGAGAAATGACCGTACCACGCGCTGGAAATCGAGGAGCGTCCGTACGGGCGGCCCACAGGGGGCCGCCCAAACATATTTACAAGATCTGCCACTCTCCAATGCTATAAATACCCCCTCCCCTTCTCATTTCAATAGACCATCCAGCCCAGAGAAAGCCCGTCCGTTCCGAGTTTCCTTCTCCACCCTTTAGCCCATTTTTCCACCAAGGAGAGCCCGAGTGAGGAGAGTCTAGTCCGGGTCCAGCCCAGCTTGACCACTGGTCCAAGTCTCCCAAGCCATCCAAGTCTTGATCCAGCCATTCGAAGCCAATCCTTGCAACACCTCCGTCCATCTAGCTGTTCCTTACTAGCATCATCTCATCCGCATCTAGCATAAGTGCAACATTTACTTTTCTTCCAACCCCCCTACTTCACTACAAGCACTTTGATCATTCAAACACACAGCATGCATCCCGCATAAAGCACCTGTCAGTTCGAGCGTATGCTCTGGGCTTGCCTGTTAGTGGAACCTGCCCATCAGAAACTCTTACTATTCAGACCTGCATTCATGTACATATCACTACAAGCACTTTGATCATTCAAACACATAGCATGCATTCCGCATAAAGCACCTGTCAGTTCGAGCGTATGCTCTGGGCTTGCCTGTTAGTGGAACCTGCCCATCAGAAACTCTTACTGTTCAGACCTGCATTCATGTACATATCACTACAAGCACTTTGATCATTCAAACACACAGCATGCATCTCGCATAAAGCACCTGTCAGTTCGAGCGTATGCTCTGGGCTTGCCTGTTAGTGGAACCTGCCCATCAGAAACTCTTACTGTTCAGACCTGCATTCATGCATCATGTCATCTATGAGAATGTACAAGGATTAAAATAGACTTTCAAGTGTTAGTTCGATTCTGTGAAGTAGAGACCGTACTTCGGTACGGGCAATGTGTGGGGTGCTTAACCTCTTCCCACCCTGTAACCGTGATCCCTTACCTCGAATCTCTGGCCGCAGATCAATAAGAGTCATTTTAGAGGAAGGAATCTTCGGATCCCCTTCTCTAACGTTTCTACGGGGTCTAGCCGACTGTAGATTCGAAGTAACTAGCTAGTGGCGACTCTGGTCTTATATAAACTCATTTAAACATATCCAGCTTAACACAACAACCAAACAAAGCCCTCGAGAACGAGGCAAGCCAGTGGCACAAATGGCGATTTGCACTCACGCATCCTCTCCTTCTTTTCCAGAAAGGGAAGGGACGAGAACGTCGTGTGGGAGCGCGGAACAGCGAGGGTCCACAGAGAACCTCTATCCGGAGTAGATTAGCCCCCTTTAGGGTTAAAAGTTATGTAGACGCATTTGAGTGTGCTTTGGCAGTAGAAAAAGATATTAATGAATTTTGGAAGAACTGCGATCAGAAGAGGGATGCAAAGAGTAATGCGAGAACCACTTTGCACGCACCACCAGCTCAGCAAGATGCAGCCAAAAGACAGGATGACACTGACGCCGATGTCTAGACTAGCTCCAGTACAACCTTCACTACGATTCTCGAGAGTCTATTATAATTGTGGACTCAAGGGTCACACATCCCGACATTGCCTCCGACCACCGCGTCCCTAGTATCCACAGCGACAGGGAACACCACAACCGTCCCTCAGGCCACTGTCTTCTTATCAACGACCCCCACAAAATTCTTCAACATCTCAGCCGAATCCGAGACTGCCACAACCATACTCGCAGAGACCACCTCAGCTACATTCGAGACCACCTCAACAGGGGTCAACATCGGGATATCAGAGGCCGCAACAACAACCACATCAGCAGCACCGATCTCTGCAGAATCAGCAGCTGCGACAGGGAGGTCAAGTACCTCGTCCTCAAGCTCAAGGTCGCATTTACGCCTTAGTGCAGGCAGGTGATGGCACGACTAAGCTATACGATGACTCAGCGCAGCAGAATGATGACCCGACACAACGATATGATAGCTTAGTACAACCATATGATGCACCACACATGTATTTGATGACGCAACACCTTTATGTGAGGTTCCAGCACCACCAATAGACACAACTATGCTGCAAGACGACGAAGCTACCCGGGATGTTGTCGAATGTACTGTCATTATATTCGCATCTCTAGCTAGAGTATTATTTGATTCTGGAGCATCGCATTTATTTGTTTCGTATTGCCTCGTATGCTCGTTAGGCCTATCTCCTGATCCATTAGATAAAATGTTATTAGTTGCAACCCCTCTTGGTAAATCAGTAAACTTAGGCTAGATATGTAAATCTTGCCCGATTATGCTTGAGAATGTAGAGCTGTCAGCCGGCCTTATAATTATGCCGATGAGAGAATACGATATTATCTTGAGGATGGATTGGTTGTCTTTATATCGAGCTAAAATAGACTGCTTCAGGAAGATGGTAACTTTAGATATTATCGGACGTTCGCCGCTGCATTTCTTTGATACGCAAAGAAGAGAAGCACCAATTAGCCTCTCAGCTCTTTCGGAAGCGAACGTGCGGGAAGGAGTAGAGAAAATTCCAGTCGTTAATGAATTTCCAGAAGTATTTCAGGATATTCCAGGATTACCGCCACGAAGGGAAATAGATTTTAGTATTGATCTTGTACCGGGGACTGCACCGATCTCTAGAGCTCCATATCACATGGCTCCAGTCGAATTGAAAGAATTAAAAGAACAAATTCAACAACTAATTGATCAAGGTTTTATTAGGCTAAGTACGTCACCGTGGGGAGCGCCGATTTTATTCGTGCGGAAGAAGGATGGTTCTATGAGGTTGTGCATTGACTGCCGACAACTTAATAAGACGACTATCAAGAACAAGTACCCATTACCAAGAATAGACGACTTATTTGACCAGCTGAAGGGAGCGCGATATTTCTCGAAGATAGACTTACGGTCCGGATATCACCAGTTGAGGGTTAAAGATGAAGACGTGCCCAAGACTGCTTTTAGGACGCGATATGGCCACTATGACTTTCTAGTAATGCCCTTTGGTCTGACGAATGCCCCAGCTGTGTTTATGGATCTCATGAATAGGGTTTTCAAACCATATTTGGATCAATTCGTTATAGTATTTATAGATGACATCTTAATATACTCTAAGACCCAAGAAGATCACACAGAACACCTAAGGATCACTCTGCAGACATTAAAGGAAAATCGGTTGTACGCTAAGCTGACGAAGTGTGATTTTTGGAAAGAGGAAGTGAAATTCCTGCATTATGTGGTTTCAAAGAAAGGAGTGTCTGTAGATCCATCAAAGGTAGAGGCAGTTATGAAATGAGAGCAGCCCAAGAATGTGACTGAGGTGCGTAGGTTTCTTGGTTTAGCTGGATATTATAGAAGATTTATTGAAGGATTCTTTATAATCGCTAGACCGTTAACTCAGTTAACAAGAAAGGGCACGCATTTTAAATGGAATAAAAATTGTGAACAAGCTTTCTCCGAATTGAAAAATCGTTTAACATCAGCCCCAGTTCTAACCTTACCAGCCGAAGGAAAAAGATTTGTAGTATATAGCGATGCATCGTACAAAGGGTTGGGATGTGTTCTTATGCAAGAAAGTAAAGTGGTAGCATATACGTCAAGGCAGTTAAAAATTCATGAACAGAATTATCCTTCGCATGATCTGGAACTAGCAGCGATAGTATTTGCCCTAAAAATTTGGAGGCATTATCTATACGGTGAGCAATTTGAATTGTATTCTGATCACAAGAGTCTAAAATATCTTTTTGATCAGAAAGAATTAAATATGCGGCAAAGGAGATGGATGGAATTCTTAAAAGATTACGATTTTAATCTCTATTATCATCCGGGTAAGGCAAATCTTGTAGCCGATGCATTAAGTAGGAAAACGCATACAAATATGACATCTCTAATGATTCGAGAGTGGAAGATGCTTGATCAAATAAAAGATTTTAATATTCAGATTGGAGAAAATAATTTATGTGCTTATCTTAGCAACATAGTGGTGCAACCTACTTTAGTGTGTCGAGTGGTAGAAGCACAAAAGGATGATGCGTGGTTACATGCCAAAGTAGAAGAAAAAGTAGGGAAGGAGAACTCAGAATGGCGAGTAGGCCCCGATGATGGAATCAGACTTCGAGGAAGATTATGCGTTCCACACATTCCTGAATTAAAGAAGAAAATGTTAGATGAAGCACACCGCTTGAAGTTCACAGTTCACCCAGGAGGAACAAAAATGTACCCCGACGTTCGACGACAATATTGGTGGAACAACATGAAGAGAGAAATACCCGACAACATGTCTAAGTGTTATGTATGTCAACGAGTTAAAGTCGAACATCAGAAGCCATCAGGATTGCTGCAGCCCTTGCCAGTCGCAGAATGGAAGTGGGAGCATGTTGCCATGGATTTTGTGGTAGGATTTTCGAAGACCAGACGCAATCACGACGCTATTTGGGTAATTGTTGATCGATTAACCAAGTCGGCACACTTCCTCCCTATTCGTATTTCTTCCTCCTTAGACGAGTCGAGCAAGTTGTACATCAAAAAGATCATTAGATTGTACGGTATTCCCGTATCTATTGTTTCCGACAGAGACTCCAGATTTACGTCACGCTTTTGGAGGAGTTTTCAAGATGCTATGGGGACATCGCTCGACTTCAGTACTGCTTTTCACCCACAAACGGACGGACAAACCGAACGAGTGAATCAGATCTTAGAAGATATGCTTCGGGCTTGCACCCTCAAATTTAAAGGAAACTGGGACGAACATCTACCGTTGACCGAGTTTGCATATAATAATAGTTTCCAGCTAGCATTGGTATGGCACCGTATGAAGGACTGTATGGAAGACCATGTAGGTCACCAAACTATTGGACTGAAGTTGGTGAAAGAAGCATTCTTGGACCATAGATTGTGCAAGAAACAATTGAAAAGATACAGATCATTAAAGACCGCTTACAGATGGCACAGAGTCGACAAAAGAGCTACGCAAACCACTGGAGGGAGGACTTGGAGTTCTTCGTGGGCGACCATGTACTACCTAAGGTATCACCGATGAAAGGAGTCATGCGATTCGGGAAGAAAGGGAAGTTGGCACCACGTTACATCGGGCCGTTCGAGATCCTGCAGAGAGTGGGCATCGTAGCCTATAAGCTTGCTTTACCCCCACAGCTATCCGGTATTCACGACGTACTTCATGTATCTATGTTACGAAAGTACGAGACCGACGCTTCACACGTCATTGACTAGCAGCCACTACAGATTCGAGAAGACGTCACGTACGTAGAGCAACCAATTCGTATCCTGGACAAAAAGGAGCAGGTACTTTGAACCAAAACTATACCACTCGTAAAAGTACAGTGGGGACATCACAGTGAAGAAGAAGCCTTATGGGAATGCGAAGATGAAATTCGAGAGAAATACCCGCATCTTTTTACACCATGGGTACGTTAAATTTCAAGGACTAAATTTTCATTAAGGGGGGTAGAATGTAATAACCCAAATTTTTGGTACATGTGTGACCATCTGAATGTTCACTCGCTCATTTTTCCCACTTGACCATCCATCCATGTACGATATAACTCATCATGCAACACGTCTTAAACATGTGTTGCATGACAATTTAAGTTCAAACATATGTTGCATGAGTATTTAAGTTCAAACATGTGTTACATGACGATTTAAGTTCCAACATGTTAAAGAATTAATGACATGTTTTAAATATTATTTTAAGAAAAACATAAATATATATTAATTAATTAGTAAAATTAGTTTTACGTGAGTGTTTATGTTGGATTTGGTAACATGATCCTCCAGACGTTCACCTCCCTTTAAGCCAACTTCCTTTCAAACCTGAAAGGACACAAGAGAAAACTAAGGGTGGCCGGCGTCCAGCCGTTGGCCTTCCGAAGCTTAAGTCAAATGGCACATGGTTGTAAAGCAAATAGCTGGGTATGAGCTTAGAGATTGTGTACCTTTATTCTTATGTGGAGTCATCTATTTATACAAATCCAGGTGATCCAATCTGTTACACAAGACGTTAAGATTGCTGCTGATTTCTGGGGATAAAGTGTTTATCCTATTAATCCCTAGATAAGGAGACGGCCTACTCCAGTTAAACATCTGGTTAATCACGTTCCTTGATGGTGATCCTCTGAGATTCGGAGCCACGAACAGAGATAATCCCAAAACCGGCCTATACGGGCTGCTGGTACTAAAAAGGCGCAGGATGTTTGGGCTCGAGGGTAACTACTCACATATTGAGAGGCAGCCCCTTTCAATGACCACGAGCTGAGATGCTCGCATATTCGGGGGTGTATACCGTACTTTCACGATATGCGAGCCTTGACCAGGAGGGCTCGGTGGTTCGGGAGTTGCATACCGCACCTTCACGAGATGTGAGCCTCGACCATGAGGGCTCGCAGGTTAAACACCGCTAAAAAGGCGCTCGCGAGCCTCAAGTCTTTGCTATCTTAGACCACCGCTTTTTTGCTATAACAGATGCCCCCCAAGTCCTTGTTGTTAAGGAGTCTAAGGAAAGGACTTTGCTTACTGGCACGATAACCGCCTAATGCCTTTCTCGAAGGTGAAGCCGTACATGATTGGACTGTCATTAATGAGCGGCAGCTTTTTGCAGCTTTTCGATAGAGATGAAATGAAGAGGCGCCCGCCACGTATCTGTGGAATTAATAACCATGCCCATTCGACTGCTGTGCCAAACGAACGATCGCCGCGTGTCACCAAATCTTGAGGAATGATTGCTTATAAATATACAGAGCCTGCAAAATTTTCAAAATTTCATCTGAAGTTTACGAAAATTCTTTCTCTCTCCTTGCTTCCCTCTTTCCTCTCGTGTAACTTCCTTTCTCTAGTGTAACTTCGTTCCTCCGATTCCCTCTGGTATAAGTTCATCCTTCAGTCTTCTTCTTTTCCAAAGTATTATCCCTCCCTCTTCTTTTTATCTTAAGCAACCATGGTGAGAGATTCTGATGAGGAGACCGTCCCTTTGGGGGATGCTACTCCAGAATCTTCTTACTCCAACAATGCGAGGGTTCTGGCCGGCAGATACTCTGCGTCCGGGCATCCTTCCATAATAACGGAGGAACGACTGAGTGAGTTACGGAAAAAATACCGAGTTCCCGACTCAGTTACTTTCCGGTTGCCCGGAGAGGGAGAAACTCCGGACTCACCTCCCCTTGGTTGCGTAGCCCTTTATGATTATTTCTTCATTCTTAGGGTACGCCTTCCCCTTCACCCCTTTATTCGGACGTACTCCGGACTTACAAGATTGCCCCCTAGCAACTCATTGTAAACGGTTGTAGAGTAGTCCTGAGCTCTTTCGTTCTTTAAGCGCAAGCCGGTAACGGAGACTTAACCGCGGAAGAGTTCCTCAGAATGTACCAGCTCAAGAGAGCTCCCTCCAGCGAAGGCTGGTATTACCTATGTTACTGGCACCGGGATAATTTTGTTTTGGGGAAACCCATTTCGAATTACCCCGGATGGAGGAAACGCTGGTTTTATGCTTCCGGGAGCTGGGAGTCTGAGACGGGGTCCACCTCTGGGGGCCACAACGTGAGCCAATTTTTTGGCGAAGGTGGGCGAAGCTTCACTCTGCCTTGATTTGTGACCCAACTTTAGAACTTTTGTTTTGCTGACTCATGCTCGCATTTGCAGGTATTCCGACCGTGGGAAAACCGAGCCTGAAGGGAGGAATTCACGAGAAGATTGTGAAGGTTTACCAGTTACCTGCTCGTGACAGGCACATCGAGGCTTGTCTGTCAGCCTCCCGACTCGCAGTTGTCGGGATAATATCTGGTGAGGAGGTCGTGATGACGAATGTGGGGGAGGAGAGGGTTGCTTCCTCGCTTGAAGGGCACCGGCTCGAAGAGACAGAAGAAGACATCTGCTGGTCCCTCTCACCCGTCTAATTGCCCGGGTGAGACTGCTCAAATTCCACAGCCGCGTGAACCCCTTCCTGACACTGCACCAGTGGCTTCTGCACCGGTGGTTCCTCCCGAACCACCGGTTATTGATATTATTGACAACTCCCGAAGGAACGATGGGGCGGGGTCAAGTTGCCCCCTAGCTGAAGAACCTCGAGAGCCAGAAGGTGCTCGCGAGTTGATTCCTGCTCGGGAGCAGACCGTTGCTCAAGATGCGAGCCCAGCTGGGCTAGTCATAGCCCAGCCCTCTGGAGTCGGGACATTCACCGTCCCCAGCCACCTACACCCAATCTGTAAATTTATTTTTGATAACATCTCCCCTAAACCTTTGGTGCCCTCCCCAAACCAAGTCCTGAAGACCTCTCTCTTGACGCGGGAGTGAGGATGGTCCAGGTAAAAAGTGCTCTGATTTGACCCTGTTTTTTGCTCTCTTCGTTGACTTTTGAATGCCTATCTCATAGTCGTCCTTCTTTTGTGCAGGGCTTGGATCTCATCATACGGACGAGACGTGATATCCTCACCGCCCGCCGTATTATAGATGAGGCTGAGGGGAAGAGGGTTGCCCTAGAGAAGGCGGTCCACAGGAGGGGCCAAGTCATTAAGTCTCGCGAGACCTTGATCGCGAAGTTGACTGAGGAAAGAAAAATCCTCATAAAAAAGGTCCAGGTCCTGACTGATAGATATAAGGCCTTGGACTCGAACTTCGCTAAGCTCGCGGAGATGAAGGAGAAGGTAGAGAGAGAAAGAGAGATCTTCCGTCAAGATAAGATCTCGCTGGAGGAGCAGCTCGCAGAAAACAAGTCGTGGCTAAAGGAAGTCAGCGACAATCTGGAGAAAGAGCGCTCCATCCTTGCGCAGCTTAAGGACGACTCAATCCATTGGGAGGAAGAGAGAGTGGCCCTCGTCAAGATGCTCTCCGAAGAAGGGGCCAGAGCTATCATGGAGTTCCGGACTTCGCAGCTGTACGATGATGAAAGATATGAGTCGTACGATGCTGGTCGCAACTTCGCCCTAGGAGTGGTGCAACGAATGTCTCCATCTTTCGACATGGGAGAGTTCGAGAAGGTCGCGGCTATCATAGCTGCAGAGGAGAGAGCGGCCGCGGAGAACGAGGTCACTGAGGTTACTCAAGCGGGAGGGGTCTTGGAAGTGGGCCTTGAGGCTGAGAGTACCACTCCTCCCCCGACCGATGCGCAAGGATGATCATCTCCTTTCTTCTCTTTTATCCATCTCATGTAAAAGTTTTCATTTTCCATTTTGTAAGCAACCTGACTTTTTTAGTCAATGAAATGAATGAGAAAAACTTTTATTATATGTTGTTTCTCCTTCTTTCGATTTTCGTTGGTCGTGTGCTGAATGCCTAAGTACTTAACTCATGAAGCAATGAGTTAGGCTCAATCCAGGGGTCTTGTCGACCATGTCTGCGTAGAGATAGACTGATCTATCGATTGAGGCTTTGATTCTACTAAGGGCAGAAGATTGGCCAAGAGAATGTATGCATTCTCTTTGAGGCTATTCGGGTCCAATCAAATGGAGTAGCGACCAAAAGACGATCCATCTTTATTCGAATATCATTCAAACTTACATCGAATTAAGGAAAATATCGGAGCAGATGCTTTACGTGCCAAGGGCGATGTAAGGGCCTCCCTTGCGTATCTTCGAGATAATAGGTACCTGGTCGCACGATTTTGATAACTCGGTACGGGCCTTCCCAATTTGGATCCAACGAACGAGCAGGAATTCTGAGGTTCTGTCTAAGGACCAAATCACCGAGCTAGAAAGCCCTGGGTTGGACCTTGACATTACGATAACGAGAAATACACTGTTGATAAGCTGCTGCTCGAAGTTAGGAGGCGTCCTTTCTTTCTTCCAAGAGATCAAGATGAAACCTCAACCAATCTTGGTTATTCATGGAATCGTACTGCTCGATTCGATACGAGGGGACTTGGACTTCGATTGGGACGACTGCCTCTCTGCCGAAAGCTAAAGAGAAAGGAGTTTCTCCGGTTGACGTACGAGTTGTAGTTCTATAGGCCCATAAGACTTCGGGCAGAAGCTCTGGCCACATGCCTTTACATTCATCGAGCTTGGTCTTCAGATGATGTTTGATGATCTTGTTAACTGCTTGTTAGAACTAGAAAAATGCTCGGATGCAGTTTTCTGGTGTTTTGTTGTTCTGGGGTTCTGAATAATAGAAACATTCATAGACAATCACAAGCATTCACAAAAGTACACAAGAGAAGAGATATCACAAGGTGAATTTTATTTCAGAGATCCTAAGATCTTATACATTCCAGGCCGTGATCTGGCACGAGCCCTTAATTACATCGAATGATCGATGACCCTTGATTAAAAGGCAGAAGACTAGTCAGCGGGGATTACGATTTCAGAGTTTGTGGTCTTAGAGACCTATATTTGTGTGGTCAGAGAGACATGTGTTTGTATGGTCGCGGAGACCCGTATTTGTTGTGTTTTGTTATGGACTAATCTATCTTTGTACGAGTCAGATGTTTATGTCCCATGTTTTGGCCGGAGATCCGGGCTGAGACTGTCAGGATTTTTAACCGAGGGGTGCGACTCTGGGCCTGCGCTCGTCGTTTGTGACGGGTGACCGCGGGAAGACTGATCTGCAGTTGTATGTACCTGAGCAACTCAACCAGCGGATGCCGTTTGAATGGGTAGGGCATCGACTGTTCTTGAAGTGTCAGTCTTTAACAAATTTCGAGTAATAGTTTAGAACTCTCTTGGTATGGTTTATCGTGTTAACCATGGTCCCCTTGGTTTAGTCCGGACCTGAATCCAGGTCATATTATGATAATACATGTAATGATGATACATCAGTATGATTCTGAGCACTGGTGGCCTCTTTTCGAGAAGTTACTTCGTTCATCTCATTGGATCGGATCGGACTCCGAAGGCTTGCATTCTGCTCATTAGGTGGCCCGGACGAGTTATTTGACTGCTCCGTTGCGTCCGGAACGCTCAAAATACCCAAAATAGGCTCAAACGGGGCTCGAAAATATCATAAAATGAAGATTTAAAGGTGCTGAAATGGACGTTTAGAGTGTTGATTTTTACGATCCGTTGGCCTGATTTTACTGATGCGCTGGGACCAGCGCGTCCAAAAATGATTGTTAAAATGTTCTATTTTCCCGATCCACTGAGGTATTTTTGTGATGCGCTGGGGCCAGTGTGTAATATCCCGAAAATTTAGTACACGAGTAGGTACACGAGTGTTATAGTTCACACGTTAGAATTTAAATTTTAGGCCGCGTCGTTCATACGCATACACACACGCCACACTTTTATACGTATTCTGACACTTTTAAGACTTTAAAAACTTAGTGTACTTAATTAAGTCAATAGACGGACCGTTAGAATGATCTATCATTGCTAGATAGGAATATCTAACCGTCCACCTCGATTTTGAACAAGCCGATCATAGTAAACTAAACTCCTTGATCTCCATAGCCGCTCATACACGAATCAATTTAACATTCTGATCTGTTCATCTTATTTATCATACACTGATATGCTTAACCGACCGTCAAAACTGTGATCTGATGAAATTTCATGAGTGGACAAGTCATTAAAATCTGTCGGTGTATATGTCTCACCAATAGGCCACCCAAAGACCATATTATGAATATCAGTTTAAGAAACTGACCGTGCAATAACTCATAATTGTGCTTAAGAACATAAACATCTAATCAGAAAAAAATTAGCCTTTCATATAACCATCCATCGAATTCGCATCCGCTAATTGGGCCACCCAAATAACAAACCGAACCGACCATTTCGAAGATCATAGGATATATACCAAGGCTACCGGTTAAATTTTCTATTGGATATGTACAAATGTCACTTTGGATCACCGAGTGTGATGGATCACTAAAAAGGCATCTTGGTCATCTGTAAGAGATCAAGGCCCAAACTTAACCTGTATAAAGAGCGTGAAAAATGACAGGTCTTGGTGAAGTTTCACCGAAAATTGACAGTGTACGCGATCGCTACAGGTGGTGGAAGTTAAAACCAAAGAAAAGGATAAACTTGGTATTTTCCACATTAAGTATGTGAGAGAAACATGCACTGGTTAATTGGTTTTCACGTGGGATATTATAAACATGTTTTTGTGAAGTGTGGCCCACCTAAGACTCGGATTTACCTCATTTTTGGTGTCATGCTTTAAAATCATGTGGCCTACCTAATGAGTGGAGTGGATTTTGCATATACATCAGAGTGGGTCCCACGTGCACAACTTGCAACAAGAACTTTCGGTCAACATGCGTTGACCGCGTGCGTTGCAAGCCACGGACGGAAGTCCGTCTTCTTCTCCTTCTCTGCAGCGACAGCGCTGCCGCTGCCGCCATTAGCAGCTTGCACCGTCTATCACGGTGGACCTCATCAGTTAATCCATTCCGTCCATCTGGTGCGCGCCCCACCTAGACCTAAGTGGGTGGTGGAATAGAGGTATTTGGTCGATGGTACGGCCTACTTCAACCTTCCAAACAACCGTAGAACATTCTAGAATTGCCAAGATCTTCGGTCCTACCTCGCATGGGTAGCCAGATCTTCTTAGATAGCACCGTGTGGACCCCACCTAGCTTCCCAACGAGCCCCACATGCAAAGGAGTTCCAGAAACGGTAGGTTTTCTTCTCCAACTCGAACCGGGATTCCCCTTGTACGTCCGCGCCTTCGCCGTTTCTCCACCGCCCTAGGTAGTTATATAAGGTCCCCTCCATCTAACCTTACCATCTAAGAAGCTCCAGGGTGAGGGAGAAGCTGTAAGAAAGAGAGAGAGAGTGTGGGGCGTTAGAGAGAGAGAGAGAAACGAGGGAGAGAAAGATGCGGTGAGAGAGAGAGAGAGAGGGAGGTAGTGAGCGCTGGGCTATTGTTGCTGTGGGGACAGCATCCCAGTCAGCCAGGGAGAAGAATAGAAGAAAAAGAGAAGAAGAAAGGAGGAAGAAAAAGGAGAAAGAAAGAGAAAAGAAGAAGGAACTTCTTCTCTAAACTTTCAAACCGAGTCGACTCGCTGAGCGACTCGCTGAGCCAACTCATGTTCAGGTTTGGGCTTGTGTGGAGCCTATAGTTCATCATGTGAGTGATTCATCTTGGGTTATTCTTATTGATTTTCCTTGAGTTGCTTCTTGTTTCATTCGAAGCTTTGCCTTCCTTATTCATTCGTAATACAATTCTAGGTAAGGGATTTGTTTTCTTCTTTTCCTTTCTTAATTAAGTCTTAGATGTGAATTGTTATTATTTTCTTCCGCCATACATATCAGGTCGTAACTAATGGATTCATATCTTAATGCGTTCTTAAGTTTCAATTATTCCTTCTTAGTTGCACAAGTCTAGATTCTAGATAAGACGAAACTTAGAAGCACCAAGACAGTGATGTTAGTACAAACCTCACTGACGTACGTCCTTCTCAACTCTCTTGATTTACGATAAACTAAAACATTTAGATGATGAATTATTTGAATACGATTAATCATGCATAGTGTGTTTGGATTTGAATTTGAGATGCATTGTATGCTTGGAGATATGCTTCCATAATTCATGACATTCATATACATCTTGTATACACAACGACAGAACAGGAGCATGGTTGATTTGACTCCTGGCGTGCATGGTTGATTTGCCGCCTCGCTGTACCGGTTAGGTGAGCATGGTTGATTTGCGACAGGTTCCTAATGTTCAGTGGCAGCGAGTTCTGGTCGTTTCACTTATTGAGCAAGGTTGATTTGCTCGGTTGGATCAGTGGTGCATGGTTGATTTGCCCACTGGCGTGCATGGTTGATTTGCCGCCTCGTTGTACCGGTTAGGTGAGCATGGTTGATTTGCGACAGGTTCCTAATGTTCAGTGGCAACGAGTTCCTAGACGTTTATTGCTCTCACACGTATCATGACATACATGACATCATGATAATCATGTTCTATTGATAATAAATCATAAAGTGTATTAA
Source organism: Liriodendron chinense (assembly GCA_003013855.2). Lineage (NCBI taxonomy): Eukaryota > Viridiplantae > Streptophyta > Magnoliopsida > Magnoliales > Magnoliaceae > Liriodendron > Liriodendron chinense. The sequence continues at coordinate 10,896,783 of ML058469.1, read as the reverse complement.
TCATAACCTTATCCTTGTATATTTCGTATAATTCTATCCGTTGATGATTCACGTCCTATCTTTTGTTAACTGGAATATTACCTGTGATGGAAATGACCTCACTGGGCTTTTAGCTCACCAAAATCACCACAGTTCTTGCAGGTTTTCAGGAAGGAAAAGACGTAGGCAGAGCAGAATATTCAGATGGTCGTGTTACTCAAACGCCAACCGTAGTTGATCTATTTTATCTTGTAAAATTCAATGTAATAAGATATTAGTGGAAAGAAACTTTATATTTGGGATTTATTTTAGTTATGCGATGTGTGGAATGGAATTTCAAGGAATCTATGCTCGAATTTTCAATTCACACCCTGGAACTCGGGCTTGGGTTATTGTACTCGGGTTTCGAATTTCGGGGCGTGACACAGTGTGTTCAAAAATGATTTTTGTTAATATGTGTATTTTTCTGACCCGCTGGCCTATTTTCACGATGCGTTGGGGCCAGTGCGTCAAAAAATGACTTGTTTTTATAAACGACTGATTTTACCGATGCGCTGGGCTATTTTCTGACGCGCTGGAGCCAGTGCGTCCTTAAAATGATTAGTTTTAGAATATTGATTTATTTGATCCGCTGAGGGTATTTTCTGACGCGCTGGGGCCAGTGCGTCCGAAAATAACTTTGTTTTAAAGATGATTGATTTTTGTGATGCGCTACTATACTTGCGCAATTTGAAGTTATTTCATCGCCGGACCTGCTGTGGTCGGAGATGGGGTTTCCGGTGAGGGATTCTGTTGATCGGAAGGGGATTCTGGTGATCGGAAATGGGTTTTCGGCGAAGAGACGCGGCTCTCTCTCTTTCTGGATCCGTGCAAATGATCCGTAGGGGAGGGGTATTTATACCCGAAGTCAGCCAATAGGAGCGCGCCATGTGTAGCGCGTCGAGAAAATGGGTTGGCGCGTCTTAAAATGCCTTAGTTTAAATGCTGATTTTCAGGGCGCACTGGCTGAAAATTCTTGATTTATTGGACGTGCTGAGGGTCAGTGTGTCCTGAAATTCCTGAATTATTGGACGCGCTGGACGAATTTCTTGATGCGCTGAGGGCAGTGCGTCCTGAAATTCACTTTGTAAAACTGTCTGAATTTCTTGATGCGCTGGGTGAATTTCTTGATGCGTTGAGGGCAGTGCGTCCTGAAATTCACTTTGTAAAACTGTCTGAATTTCTTGATGCGCTGAAGGCAGTGCGTCCTGAAATTCACTTTGTAAAACTGTCTGAATTTCTTGATGCCTTGACCATGAATTTCTTGATGCGCCGACGTACTCGTGTTTTACAAAATTGGGTTTTGCGAAACGAAGGGCTTGCGAGGCCCGCTTTGCGATGGATGTCGATGCACTGGCTCTATTTCTTCATGATTGAAGTAACCCTCCCAAATTTGGAGGGTTTTGATCATGATGAACGGTGAGGTCCACCACTGGCTCAATTTCCCATTTTTGGTCAAGTCTGATGTGTTTGTGATTTTTGCTGAATTTGCTGATGCACTGCCCTTGAATCCAGTGACGGGGCAAATTGTACACTTGCGATCCCTGTTTTGAGAATCCTGACTTTTGGGACCCCAACACTGCTTCAACTTTCCCATTAGCCTGAGGATGATATGGGGAGGTACGAATACTTCGTATCTTCCATTTTTCGCAAAACTCTGAGAACGCGGCGTTGTCGAACTGTTTTCCATTGTCGATGATTATAGTATGGGGAAGCCCATAGCGACATATGATGTTTCTCCATATGAACTTTGTGGTTTGTTTTTCGGTGATTGTGGTCAATGGCTTTGCCTCGGCCCATTTGGTGAAATAATTGACTACTACAATTACAAACCTGTTCTGTCCTTTTCTAGCGGGCAGTGGTCCGATGATATCGACTCCCCATTGGGCGAAGGGCTATGGGTCATTCATCGGCGTCATCTGCTCGGATGACACGTGAGGTACTGGAGAATAACGTTGGCATTTGTCACATTTTTTGAAAAATTCGATTGCGTCTGCCTTTATAGTGGGCCAATAGTACCCTTGCCACATTGCTTTATACGCTAAAGAGCATCCCTTAGGATGGTTACCACATGCCCCCTGGTGTATTTTATCGAGAACGTGATGTGCTTCTTCTGGATGAAGACACCTTAAGTATGGTAAAGTAAAGCTCTTACGCAATAGCGTTCCGTTTAGTAGGGTATACCTGGCAGCACGATGATTAATTTGCCGTGCGGATTTCTTATCATCCGGGAGCTGTCCATCTTTGAGATAAAGGACGATGGGGTCCATCCAACATGGAGAGGAATATATTGTGACTACTTGCTCGGGGGTCGTTTGGCAAGTACTCAGAGCATGAGATGCTCGATGGGAACAGATTGCAGTAATTCAGATTCTGGCGCAGAGGCTAACTTTGCCAACGAATCTGCGAGTTTGTTCTTCTCGCGAGGGATATGAATTATTTCATATGTCTTCAGCTTCGTGAGCAGGATGAGTACTCGGGATTTGTATAAAGCCATCCGCTCTTCTTTTGCCTCGAATTCGTCGAGTACTTGATTAACTATGAACTGAGAGTCACTATGAATAAGTAAACTCTGAATCGAGAGAACATTCGCTAATTCGAGGCCGACGATCCAAGCCTCATATTCTGCTTCATTGTTCTAGACATGAGTGTCAAATTGTAAAGCATATTGAAAATGCGACCCGTCAGGAGCAATTAGAATTAATCTGGCTCCGCTACCGGTGGCCCGCGAAGACCCATCCACAAAGAGTGACCAGGGGGTCTGGTCGCTGGTCGCAGAATTATCATTGGAGGAGGAATATGTGAATTCAGCAGTGAAATCGGCCACAGCTTGACCCTTAATGGCGGTTCTTGGGCAAAATGATATATCATACTCGCTGATCTCAATCGCCCATTTAGTTAATCATCCCGAAACTTCAGGTTTTTGAAGGACCTGTCTTAATAGATGATTTGTTGGCACCAATATAGCGTGGGCTTGAAAATAGGGTCACAGTTTTCGAGCGGCAGTAACTAAGGCGGGGGCTAATTTCTCCATATCAGAATATCGAGTTTCGGCATCCACCATTGCTCGACTAATATAATAAACGGGCCTTTGTACCCCAAAATCTTCTCTTATTAACATGGCACTAACGACCGTAGAAGACACAGATAAATAAAGAAGAAGCTGCTCGTGTGCCACAGGTTTGGATAAAATGGGGGGTGCACTCATATATTGCTTAAGTTGTTGAAATGCTTCTTCGCACTGCAGAGTCCACACCCAGTCGACTTTGGCGGTAGCTCGAAGGAGCTTAAAGAAAGGTAAGCACTTATCCGAGGCATGCGAAATAAACCTGTTCAATGATGCAATGAGACCAGCCAGACGTTGGACATCTTTGAGAGTGGACGGAGACTTCATTTTGATCAAAGCCTTTATTTTCTCGAGATTTGCCTCGATTCCTCGTTGGCCGACTATAAACCCAATAAATTTTCTAGCGGACCGAATGCACATTTTTCTAGATTTAGCTTCATTTGATACTTCCTCATTAAGTCGAAGGCTTCTCGAAGATCTCCGAGGTGGTCATTTTCTACGACGCTGAGCATGTCGTCGACATACACCTCCATATTCTTACCGATTTGCGCAGCGAATATTTTATTAACTAAGCGCTGATAGGTGGCTCCTGCATTCTTAAGACCAAAAGGCATTACCTGGTAACAATATAGTCCGCGGTCAGTGATGAAGGCAGTGTGTTGACTATCGGGCGGGTGCATCATAATTTGGTTATAACCAGAATAAGCGTCCATAAAACTGAGCAGGGCATGCTCCGTTGTTGAATCAACTAATTGGTCGATATGCGGAGTCGGGAAGCTATCTTTCGGACATGCTTTTTTCATATCAGAGTAGTCGACGCACATTCTTCACTTGTCATTAGCTTTTCGAACGAGGACCACGTTCGCGACCCATTCCGGGTAGTCAACTTCCTTTATGAAATTGACGGTCAGCAGCTTCTCGACTTTGGTTTTAATCACCATTTGCCTTTCTGCGGTGAAGGCACGTCGACGCTGGTGAACAGGTTTGTGCTTCGGATCAACATTCAAGCGATGTACTATGACGCTGGGGTCGATACTTGGCATATCATTATGGGACCAAGCAAATACATCTTGATATTCGGTGAGAAAATGAACCATATTTTCACGAAAGATATTGCTTAAAGAAGATCCAACGTAGACTTTCTTGGACGAATTTCCCTAAGATAAGTGGATTGTGACTGTTTCTTCCCCTAGAGTACCTGATTGAAGAACGCTCTCTCTCGAGTCCAACGTTGTAGCTATCGGAGGATCCGGTGAATCTCTTGTAACCATCATAATCGGTGTTGCCTGGGCCTTCTTTTGATCTTGTACGGCGATTTCGTAACATGTTCGTGCTTCCTTTTGATTCCCTCGTACAACTTCGACTCCGTTTGGAGTAGGGAATTTGATGCATAGGTACAGGGGGTGTAAAGCGGCCCCTGTCTTGTTGAGCAAAGGTCGGCCTTAAATAGCGTTATATGCTGATCTCCGATCCACCACGAGGAAATTGACGAAGATAGTAGTTTTTGCTGGGCTTTCTCCGAAAGTGACTGGAAGGTCAATGCTTCCTTCCGGTGTTACCACTTCGCCCCCGAAGCCGACGAGGGGAGTTAAGACAGGTTTGAGTAGGCTCCTGGTGAGTGCCATTTTATTGAAAGCTTCCAGGTAAAGAATATCAGTAGAGCTACCTGTATTCAACATAATACGATGGGTTAAATAATTTGATACCTTTAATGCGACCACATTGGAGTCCTCGTGAGGGAAATGAATCCCTTCTACATCTTCAAGAGAAAAAGTGATCGGATGATGGCTAGGATTCGATGCATCGGATGTCTTTTCCAACCAATAGATATGCTGAGGCTTCTGAGACGCTTTGCGAGTGTATGCATTTCTTGATGCTTGAGAATCTCCTCCGCAAGCCGGTTCTCCAATAATGGTCAGGATCTCACTAGTGGGCTCAGCGTCTTCTTGCGAAGAATGATGTTGAGGCGACTTCTTCCGGTGTGGTAGGGCCTCCGTCCTTTTTGGTGACCGATCCTGCCGAGCTACGTAGTCTCGGAGATGACCTTTTCGAATAAGAGCTTCGATGTGATCTTTCAGAGATATACAATCTTAGGTGTTGTGCCCATGGTCCTTGTGAAAATAGCAGAATTTTCTCTTGTCTCTTTTTTCAGGATTAGACTTGATCTTTGACGGCCATTTCACATAAGGCTTGTGCTTAATCTCCATTAATACTTTCTCAGGAGATTGGTTAAGAGGTTTATAATTATGATATTTACCAGAGTAGGGCTTCTTAGGGGAATGATCCCGTCAATCGTGTCGATATTTTTTATCAGAAGGAGTGATCTCCTCAGTCTTACGCTTCTTGCCCTGTATACCGTGACGTGCCAAAGCGACTTCCTCCGCATTGATGTATTTCTGAGCCTTTACTTGGAATTCCGCCATAGTTTTATGAGGGTTCTTGTCCAGGGCGAACCGAAATTTTTCGCTCGTAATTCCAGCTATAAGGGTAGTGAGGCCTTTATCTTCGATATACCCTTCAATTTGGACGACTTTTGCAGTGAACCGAACTGTGAACTCCTTAATCGTCTCCCTATGCTATTGCTTCAAGTCCATTAAGTGAGATGCTGACTTTTTGGTGCGGATGCTCCCCATGAACTGAGAAAGGAAGAGCTCCGATAATTGTGAGAAGGACCCGATGGATCAGGGTTTTAGGCCCCGGAACCATGTACGCGCTGCATCCTTTAGGGTTAGGGAAAAGGCCCTACACATGATTTCTGATCCATGCCCCTCCAACTCCATAAGAGATTTATACGTCTCCAGATGTTTGAGAGGATCGCCAGTGCCTGTATGAGTGATGATAGGCGTGCGGTATTTCTTAGGCAAGGGTGCCTCTATGACCTCGCGGGTGAAGGGAGATTTAGATCGATGGATTGACGCAACAGCAATAGGTGGTAGATTAGTCCGATATCGTTGTTCCATGTCGTCGAAACGATCCTGGATTCTTTTGAGATCTCCTTCCCATGGTAAGGTGTAGCTTGAAGTTTCAACGGCAGACCCCTGAGATTGTTGCTGCTGGGAGGCACTGGAGTGTATAGAATGTGGAGGGAGTACCGGGACTTGATTGCCGAGTGGCATTCGATTTGAAGGAGGAGGAATTGGCTGGGTTCGTGGCTCGAATGTCTGGAAGCTACTGGTATAGGTTGCATTGGCGACCCTTCTGGAGGTTGCTGTTGTGATTTCGAAAAACACTGATCAAACCGATTAGATAAGGTCTGAAGCCCGGCTTTCTAAGGGAGGGTAGGCGCTGGTTCGGTAATGTCAAGCGGAGGTAACGTCTGTCTTGAGGTGGAAGGATGAACCGTCTTTTTGGGAGGCATGGTGGGAGATCACAATCAGTGATTAGAATGGTTAATCCTGACGACCTTTCCCACAGACGACGCCAATCTGTTTACGTCGGATTTGGTAACAGGATCCTCCAGACGTTCACCTCCCTTCAAGCCAACTTCCCTCCAAACCTGAAAGGACATAAGAGAAAACTAAGGGTAGCCGGCGTCCAGCCGTTGGCCCTCCAAAGCTTAAGTCAGATGGGACATGGTTGTAAAGCAAATAGCTGGGTATGAGCTTAGAGATTGTGTACCTTTATTCTTCTGTGGAGTCATCTATTTATACAAATCCAGGTGATCCAATCTGGTACGCAAGACGTTAAGATTACTGCTGATTTCTGTGGATAAAGTGTTTATCCTATTAATCCCTAGATAAGGAGATGGCCTACTCCAGTTAAACATCTGGTTGATCACGTTCCTTGATGGTGATCCTCTGAGATCCAGAGCCACAAACAGAGACAAGCCCAAAACCGGCCTATATGGGTTGCTGGTACTAAAAAGGCGAGGGATGTTCGGGCTCGAGGGTAACTACTCGCATATTGAGAAACGGCCCCTTTCAACGACCACGAGCCGAGATGCTCACATATTTGGGGGTGTATACTGTACTTTCACGATATGCGAGCCTCGACCAGGAGGGCTCGGTGGTTCGGGAGTTCCATACCGCACCTTCACGATATGCGAGCCTTGACCATGAGGGCTCGCAAGTTAAACACCGCTAAAAAGGCGATCGCGGGCCTCGAGTCTTTGCTATCTTCGACCACCGCTTTTTGGCTATAACAGTGAGTTTGAGATTTTAGGAAACGAAAAACATGTGGTTATGATCGGAGGGTCAATGATCTAGACCGTCTATCATACTTAACAGCTCAAATACTACAAAATATCCAAATTACAAGATCAACCGACCACTCGTTTATTGACTTATACCAACAACAGGAAACCGTTAGATTCATACAACAAACTATCACCAACCGACCCTTAAAATCCATTTGCCACCTAAATTCATCCATCTATTCGACCATCAATCCACTCACCCGATCAGGCATCTATCATACCTTCATGCATGTACAAGTGGCCCCACATAAGCACCAAGCACCTGCACCACCATGCACTCAAGCATCACTTCATACAAAGGTTTGACATAATAAATTGTGAACGTGGTGGTTACGAGAGAAGTGCATTAACGAGTGAGTTTTGTTTATTAATTTTTTTAGCATGTGTGTTTTGCATACGGTGGACCTCCCTATTATAAATAGGGCCTGGGGTGTGGGCATGAAGGAGAGAGCGTGAGAATAGAAAAAAAAAAGGGAAAAGAAATACTTATAAAAAAAGAGTGAGAAAAAAAAGAGGAAGAAGCTTCCTACAGCTTTTGCAACGTGGGTGATTTTATCATTGCTGAAAATTTTAGATTATTGGAATTGTGTATTTTCTGCTTAGTTATTTATTTATTATTTATGTTGATTTAATTATTACTAAAATTCTTGTTTTGAAAAAATTAAAATAATGATATTTATTTATTAACTAATTAAATTAATCTAAAGTCTAATATAAAATATTTAATTTTTTAATTTTTTTTATCAAACATGATCTATAAAGATTCACTTTCTATAATTTTATTTATGAAATTAAATTAAAAATTAATTTTTAATTTAAAAAAAGAATTACATTTAATTGAATTGAAAATTTTTAATTAATCTTTTATTAAATTCTTAAAAATTTTATTTAGAGTTGTTGCATGTTTATTTTATAAAATTCGTACTTCCTGAATTATTTTGTAATTTTCTACAATTCTAGGGACTTCTATATAATTTTCAGAAATTACAGGCACTATTTTATACTTGTTTCAAAAACTTCTGGACTATAATATAAAACTTGTAATTCTTAGCATTATTTTATTTATTTATTCATTTTTAATCCCTACTTATCACAAAATTATATTTTCCTATTCTGTTTTAAATTTTAGAAAATTAAATAATAATAATAATAATAATAATAAATTATATAAATTATTTATATATTTCACTAACTTTAATAATATTTGTTAATTATGCAAACTTGTATGAAAATCTGATTTATTAAATTATTTTATTATTGATTTTGAATTATTCATGATATGACATGCATCTCTATTAGTTATTGAATTGTGAAAAAAAGAGAGGAAAAATCAAAAGGTTTAAGCAAGTTGGGCGATTGTGTCCCTTGGGTGAGAGACCCTAAAGCCAGTAACTAGGGCGATTGTGTCCCTTGGGTGGAAGACCCTAATGCAAGCAAGTAGGGTGATCGTGATCCTTGGGTGAAAGACCCTAGAACTCATTGGATCCTTTGGAGTTTCATTTGTGTACGGTGTATGAGTATAATTATATGCGCGGACATACGTCATAAGTACAACTGGAGCAGTAGTCTGACCAACTAATGTACGAATGGGTCCCTCACCTCGAGGTACTAGTGCGTGGGCGTTAATACAATGTGACCATCCACTTGGGTACGGTGTTGTAAAAGATGATTTATATTTAATTGATTGTTTATAAAAATTCATGAAAGGTATGACATTCATGGCATATTTAAGATTTCAGTACTGCATATTCCTTTGTTCTTTGTATTATAATTCAATTATCCATTTTATTTATCAATTCTTATATAATCTGCATATTTCAAATTTTGGATAAGAAATGATCCCACTGGGCTATTATGCTCATACAATTACAATCATCCACAGGTGCAGAATTGAAATATTACGAGCAAGCGGGCCTCTACTACTAATTTTTCATTTCCAACGATTTAAGTTTAATTCGAATTTGAATTTAGATATAGTTTAGTTTGTGTTTCAAATCCCAATGTAATAAAACTATTAAGAGAGTAAAGCGAGCGAATGTTACACTCATGAGAATTATTTTAGTAGTATTTTTATTTTAGATTTCTCTGAATATCTAGTAAATTATGTGGATTGCAATTATTATCGATCTATTAAAACTCACGAGCTCGAAATTCAGGTCTTAAATAACCTTATTCGGGTACCCGGATTTTGGGGCATGACTTGCTCTTCCCTGCAGATGCATGCAATCACCTGCAAACCATGTGCATTGGGTAATCCCAGTGAGGGGAATTGAATCTATTTTAAAAAAATTAACCCAACTGTTATATTCTCAATTGATCCAATAACTAAACTTAAATAAATGAAAAATAAATAGAGAACGGAGTCTTTAATCTCTTTCCAACACATTGTTGAGCAAAATGCATGGAAGAAAAATTCAGTATTCTAGACTATGGTTCAGGTCCCAAAATCACCAATGTCATTTCACTTATCATAGATTATATAGAGAGAAAAAAAAAATCAATTACCAATTTCTCTCAGTTTACTTTGACCCTTTTGCAAGGTTCAGTTGAAAGGAGTCAATAATAAGCGGTTACTTCTTCTCTAAAGTGTGTAAGGAGGTCCTGTTAGGAATAGGGATGCCGGCAGCGAAAGCGAAAGCCGAACAACATTATAACAGAATATAAGATCAAACGAGAAACACAATGTAATCACACCACATAAGCATTCATCCACAAGAGACAATCCGATTTTACGTGGAAAAACCCCTCAACGGGTAAAAAACCATGGCACAAAGCGATCCACTATAATTAACAGAAGATTACAGAGATTGACAACCCACAAGCAAGGAAACTAGAGAAAACCCAAGCTCTCTCCCTCTCAAAACACTCTCCCCTCTTCCTAATGCAATTAGGAAACCTTGGACACCTTGGGATTACTCCTAATCCTGGATTTATGCCATATATATAGCAACTAACTCGGAATTAGAAACATCTTACGTACAATCACGTAATGCGTAAGAAAACGCATACACCGCCGACTGGTCGGACCTAGTACAAAAACAGTTCAGAGGAAAAACAACATGAAACAACACAGACTGCCTCACCACCGACCGGTTGCTCGACCTATTTAGGGCACACGAAGGATGTCCAGCAGCCTTGTTGTGCTCTGGGCCAAAAGTTCAAACCGGTCGATCACTCTAGCCTTGCACAGTTTGAAGGCTATCCAACAATCTCCACCAAGGCTTCAAACGTCGAATCAAAACCATTCTCGCTTTATCATCTTATATTCATCATAGCTCCACCACTTTTCGTGCCTCCATCAACCCTAACCTCGCACTTTCATGCCCTTTTCCGCTCCGCTCATGTGACCCTTGGGCACTTGCCACATACGAGCAACCGTGGATGCCGTTGCCGATCCCGCAGCTCCACCGTGAATTGTGCTCCCGATCAACTAGTAAAGATGGCCACACCTCCGTGCCTTCATACACACGAGTGTCCCCTTCAACACTTTACAACAACGATCGCGGCCAGTGAACACGCGCCCTTTCACCTCGAGTGCACCAAGAGAGATCACATTCATCTTCATCTTGGAGACAATGCTTCACATCTTCCAGGACTCGTTCGATCTCATCGAACATCCTGATGCGTATCGTACCAATACCCACCACCTTAGGAGCTAGCAATTGTCCATAAACGCCGATTCACCACCATATTCCTTATATGTCGTGAATGAACTCTGGTCAGGACAAACGTGACATGAAGCCCCTGAATCTAGGATCCACTCTTTACCGTGAGATCCATTGACAGATACAGTCAGAACTTCACAAAGATCTCCACCGTCCTTACGGTATTAACTCCCTCTCCAGAAGAATTTTCATACCTCTCTTGCTTCAACTTGGGATTCTGATAATCCCCTCTCATGTGGCCTTCCTGACCACAGCTCCAACACTTCAACTTAGCTTTCCCTTTGCCCTTGGCCTTAGATCCCGATTTTGAATATCCTCCACCACACTCAGAATTTCTTCCCCTCGTAATCAGTACCTATGAGGAAGAACGAGAACCCACGTCACCGCTTTTCTTTCTCATCACCTTCAACTAGAGGGCTGAGATAACGGTCTCGACGTTTGTGGTCTCCCTCCTTGCACACACAGAGTCCCTGAATGACTCATATAAATCTGGAAGAGAATTTAGCAGGATGCATGCTTGATATTCATCTTTCATTGGCTTATTTATCTCTACCAACTTACAAACTAGTCGATTGAACGTGCTTAAGTGGTCCTCCACATCCGTCCCCTCAGCTATCCTCAAGGTGAACAACTGCATCAATAGATACATGTGATTCTCTAGAGACTTCTTGGCATAAACCTTTTCTAACTTCGCCATCGTATCAGCTGCAATATTCTCCTTCGTGACGTGATATAAGACATCATCTGTAAGGCATAACGGGATCGAGGTTCTAGCCTTCTTGTCGAGCTTCGTCCACTCATCATCTTTCATAGTCGCAAGTCGCTTTCCAAGAGCTTCATCAAGCCCTTACTGAACTAAAAGGGATTCGATCTTCACCTTCCATTGCTCAAAGCTATTTTTGCTGGAGAACTTCTCTACCTCGAACTTTGTGCTTGATCCCATCTTCTCGTCTCAGATTCGAGTTCTACTCCACCCAAACTTTAGCTCTGATACCACTTGTTGGGAATAGGAACGCCAATAGCGGAAGCGAAAACCGAACAACACCACAACAGAATATAAGATCAAACGAGAAACACAATGCAATCACACCACACAAGCATTCATCCATAAGAGACAATCCGATTTTACGTGGAAAAACTCATCAACAGGTAAAAAACCACAGCACAAAGAGATCCACTATGATTAACAGAAGATTACAAAGAATGACAGCCCACAAGCAAGGAAACCAGAGAAAACCCAAGCTCTCTCCCTCTCAAAACACTCTCCGCTCTTCCTAATGCAATTAGAAAACCTTGGACACCTTAGGATTACTCCTAATTCCGGATTCATGCCATATATATAGCAACTAACCCGAAATTAGAAACATCTTATGCACAACCGCGTAATGCGTAAGAAAATGCTACACTGCCGACCGACCGGATCTAGTACAAAAATAGTCTAGAGGAAAAACAACATGAAACAACACAGACTGCCTCACCACCTACTGGTCGGAGCCCCCTGCAGACCGATCGGCCGACCAGTCTAGGGCACACGAAGAATGTCCAGCAGCCTTGCTGTGCTTTGGGCCAAAAGTTCAAACCGGTCGCCCAACCGGTCTAAACACTCTAGCCTTGCACAGTTTGAAGGCTCTCCAACAGGTCTCCCATACTCATCACCCGATGGTCTGCCTTGTCTCTAACCTGCACACTCACCTGCAAAATTTCCAGACAAAGATCTAATAAACATGGGCTTCATTTTCACATTTGGTTCATGGTCAGGCGACATAGCCTGAAATTGAAAAGTGCACTTGATTGGTACAACTGTAGTATTTCTGAATTTGAAGAGTGCAAATCTTCTTCCTCTTCTTCCAAAGGAGGTAATGAGATAATACCACTAAATGGTTCTCTTAAGAATTAGAGATTTGCTAGCCACACATGCAACTATATAAGCAGTAGTGACAATCTAACAGAAGTGTGTGACATCTCCGAATTTGAGGTGTGTGTGTGTAGTTGAGCTGTGTGAGCCCCACCGTGACGTGGATCGGACGTCTACCCCATCAATCAGATGCACCATTCCATATTGTGCCACGGGCTTAAAATTCAAGTCAATCCATGACTTAGGTGGGCCACACCTCATACAATAGTTGAGAGGGGTGATCTGCCCATTAAAACATTCATGATTGTTTATTGGGCCTACTGAGATGTTGTTCACAGATCCAGTCCATCCATTGTGTGCATCCCACTTGAATGAAGATGACCATGCAGAAGAATTAGTTCAGTCAACATCAAGTGGATCACATTTATACTCGAGGAATGGAAGTTTTACAACCCACATCGTGGTTACTCATGTTGTCATCCTGACTAGACTTGCCTGATTTTTGTATATTATCACCTTCAATAGGGGCCACCTTGTGAAACCACAGATGTCCCACACACGAGGTTGGCACGTATGCATGTGGAGAGGGATGCATCTGTAAGGCTGGAAACAGGCAGGGGTTGGCCCTAGATTGATCCTGGTTTCCTAAGCCTTGGTCTTGGCCCTAAACCAGCAGGAAAGGCTCTGGCCCTAAGCCCTAGCTATGGTCCTAACTGGACTGACTGGGCCTGGGTTGGGCACAAGCAAATGATGAATGGTCCCATCCAATCATTAAGTGGGCCACCATTGTTCAATAAGAATGGACGATTTAATAATACACTCACCCATGCACCATAGCCAATGATGAATGGTCCAGTCCAATCATCAAGTGGGCACCAATATACAATGAGAAAGGATGGTTTGAAGATATGCTCACCCATTTACCATAAATGTGACACTCATAGAAGTTTAAAAAAATTCTTCAATTGGAGTAAAAGTTAAAACCCTCAATCATTTAGATCTTTTTTTTAACAAGTCAGCACTAGTCCAGCCATGCCCTTTTTAGCCCGACTAGGCCCAAGGCAAGGGCTTAGGGGACTAAAGCCAGGTTGGGGATCACAACCCGGTCCTACCCATTACCACCCCTAATGCAGTCAATGTAGGTTTTAAGAGGTATACTTGCCATCTCTGGAAAGAGCCGCTTCTTTGCTAGTAGCTAAAGCCATTTCTCGTTCATGTGGTTGAGCCACCTGTGCCACATGTCCATAACTGAATCTTTCGCTACGTTCAACCCACCATTGCACACACTGACACTTGTCTTGTAAAGGGTGCAACATTTCTTCCCTCTGGCTGCGATCAATGAACCCTTGATGAGCCCACCAACAAACCGGCTTTTGTAGTCATCATCATCCAACCTTCTTGTCGACATCAAGTTGAGGCGAAGGTCAGGAATGTGCCTTACATCCTTGAGTACCAATGTGCAGCCCACATCGGTCTTCACACAAATATCACCGACTCCCACGATCTTCTATATACCAGAACTTTTCATCTTCATAGTCCCAAAGTCGCTTGACTTGTAAGTAGTGAAGAAATTCCTACGTGGAATCGAATGAAACGACGCTCCCGAGTTTATCACTTAGTCGATGTCCTGACTCGTAACTGTGAGACAAACATCGTGATCCACTGAGAGTATAATAAACATGTCGCCATTTGAGGCGACCGCGGTAGAAACTAATTCATTATTTTTCTTCTCCTCCCCTTTATCCTTGCGGCACTCATGCTGGTAGTGGCCCATCTTGCCACAATACCAACACTCAACTTCTTTCTTGGATCTAGCTGTCTTCCTCTGATACAATCCTTTCAATTTCTGTCAAAGGCTAGCAGCTGAGATCTTTGTGAACACATAGTGGAACACCATGTCATCCAACCACTGTCGGATAAACCCCACTGCCTTACAGTCCAATATCTTTCACTCATTAGTAAATGTCTTTGCCGATTTCACACTTCACCTATGCTTGTCGCATATAGGCCTTTGCAATATAACAGATCTTTCATCTTAGCCTTCCATATGGGCCAATTAGAGCCATTGAGGCTGATCATCCTTGACAAGCCATCGTCCATAATTCACATCGATGTCACTGCCGTTCAAACAACCTGAACTTTCTGATACCACTTTTTGTTGGGTGCGTTCCACAAAAACCTTAGGATCTCGCCCCCCAACCACGTGAATTATGTGATATGATAATACAATAAACAAAATCAAATTAACTAGACGACACAAGAGATTTTTACGTGGAAAACCCTCAAAGAACTAAAAATCACGAGACCTCGTCTAGAAAAACAATTTATTATGAATAGAGAACCGTTTACAACGGATTATAAGCACAACCTGCTTGGATCCAACCTTCTTCACACATGCAGGGATGGATAAACAATGAAAGGAATAAAAACTGAGAAATCTCACCGAGCACGAGGACATAAAAGAGCTCGAGATGACGATTGCACTGCGAACCACCTTCACAAGCAGATATCTCATCTTCAAACAAGTTTCCTCTCTCCCTTTCTCTTCCTCTCTTCTTCTCTCTCTCTCTCCCTCTCTCTCACTTTGGACGTGTAGAACACCTAATTAGGTACTCTAATATCGAATTAGAAGCTAATATATAGCCACATGCAAGAGATAGAGCTCAAATAGGAAACTGCGTATAGCAGTCCGTGCACACCGCTAACCGGTCGATAAAAATGACTAAAGACAGTCCAAAGAGTTTGCAGAGAAAAAATAATTTTTCAACCTATCTGTCAACCAAGACCCTAGACCCGATCGAACGACCAGTCTAAACGAACAGTTTTCTGTCCAGCGTGCAAGGCCTCTCCTGACCTATTTTCACCCAAAACTGCACCTCTCCCCTGTACTGTAGAGGAAAACCCCATCAAAATGTTCTCCTTAACCTTTGGATAATCAAAATATTGAAATATTTTAATAAAAAGCCTATTGTATAAACGGTTTCGATCACTTAAAAATGCTCACATCTAAAGTCCCTAGGGCTGTAAATGGTCGCGTTCGGGGCGGGTTTAGCCAAAACCAGGCCCGCCCATTTACTAAACAGGTATGGGTCCAAATTTTAAACCCAGACCCTTTTATTAAATGGGCATGTCCGGATCGGGTCCGAGTCAACCCATCAGACCCATCTATAAATGGGTCCGAGTCTGGTAGAGGGAGATCCACCCAGACCCATTTATAAATGGGTCGGGTCTAATGGGTCTGGGTCTGGGTCTGGATCAAGGATGCAAGCATTTTACAAGGCTTAAAACCGGGTTTGGACGGGTTTGGGCTGAACGGGTCCTTTGAAATATAGACCAAACCCGCCCACTTACTAAATGGGTTCGGGTCGGGCCTAATATAAAGGAAACCAGACCCAGACCCAGACCCAGACCCAGACCCGTTTAACAACAGGGTCTGTTCTTGGACCCAGACTGGTACCATTTAACAAACGGATTGGGTATGGGTCGGGTCTAAATGGGTCGGGTCCGGGTACCCCCAACTGATCCTATGGAAGCATGGTGGGATGTACTGTTGCAAACCTGTGCAATAAATGCTTGCGCCGCCCAAATGGTTGTAACGACCAAAAGGCATGCATATCACCGATTCCATATGATAAAAAAAAATCAAGGCAGCACTAGCCAAGTGGGCCCCACACGTACTTTTTTTTACACACCCACACCCCCTCACACACTCACACACCCACAATCATAACATTGTCTCCTTAAAGCTTGTTGCATGTCTCTATTACCACGCTTCATGCAAGCTGCACCAAAAAAGAAGTTACTCACATCAAAGAATTGAAAATATGCTGATAAAAATTTAGTTGCAAGTAGCCCTCATGCAGAAATACAGAAATCCAATCTGTGAATCAAGTGGGACCCACTGTTTTCAGTCTGTCCGGCCAAAGACTCGAGCTGAAGTGAACTATCAAGTAGGCCGTACATGTATGGGGGAACAATCCAGGCCGTAGGCAAGCTTGCATGTGTTACCTGCATGATATATAGTTGAATGGCCTGAGCTTTTGTCCCGATACCGGGAGCGGATTGGGTGGATCCCCAACTGTGGGGCCACTGTGATGTACGTGCCTTACATCTACACCGTCCATACATTTCGAATGCTTGTTTTGGGGCATGATAAAAAAATGAAGCAGATCCAAATCTTAGGTGGACCATACCGCATGAAACAGTAGTGATTGAATCCACATAATTAAAAACTTCATGGGGCCACTGTAATGTTTCTTTTCCATCCAACCTGTTGACAAGGTCACAAAGACCTGGATGAAGAGACCTCAAAAATATCAGCTTGACCCAAAACTTTTGTGGCCCATGAGAAGTTTTTAATGGTTGAGTACCACTGTCTACTGTATTATGGTCCACCTGAGATTTGGATCTACTTCGTTTTTTGAATCATCCTCTAAAATGAGTTTTCAAAATGGATGGATGGCGTGGATGTAAGACACACACATCATACAGTGGACGGCCACGGTCAAGGATCCACCCAGCTCGGTGGATCCGAGGATCCACCAAACCCGCGCCCCTGATACCTGCATGCTGATTGCTGGGTAATGTAGTGCGGTCAATGGGCCGGGCTTGGGCCTAACAAAATAAACTTTGAATAGGCCCAGCTCAAACAGTTCAAAATCTGGGCCGAAGGCAACCCAGGCCTGGCCCAGACCATTGAGGGCCCTAATGGTGGGTCCCACCTGATGCATTAAAGTGGAATAAGTCCAGCTGGGACACATTTTGGAGAGAAAAGGAAATTTGGTGCCTCACGCAGAGAGGAATTACATGCCCGCATCCATTCACAAAATGCATGGATCTGCAATTATGACAGGCAGTTCTGACAAGTGGGCCCATGGTCTAGTAATCTTGACCATTAATCTTCTGCGTCCCACGATGGATGGACTATGCCTTAAAAATCTCCTTAACAGACTTTCAATCCATGGCTAATGGATAAACGGTTTAAAAGCAAAAATCATTTCGAAGGTCATTATTGTGATTGGTTGGATCTTCCAATTTGAGAGATTTTTTTTTCTCTTTTGGTGTTCTCCATTGTGGGGCCCAGTAGATCAATGGTCTAGATTATTGAACCGTGGCCCCTTCAAAATAGAAAATCCATGCAGTATATGTAAAGATGTAGATCATAGTGAGGCCCATTGATTATTTGATTATTTTCATTTGACTATGAATGCTCTCCCTAACTTTTGAATAATCAAAATATTGAAATATTTTAAGCAGACGCCCATGGTATAAACGGTTCGGGTCATTTAAAAATACCCATATCCAACGGCTAAAGTCCCAATTGATCCTATCGAAGTATGGTAGGATGTATTGTGGCAAACCTAAGTGCTTGCGCCACCAGAAGGGCTTTTAAAAAATTCATATCTACTTTGGTTGGCCACATTCCACGCTAAGGCATGCATGTTAGAGATACGGATTCCGTATACCAAAAAAAATCAAAGCAGAGCACTTGTCAAGTGGGTCCCACATGTACTTTAAACTGATATATGTTTTTTTTTTAACCATCCATTTTTCTCATACAAGTACGATCTCAAATGGGGTTAATTTCTTTTGTTCTAGGGCATGTCCCACCGGAAGCGGACGCAGTCGGACAATCTATGTGGGGCCCATCGTGATGTATCTGTTTATCCATGGTGTCCACCCCTTTACTTAGATCATGTTAAAGCACGGGCTAAAAAATGATGCAGATCCAACGCCCTAGTGGATGACTCTTGCATTTAATGCAACTTTTATTTAACGCAATCCAACCTTACTATTTGGTGTGGTCGACGTAAGTGTCATATGCGCCTCAATTTTGGGCCCATAACTTAACATAATCTGATAAAAGGAATGGATGGCATGGATAAACAGATACATCACGGTGAGCCCCTACACATATCAAAAGTCCAAGGGGGATAGGATGCAATCAGCTTCCTGTCCCACCATACACTGCCTGATAAATGGTCTAAATATCTTACATGCCGGCCATCCAGCGGTGGAAATAAGCCCCATATGGTAGCTATGATACCGCCCCTATGAAAACTGAGGTTTTCTTACTCCAAATTTAGATCTACCTCATTTTCATTTTCAGGTTAATATCTGGACACCAACAAGACAACTCATTTAAAATTTGAATTTCATACTATCATCACATTGGCCCCATGCAGCCATTGTTGTATGTCTCGCTACTGCTATGCTTCATCAACTCATATGTGATGAGGTGAATTTCGAGCGACTTATCACATCAAAGAACCAAAAAAATCCTGGTAAGATTTACGAAGGTGAAATGTGAACTTTAATAATTACGTTCTTCGATTTTTAAACTTTCCCATTAAAATAACGGATGCAGATTGCTTACTGACGCTGCCAGTAGCAACTGGACATCAGGTGGGCTCCACCATGGTATATGTGTTTATTGATGCTGTCCCTCTATATTTTCACATCATTTTAGGGCATGAACAAAAATTGAGACATACAAATCTCAAGTGGACCACACCACAAGAAAATAGCAGTGATTGAATGCCCACCATTAAAACCTCCCTACGGTGTGCTGTAATATTTCTTTGACATCTAACTAATTTATTAGATCGCAAAAACTTAAATGAAGGGAAAACACAAATATCAACCTCATCTAAAACTTTTGTGTCTCGAAAATTTTAATAATTAGTGTTCGATCACCACCGTTTCTTGTGGTGTGTTTCACATAAGACTTGAATTTGCCTCATTTTTAGGCTCATGCCTAATATGACTTAAAAAATAATGGATGAACAATATGAATAAAACACATACATTATGGTTGTAGTTCACATAGCACCGTTTTCTATTAAATATTGAAAATTCCCCACCTAATGAAACCATAGGGACAGAAATGTCGACACTGTCATGCTCATGCATGACATGCATGCGCAGGTTCAATGCATGCATCCACGTCAGCATGCATAGGACCACCTTAGAATTATTGGAAAGGAAAAACAACGGCTGGGTTCATTGGAAGCACATAACATTCTATGTGCTTGATAGAGTGGAGGAAAGTTTTGCTACACCCACGAGTTAGCTACGCTAGCTACACCGGGTGTAGCAATGACCACACAATGATGCATGTGTTGGATCCACGCTGTCCACTCATTTGATGACATCATTTTAGGGCATCGAGCCAAAAATGAGGCAGATCTGAACCTCAAGTGGCCCTCAGTAAGTTTTTAATGGTTGGCATTCAATCCCCACTATTTTCTTTGCTGTGTCCACTTGAGCTTTTGATCTGCCTCATTTTTGGTGTCATGCACTAAAATGATCTCAAAAAATGAATGGACGGCATCGATACAACACATACATCATGGTGGATCATTGCTACACCCGGTGTAGCTAGCGTAGCTAACTCGTGGGTGTAGCAAAATTTTTCTCGATATAGTGGTATCATGAGCATGTAAAAAATAGATACTCTCTAGATTGAGTTAAAACAGCCACACAAGAAAACCACCGAACCAGATTCACTGGCTGGCATCTGGCATGTGGGTGATGTGGCATATGTGTGAGAGATCCAAATCCGCTAATCATGCATGTCCCAGTGCTTTCATTCCCTTGTCTTAAAAGTCAGGTGGTCCACATGATATTCACTTTAGGTATGTGCCATTTATCGCCTCGTTTCAACAGTCATGGTATCGATTCCCATGGTAGGGGTGGCTAACATTGTGATGTGACCAACAGGGTGGGTGGGTGGGTGTACTAACAATGGGATGTGTGAACTAACCCATAAAAGAAAATTAAAAAAAATGATCTATTCATCGCTTTCTCTTAACCGTTCTTTTCAACTGATAAGCTGATTGTACGTCGCACACACACATATGATGAGTTTTTGCCTTACCCTTACCGTGGGGCCCACCTTGATGATTTGTCATATATGCACATTAGTCATTTATTTTTTCAGTCTATTTTCGGATGTGCTCCCAAAAATGAAGCAGATCTAAACTTAAGTGGCCCACACCACTGGAAAGAGTGGTGATTGAACGCCCACCATTAAAAAGTAAAATCCTTTTAGAGCCAACTCGTCGTTAAGTCCAACGAGACTTAGATGAGGGAAAATACAAAGATTGGCTTTAGACAAAACTTTCGTGGGCCATCAGTTTCCTAGGGCCCATTGTAATATATAATTTCCATCTAACCCGTTGATAAGGTCAAACAGATCTGGATGGAGGGAAGATATAAAGATGGGCTTGATCCAAAACTTTTGTAGGCCACCGAAAGGTTTTAATGGTCATTCTCCAGTGTGGTCAACCTGAGATTTGGATATGCTTTAAGTTTGTAAGTACCTCCTAACATGAGCTAAACAAACAGATGGACGGCCTAGATTAGGTACTACCCCGTAAGGACGCACGAGGAGACGGGCAGGTACGTGGCCAACACAGCGGGCGCCACACCTCTGATATGATGCAGAACTGTCTAATCCCACTAATATTGAGGCACGGGCCCACTGCATCAGCCAATGGCAGTGGGGGTAGTACCTGATCCAAGCCCTCCAGAGGGGGTGCACTGCGTTCAATGCATGGCACGTGAGAAGTGCAGCAGTGGATCCTAGCCGTCCATCTAGTGGATCCTTTCAATCACTGGCCCTCAGCTAAAAACCACAACCAAATGAACTATCATGCAGACGGTGACCTCGACACAGATGGTAAAAATGATGACTGTAAACCCTCCAAATTCAACAAGAAAAATCGATGGATAAGATGATCTATTTGGTAAATGTTGTCTCTGCGGGCTACTCAGCATTCACTGCTCCACCTGCCACATTTCAGGTACAGAGCCTACAGATGATCCGTCGCGCTGGATGGGACAGCGGCGGCCTCATCTGATAAACCGTTGGTGAATGGTCCATTACTATGGGCAACACTGACAGGATATAATGGTTGCTAAAAGATTACTAATATTAGTATATATAAGCCGAAAATTTACTTTGAACCACTGTGACCAAGATGGCCAAAATATTGAAATTCTCATAAAATCAAGAAAAGTTACACAAGATATTATCTTGGTAATCTGAAAAGGGCATGTTTGGCACATCGGGATTATGTGGTATTGAATTGCATTTGGTGGGTTATAAATTCATCTGGCGAACGATAGAGATGATTGAATTACTCTAGGTATCATATCATCCCAGCGTAAGAAGAGATGTAATTGGACTTTTAGTGGATTTTGAAATCCAATGTATCTCTACGCCCTACATTGATGTGTGTGTGTTTTATTCACCGACTCTGTTCACATGCATTCAGGTAACCAATATTAGTTGTAAAATCCGGTATGTTGATTACAATTTTATAGTCCACCAGGCATAGCTTTCACTTAATGTACGGTTTATTTTTGTTAGTCATGCAGCACACCCACCCTGTTAGTTGCACAACACACCCACATGGTTAGTCACACGATGCAACCAGTCACCAATGGGGTTAGTGTGAAATCTCGTCTGTTCATTACAATTTCATGGTCCATTAAGCATATATAGGTTTTACTTAATGTTCTGTTGTTTTTTTTTTTTTTTTTTTTTTCAGTCATGCAGCACGCCCACACTGTTGGTTGTGCAACACACTCACATGGTTAGTCACACGATGCACTCACCCACAGGTGGGGTTAGTGTGTCTCCTTAACACTCGAACGGACCTAAGACCTGCTGTTGAAACACTAGGTGTCTTCCAGCTGGGCTAGCAGGCAAGACACTTAATGTACTGTTCTTCCCAAAAAAAAGAACTGAATCCCAAGCATAGGAATGAGCTATCAAAATACCATGATATTTTCAGGTATATAATTATTGTGTAATAATGGCATTAATTTCACCCAGTACCGTATAACATTGCCCAATCCTGTAATCCAAACAGGCCCTAAAAGTCTTGCCTGTTTTTATTTTTTTGCATTTTTTTCATGGAGTCATCATGAATCCATTAAGAATTAGTTTAACCTAAAAAAATTCATGCTTAAATATTTAGAGGGTTATGTTGACATCCTCACTTTTATGAGACGTGGTCCTCAGAGCTTTTAAATGGCACATGGGGTAACTTGCTATCGAACTCAACAACTCATTTATTCATACAACTAAGAGCAACCCACGGTGTAAAAATCATGCCAATGAAATGATCCTAATTGTCCGGTCAATAGCTTGGAAAATGAACAGTCAAGATTAAGTGGAGAAATAAAATATCTCCATCGTCTTGAGACGTATGGATAAATCCCACTACATATCGCTTATGATTTCAAAAGAGCACTTTTAAATATTTTAATAACAGTCAGATTTTCTTGATTGAAAATCTCCAAAGAAAATCCCAATACTAGGAATTGCTGAAAATGATGTTTGTGAATATGCTTCAAGCTACTCTCTTTGGACGTTGATGGCCAAAACTTAGCTTTCGACGAGTAGCAGTGGCAAAGGGCCGAGTGGCCCACTGGCTACCCAGCTTGCTTGGCTTTGGATTGAGTATGGACATGTTAACTTGGCTTGTGGGCTGAACTTGGGCTTCATTTGTATGATGAGGTTAATTTTCAAGTTGGGTATGAGCTACACCCACACCTTTGGGATAGTGGTAGACTGAGTGAAGATAACCTCCTTTCAACAATGAGGTCTTGGCATCAATTCCCAACATAGGGGGTGGCTACTGTTGATGCTGTAAATTCGCCAACAGATGATGGTGAAGACTCTTTGACACTGATGGATGGATGCCGCTGATCTCCTTCTTCACAAAGGGTCGGATCCTGTAGAACAAAAGAGAAACTAAGGGGGGTGGCTGGGGTTCAGCCGTTAGCCCTCCGATGCTTAAGTTAGCGATATCTTGAAAGATCGAAATTCTGCTTTTTCTCAGTCTTGGTTTTTTCGTACCTCAGTAAAGAAGAAGACGTGTCTATTTATAGACCTAGATTGCAGAGTTGTACTCCCTTTCGAAGCCATGATCTTCGGGGAGGGATTCTCGGATCTTTGGGATTTTCGGAGCTGTCCCGAGATCTTCGAGGATCTTTCGGCGGTCGGATAAAGATCTCCCAGATTTTCTTCCCCTTATTACGCGCACACTCAGAAGCTTGCGGAAACAGAGTCAGGTCGCAAGGCGGTCGACCTGGTGAGGTCGTTTCTGACGGCTGCTTCTCTACTTTAGGTCGGATCGGTCAGACCCGTAAGAGCTACTCCATCCTCGAATCAGATCGACTATAAACTGTGCGAGCTGAACTGGATCGACCTTCGGGTCAGCTCGTATTCTCTTTCTGATGGCGCAGAGGTCATCTCGTATTCTTCCCACAACAGAAGTCCCCCCACTCCCGAGTCTAACTCGTCTGTCTCGGGAGTAGCTTGATAGAGAAGATACGTCGATCTGGCTACCCTTAATGTTTCACAGCTGTCGTGTTGCCGCGCCGTCATCTCAACGGGCGGGAAAGCGGTATTTAATGCGTCGTTCAAAAAATCGAGGCGTCATCATTCGCTTGTACGGCGTATCAGCGCTCAACAGAATATTATCTAACGGGGTGATGCCACGTGTCTGAAGTGGCGCGATACTTTTTGTACGCTTCAACCAAGAGCCGCCACGCGGGATCTTCGCATTAAATGCCGAATAATCCTTCGGGTATAAAACTCGAGAGTTAGCGGATTTCTGAAAAATTCCTTTCTTCTCTGATCCTGCTTTCCTCCCTCTTTCTCTTTTCGGGTTCTCCTTCTCCATTCTCTGTCACCTCTCCTCCGGCTGGCGTACCAGTTACTTTAGGGTACGCTCTTCTCATCTTCTTAGAAGATCTTCCTTTTTGTGATTTTCAAAATGTCGGAGTCTTCCTGCTCTGATGCTATTCCGATGGTAAGATTTGGAGATTCCGAATCGGACCCTCCTCTACCAGAGCATCAGGAGATCGATCCCAGAGAATCTCATTCCAGGACAGCAGATCCTGTGAATGAAGAGGAATCTGAGGTTCCTGAGCCAGGAGTTGGGGGAACGGCTCAGGGAGATACCTTCGAGCTGGACGGGGTGGTCTCGCGAATTAATCAGAGAGACCTTGACAATGCGAGAAGGACATACGGGATCCTGGAATCCGTTGGTCTTAGGATTCTGGGCCGGACTGACAGACCGAGCCGACCTCGCCGGGGAGAAACCGTTATCTCCCTGATGCACCTAGAGGCCGGGCTCAGGTTACCCCTGCACCCCTTTGTACGAGAGGTTCTTAACACCCTAGGCCTCGCACCGAGCCAGCTCCAACCTAATGGCTGGAGGTGTATGGTGGGATGCTACATACTGTGGCAGAGAGTAGGGAATAAAGACCTGACTTCGAACGAGCTGTTTTCCATGTACAGCCTCAAGTCTTTAGGAGGTCATGGTCTTTATTACCTCTCTTCCCATCCGGGCCATGGGGGCTCGATAGTGACCGGCCTGCCATCCTCGACAAGAATCTGGAAGAGGAAATGGTTCTTCGCGTCGGGGGATTGGGAGGCTTCGTCGGACGAGCTTCGCCTTTTGGAGCATCGGGTCCGAGCTGATTTTGCTCTGCCAGGTCGAGCCATACTTAGAAAATTTTTCGATTAATGTTTCTCTCTTACC
The DNA here is from genome assembly GCA_003013855.2 of Liriodendron chinense. Lineage (NCBI taxonomy): Eukaryota > Viridiplantae > Streptophyta > Magnoliopsida > Magnoliales > Magnoliaceae > Liriodendron > Liriodendron chinense. The sequence goes on along the minus strand of ML058469.1, from coordinate 10,871,417 downwards.
CCCACTTTCTTTCATTCTGACGTGCATTTCCTTATCTATGCAGCCTCGGTGGCCATCAGAGTAGCTCTATCTGTAGTTCAAGAGAGGCAGATCCGAGCTGCACGGGAGTATCCGCCTGTTGAAAGGAACTTTCGCAGCCTAATCACTGTAGAATCCGTCCTTGAATCAGGTCGGTAATATAGATATTCACGCTTTACGTTATCAATTTTCTAAGTAACGTGCTCTGACATTCTGCCTCGTACTTTGGACAGGCATGGCTCCGAAGGCGGTCTCTAAGTCCCGCCGGATCCCTGCTCGGCTCCTGGAGCGTGGGGAGAGCTCGGTGGAACCTCCGAGCAAGAGGATGGCCACGGAGGCTCAGGGGCAACAAAGGTTGCCTCGGTCCTTCGTATGCGGGTCTGGTCAGCCTCAGGGTTCATCTCCCGCAGGGGGTGAAACTTTGGCTGCCCAGCCTCCTGCTCCTGGGGTTCCGGTTGTCAACGTGCCGGATACCTCGGACTTCCGAGCCGAGCCGTCGGCTGGTCGCCCCACGACTCGTGCCAGTTCGTCTGGCACTCCGACAGCATCGACTTCAGTGGGGCCCGCCCGCACCCCTGCTGAGGTCGGGTCGTCGCGACCTCCCCCGGCACCCCGGGCCTCTCGCCCTGCTGCCGCTCCTGGGGCCGAGCAGCGCGAGGACCAGGTCGACATGCCTCCGGTAACGGAGCATTTTGCGACCTGGAAAGAGGGGGTTAACGCCTATATGGACGTTAACCAGAGCATCCCTCAGGATCTGAATTCTCTTGCGACATCAGATCCTGATCAGATGGTCGGTGTTGCCATCGAGAGCAGTCTCAGGGTAAGTTGACTGTCCCTTTCTCTTCTTCTTTTCCTTCACTCGTTCCACCATCGCATTACTAACTGTTGTAGCTCGTTTTTGTAGGACTCGGCCTTGCTGATTATGATTCGCCAGAAGATGGCTGAGCGGACACACCAGATGCAAAAAGCTCTGGTTGCTGCCTCTTCCTGGAAGAATAAGACTGAGGCGATGAAGGCCGAGCTGAAGAAGAAGCTGTCTGAGTTGGCAACGGCTCAGACGGAATTGCAGACAGCCCAAGCTGAACTGCAGACAGCTCAATCCGAGCTGAAGGTGGCCCAATCTGAGCTGGAAGTATCTCAAGTACAAGTCCAGTCTCTGGAGGAGGCGATGAGGGAGACCTCAGCCAAGGCCCAGTCTGAGGGTAACAAGGTTGAGTCGCTGGAGGCCGCTCTCAAGACAGCTGAGGAGGAGAAGGTGGACCTGGCCCGGCTCTTGAAGGAGGTCCAGATGAAGGCTTTGGCTGATGCAAAGGACGCAGAAGCCAAGTTTGAGAGGCTGAATGCAATTTCTGAAGAGCTGTACAATCATGGCTTCCAGGATTGCAGGCGGCTCGTTCTCAAGCATTTTCCCAATCTCGACCTGACTCCAGTCGACAACGATGAAGATGAGGACGAAGTCGCGAGGGAGGGACCTTCAAAGGGGGCTGTAGCCGGGCCATCCGACGCTACCGAAGGCTGAACGGCTGAATGTGTATTTTCCCTTTTTTTTTTTTAACAATGTAAAGGAAACTTTTCACTTCAATGCAAGCCCTCAGAGGCATTTTATTCAAACGCTGTGTACTTCATTTTTTTTTTCTTTTTCATGCATACACAAGTCTCGAAGTGACTGAGCTCATTGTCATAAACTCGGCCATTATATTAGAACAGTTGTAGGGCTTTGATAGTAGAGCAAATTTCAGTTTGGAATGTTACCACTGCTAGGCCGATCTGTTGTTCACAACACTTAGGAAAATTTGAAACAATTTTTTCTGATACTGAACCATCACCTCGGAACATAAGTTTCAGACGAGGTCCCACTTCTTCATGGATAGTAGATTTTCAGGTGGTCAGCATTCCAGGGGTGGGAAAGGGGCCGGCTGTCCATGTCTTCGAGCCAATAAGTACCAGGACGGCGTGAGCCGAGTACCCTATAAGGCCCTTCCCAGTTGGGACTGAAGGCAGCGATTTTTTCTTTGGTACTGACCTTTTTGAGAACCAAATCGCCAGCTCGGAACCGCCGCTCCTTTACTCGGGAATTGTAGTATCGCCTAATCCGTTGCTGGTAGGCCGCCAATCGTATTTGGGATGCTTCGCGAACTTCGTCGAGTAGGTCCAAGTTTATCCGTAATTGTTCTTCGTTTCTGTCAGGTCGGTGTTGGCTTGTCCTACTCGTGGGTATCCCGACCTCTACTGGGACAACAGCTTCTGCTCCAAAAGCTAAAGAGAAGGGTGTTTCCCCGGTGGTGGACCGAGCTGTTGTCCGATAGGCCCAAAGTACTTCAGGAAGTTCGTCAGCCCAGGCGCCTTTCTTCTCCCCAAGTTTTGTTTTGAGATGGTTTTTGATAATCTTGTTAACTGCCTCGACCTGACCGTTGGCTTGCGGGTGGTGGGGAGAGGAATACACATTCTTGATACCCAAACCTTTGCAGAAATGCCGGAACCTTTCGTTGTCAAACTGTCGCCCATTATCAGTGACTATTGTATTCGGAATTCCGAATCGGCACACGATTGATTTCCAAATAAAATCTGTTGTTTTCTTCTCGGTAATGGTCGCCAATGGTTCTGCTTCTGCCCACTTCGTGAAATAATCGACGGCAACGATTGCGTATTTCACCTGTCCCTTCCCCGTCGGAAGAGGGCCAATGATGTCAACTCCCCATTGAGCGAATGGCCATGGTCCAGACATGGGAGTGAGCTCCTCGGGTGGCAAGTGAGGAATTGGGGCAAATCGTTGGCACCCGTCGCATCTTTTAACAGTTTCCCGGGCGTCGTGCTGGATGGTAGGCCAATAATATCCTTGCCTGATCACCTTCTGTGCTAGTGCTCGAGCACCAGAATGATTGCCGCAACAACCAAAATGGATTTCACGCAACACGTAATCAGCTTCCTTGGCTCCCAAACAACGCAAACATGGAAAAGAAAATCCTCTCTTGTAGAGGATCCCATCGATCATGGCGTACCGAGCCGATCTGTAGCGAATGCGTCGAGCTTCTTTCTGGTTGTTGGGTAATTCGCCCGTCTGTAAAAACCGAACAATAGGGTCCCTCCAATCAGGGGTTGCTGTTACTGGAAAAACTTCCGCTGTCTCGTTTGACGATATGCTTCGTTGAGGGAGGAACTCGATGGGAACCATCCTGCCGAGGTCGTCGTCGTCTGATGAGGCGAGTTTCGCGAGAGAATCGGCATTCGTATTTTTGCTTCTCGGGACCTGAACAATTTCATACTGATCAAACCGTGACAGCAGTTCTTGAGTTTTTGTTAGGTATGCTAACATTTTCCCCCCTTTCGCCTGGTATTCTGCGGTCACCTGTCCGACCACCAATTGAGAGTCACTATGTATTTTTATAGATCGGATCCCTACTGCAGAGGCGAGGCGGAGGCCGGCTAGAAGCACTTCATACTCAGCTTCGTTGTTTGAGGCTCGAAACCCGAACCGGAGAGCATATTGAATTTGGATGCCGTCCGGTGCTGTCAGGACGAGACCGGCCCCGCTGCCTCGTGAATTGGAAGATCCATCAACGTGTAATAACCAGGTCGGAGCGCAGTAATTACTTTCTTGTGGCGGCTCAGATTTGCTGTCGTCTTCCATTTCGAGAGGTTCAGTTAATTCGACGATGAAGTCGGCGATGGCCTGCCCTTTGATCGCAGTTCGCGGCCGAAACTTGATGTCGAATTCACCGAGCTCGACGGCCCATTTAACGAGACGGCCTGAGGTTTCTGGGTTCTGTAATACCTGCCGCAATGGTTGATCAGTCAGCACAGCTATCGGGTGCGCTTGAAAGTACGGTCTCAATTTCCGTGCTGAGGTGATTAGAGCCAAAGCTAGCTTCTCTATTGTCGGGTATCGGGTTTCGGGATCGAGCAGGGCTTTGCTGACGTAGTAGACAGGCCTTTGGGTTCCTTTGTCGTCTCGGACTAATGCTGAGCTGACCGCCGCTGGAGAGACAGCTAAGTACAGGAGTAGTTCTTCTTTGTGGGCTGGTTTAGACAATAGTGGCGGAGAGCCGAGGTATGCTTTCAATTCGCAGAAAGCTTGCTCGCAGTCTGAGGTCCAAATCATCTCCTTGCACTTACGTAGTTGCTTGAAGAAGGGGAGGCATCGATCTATAGCCTTTGAGACGAATCTGTTGAGTGCCGCAATTCTTCCTGTGAGTCGCTGGATATCCTTCATTGTGCGAGGCGAGCTCATGTCGAGGAGTGCCTGAATTTTTTCAGGGTTGGCTTCAATTCCTCGCTGGTTTACAATGAAACCAAGGAATTTTTCCGAACTTACCCCAAAGGCACATTTGCTGGGGTTAAGCTTCATTTGATATTTTCGTAATATTCTGAACGCAGTGCAGAGGTCGCTGACATGGTCCTCTGATCGTTTGCTCTTCACGAGCATATCATCTACGTACACCTCCATAGTTCTACCAAGTTGGTCTGCGAACATCTTGTTTACTAGTCGCTGATAAGTTGCTCCGGCATTCTTTAGCCCGAAGGGCATGACCTTATAACAGTAGAGTCCCCGATCCGTAATGAATGCTGTCTTTTGCCTGTCGGGAGCGTGCATTTGGATCTGATTATATCCAGAGTAAGCGTCCATGAAGCTGAGTAGCTCGTGCCCGGCGGTCGCGTCGACGAGCTGATCTATTCGTGGCAGAGGGAAACTGTCTTTGGGACAGGCCTTGTTCAGGTCAGTGTAGTCTACACAGACTCTCCATTTCCCGTTATTCTTTTTGACGAGGACCACGTTTGCGAGCCATTCTGGGTAGCATATTTCTTGGATGAATCCAGCCTTGCGCAGTTTCTGTACTTCCTCTTCGATGATCATGTACCTTTCTGCATTGAAAGAACGCCTTTTCTGACGGATTGGCTTAGTGGTTGGGTCGACGTTTAACCGATGGACCATCACTCCTGGACAAATTCCAGGCATCTCTTCATGGGACCATGCAAAAACGTCCGCATACTCCGTCAAGAAGGTGATCAGGTCCTCTCGTACCTTGCCTTCTAAACACGATCCGATCTTGATAGTTCTAGTCGGGTCGGTATCAGACAACGGAATGTCGACCAGCTCTTCTGCGGGCGACCCGCGCTCCTTTGCTTCCTCTCTCGGATCAGGAGAGGTCGCATGAGAAACGGTTGATACTGTACTTTTATTTTTCCCTCGTAGGGAAAGCTCATAGCAACGGCGGGCTTCCTGCTGATCTCCCCTGGCCACGCCGATTCCTTCGTCGGTTTCAAATTTCATTGCAAGGTGATAGATGGAAACGGCGGCTTTGAGAGCTCGCAGGATAGGACGGCCAATAATGACGTTATAAGCAGAGGGGGTATTTACGACAAGGAAGTCGACCATTATTATTTTCTGGTTTGGTTCTTCTCCTGCGGTGACTGGTAGACTTATCTCTCCTTCGGGCATAATGCTATCCCCCGTGAACCCAGTTAATGCTGTCTTGACTGGTCTCAGTCGAGATCGGTCGATCTTCATTTTTTCGAATGCCGATGCGTATAGGATATCGGCCGAACTGCCTGTGTCGACCATCATCCTGTGGAGTTTTTTATTGGCGACCATCAACGCGACGACAAGGGAGTCGTCATGTGGATGTATGACTCCTCGGGCGTCTTCTTCGGTGAAGGATATTGTTTGTGAGGTTACCTTCGCGACCTTTGTAGGTCGGCTGGTGATGTTGACAGAAGACTTCGGTAAGGACGTCCTTCCTTGCCGTACGTAGCTTTTGCGAGAGTTTCCGGTGTCTCCAGTGGTCGGCCCTCCGAAAATCATGTGGATTTCTTCCACAGGGTTGTTGCTTTGTTCCTCTGTCAAGTCGGCGACTCGACCTTCATCTCTTCGGCCCTCTGAACGCTGAGCAATGTAATCCTTCAAGAAGCCTTGCTGGATCAGGGCTTCTATCTGTCGCTTCAAATCAAAGCAGTCCACGGTGTTGTGACCGTGGTCTTTGTGATACAAACAGTACCTCGATTTCGACCTCCTATTGGGGTCGGTCTTTATCTTTGCAGGTCGTTCGAAATTGTATTTTCCTTTCTCCGCTAAATACACTTGCTCGATGGTTTTGTTGAGCGGAGTGTACTTATCGAACCGTGGCGCAGGTGATTTCGTTCGGCGAGCGGGCCTGTTCCGGGTTGGCGATCTTTGTTCGGACTTTCGTTCCGACCTGTGTCTTTTCGAGTTGCTGCTATCCGGCCGATCCTTATTTTTGGTCACCGGTCGATGAGCATTGACCAGTTCTTCGGCGTTGATGTGTTTTGCTGCCCGATCTAAAAGTTCTGCCACGGCGGTTCTTCCCTGACAGACCAAAGGAACCTTCGGTCTCGTAATCCTCCGATCATGGTGTGCAACAGTACATCTTGCGAGAGGTTTTCAATTTGTACAGCTTCGGAATTGAAGCGTGCGAAGTAATCTTTCAGGGACTCATCTTCCTTTTGTTTGATCGCAGCGAGATGAGTTGAATGCTTCCTCGGGTCAGTGCTCCCAATGAACTGAGTAACGAAGGCTCGGCTTAGCTGAGAGAATGAACTGATCGTACGGGGTTTTAGGTTGCGGAACCAAGTCCATGCCGAGCTTGTTAAGGACAACGGAAAGGCCTTGCACATGATATGCCCATTGGCCCCGAGGAGATCCATGCGGACTTTGAAGTTCTCTAAGTGCTCCGCCGGATCTCCAATTCCAGAGTATTGCTTCAACTGGGGAACTTTAAACCCTTTGGGAAGGGGTTCCTCACGAATCTCGTCGGTGAATGGTGATTCAGATGAATCGACCAGTGCATCTACGGCGATTGGGGCTCGGGCCCGTTGTGCTCTCTGGAGATCGCCCATTTGTTCTCGCAGTTCCTTCAGCTCGGCCTCCAGTGGGCCCAAGTTGTCGTCAATCCTGTTGCTGGCTTCACGATCGGCTCGTTCGTGTGCGAGACGAGCTGTTCTCCGTTCCTCGAGCCTGTGTCGCAGGTCGGTGGCGGGCAAGCTTGTCGTTGGTCGAGGTCCAGCCTCGGTTGCTCGGCTGGCGACCTCATCTTCTTCCATCGGAGTGGGGTGTTGAGAACGCTGCGACGGTCGAACCTGGTGGGAGTGCAAGGTTTGTTGCGGCCGAGAATGGGTATGCCGAGATCCCTCACGGTCTTTATCGTTCAACACGGTTGGGTGAGCTAGGCCAGTTAACAAAGCTTTAATTTCGTCCAGTCGCTGGTCTACATAGCCCAATCGTTCGTCGACTCCCCCTAGTTTTTGGTTTACCCCCCCTACCTGTTCTTCAAGAAGAGACAACCTGACCCCTCGGTTACGGGGTCTCTGTTGTCTCCCCTGTTGGGCAGAAAGAGGAGAGTTTCCACCGAGCTGGATAGCCGAAATTTCGGGAAACGATCCTTCATTTTCCGATATCTGGTCGTCTGAAGGTCCATCGATCGCGGGGGCTTTCCCTTTGTATTTTCTTTTCCCGACCATAGTAAAAAAGGAAGGGTGAAGTTGAAATCGTCTTCAGTGATTGGGTGAGAACACGGCTTTCCTACTTAAAGGACTCTGCGAAGAAAAGATTCCCACAGACGGCGCCAATCTGTTGATGCTGTAAATTCGCCAACAGATGATGGTGAAGACTCTTTGACACTGATGGATGGATGCCGCTGATCTCCTTCTTCACAAAGGGTCGGATCCTGTAGAACAAAAGAGAAACTAAGGGGGGTGGCTGGGGTTCAGCCGTTAGCCCTCCGATGCTTAAGTTAGCGATATCTTGAAAGATCGAAATTCTGTTTTTTCTCAGTCTTGGTTTTTTCGTACCTCAGTAAAGAAGAAGACGTGTCTATTTATAGACCTAGATTGCAGAGTTGTACTCCCTTTCGAAGCCATGATCTCCGGGGAGGGATTCTCGGATCTTTGGGATTTTCGGAGCTGTCCCGAGATCTTCGAGGATCTTTCGGCGGTCGGATAAAGATCTCCCAGATTTTCTTCCCCTTATTACGCGCACACTCAGAAGCTTGCGGAAACAGAGTCAGGTCGCAAGGCGGTCGACCTGGTGAGGTCGTTTCTGACGGCTGCTTCTCTACTTTAGGTCGGATCGGTCAGACCCGTAAGAGCTACTCCATCCTCGAATCAGATCGACTATAAACTGTGCGAGCTGAACTGGATCGACCTTCGGGTCAGCTCGTATTCTCTTTCTGATGGCGCAGAGGTCATCTCGTATTCTTCCCACAACAGCTACCATTGAAGTGTGATTAACAGTGTGGGTGTGTTTACTAACAGTGGGATGTGTGTTCTAATTCAGAGAGAGAGAAAAAAGAAAAAAAGAAAAAAAGAAGAAGAAGAAGAAGAAGTTAGATTTAAGCTCAAGTCATTTCAAGCCAAGGTTTTTAATCATGCTTTGGTAGTAGACTCGCAAGAGTTTCAACTTGAGGTTATAGGTTCTGATGTAGAATGGGTCGCTGGTTATTTCATGGTCCAAGACCAAAAGAAGATCAATCAGGGTCGAAAGTGATTTGGACTGTCAGGATTATAAAAGTATCTCACAATGAAATAATCAATGATCCATTCTGCATCAGGTTCAAATACACATTGTACGTGAGTGTGTGTGAGGTGTGAGTGGGCTAACTTCATGTGCACATGTGTTCTAGCCCATGGGTGGTGCTCGCACACACACACACATGGGAAAAGGTACCAAGAGGTCGACTTCATGAGAAGCTTCCCATGATTTCGAGCCCTTTAGGGCCCATTCTATGGTGAGCCATGGACCTAAAAATCATGTTAATCCATGACTTAGGATGGATGCACCACAGAGACAACAGTTGAGAGGGGATGCCCGCCCATTGAAACCTTCTTAATTGTATGTAGGGTCCAGTAGGATGTAGTTTAGGCATTTGGCCCACCTAATGTGTGTGTCCCGCTTTGATGAGGGGTTACACCAAATTTGAGACCATTCCAAAACTTAAGCCGTGCCACCAAGTGCTTTTAGATGTTTTAGGCATGATATTTTATAGTTTCAAATGGTATGACCACGTGAGTTTTGGATATAGCTGATTTTTTGCACAACCCACAACGTAGGGGGACCTACCAAATGCCTGGCGTGGATGTCCATCACACATCATGGTAGGCCCCACAAACCTCGACCTTATAAGAAGCTCCCATAAGGTCTACCTCATAGTATCATTTCCATATATATGTGTGTGTGTCAACGCGCTATTTTTCTTCACTTAGGTAATATATGTGCATTTTGCATGCAGATCTTGATTTTTATTTATCAAAATGTCCACTAACCGTCCATGTGTGACCCACTTGATCAAGGATGAATTAAGAACATTGGCCATGAGAAACATAAATGTGGTCAATTTTCGTATAGGCTCATGCCGTGCTTGGACCTCAATAGTATGGGCCAAGCCCGACTCATTGCCAGTTTGCCACCTTTTATGGACAATGACAAGGGCAGAATCTCCACTATGTTCCCTAGGCCACGTGTACGGTTGGAGGGGAGCTCTGTCGTAATATCATGATAAAGACATTTCCATCCACCGATGCCTTTATGTTGACGAAAATACCCACTTGCTTAGGTGGCAAATACGCTTGCGTGGACCAATCAGCACACCTCACCTTGCTTTCTTCTGGGCGCAGTTTGAGTGGATCCCCGTGATGTATTTACCTTACATCTACACCGGCTTTGCATTTTTGAAAGCTCAGTTTAGAGCATTATCCCAAAAACGAAGCAGATCCAAATCTTAGGTGGACCATACCGTATAAAATAGTAGTGATTGAATCCACACCATTAAAAACTTCATGGGGGCCATTGGAATGTTTAATTTCCATCCAACATGTTGAAAAGGTCACTAAGACATGGATGAAGATACCAAACAAATATCAGCTTGACCTAAAACTTTTGTGACCCATGAGAAGCTTTTAATGAATGAGTACCATTTTTACTGTATTATGGTCCACCTTAGATTTGGATCTACTTCATTTTTTGAATTATGCTTTAAAATAAGTGCTCAAAATGAATAGAGGGCATAGATATAATACACACACATCACACAGTGGATGGCACGGTAAGAGATCCTCTTACCTTAGTGGATCCAGGGATCTAGGGAAGCCATGTCGGTATTACCCACCTTGGTGGATTCGAGGATCCAACGAAGCCATGCTAAAGAAAAAAGGGGCACGGCTTTGCCAAATCCGAGGTGGGTAGATCCCTTATTGTGCCATCCACTGTGTGATATATGTGTATTGCATTCATGCCGTCTATTCATTTTGAAAACTCATTTTAAAGCATGATTCAAAAAATGAAGTAGATCCAAATATCAAGTGGACCATAATACAATAACCAATGGTACTCAACCATTAAAAGCTTCTCGTGCATCACAAAAGTTTTGGGTAAAGCTGGTATCTTTATCTAAGTCTTTGTGACCTTTTCAACAGGTTAATAAACATTCCGGTGCCCCATGAAGTTTTTAATGATGTGGATTCAATCACTACTATTTCATGCGGTATGGTGCACCTGAGATTTGGATCTGCTTCATTTTTTCGATAATGCCTTAAAATGAGCTTTCAAAATGCATAAATGGTGTAGATATAAGGTAAATACATCACAGTGGCCCAGCAGTTGGGGATCCACCCAAACCACGCCTAGTAAGACCCCTAACTGTGGGGGCCACCGTGATGTATGTGACTACATCCACACCGTACATTTGTATTGAAAACTCATTTTAGGGTACGATACAAAAAATGAAGTAGATCCTAATCTCAGATGAACCATAGTACAAAAAACAATGGTAATTGACCATTAAATTATTTTTGTGGGCCACAAAATCTTTGGATTAAGATGATATTTCTGTGGTCTCTTCATCTAGGTCTTTGTGACCTTATCAATAGTGCGGATGGAAAATAAACATTCCATTGGAATCCATGATGTTTCAATGGTGGGGATTTAATCACGACTGTTTTCTATGGTGTGGTCCACCTAAGATTTGAGTCAGCTTCATTTTTGGTATAATAAGCTAAAATAATCTGCCAAAATGGTTGGATGGTATGGATTTAAGGCACAAACATCATTGTGAGCCCCACAGCCACAGTCATGGCCCGGCCCACCTGGGGGATCCATGGTCCACCATAGCCGCGAAATCGGATTGCGTCCTGAGTTACGTATGGAGTAAACTCAGTTCAGCCCACTGTAAATGCATGGAGTTTATCTACACTGTCCATCCGCTTTTCCATATCATTTAAGGGGTTGAAACCAAAATTGAAGCATATCCAAAACTCAGGTGAACCATACCACAAGAAACAGTGGTATAATGATTTCCACCGTTGAAACCTTTCTAGGGCCCACAGTGATGTTTATTTGTCATCCAACCTACTCACAAGATCAAACAGACACTGATGAAGGGAAGAAACAAATATCAGCTTGATCCAAAACTTCCCCGCCCCCAAGAATTTTTCAATGGTACAGGTTCAATTCACATTGTTACCTGTGGTGTGGTCCACTTAAGATTTTTTTATGGTTAATTTTTCGTCTCAAGCAATAAAATTATCTATTAAAATGGGTGAACAGAGTGGATGAAATACATAAATCATGGTGGACCCGCAGAGTTTACTCAGTATGCTAAGTTAGTACGCAATCCGCTGGAAATGGCAAGCCGATGCATGCAAGCATTGATGAGTATGTAGCAAGCCGACAGAGGATCCTGATGTATATTTTGTTTCCACTTTGTTCTATCTTCTTCACCAGCTAGGACACGAGCTCAAGTGAACTACACCAAGGAAAGCAATAAGGATATAGACAATACAGTACGTAGTAGGCCTAGTATATAAACATCAGGGTCAGGTAGAAAGGTTTCAACAGTATGGGTCGCTATCCCCATTCTTTCCTATGGTGTGATTCGCTTGAGCTTTGAATCTGCTTCATGTTCGGTTCATGTAGTAGAATAAGCTGACAAAATGGATGGACAGAGTAGATATAATACATTAATTATGGTGGGCCCCACATAGCCAGCTATCCCCTGCTGCAGGCAATCCTCATTTGGGTTGATTGGTCTACCCAAGCAAGGGCATGGATCTTGAGTTATTTTGGACCATACAAAATTAATGCCCTCGGTCGCTTGATCAATGCTTAGGAAGGCCCACTGGTCAGCCCAAGCCTATGAATTATATGACCATGGGCTAAACATTTTTTTAACTGTATATTCATGTGCTATATAGCGCACTATATTTCAATTCAAAGCACAATCCATTGGATACTGGGCCCCACCTTGACTATTATGGCCTACTCGATGACGGTCCGCATTGAGTTAGACTATGTGTCCTTATCACCCAATCGGATGATCCTAACCACCAATCGTGAGCCTTCAAAATGGCCCGTACTTGTGCTCAGATTGGCCGGTAGGCCGATCTGATAGGGCCTCCCTCAAACCAACGGCCATTGTGCAATTACAGCTGGGCCAGCCGTCTAGTGCAAAGAACTTCGAACTTTTAGTTTGAGTCTTCACTATGATCATTTCCAATTAGATACTAGTGCATATGCTGATAGATCTGTTGATATCTAATTGCTTTTACCTTTCCAAGATGCTCTTCTTTGCTCTTTTAGTGCTGGCAATGGACTGGCCGGCTTATAATCTCTACCCTCTATCCATTACCCTTAGTCATTAATTTGAGTGTTGTTTGGTAGTCTTTACTAGTTAGCTATACCATGGCTTATTTATTACTTTTTGGCAAAAAAGGGGGAAAAAAGAAGAAGGTTGTCCAATATTTTTAACCATTTTAGATATTTATGTTCTCCGAAGAACTTTGACTTCTTTTTTTCTTTTTTTCTTTTTTTAAAGATAGTCATGCAACACACCCACCTTAGTTAGCTGGGCAACACACCCACTTAGTTAGTCACACGATGCACCCACCCACTAGTGGGGTTAGTGTCTCCTTAGCACTCAAACCTAAGACCTGCTGTTGAAACTCCTATGTGTCTAACTTTAACTTACTTGCCTTTGTTATTATACCGTCTAAACTATTCTCTTATGATATACATGTGTCATTGTCCATCTTCTAATAATAAAAATGTATAACATTCAACTTGTAAGTACTTTTCATGTACTTAATTTATCACATATGCTAAGTTGTACATATGACATATATGCTATACATACTACTATTCATCATCAAACACATTGCAATGTCGGTGCACATGCCATATATGCTATCATTTATCATCAAGCACCTCATTTATGTCATTTTACATTTTCAAGCATACTATATGAGCTATAATATGTTTTTTAAGTACCGCACATGTACCACATGTCTGGAGTTTAATCCTTACTCACACCAAGTGCTTGACAAACGATAAAAGCCTTCACAACCCAACCAAGTATGATTGGATGAGCGTACATTAAAATCTTATCCATGAAGAAATGCTTGCTTTTGTTGCTACCAAACAAGCACTAAGGCCCACCTTAAGCTAGGTCCCTATTAACTGGCATGGGCTTGACTTTTGGGCCAATTGGGACTCAGCCCACAAAAAAGAGTGAACAATGCAGATTCAGGACGGGCCTACAATAGCATTATTGGGCTGCTTATGCTGGAGCCCATATCTACATTCAAATCAGCCTGAAGAAAAACTTCAAAAATAATTAGTTGGACCACAATTTATAATCCATTCAATGAATAACTTCCCTTCAATCATGCATGTGTGACATCCAACCCTTCTAACAGGTAGGGTGGACTCTGAGGATCATTTTGTGCAAAAATTAGAGGCAGATTGTACCATAGAAAACATTTCTAACCATTGATGAATAACAAAATACAAGTGTGGTCCATGCAATGAGTGGATCTGGCTGACTTTTATGCAACTCGATCCTCATGGTCAGTGGAACCTATTGAAAGGGTTGGATGTCGCATGCACATGATAGAATAAAAGTTATTTGCTGGGTGAACTATAAATTGCAGTCGAACAGTGGGGAAACTACTCATTTTGCAGGTCATTTTGCAGGGTCTGATGAATGATAAGTAGTCATTTAAAAATTACTTAGAAATTGCATACATGCTTTACAAATAATTAGAACAAAACCATCCAAATCATGTATAAGAGTTCAGAGGTCTCATGAATATTGGACAGTCAGAATAAAAATATTCAATGGCCTTATTTCAAGAAACAGGTGTGCAAGAATCATCTGATTTTTTTTTTTTTTTTTTTTTAAAGGAATCATCTGATTTTCAGACTGAAACTTAGCAAGAGTGTATTATACAAATAAGTCAATGACACATGTACCATCTCCCAAGTACCTGCGTATCAAGCATCACACAGAGACAGAGTATCAAACAATTCAACCCGGGCCCACCAAAGCATGAGCTGGCGATCGGCCATCGAAAGTAGGTACTGTCGGGATTCGCGCCAGGTAAAAAGAAAAGGCAAATGCAATAGGTCGAATCGGCGATACGCGACGACCGATACGAACGAAACAGACTACCCTTTTTTTAACAAAAGAGAGCGAAAAAAGCCAACGTAGTACTAATCAATTCAAACCCTCAATTATTCTCAGATACGAAAAAGCAATAACCAAACATGGCTACGTGGAAGCTAACCAGCACTACAAGTTAGAGCATCCCACTTCCCTCTGCGTCCTTCGTCTGCTATTCCTGCTCTTAGGTGGGCCCCACATATAAATGCTAAATCGTCCATGATCATCCCCCACTCGCTCCACTGCCTCACATGTGGCAACAAGTAACTCATCTGACTCATCTCAACCGTTCATCAACCTAACTTCGTTTCTAGTTTGACATCTGGCAATTGGGGTATGCCCCAACAAACGAGTAGGATAACAACACGTATCAACGATTCCTACGTGCGTAGCGAGTGTACTCTTGTAATCCAACCGAGCGAGTGTACTCTTACCTCTTTTCTCTCGCTCTCTCTTTTATTAAAGCCACGCTCACCACCACCACTCCCACTACCACCGCCTAGGAAGAGAGAGAGAGAGAGAGGATGAGAGATGGTCGGCCTTAGCATACTCCTCGAGGCCCAAAAGACACTGAACAAAAGCCCACAGATCATCAGCAAAATTACCATGCGAAGACCCTCCTCTCCTCCTCCTTCTCCTTCTTCCTTGAATCCTTCATCACCTCTCCCAGCAATCTCCTTCCTAGACACTTGTTTCCTCTGTAATAAGCGTCTCTCTCCTGGTAAAGACATCTACATGTACAGGTAAACAAAACCCATATCTTCTTTTCTTATTTTTATTTTTTTAATACTCTGCATGGGCATATTTTTTCTAGAAATTGATATTTACATCCACCCTTCTGATAAACACCCCCTTTTTTTACTACTTCTGGTATACAGTAAATGGTGGTTTCCTTGCCACTATTAATAGATACAATCATACAACTTATTTTTGTACTATTGTATCTGTAATAGACTAATAGTAGAAAAAAGGGGTGTATCTATCAAATGGGGTGGTTGTAAATATAAATTCCCATATTATATTTATTGGGTTTTTGTTGGATCGTGGCATATCTGTAATTTTTTTGAATTTCAGGGGTGATAGAGCGTTTTGTAGCGTGGAGTGTAGATGCAGGCAGATTTTCATGGATGAGGAGAGTGTTATAAAAGAGAACTGTTCCGCCGCTGCAGGTGGTGCTACTGCAGCTGCTCGTCGTCGGAAAGGGAGTAGGAACCGAGCAGGTGGATTATTTGCGTATTGACGATATTGCCCTTTGGTTTTGGATGTTATTACAATGATGCCCTTTTTTCCGTCTCTTGCTTCCTGTGAAGAAACCAAAAGGTGGGATGCAGGTGCGGCCCATGGTTTACGTTGGGAATCGAGACGCTTGTTTTTCCTTCGTCGGTTGAGGGTGTTTTGGTCATTTATGTAAACGGGGCTTTCTTGGTCATTTTTGTAGAGTTGGGGGTGAGTCGGGATGGATTTTGTAGTTGGGTGATGGACAGGATTCTCTGCATCTGGGGCTCATGATCGGGTGATCCAACCGTTCAAACGGTGGGTCCCACATTGGGGTGGTAGATAGTGGAGATTGAGTGATCATCGTAAGCTTTTGATATTTGGCCTTCTTTACATTGAATGTGGACTGCTTCTCTTTGATATCTGAACGGTTCTGGATTACTGATTAGTGGACCCCACATGCATGCGATCCTTTGCATCAGATAACTGTACGTTTGCCGTGAGCCTTGTTTCGTGGCTACTTGGTGCCATGTACCATTAATCAGATGGGCCTCATAATGGAAGTGATATGGCCCACTAGAGTGGTAGATGCTAGGAATGCACTCATCAAGTGAGACGCTTTGCGCTGAGCCGTCTAGTTGTTGGCCACCAATCCAACGGTTTGGATCCTCCAATCTCGAAGATTTCTGGACCACCCTCCATACACAGTGCATGCTAAATCACTGGAAAGTGGGGCCCACGTATACGGAACCATTGACGTCAGCATACCGTAAATTTACTGGTGCGCCGAACCGTGCAATACCTCATCGTGAAAATAAATGGCAGACGTATGAGCTGTTCTTGGAAGGAATTTTCACCTTACCTCTCACGCGCATTTTAATGAAATATTAAAGGAACTATCTAACCTGCGCAGGTAGGTCTCGATGACAAACCTGTGCCTACTGTCTATGTGAATATAAATGGCTGCCATGGTTTACAGGAACGGAAATACTCTACCACACCTGTTGCAGGAAGAGCCTGCACGACCCGAGCTCTGTGGGCCCATTGTGATGTATGTGTGGCATCCAGACCGTCCATCAGGTGTAAAACTTCATGTTAGGATTCGAGTCCGAAAATCAGGTTGATCTAAACTTCAGTTGGGCTACACCACAGGAAACGGTGGGGGTGGGGATGCCCACCGTAGAAAACTTCCTGGGGCCAGAGCGGTTTTTATATGCCATCCAAACCGTTCATCAGGAGATTCCCATCATAATGGATATGCATGTTAAAAATCAGCCTGATCCAAAACTCAGGTGGGCCACACCAAGTGAACTTAAAAGATTTAAGCGTGATTATTGCATGGTTCTGGTGGTGTGGCCCACCTGAGTTTGGATCGAGCTAATTGTTATTTTATTAGGTGAACAAGAGGTTGTCTCAAAGAATGGACAGACTGGATTTCACACCCACATCACGGAGGGCCCCACAAATCTAGGGTGTTTCACACCAAATGGCACACGTGCCAACGCGGCACAAGTATGGAGATCTGCCACCTTCATCATGACCCAGGCCAGACGAGTACGTTAGCTTGTCTAAAATAACTCCAGTCCACTCTCAGTGGGTGGGCCACGCATGTAGGAAAAAAATGAACGGTTAAAAATATGACCAGCATTTAGCAATAACGATCATACATGACCTACTTGATGAGTGGTCCACCTAATTTTTAGCACATTTAACCCAATCCGATGAACGGTCTCAATCTAGCATCCTGGAGTGACATTGGCACATGGCCCACACTCTTTCGGGATTCAATCCCAAACTATAGCATATAGCATTATGTATAACACGTGTGCACCTCTTCACGATGCATCTCAACTGTATACAGTTAATATTGAATATTGTGGGTCCCTTTGGATGGAGAAATATTTGAAGAACATCAATCAAATAGCTTGACTATCTGATTTTGGGCATCAACTTGTATCAATCAGACGATTAGGATTGTTTTGACCAATTACAATTACGTGGAGTAACGAAAGACGAGGATACGTCACGTCTTCTTCTGTAGGAAATGAAAGAGGAGGGAATATCACGTCTTCTTCTCTAATCTAAGATAAGCGTAGGATGAAAGAGTTAAAATTTCGATGTCGTCTTCTTTAAGATAAGAGCTTCAGATCAAAGAAGAAAAATCACTACAAATACAAAATTTAATAGTAATGAAAATTATTCTTTCAGAATGTAATTGATATGACTTATATAAGTCCTTAATTTATAATTTATGTATTCTTTAAACCCTAGAGATTTCTTACATAATCTTATTTGTGAAATCATTTACAGGAGGCTTACCTCAGGATGATAGTTTTTCGATGACATCTTATATGCTCAATTTTAATAATTCTTTATACAGCTATAACTAATGAAAGTTATAACCAGTATTAGTCATTTTTACATGTCTCGGCCTTTTTTTTTGTTAGTACCCTCCCCCCATTAGTCACAGCATAATGTTAGCCACCCTCACCTTGGAAATCGATGCCATAACCTAAGTATTCCAACGAGGATATCTTCACTCAATCTACCACTTAAGCTATAGATCCAGGTGTTGTCTCAACCCTTGCTTCTTGATTTCTCTTGATCTAAACTTTTGTGAAATTGCCAACAACCCAATGCTACATGAGCAGGGAACTAGGTTATAATCATATTCTTTAAAGCGTAAAGGATCCTAATATTGCCTTATTTGTGAAACCATTCATAGGTGACAAATCTTAATTGATTGACCAGGACGTGGAGCTTAGCATTAGATTTTCAATGATATTTTAGATGTGCGAATCCTATGATCATTTGCAAAATAATCCTTTGCAAAGTTGTCTCCATCCCTAGTTAATTTTGCTTGTCTTGTCTTTTGCCGCATGCCTTTTTTTTAATCGTAAAGTGGTCCACAGGGAGTAGGTATTAACCAATCCATGGTGGATGCTAAGTTATAATTTTATTCCTTAAACCTATAAAGGCTCCTAATATAACCTTATTTGTGAAACCATTCAGGTGCAATAGATCTTGGTTGATTAATGGCTAGGTTGTGGAGCTTGGCATTAGCTTTTTATAATATTTTATATGCACGATTCTCATAGCACTTTGTAAAGTCATAACAGCCAAAAGTCATAATGCGTGTTAGAAGAATTTTCTTATTTATGCCCATTTTACCTTTTATCCCATAGGTCCTGCATGAGTAAGTATTCTTCAATTTATGCATGGTACCAGCTTATAATTACATGTTTTAAACTTCAAATGATTCAAATACAACCTTATTTTACAAAGTCATCAAAAGGCAATAGATTTTGATTAGCTGTATTATAGAATTTGATTTCAGTTTTCCAATGATATTTTATACATGCGATTTTAATAATTCTTTATAAAATTATAATCACTACAAATTATCATGCATGATGTATGATTTTACTTATGGTAATTCTTTCAATTTTGATTTGTTTTGTTGCTAGCCTTCAGTAAAGTCATCCACAACCTGAACTACTACTAAAGTATTTTTCAATTCAATGTGGGCCACCAATCAACCAATGGTCTAGATCATACCTATGCATCTACACGTGTACAGCTGACGTTGCACTAGCCGCCATCGGAGGAAAGAAAGCAAAAGGGAAGAAGGAATAGCCTAAATTTCAAGCGTAGAGGAAAAAAAAAAAAAAGGACCATGGAATCTCCTTTCCTGTGTGCCCGCAGTTTTGGAAGTTGGAAGCATTGAAAAATGGCCGTACTGTGATTGGAAATTTGGAACACGTAGTGATGTCTTGTCGTATGTATACACAGAAACGTACAAGTACAACCACTTTTTCCTACCAACATTTCACATCTGTAGAACATCCTAGCCGTGCAAACAAATGGGCTGCACCATAAAAATGACCTGGGTGAAAACTGGACCAATCCATTCATTGGGTGGGTCACATCGGTACGTTTGAGTTAGATCAACGGCTGTCTACTGATTTAAACGAGTAGAACATCCTGGTTCCCTGTAACAAAATCAGGCCGGTCCACTCATCAGGCATGCCATAGGAGCTGAATCCGACCGTCAAACTTATACCAAAAATCAATCCATCGTTTTCAGACATCCGTGGCTTGCTTGATGAATGGACCAGCCCGAGTTTTCTTTCACGTAAAAAACTTCATGGTGGGGCCCACCTTCTGCATGACTTTGGCATCCTGCATACCTGACAAGTTGGCTCGTGTGGACGCATAGCATCGTGCCTCTCATGCCCTCTTGGGCCCTTTCATCTCCAGCAGCGAATGTGTCATCCGATCCGTAAGAGTTCGTCTTGCCCGTGACGCGACTCAGAATCCCAGCATGTGTCGCCCAACTGGGGCCCACATGCTGAAATAATATGACGATCGTAACCGTCCATTTTCTAGAGTATATGATTTACAAGCCGCCATTAGAAACTCAACCTGAACCGATGATTCTGACAAATACCATGCACAGGTGAATTTGGAACGTTAAAGAGAAGATTTTCATTGCCGACATTCAAGTTCAGCATCAAAGATCAGGACCGTACCATGGATTATTTATAATATTAATGAGAAGATGGACGGTTTAAATAATTAGACAATCTCAGCATGTGGGCCCCAATCAGGGTGATCCTGAGTTGCAATAAACGTGCGATTGATGCTGAGAAAGGATGATAATTGAAGAATCGTATATATGGGCATTTTGTAAAGTAGCCATGGAAAAGACCATGTGGGAATTTTTTTAAAAGGCTGTGGTTTTGCAGATTTTTTTTCTCTCTTTCAGTTTATATGTTGATTTTATTATAATAAGTAGCTTAAATGGGCTTGCTTAGAATAAAATGGGGTGGATTTGTTAAGTGGCCTGCAAGATATTTTGTAGCCAAACGCATGTTTTCATGGAAAAAAGGAATTTTAGTTATTGGGTTTTTGTTGATAGATGCTCCAGTATTCTCAAATATTGTTTCTCAGATCATAATAAGCTATGGTGCCTGTAGTTGCATTAGTACACTTAGACAGTTCAACCTATTGAGCCAGACTGTTCATGAGGTCCAAAACACACTTCATGTGCTGCAATGCAAATGTCATACCATTTTGACAAATATTAACCATTCGATCAATGGACTTTAGTATGGATGGTCCAGATTGTTCATTCAAAAATAGGTCAAGTCAACATTTTGATCCAAGGCCTATAATGGATTGCTCAGGATGGCAATAGAAAATAAGCCCAAATTGAGTTTGGATTGAATCATCCTATCAATGTTAATTTTGCATGATGTTAATGGTTCGGGTCGATTGGTTGGACTGTCCAATTGAACCAATGCAACTAAGAGCAGTGTAATTCATAGCTATCTAAGAGTATTTTTCATTATTTCAAATGATATTTAATTTAATTTATGAGTTATCATTTGAATGTAATTTTTGCAAAAGGGTTTTCCTTATAAAAGCAAGACTATATCAACCTTATTGGTTGAATATTTGAAATTGATTGATTTTCGACAAATAGGCTTTGTACCATCTCTTGTAGTACAAGCTTATTCCACAATGGTTTATAGAGGATCCAACGTCAATAAAAAAAAAAAAAAAAGGAAAAATATTAGGAAAAAAAAGAGAGAGACATAGGCCTGGCCGTTTAGAAAGAATGAGAATTTGATATATAAACCCCAATTCTTTTGGTCCATTGTTATGAAAGAAAGCCCTCTTTTATTATTGTTCTCCAATAAATCCCTACTCTTTATAGACAAGAAAAAGCCCTCATTTTAGCTCTGAATGTAATTTAAGAGGGCGACAGAAGGGACCCCTCGAGATGAAAATGAATGTTTTGCCCTTAGGAAATGACCATAGTGCTTGGAAATGATGCAACCCACCATAATATCTGCATGACATCCGCTCCATCAATCGCTTCCACCCACACATTTTAGGACGTGAGTGTAAAAATCAGATAGATTCAAAATTAAAGTGTCCACACGACGACAAAAAAAGTGTGGATAAGATGCCCACCTATGGGTAGAAGAGATCCTTTCTTGACCACACACAACAATATCGAAATAATATCAAAATGATCAAAAGAAAATAGAAAAAAGATACAAACTACAATATAAATATTACATAAAATGATTAGGTTTTATATAAAACACCAAATAAAATTATAAAATTGCCTTACGAGCAAGGGGTTATGCCCCTAGACCCCCAAACTATGGGTGCCACCTCCCTTACCCCTAGTGCGCTCAGCGCAGAGCTCAATCAATGAAAGTGCTTGCTAGATGAACAATACAGATATGATGATAAAGCTCTATGAAGCTTAACACCACCAACAAAGCCTTCTTAGAGCCCACAAGTTTTGTATCAGTATAATATTTATAATCCCCCACCCAATCAGGAGAAAAACCTTCTTGGGGCCCACAGCCATTTTGGATCAGATTGATTTCTGTGTTTTTTTCTTCATTTTGGCTGGAATAACCTTATGAATGGGTAAGAATAGTTAGGCCGATGCGCCGTACTGTTGATGAATGAAAATGATATGCATCGGCGGCATACCTATCGACTTCAAACAATACTTTAAACCTTAAAATCCAATGGAGTGTCTCTGACTAAAGCGTAGGAAGAGTTGCACTTTGTTTGGCAATCTCTATTATGAGAAAGAATTTTGTATTTGTTCCACGTCATTCCTATTTTTTTTAAGTTATCAGTAACTCTATCCTATCCACGTGGCAAACATTGACAAGGTCGAATCATTCTTCTGAATGGCCCAACTGTGGGTGGGCCATACCAATAATCATACTGATTTGACATTCCTAACCCTTTCATTATTTTTTTTTTTTTCAATTATGAAAGCAGTGAAATGTTTTTAACCGTCCATTTTCTTTCTTTAGAAGTCCTTTTTATTTTGTTACATCCAAACAGTTGATATTATTGAACTGAACCGTGGAGGGCCCCACAATGGAAGAGTTCTGACCCACTCAGAAGGTGGTTGGCTCACATTCAACAAAAAGCCAAATGTTCTACAGTTAGAATCTCCAATGTGGTAGTATTTTGGTTCATTGGCAATCCACGTTGGGGCCCATCATATCAACCGTCTGGATCATTGAATCATGTGTCCCACTTGTACAAACAGAAAACTTAGATGGTACCGGATACTACGAAAAACTTTCGGCAGTTTGTCCTTGCTCCAGATTCAGACAGACGGAGGGAGGTGGTGAATTGGGATGGGACCCACTTCACATCAGCTATCGACCACCAATGGCAAGTTCTAACATCAGCCACTTCTCAAGGAATCATTTTCCTCAAATGGTCGAATCTATAGCAAGAGGCCGGTTCCTCAGCATGTCCCTATCGAATAAGTTATTCTTCAAGTGCTGGGGGGTGGGGTCCACTCACTGGCATCCAACTTGTCCATCTGGGGTGGACCCACCATGAAAACTGGACGCCCCAGAAATCATTGCCTATTTTAATGGTTTTTGGATGGTCGTCCATGGACGGCGGATTAGCTGCGATCCTGACTGTGGGGCTCACCTCGATGAGTGCGCATTGTATATCCATATTCTCCGTAAGTTTTGCCAGCTTATTTTAGGGAATGGTCCATTTTTGAAGCAGATACAAACCTAGGGTTGAGCACAAAGTAGGGATTGAATTCCCACAATTAAAAGCTTCTTGTGGGCCAAAAAAGTTTTGGATCAAGCTGCTATTTATGTTTTCCCTAGGACTGGCAACGGGTTGTGTTGGAGCAGATTCGTGTAGTGTCGTATTCATGTCGTGTCAAAAATTTGCTCACCCACACTCGGCCCATTAATTAAAGGGTTGAAATCTAGAAACCCAAACCCATTCGTTAATTTAACGGGTTACTCGCAACCCGGCCAAGGCCGTTTCGGGTTATGTATGGGTTGACCTGCTACCCTGCTTGAGAGAGATATTGGGGCGTGGCATTGGGGTATGGTCGCGGGCAGAAAGATGGAGAAAACTCCCTATGAGAGAGAGAGAGAGAGAGAGAGAGAGAGATGGAGAAAACTCCCCATGTGAGAGAGGGGGGGGCGAGAGTCTTACCGGCTATCTTAACTTAGCTTAAGGTTTTCTAACCACACTAAGGGTAATTACCAAAACACCCTCACTAACGGGTTAAACGGGTTTCACAAGTGAAACACTGAAATGACCTGTTATGCTAACGGGTCTTAAGGGGCCAACCAATTAGTGACCTGATAAAACTAAACTCGAGTGCGGGTTGGCTAGTTGTGCGAAATTTTGCTAGGCCTAGTTTTCCTTTCATCAAGGTGTGTGTGACATTATCAACAAATTACATGGCAAATAAACATTAGGATGGACTCTTAGGAAGTTTTTAATGGTGGCCATTCAATGACCACCATTTCCTGTGGTATATCTGCTTAGTTTTTTGGACCATGCCCTAAAATAAGCTGGAAAAATGGATAGACGGCATGGATAAACAACGCATACATCAAGATGAGCAACATGATTAGGGTCTCACCGACCTGGATGGTTCCAGGGTCACAGCTAATCCACGCCCGGCATCCATTGGTTTCCATGGTGGGGCCCACAATTGTGTAAATGCCATCCAACCAATGCAATAGTTGATTCCCGACATGATGGGATGCCCCATAGGGAAATACATTCATTAGGTGGGCCATACCATTGAAAACACAAGACAATAATCAAAAACACCTCAATTCATGTCATGGCCCCAGTGATTAATGGATTTGCCTTAATTCTAGGGCGTCCAACTTTCATGATCGGGTGACCATGCAGGGCTGGTAGGATGACATACACACGCCCAGTGGGCCCCCCGCATACTTGTAGATTAGACTTGAAAACATGTACGTGGCTAGCGGACTCGGCCAGGCTTGGAACATAGCTTGCCGGGCCGTGGATTGGGTACTACCCCGATCAGGAAGTAGCTAGAGATGTACGGTCAGTAAGAAGCTCTATGGGGCCACTGTGATGTATATGTTTCATCTACACCGTCCATCTATTTTGAAAGATCATTTCAGGGCATAATTCCAAAAAGGAGGCAGATCAAAGGCTCAAGTGGACCACACAAAAGGAAGCAGTGGGGATTGAACTCTTACTGTTGAAAACTTCCAAGGGCCTACTGTGATGCTTATTTTCCATCCAACCTGTTCATGAGGTCACATAAACATGAAGGGGAGATATAAATATCAGCTTGATCCAAAACTTCTGTGGCCCCCAAGAAGTTTTCAAAGGTAGGCTTTCAATCATGACTGCAATGTGGTCCACTTAAGCCTTCGATCTGCCTACCTTTTAGGCTCATGCCGTGAAATGATATGTCAAAATGGATGAATAGCAATGGCATGGATAAAACATATACATCACGGTGGGCCCCACAGGCCCTGACAAGACCGTTCGTATCTAGCTAGGTCATGGTGGGGTAGTACCCAATCCGCGCCCTCTTCATTATGCACGTGCAAAGCTACCTGGTCCACAAATACAAAATTTGCCTGCCGCTGAGCTTTCATATCAGCAAACATTGGGTGGATCCTCGTGCTGTCATACCCTACATGCATGAACGTGTTGTCAAAATCCTACTGGATTTATGATTTGAGTCGAATCTTAAGCAAAACATTTTGAATCCCATCTTTGAAACCATTTTTATATAAATCCCACAATTTGATTTGAATCTTACGAATCTCGATTATACTTGTTATCTTCTATCTTAAGCCTTATTTGGCTTTCATTTTATGTTTTTAAATTGAAAGAGGCACTTTAAGAATCATTTAAAAAAAAAAAAAAACCTTTAAAAAAGATAAATTATTTTATTTTGACTTTTTGTTATAACAGATATATATATATATATATATATATATATATATATATATATATATATATATATATATATATATATCTGCAGCGGTTAAATCGTAGATTTTTTTTATATGATTTCTTACTTCTAAACTGGTCGCAATATCAAATTGACTTGTGACTTTTCTAAAATGTTTTTATTGACTTTATATATTGGGAAATGATGGTTAGAAATCAAAATATGTTTTTTCATTGGTCTACGGAATCAAATGCCATTTTTCCAATGTGATTCTACATTCAAGCTTAAGTTAACAAGAACATAAATTATTAAAGGATCTTTGTTATGTTTGAGGAAAATTTTTTGAAAGACAAAAGGAGAAGTAGAAAGATATGAATCCTTTAACATTATCATGACACAGTATTACTTGGTGCATATTGATGGCAAAAGGATGATTGCCGTGTTCTTAATTTTTTCTCCTAATTTATTTATATTTTTAAGAAAATCATAACAAAATCTTATGATTTATGATATGATTTACGATTCAATACATTTCAACTCCTATTGCGATTTGCGATACAATAACGATTTTAACAACATTGTACATGACACATGCGCCACAATCCAAACCGTTAAATTCAGGGTCCCGCCATAGACGGAGCATACCCCAAAAACCGCATTGACCTTGCCATCTTAACCATCTTCCAGTCATTGAATCTGAATAGTTGAACGATTCGTCTTTAGCAGGCGACAGCAACCAATGGGACAGTTCTGATCATCCACAATTTTCATATGCTCCACCCATGGCGGGCCCCACAATTAGGATGACTGCAATCTGTGTATAGTGAATATTTACTATAGTCCCACTCCACAGCATACTGAAAACCAAAAAGAAAATAAAAAAATAAAAAATAAAAACAATGAAACAATAGAAGGACGAAAGAAAAGCTTAATCCCTCGGTAACACCTGAAATTGGAAACCTTAACCAATCTCAGTTGCATTTTGCAGTAAATCCATTTTCGAACTAAATATACAGACCAAACAAGTCCATGAAATGTCTTGTTCTACAGACTTTGCATGCCAAAAGTTTCAATTAGATACAATAGAGGTGCCAGCCATAGCATGAGAATTTACCATGTTAAAATCTTCTGCGTCATCGCTGTGATCGTCCATCAACCAGACTTGAATAACAAGATTGCCTTCTGATCCAAATAAAAATAGACAAAATGGTTTGTCTCATGAGTCACATATGAACCTGCACAGATACAAGCGAACCCTAGTGAGGCAATCACAGTAGCTTTGTTAGAATTCAACAATGAGAAAATCAGTTTTCCGGGGCCTGCCCAGACACCTCCTCTCAGTTCTAATCTCACAATGTGGCATTTGTGTGCATATATCTAGGCCATTCATCAGGGGGACTCCACATGTATTGCCCACAATCAGATAATCTGGTGGGCGTGGTCATCAATGGGTGAGCGGCATATGCATAGTGAATGTGGTCAGTTTTTTCTGTTTGTCATTTTCTTTGTCACATACATGGTGGGAGCAACCTGTTGCACGGCCTAGATCTTACATGGGCGGGCATGCAATATTGGCACGGATTTCACTTCTTCCGAAAGAAAGTACTTGAAAGATAGTACATTCCAGCGGCAAACAAAAGATAGCAGCAATAATATTGCTAAGGGAAAATGTAGGTAAATATCTTTTTCTTCATGAGTGATACAACCTCAAATCTTTTACTCAAGACCTACCAAGCAGCTTCACAACACTAGTATGCCATCAGAAATCGACTGAATCATTTCCATGCATAACATGGAAGGTGATTCAGTACAAATTTCGATTTGGTACACATTTACAATTGGTTTGGCTGCTGGGGCATGGATTGGTTCTTGACCATCATTTGTCTCTCCTACTGGAAAGTGTTGCTATGATGCTACTATCTAGAGTGTTCATGAGTTGAATGTGGTAGGCTGACCTAAAAGCTGGTTACTGATGCTACTGGTGTAGTGCATATGAATTCAGGCCTTTTTGTTGCAGATATCTTCCTACGTTAGTTTTCTTCAAAAAAGAACATGTCTACTGCTGATTAATGTAGTGCATATGCATTTGGGCTTTTTTTTGTTGTAAATATGTTCCAACATTAGTTCTCTACATGTGAAGACAAAATGAACCTTTGAAATCCATTCCTACATTAGTTTTCTATGTACTGAGATGAAAATAACTTATGAAATCCTTGATGAACAGACTGCAAGCCTACACATATTCTCAGAATTTCCATGTAACAATCAAATCCCCATCAATTGACAAGAAAAGACCCAACTTGGACACACACGCGCGCATGCATGCGCACACGCGCACAGAGATAGTAAATGCATGCCAGGATCATCGGCTTTTGTGTCTTTGAAAGCCAATTCATGTGGTTCCCTTTGCCTATAATCATCATGCATAATTCTTTTCATCGCACTAATCATTCTCATTCCAGTTATTTTGCAACATAAGGGTTGTGCTTAAGTGAACCGTCTGATTTAATTAAAAGAGTCCCCTGATGATATTGTCACAATGCAATGCATTGGTTTGGCAGGTGTCAATGAGAGATTCACCTCTTGTAGTTCCCTGTCGTGGAAAAAGGTGTTCATGGGCTTAGGAAGCACATGAGAAAGGTTGTGATGGTACTGGATGGCTATTATAAAGTCTCAGCAAATTAGAGTAGGTTTTTCACATCAGTATATGAGTGCAAACACATGTTCGGTTGGCACAGCAAACAGGGATCTCCATGAAGGAATGATCTTGGATCTCAATACGAGAGCATATACTTCCACAGCATGTATTGTTTGTCCCAGTCCCAAAGGGTATTACATGGAGACTTAAGTTGTCACCTAGGAAGCTTTGATGCACATAAGGTGAGTCCCAATGTGGGGCAATACCTGTGTGTATTTGGGTCTTTTGAAAGAGAAATTGTGAATGCCCATGCAAGCCCGAAAGGAATCCCCAAGTTAATCGACCAGGGAAGATCACAATGTGTAATCACCCAGTGAATCATGCCACCATACCATCTTTTTTGTCCAAAGGTTGTTTTGAAATGTTTCTGAAAAAGAAAAACCAAGTCCTTTTGCTGTTCTTTTAAAAGGGTTTATTTCAGTAGGTGGGGGATTGCAAATCCAATGGTAGATCTTCAAATTCTAATAGGTGAGGCCCACTTTGAGCCATGTGCCCACTTGATGGAATAGAGATGATGAAGTTGAGGGCTGGATGTAGAGAAGTAAAGGTGAGAGACTTTGGATGCCAGATTTCCCTTTGGATCTATGGCTATAGAACACCTTCATCCTTCGGTCTTTCCTCCAGTTAAGGCAAGAGAAGTTCTTTAAATCCCCTTAAATCTGACTCTTTTTTTTTCTTTGCATATAACATGCCTACAGGGATGACGCAAGAAGTGTGTGATGAATATGTGGGTCCTAAATGTCTAATTTATGGGTCCTACAAATTATCTGGTGGGCTTTGCAAGTATTAAATGCACAATCAAGTCCACAAAGGGGACTGAGATTCAGTTTTTTGGTTTTAGTAGCTTTAATAGCCTTGCTACGAATAGGGATCTGCTACAATATGACCCACAAATGAAAAGAAATTTTAAAAATATTTGGGATTGTAGTTCAATATTTGCAAGTAGTTGTGAACCTCGATTTAAGATGAAGTTGTTGGAGTATCACTTTTTACAAGTGCATAGAACTGATGTCCAAGCACATATGAGGAGTTTGAAAAAGTATCCATGCTATTTACAAGAAGTACATGACGCATTCTACCCATAGGGGGGAAAATGCGGTAGAATTGGGAGGTATTTTCCTATGATATGAATGATGGGTTCTATTTATTAGAAGGGTATGACTACTTCATCTCTTCATAATCAAATGCCTTGTGCATGAAACCAGAATTGGATCAGTTTTTGGATGAGCCCGTCTTTACTTGCAATAAGTTGGTGGAAGTTCAATACACCCAATTATCCTATTCCTTCTAAGATGCTCAAGGCATTCTAGTGATTCCTATACTAACAGTTGCTTCAGAGCTGTCATTTAGAACGAGAGGTAAGGTACTCAATCAATATTATAGCTCGTTACTTCCTGACACCATTGAAGTTTTGAGTTGCACTCTAGATTGGTTTTTGGATAGACCGGATGATTTGTAGAGGTAATTAAACTAAGCTTTAATTTGATGAGCTTCTTTAATCTTCTAAGTTCTATCATAGATATTTACTATACTGATTATAAAGATAATCTTATGATTTTTCTTAACCTTTCTATCTTTCTTTAGGAAAGATTCTATGAAATTTGTGTGGTTGCTCTCATTGCTTAAACTTCTGAAAGTTTTTCATTATTGCTGAGGAAATTTGCTTCTTCTCATTTCTTATTTTGTTTTCAACATATGGCACATGAACTTCATATAAATTTGTGGTGGTATTATAGTCATGTAGCTATTTTGTTCTACTATCTTTTCCTTAATATAATATTTACCATAACTGCAGTGAAGCTAACCCTTTAACATGTGCTTGAATAATTATGGTACAGGTGATTGGACGTTTTTATGGACAGATTAGTCGGAGTGTTGCTCATGGACTTTCTTTTTGTGATTATTTGTGGAGATATTGGACATTAATGCGAATACTGCATGGTTCCTTTCGTAAATACAATGAGACATTGAGGATGATACCTTCTTGTTTTTAAGATGATACATGGTTTAATTTTGTGGATAGCACAGTGGTTTCTTTTTGTTTGATGGTTAGAAGGGTTCCTTTTGTTAAAGATGTTAGAAACTTATTCAAATTTATTGGGAACTTTATATAACATCTTACTAAGACCTTTTTCCTTTTTCATTTAGAACATCATGAATGGTGTTTTAAACCTTTGATCATTGGACTATTTTTGTTGCATCTGCAGCATTAGTCTACTTTCTTCTAAATAATTATATGTAGCCTATTTTTTTAGGGTTCATGATGTTGTTTCCATTGGCTTTAGGATTATGATCCTTGAACTGTTCTTGGCTTTTGGATTATGATTGTCAGCCTTTGATTATGATTTTTTTTTTTTTTTTTATCACGAAGGATGGTAATATTGACAGGTGAGGTGGACCACGTGAAAATAGATGTGGACCGTTGGTCAGTTCTTCTATAATTGTTCATTCCATTGTAAATGCCTCTTAAGTGATCCCAATTACCGGAAATAAGGATGCTTCAATTGTGTACAGAAGTGGGCCACGTTACGTAGATCTGATCAGTTTAAGAATGTACATAGCCAAATTGATTATCTCATTGGCCTAGTTTTTGGGTCCCTATATGTGCATGGTGGGTCACATATAATGAGCAATCCAGATATTGTGTAACAAATGGAAATGCATGTTACACGTAAACTAAATTATGAGCATATAGTGCTGGGATCAGTTTCGGGCCTGTGGTTTGACTGTCATGGGCCTGGGCCAGGCTCCAGCCCATGCTCTACTTTGCAGGCTGGGATTGGACAGGCCCTGGCCCACCCAGTTGACAGCCCCTGTGCTACAGTGACACTACGGTCCCTCTACAATGTGTGTACGGTTAATTTTTTTTATTTTTTTAGACATTATCAAGGACTGATATTTAATAGAGTTCAGTGGTTGACATCAAGTCTAGGCAGCAGGATGTCTTTTATATATACATGTATTGTAGATGCCACATTGCTGGGAATATTAATTAAAAAAAAGTCACTTAGTTAAAAGATCTTTTTAGAGGGAGAAAACCCTTAAAAAGTATATATTTGCATTGTCCGGTTTGATTATTCTCCTGGTTTCCTGTTCTTATTATCACTTCCTACAAATTTCCATCCACCCTAAGCGCGCGCGCACAGTGTGTGTGTGTGTCAGTGTGTGTGTGTGTGTGTGTGTGTGCGTGTGTGTGTGTGTGTGTGTGTGTGTGTGAGAGAGAGAGAGAGAGAGAGAGAGAGAGAGAGAGAGAGAGCTCCCAAACAAAAATGGAGTGTTGCGTAACTACTAGTAACCAAAACATAAGAGATGGGGTATGTATCAATGTGTGTAGTACTTGTATGCATGTCTCCAAGTGTGTAAGTATTCATGCATATGTATATGTTTATGTATATAA
Organism: Liriodendron chinense; assembly: GCA_003013855.2. Taxonomy (NCBI): domain Eukaryota; kingdom Viridiplantae; phylum Streptophyta; class Magnoliopsida; order Magnoliales; family Magnoliaceae; genus Liriodendron; species Liriodendron chinense. The sequence goes on along the minus strand of ML058469.1, from coordinate 10,839,879 downwards.
AAAATAAAATACCAATAAAATGCAGAATATAATATCCAGCTGTAGTAACGAGCTCATCTTGCAATAAGAAAAGTTCCCACCAAGAACAAGAAGAGTTTGAAGCTTTTAAGCCATAGTAGAGATCACCGAGGTGTTCAACTATGGAGGAAGTCCATAAAACTAGAAAATCTTAAATGTACAGTTACCAGGATTCACTTTGACTGACCATTTCCATAACATTGAAAAAAAAGTGTCAAGTGATTTGTAACACCCTGGATTTTCACCAACTTGGGTATTGTATTGTACTCGGGCGTCACTATAAATTTTTCTGAACAATTAGGCAAGCATAGGTGCATGTACCCGTATTCAGACTCGAAATAATTAGATAGTACCTAGGGAGCCTCATTTCTGGGAATCCAAATTCAATAGAATACGTGGCTTGCTCTAATATGCAAATCTAACTGTACAAATTCGATTATACATCCTTAGAGAGCCACTAACTTCACTTGATCGCTTAATTTTAGTCTTAACCTCCAGATCCATGAGTCGAGGGCTGAGATCTAAGAAACCAACCATTAATCAATCAAAACGACTGAAGAACCGAACAAACTCGATTAGACGCCTTTAGAAAGCTAATGAGTGCGCTTGATCATCTAAACCTTGGGCCTAATCATGTGGTCCACGAATCTAGGGTTAAGATCTAGTGGCCCCCACCATCAATAAATCTATCTAGCCACAACATAATGACCATCTAGCTAAGAACCGCACAACGAACGGTTTAGATCATATTCATACCCCGAATTAGACCAATGTCCCATACGACTTAGGAATTAAGGGATGGGAATGGATTTGGCTAAACACCAATTCTGATAACTTTCTAGTGACCAAACTTCAAACATAGGTGGATCGGACCCCACATACCGCACCCAATAAATCTCACCTTCAACTCTATTCCAAAAATAGCTAAAATCGTCAAATAAGCTTCAAAACCGCTTGTTAGTGGACCACCGAGCCTGGAACTTAGGTAAGACAACCCTCTCACCGGGCTTGACAACTTTGGTGGGTTGCCAGCATAAAGATAGCGACCAAGTCACGCAATCTTAGAAATTGGTGGAAGCACTTGTCAAGTGCAAATCCACCCAAGCAAACCTAATCCAAATAATCATTGTCACCCACACATTTTTCAAGATGGGGCTTTAAGACCCTTGCATGTTCATGAAATTTAAAACCTAGGTTCAAATTATAACATTGAACCCGTCCCTAAAGTCATGGCCCCAATCTATGATCGACAACCGTTGAACGCACTTGCGCACCTATCTAACAATCGCCGCATCCGATTTGCATGAAATCGTAACCATAGGTAGATCTCCCCTTGAGGAAGTTGTCCCATGGCTCAAATTGGTTCGAATGGGCCAGGTGGGCCCCACACAGCTAAAACGGCCCCGCACAGGGCCATTTTCATAAAAAAAAATTCAACAGCCAAGGCCATTTGGGCAAATCCTGCCCTATAAAAGAAACCAAATTGGGGATTTCTCTCCCCATTTCAGAAATTTCTGAGAGAGAGAGAGAGAGAGAGAGAGAGAGAGAGAAGGAAGAATGATGCGGACATCAGTGGCGCACCTTTTAGAGTGTACCAGAGACGGAGGCGACGCAGACAAAGTGCTGGAGCAGAGGATCTTATGGGGATGGACGCTGGACCCACCGGGCCCATTTTCTGATAGGACACGAGACCCTACACACATGCACATGCACATTTGGAGGTTCATCAGCGACGTGCGTATGTGGGATGATGATCGGAGGTTATCTGGACCATCGGTCTTCGATTGGATGGAGATCGGACCATTGCTTTCATCCGATTTGGCCATCCAGCCGTTAAAACACGCCAGGCCCACAGGTGGCCCACTTCTTTTTCTTTTTTCTTTCAATTTTCACATCTTCTACACATTATTTAGAGACATATAGATGGTTTGGATTTGATATTTGATGTTTGGATGATGTTATTTTACGTTTGGGACATGAGTGGCAATTTTGTAATTTTCATGAAAATTTATTATAAAAGCCATAGGGCTGGACGTTCAACCCTAGAATGAGATTTTATGAATTGTGTTTTTTTTCTCCTCGTGAAAAGAACTAGGGTTTCAGGATTAGCCCTTCGGGCGTGAGGATTCTGCCCCAATTTCCACTCTTCTTCGTATCTCGGCTTTCTCTACGCAAATAAAAGGTAAGATCCTTTATAACTCTCGACCTCTTCCTTTCCCATGAACCCTTGTTGATCCTCCACCACTTTTCCTTCTTCTTCCTCATCCAACCTCATTTTCCTTGTTTTCCCTTGATTGGAACGGACTTATGCTAGATTAGGGATAATATCCCTTGGATTCCGCTATTTTATTTTTTTATGTACTTCATGCTAAGGGCGTGGCCCTAATGATTCATTACTCTTCTTTAGTCGGAACTCTCTATTCTATTGTGTCTGTTGGTAGTCAGTTTTAAATTTCACGACTTGAATATCTTCCATCGATCTCACTTACATATAGAGTTAGGGCATATCATAAATCACCCTGCATCAAAGAAGGGGGTTGTGCATATCACTCTACTCCCCTCCCTACGCATCTACGGCCCACTAGCTATCACAATCCCCATTGAATCATCACCACCAACCCTTCTAGGTAAGAATTTCTAATTCAACACCCTCATCTTAGCCTTTCTCCCTAGATTTCCCTAAATTTGTAACATGCAAGACCGATTCTTGTAGGAATCCCCAAGCTACTTTAAGAAATTGAGGTGCGAACCATTTACCTCTAGGTTGCCTAGCATCAAAATCCCATTAGACGTAGTTAATGCTTGGTTTGTGTGGTTGAGAATGCTTATAATTAATTCCTTGTTGCAGAATCCATGTTTGACTTCATAAACATTTGGGTGCATGTTGTAGAATTGTCGATCTTAGGATTGATTGCTGAAATTTGGATGCTTGTGCTTGATTGTGTTCATAGGGTGAATCCATACATGCTAGCGATCCTACCATGATGGAATGTTGTTTGAATTTGCTTAAGATTACTAAAATCCAGTTAGATTATACCTTGTTTTCTTGATAAGTTGATATGCAATTGTTTGTTCATGCTATATGCCTATCGGTGAACCCGAACGCCTTTATCCATGATGTTCCTATGTGCTTGGACTGGTAAGATGGTTCAGCCTAGCACACGTCAGTTGGGGCAAACCCTTGGGGCTGGAATTGTCAATTAGAGTAGAATGCGGGTGACCGATTGTGGCTTGAGGACCACGCAGGCTACATGTGCCCAAGGTCAGCCTTCCCGTCCTTCTCCTCAGTCGAAGGTGCCAGCCCGACCCCGGGTTGGACGTGTTGTGTGTGACCTATCACTTTCTATTAGAATACAAGTACCAATGTTTCCGCTGGATAGGCCCACTCGTAATGGCACGTTGAATCAATCCCCAAGACTCATGAGCCGAGAATGGTGGTATGGGACCTATGCCCAAGCTATCAGCTTCCCCGTAGTGTCCATTGAGCACCCGTGGAGGTGACGAACCTACCACTTGACTATGGGAAGGGGTGACGAGCCCTTTTCCCGCCTGAGGTGGGTGTGGCTGACGAGTCATGGCCAAATCGGGCTCTCGGGCCAACAACCGAAGTAGGGATCAAGGGGTTACTGGTGATGATAGGTGTTCGCCACGCAGAGAGTCAGATGGTCCCAGTTCGGTCGAGTGATAGAACAATGGTACGTTGGCTTCGCCAACTGGCTGGATGCTAAAATGAAATAATTAATAACCCGGCTAACCATGCATAGTTCAGCATGGCATGCATTGTGCGGCCGATGGGGTGGTGCCTCATTCGTTGGCGGATGTGGTGGTGCCACTCACTGTCGGTTATGACCAAAACGGTAATCGGGCATGCATTTGCACTTCATGCATTCATGCATTAAGATTACAAGATGCAGTACTATGTCTATGTCTATGCCTGCTACATGTGTATGTTTGATTCATTACCTACGTTCGATCGCATTTGTGCTTTTGAGTAACTTGGGGAAATGGAACCGAGTTGATCACTCACTCACACTCTGGGACGGTGTTTTAAAACACCAACCAGGTGAATTCATCGATGCAGGTACCCCAAGAGTAAATGCACTAGAGCAAATGCACTAGATGGGGCCTCATTAGACTGGTTGAGGGGACCCTTTTAATGAGATCAAGTACTATATATTTTAGATTTAGCTCACTTAATTTTAGTTATATCTTTATTTCATTGCTTAGCTTGACCTATCATTGTGATTTGATGCCACGTGGATCAAATACTTGCTTAACACGCATCTGCATACACATGAATGACTCTTGGGATATCGGGGATCGAGTTTGTACTCGACCCCTGAAATTTCAGGTTGTTACATGATTTGCAGTCATTGATAATGCTTTGATAAAGGCAGGCACCCAAATATAGCACAATTTGTCAAATATAATACAATCAAGGTATTAAAAAATGATTACGTAATGGAAATGGTGGGAACCGTTACACATTACAGGGATGTAACAATTGTTACGGGAAAAAGGCCTGTAATGGCCCCGTAACGGCCCATTACAAGGCTAATAATATGGCCATTACGGCCTGTATTATAACGGTTATAGCCACTATTACCGTTATTGAATACCTTGAATACAATAATTAATCATCATCATCATCTCAGCCTTACCCCAATTATTAAGGTTGGCTACATGTAACACCTTGGTTTTTCCCAAGACTCGAGTGTTAGATCTACTTGGGACAGTATGAAAAATTTTCGATCTAACATGTAACATGAGCACACACCTGGTTTTCAAACCTACACTCGAAGCTACATTTCTGGATTCTCGATCTGGGTAAGAACCTAGTAGAATACCCTAACAAGAAGATCAAACCATCTAATTTGAATATTAAGCCCAGGTTTAGTGTGTCCAACACCCAATAAACCTACAACTCAAAATTTTACAAAATTGTACCTCAAGCCATGTTGGAGACCCCCAAGCCTAGCGAAACTTAACGACGGACTATAATAAGCAAAAACCAGCCGTCCACTGCTAGTAGCAGGCCCTGGACCAACAGATCTACATTTCACTTAGCCTAGGACGCCAAGGGACCATCCATCACTTGATCAATCAAGGGGGGACCATCACAATCCTAGATGTACCACTAAAAGTCCCTTGATCAGACTCTTGGCCCATCATCATACAACAAATTGAATACTAAGGCGATCTGACCCTCGGATCTACATTATCAAGCAGCCAAGATAAAAATCTGTTGTACATGGCCCACCTAAGCTTTGATCCACATAGGCTTCAGCTTGTAGTCCTGAGTGGGCTAGAGGAGTGTGATGGGCGGTGTGGATTACACCACATGTCCCACCTCTGTGGAGTACGATTGTGTAGAGGTCGTGCGGCCGCTGCGCATCGAATCGGCAAACCTGATTAGTTGGGTGAGCCCCGACTCCTTTCCGAAAATGAAAGGAGATCTTCCTCGTTTTCCATCCCAGCGCGAGCGCTGATTTTTCCCGGACAGAATGTCAACCGTTTCAGGGCCACCTCCGGTACCAGCCGGAATGATCCAAACCGTTCATTGGGTTCGCAGCTAGGCTGTGACCCAACACTAATAACTCCCACGTGCCCATGCACACGTACGAGTGCACAACCCGAGTCCAAACAGAGCCGTTTGTAACAGTTGTTTCCAAAAACGAAAACCCAATTTCCCCTCAACATTGGCGATCCGCATGATGGATCTCTCCACTCATCTCGACCCTCGATTGAGAGCAATACCAGCCCTCCAACTCCACCACCTAGTTCCCGTACGGACCATAGCAAGGATGGAGAAAATCTCTTCTTTTACGCTGGTACAATCTCAGCCATTTGGAAGCTTCCTGAAGCTCTCCAATAGCCCATCCTAACCGTCCAAACTAGGGCTGCGACTGTAGACAGAAGGTTGCGCGAGAAACTCAAGCTCGGGCTCGAGACATTGTCGAGGTGGGGAAATATCGTAAGCTGACGATAATTTACAACGGTGATGATTGGTGGGCCCCATTCTCTAATCAGAAATGGCCAAAGGGTAGCCCACAACCTGAGAAACACCTCCACGTTGCTCGATTTGGCCCATGCAATCAGATCAGGTTCCGAGATTTCAAAATCTCGGATTAATGGAGCAAGCAAACCGTTTAAAACTAATCCATCGTATTCTGGCCATCCGATCTTATCCGAAACGGCTTGAACGGCTATAAATAGTCCATTTCCATTTCCGAGATGGGTAGGCCCTGCACGAAACCCTAGGGCAAAGAAAGAAAATATAAAGAGAGAGAGAGAGAGAGAGAGAGAGAGAGAGAGAGAGTCTCGTTCGGCCCGACGCCATTTTCGGCCTTCGTTCGAACGTCCCCAGCCATCCCTGCTTAGACTAGGGAGTGATTGAGAGGAGGGAATAGCACGAGGAAAGAGCGAAGAGGGAAAGAGAGAGAGAGAGAGAGAGAGAGAGAGAGAGAGAGTGGGGGGCGTCTAGCCACCGAGTCCAGGGGTGGAATCCCCCTCCGTCAGACGCCCAGCAACTCTAGTCCCAACCAGCATCGAGTTCCAATTTGGGCGAAATCCAGACTGTCCAGTGAAGCCGTTAGCGAGGAGAGCTTGTACCGATCCCGTTTTCCAGCTCGTCGGGCCATAGCTAAACCAACTCGGCTCTATTTCGTCAAGTCTAGAGGCATAGCTGAACCAGTTTTCAGGCCCGCAGACTGTGTGAAGAGAGGTGAGTAGCGCTTTAACCCTAGAACCCTTTTAATTGGGCTAGTCTTAACATATGATTGGATCCGTTGTAGGTTCCGACTCAGTCCATGAGTTCTCACTGATTTCGAAAGCTGAACTCTGTTGCTAATCAACAGCATTTTGAGAACTTGCATAGTTCGAGTTCAGTTTGCATTAGTGCTCCATTCTACCAAGTGTGGGCCTTCAAACATGTTTAAACTGTTTGTGTGGACTCAATATGATGTCATCTTAAGAGAGCATTGCATTAGGCCAGCTGATAAGCTGACCATTGACCTTGTTTGGGGCAGTTTTCTCAGATCAAGTAACATTTGAGTTTAACTCTATTTGAAAGTTAGACCACCCATTGGATTTGAGTTCATACCCAACTTTGCAAGTAATCAACCCCTTAACCCTAATCAAAGTGTTGAACAAGGGCAATGGTAGGATTGATGCTTGACTAAGTGTTTGGATGATATAGGCCGTTGAGTTACCTTTCCAAAAATTCTGTACTAGGATTCATCAAGTCAAGAGGGCTTCACTTGAGAGGTGATGATTCCTCCCCTAGGCTTTCCACCCACTTGTGGTTAAGTTATAGTTTCTACTCTAATGATAATTAATTAAGATGGTTTATGCTCATAACATGCCTAGAAATATGCTTAGTGAAATGACACATGCTTAGTTGCTACATAACTGTCATATGCTTAGCTTTTTTATGCATGCTTAGTTGTAGTATCCTCAGTTGGGTTAGAACATGTTTAACATGATTAGTAAGATTGCATGCATCACAACGTAGAATGTTAAGTAGTTGTTGAAACGCATGTGTGGAAATATGGTTAGCATGAAATGTATGCCCATCATTTTGGATAAGCATACATCTAATCGATTGGACATTTTTCCTAGATATGTCAAGCTCATATCAAACTATGTGTTGTGGTTTGAATCACACTCTTGGATGGGACCTAGATTGGTGGCCTTAAAGAGACTTGAGGTTGAATTGCATATGAGGATTAGAAGGACTCTTGTGGAAGTCCTTGATGAGATTTGACATAGCAATGAACATGTGATTGACTCTTGTCGAGTATATAATTGTCTTGAGTGGCCACTAATCCAAGGAAATTCGCATAATTGGAATGGATGTAAATTGACTAATAAAGGTTGGCTTAACCATGCATCCATGGCATATGTGCATATTGGTGGTAATCTAGTAGCTGTGAGCACGTACTTAATGTATTTTCACTGGCTCCAGTCCACCATTAATGGATAAGTTGTGGAGGCTAATCACTGTGAGCACATACCTTCAGGTATTTTTGCTGGTGATTACCTATTGGGAGTTGTATGTGGATTTGCATTCTACAGTTCCAGTTGGGTGAGCATCCCCAGGTCTGAGGGCGCATGTGCATGCGTCCATTCATTTAACCAAGATTTACTTGTATGTTTTGTGATTATTGTCTCTTGAACTATGCTTGGCTAACAACGTTGGTGAGTAATCCTGAGGGGACCTCACACTAAGCTGATCACTCATGTTTTGGAATATCAACCGTACAGATGTTGCAGGAGTGATGGTGGAGGATGGAGAGCCTGGTGTTGCTCCTGATGGCACCCATGCTGAGGAGGGTGTGGAGTACGCTAAGGAGGAGCCTTACACCAAAGTGGTCGAGCTCGACGAGCTCAATCAGTAGATTAGTTGGTTTTATTTGCTTCTTTTATGACGTTTGACGTTATGGGTTTGTACCGAGTCCCAGATGTGTGGACTCATAACTATTTGATACTTATGCTTGGTATGAATGCTAGTTTTTATTTTCATGAAATGGTTATCTTTTGTCTCTATGGTGCCCACTATTGCAAATTGTGAATGTGAAAACTTAATCCTACGGGAAAACCGCGCTTATATGTGATACTTTATCCCTAAGTTAACACCCAGGTTCTGGTGGCAAAAGTCCTATTTGAGCCATGAAAAACGGGGCGTTACGCTACATGAATCTTGTTCCACTATTACAGTCTAAATGGCCACATGACCAAACCATCCAAGTCTACTTTTCCTCATCTTATTACCTATTAATACTACTCCTAGGTTCCCTTGAATGCATTGATTTCTAATTCTATCCTTCCTTGTCTTGCCACTCATCCATCTAAACATCCTGAATTCAGCCACACTCATCCTATGAACATGTTGTTCTTTACCTGCCCAACATTTTGTCCTATAAAGCATGGTTGGTCTTATAGACATCTTATAAACTTCCCCTTTCAGTTTTGAGTCATACACAACAATCACATAAAACTCCAGAGGCACATCTCCATTTCTCCACCCAACTTGAATTCTATGGGCAACATCCATCTCAATCTCTCCACTCATGAATTATTGACCCAAGGAATCGAAAGTGATCATTTTAGGAAACTTCTTGGTCAGCAATCTTAACCAATTCCTCGTTTTCACTCCTATTGTTATTAAAATTGCACTCCATATAATATGTTTTAGTCCGACTAACTTTAAATCCTTTATATTCTAGAGCATCCCTCCATAAATCTAGCTGTGTTTACGCCTATCTCGTCTTCTTAATCAAAACTATCATCTACAAACAACATACACCATGGGATCTCTTCCTACAAATGCCTCATTAACTTACCCATAATGAATGCCTTCGTACATGCTCAATGCTGACCCCTGGTGTAAGCCTACAGTAATTGGGAACTCAATTATCTCTCTACTAGTAGTTCTCACATTTGTTACTGCTCCCTCATACAAATCCTTAATCATGTTAACTCCTTTCTTTCCCAACACCAACCAAATTAACTCTCTAGTCTCTAGGCACCATGTCATATGTTTTCTTTAAGTCGATAAAGACCATGAGGAGATCCTTCTCCTCTCCCTACATTTCTCCATCAATTGTCTAAGTAGGAAAATAGCTTTGGTGGTAGACCTCCCAGGCATGAAACCAAACTGATTTTTTATTCATTCGTCCCATGCCTTAGTCTATTGCTAAATCACTCTCTCCCAAAGTTTCATAGTATGGCTCATAAGTTTGATACCACAATAGTAAGTACACCTCTATATGTCTCCTTTGTTCTTATAAATAGGTAGAATGGTACTTTTCCTGCATTCGTCTAGTATTTTCTTCGATGTTATAATCTTGTTGAACAACTTTGTCAACCAAAATAACCCAATATCTCCTATACACTTCCAAACCTCTATTAGCAGATCATCCGGTCCAAGGGCCTTTCCTGCTTTCATCTTTCTCAATGCTTCTTTCACTTCAAATATACTAATCCTACGAAAGTATCCATGGCATCCAACGTCATTTCAGTTTATGGTTCCTTCTATTCCTATGCTCTCATAGTGATTGTCATTCACAATACAATAATTAATAAATCCAAAATGAAAACACTGGGAAGCAAACACACTTTGGCATACTCTCTGCAACTCCTTTCTAATGTTGAACTGTCTCCACAGCAGGTATACCACTCATCCATAGTAGAAAAGGCAAGGTGATTAAGATGGTTACATGAAAGCATAAAGATGTATTAATGAGAATGAATTATCTCAAGAAAAGGGAATCGATTTTCCAAGTATTTGCTTCCTTTGTTGGAAAGGTGAGGAGTCGGTAGAATTTGGGCCTTTTCCTTCCAAATCTTTGAGATGGTATGGATACTCCCGAGCTCGATAGATCTATTTTTGGGATGGTCCTCCAAGCCGTTCAAACTCAAAGGATAATGGAATGCCGCATGCCATTATGTGGGGGGTGGAAAGAGTGCAATTGCAGAATCCTTAAAGGTATCAATCTCCCATGTTCCATGTTTATGATAAAATCAAGCATGACCTGGTGAGTAAACGTCAATGGTTGCTCCTTAGGAAATCTAGGCGACTTGGGCATTGGCGGGGTGGTTCATGACAAGTTGACTTTGAAGAGCTTGCAAGCGGGCTTCCATGGTTAAGGAAATCTTATCAAGGGCTGCAGTTTGGCCCACTTCTTTTAAGCTTGTTTCTAAGGAAGCTAATCCTATGGCAGATTGGTTAGCCAAAGAGGGAGTTTGAAAGCTGTCCCTTGTCGTTGGAAATAGCTCTACATTGCCTTAATGGAGAGCTATTTTTGTTTTTTGTTTTTTAAATAAAATCCTTGTTATTGGTAGAAAAATGTATATCCATGTTATTGATAGAAAAATGTACTACAATGAACGTAAAAGAAAATGACATTTTCCAAAGCATCACATCATTTATGGGTACCTATGCAATTGATCATCATAGGTAAAAACCTGTCCTGCTGTATCTGACTTGGTGAAGGATGGACTGCCAACGTGTGGAGCCCTTAACATGTCTATTTACATGGTACTAGAAGTGCAGTAGGGGGCAAGGTAACAACTTGTAATGAAAATTCATTTAGTACATTCCAACAGTGACACCGTCGCTCATGCCTGAACCTGCTCACTGATCCTCTTTTATGTTGCATTAACATGCTAGCTCCTCTACATACATTCTACAATAAGATAAAATAGAACTAATATTTCCAAGAGCAGGCAGTTAGAGGACAATCTGGAAAGGTGATATGAAAAGCTACCACGAAAGTCACAACTTGCATAAATATTCCATTTGCCTCAAAATGCACCGGCCACATCCCATCCATTTCAAAGGTTTACACAGACTACTTATATGAGCCCTCTGCATTCTATTGAAGGTCTCTCACGACTTTGGGGACTTCATCCATTTCATGATTCCATCACTAGCCCACCCCAATTAGTTCGGAGAAGGCTTAAATAATGACGATGATGGAAACATCACTATTAAGCCATTCACTTGCCTTAGGATTAAAGGGAGAAAAAAAATGGCCCATGGAACTTCTTATTTACTGGAACATAATAATGCACACAAGAATATCCTAGGAATCTAATTGGCTTGAAACCCGGTGAGGAACTGGTAACGAGCATCCCTCTAATGCCGAAACTCTCATTACCCCAGAGAAAGTGGGGTCAGGTGGGGGCATTTGTGGTATTTCATTTCTTGGGATAAGTAATGAGGTGAGTTCCCATACACATAAGTGCTAAGCCTGCCAATCTATGCTGTGATTGCATTCTTGTTTGAGTAGACCAGTTGAGGGTCGTCAAGCAAATAAAAAAGATGCAATGGTTCTATGGGTAGAAGATGAGGAAACCAGTGACAAGAGGCTTCTTGCATATGTTGGTGGCCTAGACATGATTGATGATCCCTATATAGTTCATCTCCGGTGATGGGTTGAATAGACAAACTCCGTGGGCTGAGGAGGCAAAGGGATGGAGCTTGCAGAAATTCAAGAGGGAGGAGTTGGGACAGTCCATAGAGGATTTTGAGTGGTGAAGTAGGAGGTTACCTATGTGGGCTTGCCTGTCAGTGTTTCCATTGATCCAGGAAGCATAAAATTTGATGGCTCCTTGAGCATTTGGAGAAGAGGGAAAAAGAATCTAGTGCCATTGAGGTATCCCTGGTAAGAAAAACATTGAGAGGGAAGCAAAAGGGAGGAAAAGTCTAGCACTACACATGCTCATGGATCCAGGTAAAGTCCACTAAGGAGAGCAGCCAATGAAGATCATATCTTGGAATGTTAGGGGCCTCGGATAATCCATGAAAGGGGCTTTGATTAAAGCACGCAACCCAAATTAGAAAGCAATTTAGGAAACCAGGGCAAGTAATATGTCTGATGCTCAAGTTCAGGTGATTTGGTGTAATGGTAACTCCTACAAATGGGTTGGCCTTAATTTTGTGAGGGCCTTCGTGGGAGCAATTGTTATTTGGAATGCTTGCTTCAAAGGGAGGATGTTCCAATTGGGCAATTCTCTGTTTTTGTTTTGTTTAAATCTGTTAGAGTCCCTTGATATACATTGATACGCCATCCTCTAACGGCTCAAGCTTTTAGATCAAGTGGTGATTTGACATGGTATCAGAGCGGAAGGTCCTGTGTTCGAATCCTGACAGTAGCAAATATGCCACCGCTAATATATTCTCCCACGGGGAGCCGTTTATGGTGTGAGTTGAGTATCCCTCCACCTAGGTGTGAGTTGTGAGTGTCCCTTCACCCTTGCCCAATATGTTCCCGTGCAGAGTTCCACCCCGCATGTGCTGTTAGAGTCCCTTGATATACATTGATACGCCATCCTCTAACGGCTCGAGCTTTTAGATCAAGTGGTGATTTGACAAAATCTCTACTTGATGATTTCTTCTAGGTCTTTACCAATAGGCTATGGTCTAAATGCTGCAAGGTGAGGTAGCATTAGGGATGAATTGGACTCAATCCACTTCAATTGGAGTCTTCCATGGTGTGATGGGGTTGACTTCAATGTCAATAGATACCAGTGGGAAGCAAGGGGAGTTAGCTCCATTGCCAGAGGTACATCAGAATTTTCATATTGTATGGTTAAAATGAGATGATCGTTCTACCACTAGGAGGGTTTTTTTTTTCACCAATTCAAATAATCAATGGATCCCATCTATGCCAAGATTTGATAAGGTGTCCTAAACCAACCTCCAACCACTATGTGAAATGAAAAATGAGTGGCATCCAAACACACCCTGAGATTCGATCCATAGACATATCAAATCAAGGCACTTTCAATTATCAAGGCCACACATTAAGTGGATCACTCTCCTCATTAGCAAGTCTCAACCAAAATTACTTGGAGAGTAGAGCTGCTTGCTCAACATTACAATAATTAGATTCCTAGGATTTTAATGTGTGCATTATTTGATTCTAGTAAATAAGAAATTCCATCTGATCCTATTTTAATGTGTCCAGATATGTGCCAGCTATAGAGAGTTGTGTGCATGTGTATAGTTTCTTGCTCTCCTTCAATGTACCATACCTATATTTTTAATAAGAATAATGTGGTAGGGCTTTTTGGGCTCTTACCTACGATTTCTCCTTAAGCTTTCTCTCTCTCTCTCTCTCTCCCCTTCTTCTACTCTCTTCTACTTACAAGTTACAACCACATCAACATCTAGCAGTCTACTTGGTATCAGAGCAATAAATCCAACTTTTCTGCATCTACCACGTGATAGGCGACACATCGGCCTGCTGACATCAACAACTGTACGGCTGACGTCAGCGTCGTACGGACGAACAGACACAGTTTTGATGGGAAAAGTTAGGGGTTTTGTAGATCCCTATTTTAGAGGATTTTTGGTGATTTTTTAAGGATTTTTTGGAGCCTATTTCATGGTTTTTTTGTTGAAATAGAGAAGTTTCAACCGGCGGCCCTACAGTGCAATTTTCTCAATTCCGCTCAAATCGATAAGGTTTTCTTCAGTTTCTCTCCTTCACATGGATTGAAATCAGTCCACCAACACAATTTTGAAGGTGATTTGAGTTGTTTTGGAGTTTTCGATGGCATATACACCAAAACGTGGTGCAGTTGGGGTGTTTTTGGGGATTTTTGGCCCTCTTCGGTTCAATCTTCCAGTTTTCAGAACTTGTGGCTATTCTTTGTCAGTGTTTGAAGGTTTACCTTACGCGATTGAGTGCGGAGGGCCATTCTTTTGCTTCGTAGGTGTATTTGTGCCTCATTTGATAGGCTTGACAAATTTTTGGGTTGATTATCTGAATATTGAAGATTTTATGGACACCAAAGGATTATCTTCCATCAGTATGAATTCACTATTCCGACCCCTTACATATTACCTCCATTAAATTGAATGGAGATAATTATCTTCAGTGGGCCCAATCGATCAAAGTTTTCTTGGGTGCTTGTAAGAAGCTAGGATATATTTTGGATGGTCCTCCTAGTTCTACAGACTCGTCGTATAAGCCTTGGACAAAGGAGAACTATCAGGTTATTGTGTGGCTATTGAATTGTCTGGATTCATCTGTCAGTCATTCAGTGATGGTTTTACCCACAGCTAAAGGTATTTGGGACGCCCTCCATATACGTTTTCTCAGTCTCAAAATTTCTCACGAGTATTTCAACTTATTCAGAAGATTAGTCGCTTTCAGCAAGACTTAAAATCTTTAAAGGAATATTATTCAACATTACGCGGTATGTGGGATGAATTGGACTTGTATCAACCCCTTCCTTCCAAACGTACGGATGACCACGAGCATGCTCGTAAGCGGCACGACAACACCCATGTCATGCAATTTATTGCTGGACTTAACTCTGACTATCTTAGTGTTCGGAATCAAGTTGTTGTGATGGATCCACTCCCTCTATTGAGAGCAGTTTTTGCGATGTGTCAGCGTGCTACTGTATCCAGTTCTTCTCCCCATTCGTTTGTTCCACCAAAGCGTTTAGCACATATTGCATCCACTTCGAATGCAGGTCGCTCTGTTAGTTTTGGGGGGCATGGCAGAGGTCGTAACAGTGATTGTGGTCGTGGTGGTCATTCCTTTCGAGGTCGTTGTGGACGTGGAAGAGGACGTGATGGTTCCCGCATCTGTTTGCACTGCGGTGGAACCAATCATACTGTTAATTATTACTGACAGCTTTATGGTTGTCCATCTTATGCTGCTACTTCTATTACTGCCACACCTTCTTCTGAGGGACAATCTTTTGTTCATCCTATTGAATAGCCATCTTTTGCGACTTCTTCTGGAGATACTCTGGTGATTTCTCGAGTTGCATCTGATGCTTTGATGCAATTCAACATTCGTGATGTTCTTGAGCCTTCTCATGCAGCTTCCGCCCAGTCAGGCAGTGCCCTTCTTACGTCTTCCTCTCCTGCCTCTTGAGTTATAAACTCAGGAGCTTCTTCTCACATGACTGGTAAGTCACATCTCCTTCCTATTCCCTTGCTTGTCATTCTTAGTATATTACAGTTGCAGATGGAACTCAGGCTCCTATTTCTGGGACTGGTTCTATCTTTCTTAGTCATTCTCTCTCATTGTCTTCAGTTCTACATGTGCCTCATTTTCCATTAAGTCTGTTGTCTGTCAATTCTCTTACTAAATCCTTGAATTATTCAATTACCTTCTTCCCTTCTCATTGCCTTTTTCAGGACCTGCAGACGAAGAGAGTGATTGGTGGGGGGCATGAGCGAGGTGGCATTTATCTTCTCAGTGATACACCTATTACTACTTCTAGTACCCTTTCTCTGGATCATGAGTCTGTCATTCTATGGCACTATTGTTTAGGCCATCCTTCTTTAGATAGATTAAAACTTGTTTTTCTCTCTTTATCAGTTAATAAACCCTTATGTTGTGAGATTCGTGAACTGTCTAAACATCACCGCACCACATTTCCTCCTAGTACTTCTGGAAGGAAATTGCAATATTTTGAACTTGTTCATTTAGATGTTTGGGGACCTACTCCAGTCACTTCCACTTTTGGTTTTAAGTACTTTATCACATTTATTGATGATTATTCTCGTATGACTTGGGTTTATCTATTAAAATCTAAAAGTGAAGTGTTTGAGATGTTTAGGGTATTTTATCATGAAGTGTGTACCCAGTTTAAATGCTCTATTAAAATACTGCATTCTGAATTGGGGGGGGAGTACATTTCTACTTATTTCATGTCATTCTTGCAGGAGTGTGGTATTTTATCTCGGACGTCATGTGTACGCACTCCTCAACAGAACGGTATCGCCGAACACAAGAATCGTCATCTTCTTGAAGTGGCTCATGCACTTCTTCTTGGTATGCATCTACCTAAACATTATTGGGTTGATGCTCTTCTTACTGCCACGTTTAATCATATGCCTTCTCATATCTTATCTCATCGATCTTCATTCTCTATATTGTATCCTCATGGCAACCCATTTCCTTTGATTCCTAAAGTTTTTTGTTGCACATGTTTCGTTCAAATTTTGGATGGTAGTAATAATAAACTTAGTCCTTGAGCAAGGAAATGTGTGTTCTTAGGGTATACTCGAAGTCAGAAAGGATACAAGTGTTATGATCCCTTAACTCGTAAGAAATATGTTTCTGCTGATGTCACCTTTTTTTAGGATGTTCCATTTTTCTCATACCAGGGTTGATCACTATGTGACCCTCTTGCAAGTCAGGGGGAGCATAAAACTTCGCCTCTTCCTCTTCCCATTCATGATCATTAGGACACACTTCTCCCCTCCACTTCTCATTCTGTTGGTGATATGCATGATCCTAAGCCTCTACAGGTGTATCATCGTCGAAATAAAACTGCTCACGCCTAGCCTTCCACCTCTCCGCTCTCTTTGGATGTTAGCTCAGATGATTCCTCTCTCTCGAACCAAGATCTTCCCATTGCGCTACGCAAGGAGTCAAGATCTTGTACTCAACATTCCATTTCAAATTTTGTTTCATATGGTCATCTTTCACCATCTTTTCAGTCATTTGCAGCATCTGTTTCTTCACAAGCTCTGCCTAGGTCTCTCTCCCATGCTCTTCAAAGTCCTGACTGGACAAAGGCAATGATGGAAGAAATGCATGCGCTTGAAAAGAATAATACTTGGGAACTTGTTCCTCTTCCCCAAGGACACAAACCAGTTGGATGTCGCTGGGTTTATACCATCAAGTATTTACCAGATGGCTCGGTTGATCGTTACAAAGCTCATCTTGTTGCTCGTGGTTATACACAAACTTATGGCGTCGACTACTTTGAGACATTTTCTCCCGTGGCCAAACTCAATTTTATTCAAGTGGCGATCTCCTTGGTAGTTAATTTATCTTGGCCCCTATTCCAGCTTAATGTTAAAAATGTGTTTCTTTATGGGGATCTTGCAGAGGAGGTTTACATGCATCAACCTCCTGAATTTACGGCTTCTCAATATCCTAAGCATGTATGTCGACTAAAGAAGGCACTCTATGAACTAAAACAATCCCCTCGTGCTTGTTTCGAAAAATTTAGTCATGCTCTCATCGAGTTTGGCTTTGTCGGTAGTAACGCAAATCACTCTCTTTTTATATGTCGCCGATCAACAGGCATCATGATTCTTATTGTCTATGTGGATGATATTGTCCTATCAGGAAGTGATTCAGTTGGAATGAGGGATGTCAAAGATTTCTTGCAAACAAAGTTTGAGATTAAGGATCTTGGCCATCTTCACCACTTCTTGGGCATTGAGGTTGCTCGCTCTCTAGCAGGGGTGGTTTTATCCCAACGGAATTATGCTCTTGATCTACTAGTGGAAACTGACATGTTAGGTTGTAAACCTATTTCTACTCCTATGGATACTTCTCAGAAATTTCATCCAGATGACGACGATCTCCTTTCTGATCCTGGCATGTATTGACGGCTTGTAGGACAACTTCTCTACTTGACCATTACTCGCCCCGACCTTTTATTTTCTGTGTGTGGTTAGTCAATTTATGCAAGCTCCTCACACTAGTCATTTCACAACTGTTTACCGGATCCTTCGATATATTAAGTCTACCCCAGGACTTGGCTTGTGTTTTTGGCCGCATGACTCTCTTCATCTTTCTGGTTATTCTGATGCTGATTATGCGGGTAGTTCTTATGATCATCGTTCTACTTCGAGGTTTCGTACTTTCTTTGGTGGCAATCTTGTTTCATGGAAGAGCAAGAAACAGTCTGTTGTTGCTCAATCCTCGACTGAGGCGGAGTATCGTTCTATGGCCCATGCGACATGCGAGCTTGTCTGGCTTCGTACACTTCTTCAAGAGCTTGGTTACGCTCCTTCTGCGCCCATTCCTCAGCATTGCGATAATTAGGCCACTATCCATATTGCACGGAATCCAGTTTTCCATGAGCGCACTAAGCATATTGAGGTTGATTATCACTTTATACGAGAGAAGGTTGCATCCAAGGAAATTGTCACTCATTTTGTTCGAACTGGCAATCAATTTGCTGATGTCCTTACCAAATCTTTATGCTGTGATGCTCTTCATCGTATTTGTGCCAAGTTGGGAATGTTAAACATTTATGCTCCAACTTGAGGGGGAGTATAGAGAGTTGTGTGCATGTGTATAGTTTCTTGTTCTCCTTCAATGTACCATACCTATATTTTTAATAAGAATAATGTGGTAGGGCTTTTTGGGCTCTTACCTACGATTTCTCCTTAAGCTCTCTCTCTCTCTCTCTCTCTCTCTCTCTCTCTCTCTCTCTCTCTCTCTTCTACTTACAACCACATCAACATCTAGCACTCTACTCCAGCATGTCACATAGCTAAGAGATCCAAGCCATCTATCAGGCGAGACCCACCATATAGATGCAATGGCTCATAATCAAGTCAGTCCACTGATCAGGATAGCCATAACTTATGGAACCAATGTACAAATGAAGAAAACTTCATTGAAGCTTTCTAAGTGACGAAGGACATTCGACCAACTCACCAAAAGCTCCAAAGCTGATGGGGGAGGCACAAAATATCCTTCTATCTCATAGCCCAGGCTAGGTCAGGCCCCGGTAAAGCCTTCCTTCGTGAGCCACCCCACTTCGCATGGGTCCCGCTTCGCACAGTCTGCCCCACCCTGAGTGTGCTCCCACTTCGCATGGGTCGCCCCACTCGAGCCCGATGTGAAAATGCCCCTACATTACTAAGTCCACCAATTATTTCTAATAACAGTGTGGGACACCTATGAGCAGACCATCCTGATTTTTGGACATGATCATCTTGAATATTAAAACCACCTGGCGGCCAGCTTGGATATTGTACGTCTGTAAGAGCATGTGGTGGCATGGAGATGGTATACCTCATGTAGAATATGAGCTTAGCAAGCCCCTCACCTTCTATAATGAGATGGCCACTACTATTGAAGTAATCAACAAAAAGGGGGGAAAACAACTTTTAAAGCTTCCAACTATTAATACAGGGGCATTTTCACACCGGGCTCGAGTGGGGCAGCCCGTGCGAAGCGGGAGCACGCACGGGGTGGGGCAAACCATGCGAAGCGGCTACACTGTACGAAGCAGGACCCATGCAAAGTGGGGCGGCTCACAAAGGAGGGTCTGGCCTAGCCTGGGCTATGAGATAAAAGGATATTTCATGCCTCCCCCATCAGCTCTGGAGTTTTTGGCGAGTTGGTCAGATGTCCTACATCAACTATGCTTGACTAGAATCACCAACTCCCACTTGACCTAAGAACACCAATTTAAACTCTCGCTCATCACCTCTAAGACACCTTCAATCCCAAATATCCCTGGAATGCCCTAAGAGCTACCATTCACATTAGCTTCCATCACCAGTTTAATGGACCAAACGAGGAGGCAATTTTAGGCCGAACGCAATTCCTCTCCCAAATCAGTACGCCAATTTCTTAAAAGCTCAGAGATAAGAACACCCTTTAAGGCTATAGACACAAAGTTGTAATTCATAAGAGATTGTCTAATTATCTTTATTATGGGCTTACGGCCAACAAAGGAAAAATTAAGGAGCAATTTTATAAGACGGCTTCATATGTTCAGTGGCTAGAACACAGCATGAGAAGAGAATGAATGGTGTGGAGATGAGGTTGTTGAGATAGATGAGTGCAACTGCTGGGAGGATAAATTAAGAATGCGAGTATCTGAAATCAATAAAAAGAAAGAAATAAATAAAAGTAGGCATCCAAAGCAGCATAGAAGTGGTCCCAATAAGAGAGAAATTTATGGAGAGCAAACTAAGATGGTTTCGTGTGCTATGAAGAATGGAGAAAGCTCCACTAAGAAGGGGAACATTGATTAGGGTTGAAACACCTGAAAAGAGGATGAGAAGAAGACAAGAACTTGGATCAAGGTGGTAAGAAGGGGTATG
The DNA here is from genome assembly GCA_003013855.2 of Liriodendron chinense. Classification (NCBI taxonomy): domain Eukaryota; kingdom Viridiplantae; phylum Streptophyta; class Magnoliopsida; order Magnoliales; family Magnoliaceae; genus Liriodendron; species Liriodendron chinense. The sequence goes on along the minus strand of ML058469.1, from coordinate 10,819,517 downwards.
ATGGCATGTTTATGTACCAAAGATAGGGCCTTAGATAGGATTAATTGGTGAAATATGATCGGTGCCCCAAATAGATGGGATAGATGATGATGATGATGATGATGATGGTTATGATTATCCAGGCAACAAAAGATGGTGTTACCTGGAAATTATATTATTTCATTCCTTCGAAAATTACTGGCTCTAATAAATAAATTAAAAAAATCCTTCCAAATTCCCAAAGGATAGGGAACAGCGGCAATCTCCAGAAGATCTTCCCTCTAGAGGGAGGCCAGCTAACCAAAGAGAAAGAAGGTCCTTCATTGAACCGGGAAGAACCCAAGCCATCTGAAACAAACTAACAAAATGTGACGGACATTCCCACGCCATATCACAGTGGATAAAGAGGTGATCCACCTACTCCACATTATTCAACACATCAAACATGTACCTTGGGTGTTGCTTTTCCTCGGCCTAGAGATACATCACAGTCTTTAGAGTCATAAACTCACAGCACAAATTGTTACAAGAATGTCCCTTGTGATACAGAGAAAGGCAAGATATGAGGTTGGTTCACATGGAGACAAAGTAGAGATCATTAAAACTTCCCTCCTCCATTTAGCATTTTGATTCACCTTCTAAGGTGAGACAAGTAACTAAGTAAACCATCATGGAGAAAACATGTGAAATTGGAACTAGACTCGGAGAAATAGGAAAGCAAGAACAAAGTGGAAAAGAGGAATTACATAATCCTTGCCAAATAAGATTTCCTTGGGTAACCTTGAGTTTCAACAAGTGGGGAAAATAGTTCAATGATCCAAACCATTATCAGATGGGCCCACAGTGGATGGCAAGGCCCCCATAAAATTAACCCAGATGGGACATCAGTCAGGAAAAACAAGGTCCCCAATCAACGAAAAAGGGCCAGATTGGATGGATGGGGGTTCAGCTCTTTCATTAAGGGAGATTCTAGGGGCATGATCCATTCATGTTCGGACCATCAAATTAATGGTCTGGGTCAGCAAACCACTTGTCCCACTATTGGGGACTGAAGTCCCATGGATACTACACATACCCATGGGCAGATGATCACATAATTTCTCAATGCAAGATCAAGTGCGTATAAAATCACGCAAAGATTCAAGAAAGTTACTTGACAATGTCAGAAAAACACGGCATGAGCTGTAACTCTAGATGACTTCAGCTTGCCTTTTAGGTACATAATCTAAGATGGAATGCACATATCAAGCTTAGCCCAATAAACCCAAAACCCAGGCCAAGGCTTATGATGACATCTATAATAAAATCACCACAAAATATCCTCCCATACAGACATCTACCTCTTCATCAACTTGAATCCTTCTAACATTTCTCTCTGAACACATAAGATCAGTGGAAGAAGCTGAGACGTGAACTAAGCCCACACATGGGTAGAGCACTTCTGATACATGCACAGACACATATGCCAATGTGGCACACTTGTATGAGATCCACCTTTTCCATCAAGAGTGCCACACTGGTTAGATCTTTCAGCTCATAAATCAGGTTGACTTCACTCTTGAGGTAGGCACACGACATGCAAAACAAATTAATGCCTAAAACAATTTTTTCTAGCCATTGATTTGTTTTGTAAAATTTAGCCCACCTGAGGAGCGAAACGGCCTGATCTGTAGGCCAGGACACCCAAACAGTGTGGCCCACCTGACCGAAAGCTCTGATCTCGCACGCACGTGCCATATTGGCATGCGTTCTATCCATGAGAGCGTAGAAAAGGCACCCATCTAACACTTACATATAATCAACACCCAATGCAGATAACAAAGTTTCAAAATTCACTCTCTGAGTCAATTCTACAAACACATAGCAGACATAAATACTCCCAATAAACATAAAACAAGCAAAAGAAGGATAGATCAAAGAAACATAAAACAAGCAAAACCCGAAAAAAGAAAGAAGAATTAGAACGAAAAAGCCAGAGAAAATACCGAAATTGCGCCCGACGATGCAATGCCAGGTGGCGCCGTACTTCTTATCGAATTCCTTCTTGATGTACTCGGCAATGTCCTTCTCGACGCCGTGCTTCTCAACGGCCTGAAAGAATCCGATTTTGTCAGGAAGGACAAGAAGGTAAAAGGATGAAAAGATGAAGGGCAAAATGGGGAAGGAAGGAAGGAAAGATGCGAACGGAGAGAGCGCAGTCGATGGCGTCTTTCTGCATGTCGTCTTTCATGTCTGCGCTTTTGATGGTGACCTTCTTGGTAGCTGCTGCTGCTGCAGCAGCAGCAGCAGGAAGAGGAGCACCAGAAGCCGGTGGTCCCGCGGGCTTCCTATCCTCGGAGGAGGTCTTGGAGAAGGAGAGTCCTCCTCCGCCCAGCACTTTCCTGTTCTCTTCCGTCATCTCTCTCTCTCTCTCTCAAGCTGTGGTGGACGTTGCTGAGCTCTCTCTCTGCTGCAATGAAGGAGAAATGATATGGTAGAGCTGGTTCCACAGTATGATGGGTACACCCCTCTATCACACACGTGGCAAGCAAGACGCTGGATTGAGACCGCTCATCTAGTGTACCTTACAACGGATGGATCATGGTTTTTCTTTTTTTAATCGAGTGATCCTAATTGTTCGATTTTTTACCTTCAGATGAACGGTGGAAAACAGAGTTTATTAGTGGTTAGCTTTCTGCCGTGTAAAGTAAGGAAAAGCCATAGACGGGATTTTTCGATCTATATAGTCAATGGGCCATCGGTTGAGAAGGCAACTAGGTGGACAGTCCCGATCTATCCCGTCCACTCCTGCCACGTGTATGGAGGAGAAGGTTTCTGCCGTGTCATGATAGAGCCGGCTCTACCATATCGTTTCACAGGCTCACCTCTCCGCCGGTGTTGTTGGACACGGAAGTTACGGGAGAAATGGTGAGGCATTCGCGCATGGATATGGAAATCTGGGATTCGCGGCACGAGTGCCGACGTGGCGCGCGTGTGGTGGATTTGGATCGGTCGTCAGGTGGTGAGCCCCGTCAACAGGCCCCATTGTGAAATCCAGATAGTACACTCATAAGGTGGGCCATGCTAGGTTCGCTCCTGTCATGATAGATTAGATCTGGAACTGGAAGCGGATGGACGCGGATTGCGTGCTGACACTGACAGTACCCACGTCGCTACTGGACGGTGCTCTATGGGCCCCACAATGATGTGTGTATCTTATCTGGTCCGTCCATCCAATTTGGATCATTATTCTAGGGCATGAAGCAAACAATTAGACAGTTAAAAGTCTCAAGTGGACCACACGAAAGGAAATGGTGGCGATTGAACATCCACCGTTAAAAACTTCTTGTTGGCCACAAAAGTTTTGGATCAAGCTGATATTTTGGTTTTCCATTCGTCCAAGTGCTTGTGACCTCATCAAAAGGTTGGATAATAAAATATTGCTATGGGTCCTAGGAATTTTAATGGTGAGCACTCAACCACCATGGTTTTGCGGTGTATCTTCCACGTGTAATTTTAATCCGCCCAGGTCCTGTGAGATAAAATAATGATCCAAAATTGAAGGTCGGCATGGATAAGACACATGCATCATTTTGGTGCCCAAGAGCCGTCAAGTAGTGAGTAGCTACCCTCGTCCAACTCGGTCAGTTTTGTGGGGCCCACGTGATGTATGGCCTTTATCCACACTGTCTATCCATTTATCCAAGTCATTTTAGATGTGATCCAAAAAAAATGAGGGAGATCCAAGGCTTAAGTGGACCACAAAGTGAGGAATGAACATTCACCATAAAAAAAATTATTGAGCGACAGGAATGAACATTCACCATCAAAAATTTTATTGAGCCATAGTTTGGATGACAAATAAACATCACGGTAGCTTAGGAAGGTTTCCACCGTGGTGTCATTATCTCCTTGCTTCCTTTGGTGTGGTCCCATTGGGCTGCTCATACCCATATATGGAAAAATTGGATGGAGGCGTAGAGAAAACCCATACATCACCGCGGAACCAACATGTCGAAGCCGCTTCCGAATAGACTTGTGCAGGTGTCGCTTTGGTACGTGTACCGCCAATGAGGTAGGATGCAGATTTCGCCTCCATTGGGAACCTCGGTGGGCCAACTTTGATGTTTGTGAGAAACCCACCTCATTCATCCGTATTGTGAGCTCATTTTAAGAAGTATGTCAAAAAAAAAAAATTGGATCCAAGACTCAAGTATGCCGTACCAAAGGAAAAAGGTGGCCCCATAAATATTCAATTGCGGACGTTCAATCCCCACATTTTCGCCCACTTGAGTCTTGTACCTGGCGCATTTTTATTACCCTTCTTAAATGAGCTCACAAAATGGATGAACGGTGTGGATTTCTCAAAAACATGACGGTAGGCCACATTAAGCTCCCGGCGCAGGAACTTCCTGAAACTAGCTTTCCCAGAAATCCGCGTCCAATAAGCTATCGATCGGACGCAGATCGCCTGCTAGCCTTTAGCAGGCATCTCCTAAGCTCGGAATCTAGGCAGAGCTCACCGTGATGTTTTTGAGAAATCTATGCCATCCAACCGTTTTGTAACCTCATTTTAGGCGTTACGACAAAAAATTATCCCGATCTAAGACTCAAGTGGGTCACACTAAAGCAAAAGGTTGGTAGGAAAATTCCTACAGTTGAAACCTCTATGGGGTCCACAGTAATGTTTATATGACATCCATACCGTTCATAATGTCATTCGAACTGAGATTAACTGAAAACACAAATATTATCCTGATTCAAAACTTCTGTGGCCCCACGAATATTTCAACTGTGGAAGTTTAATCGTCTCGTTTTCGGCCCACTTGAGTCTTGGATCCGGATCATTTTTTTGTCACAATGACTAAAATGAGCTTGCAAAACGGTTGGACGGCGTAGATTTCTCATAAACATCACGGTGGACCCTTCCTAAAATCCGGGCGTAGGAGATGCCTGCTAAAGGCTTTAGCAGCAATCCGCGTCCCTATCGATCTCTCCGCGAACTACCGTACAAAAACCAATGGCGTAAGGGCTTTTTTCTTTTTATTTCCCCGTCACCTGCAACTCATGCTGCTGTAACGTGGGTTGCTGATGCGGCCCATACCGGCACGGTCGGATGATCAAACGGTCCAGATCCACTGTGCCAATCTGAGCCAACCATTGAACTGAACTGTCCATCACGATGGGCCCACCACATCAGGATCGGCTCTCATCATGGCAGTGCATCTGAGCCTTTGAAGCTTCTATCATCTGATCAAATAGCACGTGTGGTCCGTGAGATCAATCAGGAGCGTGAGTTGCGAATTACAACTAAAGCAAAACAAACTTCCGCGGGAGCGGATTGGGTGCGGACCCAGCCCAACCCAAAACGGTGCAGCCCTTATATATATTCTATTTCCACGCGGTCTATCTTTTTTCCATATCATCTCAGGGCATCATCCAAAAATTTAAAAGATTCATATATCAGGTGGACCATACCTTAGGAAACAGTGTTGATTGACCATTAATAACTTCTAGTAGGTTACAAAAGTTTTGGATCAAGCTGATTTTTTTTTTAATTTTCATCCAGATTTTTGTGACCTTATCAACAGGAAAATAAACATTAGGGAAACATTATCATGGGCCGCAGGAATTTTTTAATGGCCTATCGTTCAATTACGATTGTATGTTTCCTATAGTATGGTCTACCTGAGGTTTGGATCTGTTTCATTTTTTGGATCATCCCTGAAATGATCTGAAAAAAATGATGGACAATATGGATATAGGATAAATACATCAAGGTGGTCCACAGTCAGGTCCACCTCTAATCCGCTCCTAACTTCAGAATGCCGATGCTAACTAAAGTAACTTTCTTTTTTAGTAAGCAACTGAAAGTAACAATGTCGGCTTCAGTAAAGTACGTGGAGGAATACATGATACAGTGACGGAGTATGATGGTTTGTACACAGTCACTGAGAAATTATACATGTGGCATGCCAATAACTCCAATCAAAACTGTCCAAAATTTTTGTGGACCGTTGAGAAAACAATCCAATGGTCCGAAATCAGCCAGAAATTGTCCACTACCCAGAATGCTCAACCAATCTGATTTTGGGAGTTCCATAATTCAAATGGCTGATTAGTCTATTTCTGCCACGTGTATGAATCCTGAATAACTTCAGATTGTCCATCATACTCTTTAACGGTGTCAAATAACTCCCCCCACACCATATTATACTTAAATCTATTTTTATTTGCTTTTTAAAGGTTCTTTTTTCGGTAGGATTCCTTTTCTTCTGGCAGTGTCAGTGAAATCGGATGCTTATCTACGTCACCATTTCAAAATTCAAAATAGAAAGGTGGGACACAGATTAGCATGGTGTACCGCGCAGTACTGACGTTATCGCTGTAAAAGGTACTTCCGCCGCCGGTCCCGATCTCGGGACAGGGTCTCACAGTGATGTATGGATTGGATTCACACCGTCTATGCATTTTGCCATGGAATTTTAGGTTATGGGTCCAAAAAAAGGATGCCCGAGATGCCGATTAAATGTTTACCGTTGAAAACTTATTGGGTGTGACGGAAGTTCTGGATAAGCTGATATTTGTTTTTTCCCTTCATCCATAACAATAGGACCTTATGAATAAGTTAGACGTTAAATAATAGGTCCTAGGAAGGTTTCAACTGTAGGTGTTACGAGCACCCCTTCTTCCTATGGTGTGACCCACTTGAGCCTTGGATCTGCCTAATTTTTAGGTCCGTAACCTAAAACAACATGAACAGTGTGGATGCAATCCATCCATCATGGTGGCCCTTAGAGCCCTAGCCTGTTCCAAAGTTCTGGACTCACGGGGGAATACCCTTGGAAAGGTTCTATGGGCCCACCATGATGTATATGCTTTATCCACTCCCATCCATCCATTTTGCAGGCTCTTTTTTTTTAGCATAAGTAGACCTCATCGTAAGATAAGAGCATTGAGTTACAAAAGTTTTGGAGGGCAAGTAAACATAACAATAGGTTGTGGGAGGCTTTTATTAGTGGCCATTCAATCACCAGTGTTTTCGGCTTGAGATTTGGATGGGCCTCATTTTTGGGCTCATGCTTTGACATGAGCTGTAAAAATAAATGGACAACATAGATAAAACACATCATAGTGGGGCCCACAGAGCACCGACCAGTAGCAACGTCAATACTAGTAGGGTCAGTGTGCCATCCGCATATGAAGCCCATGCAAAGCATGTTCATGTGGCCCAATCAAATCCCACCACCTCCCAATCTCTCTAAGCTACATGGTGTTGGGGTCACCCATACAATCTGCCATAAATCTAGAGTGCAAATTTATATGTGGGGCCCAAGTGGGTCCAACCAGGACAATGTTGGAACATCTGATATGAGGTGTCCATTGTGGATTGCACATGACCACAGTTACACCCCTGATAGAGTCACCGTAGGAATTCATGCAAGCAGCCTGGTGGATGGACATTTCAAGTTGTGGAGAGGGCTGTAACCATGTAATTCCTGGGAACGGATTAGGTGTTACCCAGGTAACACATTAGTGGGTGTTACCCTTACCGTATGGGGCCCACCTTGATGAATGTATTGTATATCGATGCCACCCATCCATTTTTTAACCCATTTTAGGACTTCATCCCAAAACTTAAGCCAATCCAGGTCTGTTGTGAATGACCATTAAAAAAACATTTGGGCCACGAAATTTTTAGACAAGGTTGATTTGTGTATTTTTCCTTCATCTAGGTTTGTTTGACCTTATCAACAGTTGAATTAATGCAAAAACACGTCATGGATCTTCTTATGTTTGGCATGGGAAGTTTTTAATGGTGGATGTTCAGTGACTACTGTTTCTTGAGGCATGGTCCACTTGAGATTTGGAACTGTTTAATTTTTTGGATCACGTCCTAAAATGGGCTGGAAAAATAGATGCACAACATGGATATGCAACACATCATCAAAGTGGGACCCATGTTAAGGGTAACATCTAATTGCTCTCATAATTCTTGAAGGTACACCTTACATGGGCCAATACTCAACTTAGGCCCTTAAAATCGTGGCCCACATCATGGATGTAGCATAAATTGAAAATCAAGATTGATGGACACTCACAATAATGCAATTAATGGATGGAAAGTTGCTTGTTAGATTTGAGCATTTGACCATCTTTCTTTCCGACCTCACTCTTGGGAATTGATACCAAGACTTCAGTGTTGAGGGGGGCTTATTACACACTACCAGGACTTCACCATTGAAATGAGATTATCTTCACTCAGCCTACCACTCGAGCTATGGATCCAAGTATATCTTTTTTTCCAACTTGTCATGAACAACACCACTGGGCCACAGGCATGGACACAACTCATCCGAGTTAGATTTAACTCATTCAAGTCAACTCAAACTAAGCCAGGTCCACGAGTCAATAGTCCAAATAAGCTTGACTCATACAACTCCACAACACAAGTCACGACTCAGATCAAGACTAAACAAGCCAGTCCAAGTTGCCTAAGTCAAAACTGGTGCAGCTTGGGTGTGGTTGGGCGACTGAAATTCCACCAGATGAAGCAGTTTGCTGCTGAACTGTTTTTACAACAGTCAGGCGCCCGACGGTCAGGTGACCGGGCACCCGATATTCGGTTTTTCTCTTGTGAAGCATGCTAGACTGTTTTTTGGGTTGGGCGGGCGCCCGATGGTCCTCTGACCGGGCGCCCGACCCGACGTTGATTATTTATGCGCAGTTTCCTATTTTGAGTCTAATTCCTCCGATTCTCTATTTAAGAGAGTTCCAAAACGGGATTAGGTATTCCTAATAAGGATTTAGCACGTCCAAGGTGAGAGAGAGAGAGAGAGAGAGAGAGAGAGAGAAAGAGGAAGAGAGAAAGAGAAAAGAGAGATGGGAAGCTTGTTGGTAGAGGAGGCTTTACTCGCAAAGGTGATTCATGGTGCAACGACGTCTCGGCTCTTCAACGTCCTTGTGCTCGGGTGAGATCTCTCTGTTTTCATAGTGCTCTTATTGTTTATCCACTCCTACATGAGTAATGAATGTTTGATCCAAGCAGTGTGTGCTTGTGATCGATTATAAACAATTCTCTGAGATAGTGGATTGTTTGTTTGGACAAGGTTTTATGGTTTTTACCTCTTCGAGGGTTTTCCACGTAAAAATTCATTGTGTCGTGTGGTTGATACTTTATCTTTGATTATTACATTATTATATCCCATAATTCTAGTGTATTGGGGGGCGAGATCCTAAGGTTTTTGTGAAACGCACCCAACAAAGTGGTATCAGAGAGTTCAGGTTTGTTGAACGAAGTGGGATCGGTTCTAAATTATCGAAGGTGGATCATTAAGGATGATCAGTCTCAATGGTTCTAACTGGACCATATGGAAGACTAAGATGGAGGACTTGCTCTATTGCAAGGACCTATATGCTCCAATCTTAGGCGTATCAGCGAAGATAAAGGATATGTCAGATGATGATTGGAAGAAGTTGGACCGGAAGACGGTGGGGTTCATTAGACAATGGTTGGATGATTCAGTGTTTCATCCTGTGTCTACAGAGACCTTAGCCGCTAGCTTATGGCTGAAATTGCAAGGGCTGTATGAAAGGAAGACACCCGGCAATAAGATTTTTCTGATAAGATAACTTGTGAATCTCAAGTTCAAAGATGGTGGTTTCATGGCTGAACACATGAATGAGGTCAGCAACATATTAAACCAACTCTCCACTATGAAGATGGTCCTGGACGACGAACTACAGGCATTGCTATTGCTTAGCTCATTACCTGAAAGTTGGGAGACATTGGTGGTGTCTCTGAGTAACTCCACGCCAGACGGAAAGGTGTCCATGGGACAGGTAACTAGTTGTCTCTTCAATGAGGAGACAAGGAGAAAGTCTCAGAGGTCTACTCAACAAGAGGCCCTTATAACACAAGATTGGGGGAGAGAAAAGAACATGAAGGGCAAGAAGGCCCGAGATAAATCAAGAGGCAAGTCGAGTGTTAGGAAGGATGTTGAATGTTAGAATTGTGGCAATAAGGGCCACTACAAGCATGAATGCCATAAGAAGAAGAATGACAGGAAAGGAGAAGGAAAGGAGAAGGAAGATGAATCAGACTCCACTGCAGTCGCTTCATATGGCGATGTTGTGGTTATTCTTTCTGCAGATCACGATGTTTGTCTCACTGCTACGAGTCAAGATACCAACTTGGTGATAGATTCGGGAGCCTCGTTTCATGCGACTCCACGCAGAGATTTCTTCACGAGCTACAAGTCAAGTGACTATGGAACAGTGAATATGAAAAATTCTAGTGTATCGAAGATCGTGGGGGTTGGTGATATTTGTGTGAAGACCGATGTGGGCTGCACATTGGTTCTCAGGGATGTGAGGCACATTCCGAACCTTCGCCTCAACTTGATGTCGACGGGAAGGCTGGATGATGATGGCTATGAAAGCCGATTTGTTGGTGGGCGCTGGAAGCTCATCAAGGGTTTGTTGATCGTAACCAGAGGAAATAAGTGTTGCACCCTTTACAAGGCAAGTGTCAGCGTATATAAGGGTGGGTTGAACGCAGCGGAAGATTCAGCTACTGACATGTGGCACAGGCGTCTAGGCCACATGAGTGAAAAAGGGCTTCAGCTACTAGCAAAGAAGCGGCTCCTTCCAGACGTGACAGGTATACCTATTAAAACCTTTATTGACTGTTTATCAGGGAAACAGCATAGAGTTTCACTTGTTAAATCTGCTTCCCATGTTAATAAAGTACATGCATTAGATTTAGTTTACTCTGATGTTTGTGGTCCTATGAGGACAAAAACCTTGGGTGGGGCATTGTATTTTGTCACTTTTATAGATGATGCATTTAGGAGGGTTTGGGTTTATGCTTTGAAATCTAAGGACAAGGCCTTTGATGTGTTTAAAACATTTCATGTTATGGTCGAGAGAGACATGTAGATCATTGAAATGCATTTGCACTGATAATGGTGGTGAATACATAGGTGACTTCCACGAGTATTGTAAGTCACTAGATACACGGCATGAATAAACAGTTCCCAAGACCCCCCATCATAATGGTGTGGCTATGCGAATGAATCACATTATTGTAGAAAGAATCAGATGCATGTTATCTCATGCAAAGTTGCTCAAGATGTTCTGGGGAGAAGCAATGCACACGACGATGTATTGGATAAACAGGTCTCCATCAACCCCGTTGAATGGAAAAGTACCTGAGAAGATGTGGACTGGGCGAGATCCGTCACACAGTCATCTCAGGGTGTCTGGATGCAGGGCATCCGTTCACATACCAAAGTACGAGAGGTCCAAGCTCGATACAAACATCAGGCAGTGTGTGTTCTTGGGGTACAGTGATGAAAAGTTGGGTTACAGGTTGTGGGATCCGACCAAGAAGAAGCTCGTTAGGAGCAGAGATGTGGTTTTCTTTTAAGATCAATGTATAGAAGACATTTATAAGCCAGAGAAAAGCCAGCCTAGTTCAGGTGAGCTAGAGGACATGGATCCGGTTACTCCTCCCATGTTGTCTGATGACGGGGGAGTACAGCAATGTGTAGAGGATGAGGGAGTCCCTACAGAAGATGAACAAGGGGAGCAGCCCCCACCTGATCCACCTGTTGAACCACAGGTGAGGAGGACATCAAGGGACAAACATCCATCCAAGAAGTACCCGCCGCATGAGTACATTATGCTCACTAATGGAGGAGAGCCAGAAGACTATTTTGAGGCCCTAGCCGACGAGCATAAGGGGGAGTGGTTGAAAGCTATGCAAGAGGATATGGAATCATTGCATAAGAACCACACCTATGATAAGGTGAAATTGCCTAAGAGCAAGAAAGCTCTGAACAACAAGTGGGTGTTTAGAAAGAAGAATGAGCAGAAGAATTCATTAACGAGGTTCAAGGCCAGACTTGTGGTGAAAGGGTTTGGTCAGAGGAAAGGAATAGAGTTCGAGGAGATATTCTCACCAGCGGTAAAGATGACATCCACGTGGGTGTTGTTTGGATTGGCGGCCAGCATGGATCTGGAGATAGAGCAGTTATATGTCAAAATTGTCTTTCTTCATGGTAACCTGGAAGAAGAGATCTACATGCGCCAACCAGAGGGGTTTGAAATTAAGGGTAAAGAGCATATGGTGTGTAGGCTTAGGAAGAGTTTGTATATGCTGAAACAAGCTCCTAGGCAATGGTACAAGAAGTTCAACTCGTTCATATTAAAGTATGGATATGATAGAACGAAGTCAGACCACTGTGTGTTCACACGCAAGTTCTTAGATGGTGATTTCTTAGTTCTGTTATTGTACGTTGATGACATACTCATCATGGGAAAAGACATCAAGAAGATTAACAGGCTGAAACAGGAGTTGGGCAAGTTGTTTGGGATGAAAGACTTGGGCTCGGCAAAACAGATCCTAGGAATGGAGATAATCCATGACAAAAGCAGCAAAAAGCTTTGGCTATCACAAGAGCGGTACATTGAGAAAGTCCTAGAGCGGTTCAACATGAATGCAGCGAAGCCGGTCAGTACTCCAATGGATTGTCACTTCAAAGTGAGCGACAAGTAGTGTCTCAAGACGAAGGCGAAAGTGGAAGAGATGTGGAAAATACCCTACGCGTCAGTGGTAGAAAGTTTGATGTTTGCTATGGTGTGTACACGCCCAGACATAGCATATGCGGTTAGTGTTGTCAGCCGGTATTTTACCAATCCTGGCAAAGAACATTGGGCAGCGGTGAAGTAGATACTACGGTATCTGAGAGGCTCATCCAGGTTGAGCCTATGTTATGGTGACGGAAAACCTGTGTTAGAAGACTACACAGATGCATATATAGAAGGTGACATAGACTCCAGGAAATCTACATCAAGGTTCATGTTCACGTTTGCAGGGGGAGCGGTCTCTTGGCAGATTAAGCTACAGAAAGTCGTAACATTGTCGACGACAGAGACTTAGTACATTACGGTCACAGAGGCATGTAAAGAGATGCTTTCGATGAAGAGGTTCCTACAGGAACTCAGCCTGAAGCAGGAGGAGCACGTGGTCAATTGCGATAGCTAAAGTGCTATACACTTGAGTAAGAATCTAAGTCAGGACTCCAAGTCGAAGCACATAGAGATTCGGTATCACTAGATCAGGGATACTTTGGAACAGAAGGTGCTACAGCTTGAGAAGGTCCGCACGGACGACAACGGGTCAGGCATGATGACCAAGGATTTACTAAAGGGCAAGTTTGAGGTTTGTAGAAACCTTACTCGCTTGAAGAAGGCGAATTTCTCCTGAGTCGGAAAGGGGGAGATTTGATGGGGTTTTCCTCCTCAGTCAAGAGGAGAGATGGTGCAGCCTGAGTGTGGTCGGGCGCCCGGACCAAATTCTGGTCTGGCGACAGAAATTCCACCAGATGAAGTAGTTTGCTACTGGACTGTTTTTACAACAGTCGGGCGCCCGACGGTCAGGTGATCGGGTGCCCGATATTCGATTTTTCTCTTGTGAAGCACGCTTGACTTGTTTTTGGGTTGGGCAGGCGCCCGACCCGACGCGGACTGCTTATGCGCAGTTTCCTATTTTGAATCTACTTCATCCGGTTCTCTATTTAAGGAAGTTCCAAAATGGGATTAGGTATTCCTAATAAGGGTTTAGCACGTCAAAGGTGAGAGAGAGAGAGAGAGAGAGAGAGAGAGAAAAGAGAGATAGGAAGCTTGTTGGTAGAGGAGGCTTTGCTCGCGAAGGTGATTCATAGTGCAACGATGTCTCGGCTCTTCAACGTCCTCTTGCTCGAGTGAGATCTCTCTGTTTTCATAGTTCTCTTATTGTTTATCCACTCCTACATGAGTGATGAAGGTTTGATCAAAGCGGTGTGTGCTTGTGATCAATTGTAAACGATTCTCTGACATAGTGGATTGTTTGTTTGGATGAGGTCCCGTGGTTTTTACCTCTTCGAGGGTTTTCAACGTAAAAATTCTTTGTGTCGTGTGGTTGATGCTTTATCTTTGATTATTTCATTATTATATCCCATAATTCTAATGTATTGTGGGGCGAGATCCTAAGATTTGTGTGAAATGCACCCAACAAAACTTCACCCTTGCCAGAATTTAATGCATGTGAAGGGAAATGGTTTTTAAAGGAGAGTTACTTGATACTCTGTTATGCTATGGTGGTCGACACTCAGGCACTTCAAAATTCTAAAGTTTTTTTTTTTAAAGGAAAATTCTAAAGTTATTATTTTAGTTTAAAACCTATCAAAATTAGAGCCACCATTTGGATGATTTATTTATTTTTATTTTTTGGTTTAAAAGCTATTTTAATTACAGCCATGACATGGACAATTTATTTTTGAACTCAGTGGTAGACTTATAAGAATTTCAACGTAAGGTCATGGGTTTGACTATCCATTGTGGTGAGATTTCACTGTGGTGTGAGTGTATTTATATATGTATACACACATGAAAAGGTACTATGCGTTCAACCTCATGGGAACTCAAGTTGTGTGGGGCCCATTGTGATGTGTGATGGGCATCCACACCATCTATCAGATGCACCATTTTATGGTGGGACATGAGCTTAAAACTTAGGCCAATCCATAACTTGGGTGGGCCACACCATAGACAACAGTTAATAGTGGATATCCAGCCATTGAAACCTTTATGATCGTTTACAAGATCGGCTGAGATGTGATTGAGAAATCCAGACCATCCATTATGTGTGTCCCACTTAAACAAGAGGTTATATCGGGTTTCAACGGTATCCAAAACTCGGGTGGGCCCCGACAAGTGCTTTTAGATGGTATAGGCATGATTTTACACTGTTTCGGTTGGTATGGCCCACTTGAGTTTTGGATACAGCCAATTTTTGGGATATTCCATAACCAATAGGGGCCCATCAAATGCACAATGTTGATGTCCGATGCACAACACGGTGGGGCCACAGCTCGAGGTCGAGTGCATAGTGTGTCTCTGTGTATGTGTACACCATGGTGTGGATCAGACATCAACACCATGCATTTGATGGGTCCCCTTTAGGTAATGAGATATCCTAAAAATCAGCTATATACAAAACTCAAGTGGGCCATATCATCTAAAATCATGTGAAGAGATGCCTAAAACATCTAAAAGCACTTGGTGGGACCCACATAAGTTTTGGATGTGGTTGAAACTTGGTCTGACCCCTCATCCAAGTGGGACACACAATGGATGGGCTGGATTTGTGAACCACATCTCCATGGGCGCAATCAATGATCATGAAGGTTTTAATGGGCAAGTAACCCTTCTCAATTGTTGTCTATGGTGTGTCTAACCTAAATCATGGATTGACCTGATTTTTCATATTGTGGCCCACCATGGAATGGTGCATCTTACTAAAGGGGTAGATGCTTGACACACATCATGATGGGGCCCACATAGCTTGATCTCATGGGAAGTTATGGTACCATTTTCCACACACACACACACACATATGGGAAATGGTACTAGAAGCTCACCTCATGGGAGCTTCCCATGAGGTCAAGTTGTGTGGTCCCCACCGTGATGTAGATCAGACATCAGCATCGTGCATTTGATGGATCCCCTTTAGGTTATGGGATATCTAAAAATCAGCTATATACGGAACTCAGGTGGGCCATACCATCTAAAACCATGTGAAGACATGCCTAAAACATCTAAAAGCATTTAGTGGGGCCCACCTGAGTTTTGGATGCAGTTAAAACTTGGTATGACCCCTCATCTAAGTGGACACACAGTAGATGGCTTGGATTTGTGAACCACATCTCGGTGGACCCAATAAACGATCATGAAGGTTTTAATGGGCAGGTAACCCCTCTCAACTGTTGTATGTGGTGTGGCCCACCTAAGTCATGGATTGACCTGATTTTTAAGCTCGTGGCCCAACATGGAATGGTGCATCTAACTGATGGGGTAGATGTTCAACACACATCATGGTGGGGCCCACACAGTTCGAACATTACACACACACACTTGACCATGACCATCTGCTCTCATGGAGTATCAAAGGTTTTTTCATGGTGAAAGACAGTCGTCCTATCTGACGGAGGGCATTACACCAAATGGCTTCACCTTTTAAATTACAAAATATGCTTTGCTTTGGTTTAAAGTAATGAGAGCCATGCATACTATGGTAATTGCTGTTAGTTATTGGTGTAATAAGGTTTCTTCAATGATAAACTGTAGGCAGATGTTTATATGCCATCCAAACCTTTCATTCATAGGATTATTACACTCAGATAAATTGTAGGCACAAATATCATCCTTGTAAAAAACTTCTAAACTGTAGGCACAAATATCATCCTTGTAAAAAACTTCTGTCGCCCCAGGCATTCAATCCCCACTGTTTTATGCAGTATGGCTCACATGAGTTTTAGATCTGCCTTATTTTTAGAGCCATGTCTTATTGTAGTCTTGCAAAACAGGAGGACGGAGTAGATTTGTCACGGGCATCTATGTGGGCCCCACATGACCCTGCGAACAAGAATATCTCTGTGCCCGGGTTCACAAGCAATCAGCTTCCTGTTTGAATGGGCTTTTTTTGTGTGCGGATAATTGGCCGATTGGTTTTTATATACACACTGGCTGCTAGAGTTACTGTTAACAATGAAAGTTGTCATCATTGCTTTTACCAAGCTAATATATGTTGTTTGTTGTAAAACTATATACATGCACTTGTATTTGTGTAAGTGCCATATGAGTATGTTGATCCAGGCCGTTCAAATCACTGGCCCAAGATGTTGCTGCTAGTAGCTTAAAAATCATGTCGATTAAAAGCTGTTGTGAACCACAATCACTTATTTTAGAACTGCTATTGTGATTGTACAATGTTTCCCCTGCTGTAGCCCACCTAAACCTTTTTTATGTGCCTGATATTTGGGTTATACCATGAAACCATGAAAGCTAGAGTATTTTCTTGACAAATGGAGTAGATGTCACCAACACAATAGAGTGGGCCATGTGTAGCTCAAGATGTACACTATGATCATTCTAAAGTCTATGCTCCACTCTCAAGTTAGTTTCACCCACAGTTTAGTACTTGATCTTCATGTTCCTCATCACATCTTCCCAGTCGGCATTTTTTTGACACAGTAGGGAGTAAATGGGCCATACAACCCAATCATTAGGTGTGGCACCCATGGATGAGGGGATATCTCATAAAATCTCCCCTTACCATCTAAAAAAAGTTTCCTTATAAGACCACTCGTTAAGTTGAAGTGCTAATTATTTAAAGCCGAAGAAGATATTGAAGTTAAGAGTAGAGTTGGAATTTGGGGCATTTGGTGATTCCTTTTGACTAAAGGGTGTCTGATTTCCTCTTCTTCTTTTTTTCCACACATCTCGAATCAAATCGTACTCCACTCCATACATACCCATAATATCAACACCTTCTACGTGCGCACGCATTTTCACTATATACCTATATTGTTTCTACTTTTCTTTACTTTGCCTACGCAAGGTTTTGCACCCCAAATAGTATGGCTTAATATAGTAATTCTCTACTCTTCTATTGCTTTTCTACTTTTCTTTATTTTGCCAATCCAAGGCCTTGGAGCCTAGTGTAGTATAACTTAATTTGGTAAATTAGAAATTTCCCTGAATCTCTCTAAAAACCATATAGTCTTGTAAAGTAGAGATCATGCAACGCACAGACGAAAAATGGTACCCGACCTTTTCATTTTTTGTAACTGAGACTCCTACCCAGAATTTACGGTGCAGACCTACTACAAGAGTCGCTTGAATCAATGAATCTGGGTGATTTTACGGAATCTAACTGACCGTAGATTCTGAATCCGTATTTTGGCTAGCAGCAACTCCAAGTCAACAAAAAATATTTCACATTGAAGTCGACATCACTTGTATTTCAAACCTAACAAGTATTGTATGTCTGAACTACAAGAGTGTCTAACAAAAAAAGGACGAAGTGAGAGTTGTGCCCCCATGTTCATGCAAGGGAGGGCTTTCACCGTTACACGTGTGGCACGCTTAGCACATGCAATGCATGTGCATGGAAGAAATTGTTCTTGATTTGCACATTTAGCATGTTTGACGATTGTGGTATTGGGTTGTTTTAGGGCCACCTCTATTGTGAATCCAGTCTACCCCACTTACCATGTTCTCCCCCTCGTGTATACTATTGAAAAAAAAAATTCATATGCCAGTTCAAATTTTGGTGGGCCATAACTTAGGGCCTATTTGATTTTCTTAATTACTTGTAAATATCTTGTAAATAGGTCATTATTACTTTTTACAATTGTTTGGTTTTTAGAGAAATTACTGCCTCGAAAATTATGTGAATTTTAATTAAATTCTATGTGTTTCTATATGCCACAACAACTGATGGCCCACCATGATAAATATATTATATTCATGCCACCCATTCGTTCCACACACTCATTTTAGGGCATGCCAAAAAAAAAAAGTAACTCACAACTCAAATAAACCACACCGCATGAAACAATGGTACTAGCAAACCTCAACTGTTGAAAGTTAATACATTCCTAAGGCCCACATTGATGTTTATTTGTCATCTAACTTGTTCATAAGATCACATAAACATGGCTAAAGGGAAAACATAAAAATCAGCTTAATCAAGAAATTCTATAGCCCCCAAGTAGTTATTCACGTTAAATAGTGGGAATTGAATGTCTCCCATTAATAATTGCTTTGGGGCTACATAATTTTTTGATCAAGCTTATTTTTATGTTTTCCCTTTAGCCATGTTTATGTGATCTTATGAACAGGTTGGATGACAAATAAACATCAATGTGGGCCTTAGGAAGGTATTAACTTTCAACAATTGAGGTCCGTTAGGACCATTGTTTCATGTGGTGTGGTTCACTTGAGCTTTTAGATTTGCCTTTTTTTTGGCTCATACCTTAAAATGATTTGGTGGAATGGATGGACGGCATGGATATGACCTATATATTGTGGCCAAAATATCTTCTAGCATCTAACATTAACTTTTGGGCAAGAACTGTAAATGCAAGTGTAAGTAATGATGCCTACTTTGCAATGCATTTACATTATAGTATGGAAATCTAATAAGCCTAAGACATGGATAAAGAAAAACATAAAAATCAGCTTGGTCAAAAAATTATGTGGCCCAAAAGCAATTATCAACGGCGGGCGTTCAATTCCCATTTTTTAATGTGGTGTGGATCACTTCAGCTTTAAATCTACCACATTTTTGGGCTCATGTTCTAAAATAATCTAGTGGAACGAATGGACAACATGGATATGACTTATACATCATGGTGGGCCCTATAGTTTTTGTGCCGAAAATATCTTCTCACCTTTGTTTCGAGCCAAAACATTAAACCCATCAATGTTAACTTTGGGCCAAGAGCTATAATATAAGTATAAGTAATAATGGCCACTATGCAATGCATTTCCATTGTAATATGGAAATCAAACAAGTCCTTAGGGAATGGTGTAAAATCATGCATAACACCTCTAAATTCATGTGATGTGGTTCACTTGGGTTTTGGAATTGTCTGATTTTTAGTGTCCCCCTTCATACAAGTGGCACATTCAATGAATGACTTGGCTGGCAAATGGACAACATAGTGGGCTCCATGGACAACAAGGAAGGTTATTGGTTGGCATGCCCTCTCAATTTTTTATTGTGGTGTTGCCCACCTAAATTTCCATTTAGGCTAATTTTTAGCCCCCATGCTTGACATAAAAGGGCACATCTAATGGACAAGGTGGACCTAGTGCATAGTTGAAGTGACCCTATGGTAATCCAATACCAGTAGAAGTTATGGTGGTGATAGTAGCATATGAGTGCACCTCACATGCATGTGCAGATGCACATTAAGATCCATCTAAATTAGGGGTGACACTAAGATGGGTTTCCCGGCCCATTTTGGGTCACTTGGGCTAGGGCCACTAAACTTGGCTCGAGGGCTAGGCTAAGGCTTAAAATCAAGGCTCTAGCATTCACGCCAAGTTAGATTGAGGCCAATGATGAATAGACTGTTGTATTTAAAATGAATTTTTAAATCATTTGTTTCAAAAGATGTTTTCCCTCCACATGTTTAGCTTTGAAAGTTTTTATGCTTTTCTTTGTCCCACATTGGAAAGAAATAAGGAAAAAAGCAAGTATAAAAGTAGAGGTTTTGCACATGGGCTAGGCTCTCAAGGGGCAAGTGAATTTTATGGTTTGTGGGGGGCTATGCATATTGACCCACCCTATGCCAAAAACCATTCACGCGCGCGTGCGCTTGCCCACCGACCGCACCGTCGCCGGTGCCGGGCTGGGCTTGGGCTCGAGCTTGGGTTTGGGTCTATTGAGAGTATACTTGCGTATCCTTCTTTTTGCTCCAATGGACATTGAAAGTGTATTCGCACCAACAACGATCGTTTTGTTTTAAACGTCCAGAGACGCATTTGTTCGGGTGGTCGTATCAGTTGGGTTTAAACCCAACGGACCTAACCTAATTTTAAATGGTGCATTAAGCACCTAATCGAAGTCTATAAATAGGACTTCACTAATCCATTTTTAATCACTTGAAAATCATTTTCCTCTCTAGTTTACAAAACCTCTGTACATCATTTTATTCTTTTATTTTTCGCTGAGTCACTACAATTCGAGTTTGCAGTATACTTGCTAGTTCGAGCCCTATACGGTGAGTGTACAGCCGAAATTAGGGTGATAGTTGTTATATCCTGGAGGCCAACTATCCGTGACTCCTGTTGCATTTGAAAAGCGGTTCGAGGAGTGCAGATTTGGTTTCAAGCCCAGTGATTCATTACTCCTCGACTCAATTCTTAAAAACACATAAGTTCTTTATTTTCTGTTTTAATTTTCATTTTATTCTAATTTCTGTAAGTTGTTTTCAATACCCACACTCTAAAAATCTTGAAACCAAATTACATACAATTGAAAACAACAGACATATTATTTTCTGTTTGTGATTTCTGTTTCAATCTCAACTCAAAACAGAAACACTTCCTCTTGTGTTGTCTGTTCTAATCTCAACTCCGAATAGAATTCTTTTATTACAATTTCTAGATAGCACATATGGCCACCATTACAGTTAATCTCACGACTGAACTGTACAAGATTGAACCTTTTCCAAACAAAATTATAGACGGTGGAAATAAAAAACTTCATTTGCTTTAGAAACATTAAAAGTATTTTATATCTTATTTGATACATTTATAGTTGACCCAGCTAATCAAACTAAAGTTCAAGATACCAACAATTGTAAATACTACATATTAAATACCCTGTCAAACGAATTATATGATATTTATGTTTTGAATGATTCCACGAAAAAAATTTGGAATGTACTTCAGAAGAAGTATGTTCTCGAAGATATGGGATCTAAAAAACATGCGATATCGAATTTCCTTCACTTTAATATGACAGGTGATAAACCTGTCACAAATCAAATTCATGATTATCAGAGTCTGATACATGAATTAGCAACTAAACGAATTAAAGTAGACGAGGTACTTCTATTTGGAGCGTTAATTGAAAAATTACATCATTCCTATGAAGAATATAAGAATAAAATGAAACACAAGAAGAATGGTATCTATTTTGAAAATACAATTGTATACATTCGTATATAAGAGGCTAATAGGATCAGAGATCAAATTGATGATGCTAATGAATCTGTTTCAAAGGCTGACCTAGTCGAATCAGGTTAAGAAAAGAATAACAAAAGTAAGATACAATGATATAACTGTAAAAAGTTTGGATGTTATTCTAATGAGTGTCGGCTGAAAAATAAGTCAAATAAACAGTTCAAAAAGAAATGCAGTTATCATTTTTGTGGAAAACCAGGACATTTTACAAACGTATGTAAGCTAAAGAAAAAGAACAAAAAGCTACAAGTTAATCTTGCTGAAACATAAACTGATACAGTTGTTGCAGTTTTGACCGAAGTCTTCCTTGTACACAACCTGAAATGAATACTGGATACTAGGACAAATCAGCATGTGTGTAATGACCGTAGTATATTTACCTCTTATCAAGAAATAAAGAATACTGAACAAGTCTATATAGAAAAATGCTTGGACCTCTCCGGTTGCTGGAAAATGAAAAATAGTTCTGAAGCTTACGTCGAAAAAGACGTTGATGTTGAACAATGTCTCACATGTGCCTGATATTTGATGAAACTTGATCTCTGGTTCGTTCCTCAACAAGGCTGGTGTTAAATTTGTATTTAATTCTGACAAGCTTGTAATGGCTAGAAATAGAACATTCATTAAAAAGAGTTATTGTAATAATGGATTATATATTGTAAACATTAATAATAATAAGATATCATTCAATTCTGCTTATATTGTTGAGTCTACTTCTTTATGGATAGTAGATTAGGTCATGTTAATGTAGCATCTATAAAAATAATAAATAGGTTAAGTTTATTACCTAATATATCTGAAGAAGACATAAGAAAATGTGAGATTTATGTAAAATCAAAATTCCATAAGAAACATTTCAAATTTGTAGTTAGAAATTCTGAATTACTAAAGTTGATTCATAGTAACCTAGGTGATTTCAAAAATCACATGTCTAGAGGTGGTAAAAGATACTATATAACTTTTGTAAATGATTGTTCTAAGTATACTATAGTTTACCTTCTTAGAAATAAGGATGATGTATTTGAAGCATTTATCAAATATAAAACTGAAATTAAAAATCAACTAAGTAGAAAAATTAAAAGGCTTTGATCAGACAGAGGTGGAGAGTATGTCTCAACATAGTTTAAGGAGTTTTGTGAAAATTATGACATAATTCACGAAACTACGTACTACACCATATACACAAGAACAAAATGGAATAGCAGAACGTAAGAATAAAACTCTAAAAGATATGATGAACGTTATGCTAAATAGTTCAGGTTTACCTATTAATATGTGTGTGTGTGTGTGTGGGGAGGGGGGGGGGGGGGGGGGGGAGCTATCATATCAGCTTGTTATATCCAAAATAGAATACCTCACAAGGAGTAAAAAAAGACACCACATGAATAATGGAAATGTCATACTCCTAGTTACAAATATTTAAAAGTGTGGGAATGTCTTGCAAATGTAGGATTATATAAGAATAAAAAAACCAAGATAGGTAAAAAAACATCAGACTGTATATTCATAGGATATGCTCAACATAGTACTGTATATAGATTCTTGGTTCTAAAGTCAAAGAATAATGTTCTAGATCCAAACACTATCATAGAAGCCAGGGATGAAGAGTTTTTCAAACTTGTTTTTCTTTAAAATCACGTTTGGAAGAAACAGAAGATGATAGTGTATTGGATGTGACTTTAACTAGTAGAACTATAAACACTACTAATGAAATAAAGGAACAACTAAACACTTCTAATGAAATGGATCCAGAACCAAGAAGAAGTAAATGGGCTAGAAAAGAAACTAATATGGGAGATGAGTTTTTCACATTCTTATTAGAAGATGACCCCATAACATACTCAGATGCTATAAACTCTTCAAATACTACCTTTTGGAAGGAAGCTATAAAGGATAAACTACATTCAATATTATCTAATAACACATGGGAACTAGTAGATCTTCCTCCTGGAAGCAAACCTATAGGTTGTAAATGAGTATTTAAAAAGAAACTTAGACTTGATGGAACTATAGATAAGTTCAAAGCCAGGTTAGTAGCAAATGGTTTTAGACAGAAAGAATGATACGATTATTTTGACACCTACTCACTTGTAACAAGAATTACATCAATTAGAGTATTAATAGCTATAACATCCATTTATAAGTTAGTAGTTCATCAAATGAATGTTAAAACAACATTTCTAAATGGTGAGTTAGAAGAAAAAATCTACATGGAACAACCCGATGGATATAAAATCATAGGACAAGAAAATAAAGTGTGTAAACTTGTTAAGTCCTAATATGGTTTAAAACAAGCCCTTAAACAATGAAATGAAAAGTTTGTAATGTCCTAAAATCAAATCGCTATATCGTAAATGATGTAGATAGATGTGTATATAGTAAATTTACTGATAATGAAGTGATCATTATATATCTATATGTAGATGATATGCTCATCTTTGGAATCAACATAAAACTTATTAATAATACTAAACAACTCCTGTCTTCTAACTTTGATATGAAAGATTTAGGAAAAGCAAGTATGATCTTATGTACTCAGGTAATCAGAAAAGATGATAATATTACATTATCTCAATCACATTATATTGAAAAGATATTGAAGAAGTTTGAACACTTCGATTGCTTACCTGCCAGTACATCATATGATCATTCTGTTCAACTCAAAAAGAATACAGGAAGTAGTGTATCTCAATATACTTATTCTCAAGTAATTGGTAGTTTAATATATCTGATGAACTATACAAGATCAGATATTGCTTATGTTGTAAATAGACTGAGTAGATATACAAATAACCCTAGTTATGATCACTGGAATGCTCTAAATAGAATATTTAGATATTTAAAAGGTACTACTATATATGGTATATATACACAAGTTGTCTACTAGTATTTGAAGGTTATACCGATGCCAATTGGATAACTGATTTGATAAAACTAAATCCACAGGTGAATATGTATTCACAATTGGTGGAGGAGCAGTATCTTGGAAATCCACAAAACAAACGTGCATTACTAGATCGACAATGGAGTCAAAATTCATTGCACTGGAAAAGGCAAGTTCATAAGCTAAATGGCTAAAAAACCTATTGGCAGATATACCTATTTGGCCAAAGTTTGTGTCAGCTGTATCTATTCATTGTGATTGTTAGGCAGCTATAGCCAGAGTCAATAATAAAATCTACAATGGTAAAAGTAAACATATTAGACTTTGACATAATATTGTTAGATACTTGTTGACTAATGGTATTAATACTATTGATTTCGTATGATCATAAAAGAAGCCGGCAAATCCTCTGACCAAAAAACCATCCAAAGGGTTAGTTATAAAAACATTGAAAGAAATAGGTTTAAGCCTAACATTATGAGCTACCAGTGCTAGCAACCCAACTTATACAAGTGGAGATCCCATGCAATAGGTTCAATGGGTAAACAATAAGACACTAGGAGACTGAAAAACACTACAACGAGTTACCCTTTCCTGAGATGTATGCAGTGCAAACAACAATATTGTGAGGATGAGTTTGAACTCTTAATGAATCCATAACCAAGATTAGTGGTGTATCCATTTGCTTTGTACACTTGATAGAATTCACTTATATGAGTGTGGAAGTTAATGTCGCTTCCTATGAGATATTAGGCTATTCTTTAGAACGCTCATGAAAATTCAGGTAAAGGTGCATGGCCGAAACGCACCAAACCACAGAACCAACAGTATCGAAATAGTTGTGTAAGTAGTTTGTATGGCCGTTTACGCTAAAGGGTTAGGTTAAAGACCGACAGTCACCTAATTCCTGTAAACCTGTCTTACTTACTCTAAATATTGATTAAAGTCCGATATACATCAACATTATTACACAACTGTTCTACTCTAAACTTAAAATGTTTTGAAATTTGAAACATGTGGGGGATTATTGTATTTAAAATGAATTTTTAAATCACTTGTTTCAAATTTTTCTTCAAAAGATGTTTCCCTCCACATGTTTAGCTTTGGAAGTTTTTGTGTTTTTTTATCCCATATTGAAAAGAAACAAGGAAAAAAACAAGTATAAAATTAGAGGTTTTACACATGAGCTAGGCCCTCAAGGGGCAAGTGAATTTTGTGGTTTGTGGGAGGCTATGCACATTGACCCCGGCTGAGCCGAGCCGCGTCGGTGCCTAGCTTAGGCTCGGGCTTAGGCTCGGGTCTGGGTCTATTGAGAGTATACTTGCGTATCCTTCTTTTTGCTCCAACAAACACTGAAAGTACACTCACACCAACAATGGTCGTTTTGTTTTAAACGTCCAGAGATGCATCTGTTCGGGTGGTCGCATTAGTTGTGTTTAAACCCAACAGACCTAACCCAATTCTAAACGGTGCATTAAGCACCTAATTGAAGTCTATAAATAGGACTTCACTAATCCGTTTTTAATCACTTGAAAATCCTTTCCCTTTCTAGTTTACGAAACCTCTGGATATCATTTTCTTCTTTTGTTTTTCGCTGACTCATTGAGTCACTGCAATTCGAATTTGTAGTATACTTGTTAGTTCGAGCCCTGTACAACGAGTGCACAACTGGGACTAGGGTGATAGTCATTGTATATTGGAGGCCAATTGTTCGTGACTCCTGTTGCATTTGGAAAGTGGTAAGAGGGCAAATTTGGTTTCAAGTCTAGTGATTTGTCATGCCTCGACTCAGTTCTTGAAAAACACATAAGTTCTTTATTTCTATTTTAATTTTCATTTTATTCTAATTTCTGTCAATTGTTTTTAACACCCACACTCCAACATAAACTAGCCTGCCTATTTCCCTAGTGTATATTATATAGCAATAGGTATTTATAACATAGAACATATAGTCCATATACTACTATAGATAGTAATATGAATAACTTTGATATTCTGGTAGAGTATGATGGATGATTGTAGACATCCCACCCAAATGGGACTAAACTACGCTTTTGACTTTAGCTAAGCTTTGATAAGATCATTTTCGAGCAATTTGAGGATCGTTGAAAATCCAATTGATTAAATATGCAGGACTCATGGTAAGTCGAAGAGCAATCGACAGACCTGAGCAGCGAATTTAGAACCTAACAAATTAGATCTTGACCGATCATCTAGATGCTCTAAAAACCCTAATTATCACCCTAAAATCGTCTCTATCTAAGCCGTAAAACATAAAAAAATCCAAATGGATCAGACATTATGGATTCCCGGCATCTCCCGTGTGCAATTAACAAACCAAACCAACAAAAGAAAACCATAGGCTTGTCGTGAGTTGACAATGACGTCATCATGCTTGCTCTCTTTTTTTTCGCTCCTACGATGTCAATGGACCCATTTTATAGTGCCACGTGACCAGCCCACCACAAGCCGATGACCACTTGTCACACTTTTTACCTAACTAAAAGCACCATTCAAATCTTGTATATACCAGAATCATAAAATGGTAACAAGTGTCCACCATTGGCTCAACGTGAGCCCACGGTCTCCATTTATAAATGCAATGCAATACAATAACGACCATTATAGGGAGACTAGTAATATAGTAAGACTGAGGGACAAAGAGAAAAAAGGGTCAGTTAGAGAGAGAGACTGAAGTGGGCCCTCTTCTCTGAAGATTTTAGAGATTCTTAATTGACGCCGAGGCCTTGCCTGACTCAAAAAGCTAACTTTGGAAAAATAACCTGCAAAAGAAGTTAGTGAAATCAAAAGAGTAGGTTGAAATTAGGGATATTCGACCATCCCTTTTGCAGAAAGTATGTCGGGTTTTTCCTTTTCCTTCTCACATCTCACATTAACTTGCATTCCAGTCCACATATTTGAAACTCACTCCTGTCCATCTTTTTTTTATATTATTATTTGCATACCTGATGTCTTAACCTTGTGTAGTAAGACTAGGCGTTAAATCTCCATAAAAATTATAAAATTCCATAAAGTAGAGACCGCGCACATCATGCCGGCAGAAAAATGTGCTTATCCCTTTCTTTTTCCTAACCCAGACCCTTACTCAGAATCCACGGTTGCAAACCAACTATAGGAGTCACTTAAGTTGGAAAATCTTACAATTCCTTAACCTTCAAAGTGATTCTACGGTTTTGAATTGACCGTAAACTCTGAAGCTTTATTTGGCCGGTGACAACTCCAAAAATCAATCGTATTTTTATATTTAAGTTGATTCCACACCCCTCATCTGCACAGTTGATAAGCAGAAGGGAAGGCGACCGCTTATGTTGTAGGCGACGTTCACCATGATAAATAAGCACTTATAGACTGTCTAAATTATAAACCCCAATTTAGGTGATTAATGCAATTATTTAAGAGTATGCATACGGTGGATAATTGGGTTGACATATGCTTAATTGATGAATGATCTAATTTGACACAAGTGCACCATAAAAACTTTTGTTCTCTAGAATAACATGAAGTCCATTAATACACACGCACCAATTGTACACCAATTATACATATGGCAAATATTTAATTTATCTTTTAGTTATAAGATCGACATTGGCCTGGCCTAGTCCAATCCTCTAGGGCAAGGGCAAGGACTAGGGGGTCTCTTTAGCCCATTAGGACCTAGGGTGGGCTAGGGCTAGGGCTTAGGGATCTAGGGCTAGGCTAGGACCAACCTTTGCCCAACCCTAGCTTGGACTAGCCTGTTGCACCCCTAATCTTAATCGAAACACAAGATTTACATGGTTTAATTTTAGTTCATTACCTTTCATGTGTTAATTTCTTAGTATCATGTTTCAACTATCTAACTCTACCAAAGTATCATGATTCTTCTTGTTGTAAAAGAGAAAGAGCGTGGTTGAAAAGAAGGTTAGTCAATCATACCTTCATAAATTCTCCAAATACCCTTCCCTGACACTCTCCATGCCCTTCCAATAAGCACAAGTTTTACCTCAGCAAAGAATTAACTAGGTTGGTAAAACTTTAGACAATTCCTCATGTTGTATATAACATAGATCTAAGGAAAAGATAATTCCGGCATGTGTGGTTGGATAATTGTACCCCATGACAAAGGCCAACCCACCTACCAAAGGAAAATATCTTGCGTGATAGTAACAGTTTTCCTCCTCATGTCTAACTTGTATTTTAGTTTTAATTTTGCCTTTTTATTCTCCTAATAGGCTACAACAATCCCGGTTGGCCACAATTGTGGGTATTAGGCTTGATGTTCCATCATTCCCGCACTATGCCCAGCTGCCCGGCTGAATCTTTGATCGACAAATGTTCCATCATTCCAGATTATTTTTGTCATGTATGGTGATGACGATGTGGATCGACAAATGGACGGATTGGATGTTATAAATACAAATGAAGTGGATAGCATTTTGCCCCACCTGTCAATAATCTATCCATGCAGGGCTGCGTGGGGCCTACTGTGATGTATGGGTTTTTATCCACTCCGTCCATCCATTTTTGTCGGATTATTTTAGGGTATGATCCTAAAAATGAGGCAGATCCAAGGCTCAAGTGGACCACACATGGGGTTCAATGGCCACCATTAAAAACTTATTAAGAGCTGCATAAGTTTTAGATCAACCTGATATTTGTGTTTTCCGTTGATGAGGACCTTTTGAATAGGTTAGATGGCTGATAAAACATCACGGTGGCCCTTAGGAAGGTTTTAACAGTGAGTGTTATTACCACCGCTGCTTCCTGTGGTGTGGTCCACTTGAGCCTTAGATCTGGCTCATTTTTGGGCTCATACAATGTAAAATGGATGATAAAACCATACATATAGGTGGGTCCCACATGCGTTTCTGACAGGTTGTCTTACGAACGCGGATTGGCTAGTGACCCAACACAGGGGGCTGGTGTCAAAGCTGTGTGGGCCCCACCATGATGTATGTGTTTTATCCACGCTGTCCATCCATTTTTCCACCTCAGATCCAAATCTCAGGTGGACCACACCACAGGAAACTGTGGGAATTGAACATCCACCCTTGAAAACTTCTTGGAGTCCACAGAAGTTTTGGATCAAGCTGATATTTGTGTTTTCACTTCATCCAGGTCTGTGTGACCTTATCAACAGGTTGGATGGAAAATAAACATCACGGTGGGCCCTGGGAAGACGTTCAATCAACACTGTTTTCCTGTGGTGTGGTCCACTTGAGATTTGGATGTCTCATTTTTGGGCCCATGCCCTAAAATGAGGTGGAAAAGTGGATGTACAGCCTGGATAAAACACATACATCATGGTGGGGCCCACGCAACTTTGACACCAGCCCCCTGGCGTGTTATGGTCACTAGCCAATCCGCGTCGTCGTATTACGGTCCAAAAATAGTAAAGTGGAGGTGACATAAGTGGAGTATTAGGGCTGTAAATGGTCGGGTTCGGGGCGGGTTTGGCCAAAACCAGACCCGCCCATTTACTAAAGGGGTCTGGGTCCAAATTTTAGACGCAGACCCTTTTACTAAATGGGCGGGTCCGGGTCGGGTCCGAGTCAACCCATCAAACCCGTTTATAAATGGGTCCGGGTCTAGTAGAGGAAGATCCACCCAGACCCATTTATAAATGGGTCGGGTCTAATGGGTCCGGGTCTGGATCAAGTATGCAATCATTTTACAAGGCTTAAAATCGGGTTTGGACGGGTCTGGATTAGACGGGTCCCTTGAAACATGGACCAAACCCGCCCACTTACTAAATGGGTCTGGGTCGGGTCGGGTCGGGCCTAATATAAAGGAAACCAGACCCAGACCCGTTTAGCAACCGGGTCTATTCTTGGACCCAAACCCGTACCATTTAACAAATGGGTCGGGTCTGGGTCGGGTCTAAACGGGTTGGGTCCGGGTACCCCATCGGGTCCGCTGACCCATTTACAGCCCTATGGAGTATGGTATTTGAAAAAACCTCCCTTTATCACCATTTTGATAAATTTCGCCGATATTTTAAAATCTCGGCTGATTTTTTATTAAATGATATTATTGCAGTAAAATTGAGAGACTTCAAAATCTCGGCAGATTTTAATCTCGAGTTAAAATAATTCAGTGTATACATTTATTCAATTTAATAATTTATAATAAATATCTTAAAATATTTTATTTGCAGAGATTTTCTTGCGAAATGTCTAAATCTAAAATCTCCCGAGAAATTCCCGGGCCAAGAAATTGCCGACAACGCGATTGTTTGTAGCACGTGCATTAAACATTTGGGGTCTGTTCATCTAATTCCCGCTGCTGAAGATATCTTATCCATCTGATTAGTGGTCTTCAAAGCGACGGTAGAAAACATCGATGGTTAGCGGGCAACATAGGGAGGAAAATTGATGGATGGCTTCATCGTTATTTTTTAGCAATTCAGGCCATCAATGATCGATACCACCCCAATTAACGGTCCAGATTGAAAAGTAAACCTGCCACGAGTACAGATGCGAGAAGAGTACCGTATCACGGTTCTACCAGCTCTGCGTATCACCAATATCGCCATTCGCCACAACACATCCGGACGTGGTGTTATCCTTCACGTTTGGATCTGGGTTACGTTGAAACGATCCAAGCCTCCGAAGGAACGCATGATGGATGGATAACCACAAAAAAATATTTACACCTTGTCTGGCACCTTGAATTTGGTGGTAAATAGGAATATTTCTAATCCATTTAACTGCTTTTTGCGTTTTGTTTTGTCATGTTGGATTTGGGGGCGGTTGGAATCGGAGGTATTTCAAATCTGACTTTGCTGTTGTGTGCTTTGAAATCCCAATAGTATACTGGGGTTTGGCTGGTGTTGAGAAGAAATGTTTTTCTTACCTCCCTTTTAAGAGAAGGGAAGTCACACATGTAATAAAAATGTCTCTAAGCTACTAATCTATGGGACACATGGCCGTTTATGATACTCGGAAATAATTCAATTATCAACTGCGACACTAAAATCATATCCATAAAATGATATTAGCCATCCAAAGGTAGGACATTTAAATGGACGGTTAACAAACGTAACTGAGTCGTGTGATCCTTCACTTATCGCCCACCCAAGGCTTAGAATTCCCTCTTTTTTGGCTAAAGTATATATTTTAATGGGCTTATTATAACCATTCTATCAAATACCAAGTGTGTGTATATACACTAATTTAAAATATGAAAGCTAATTTAGTTAACCAAATCTATGTCAGGTGAATATACCTAAATAGGATATATATTTGGATTCCAGTGCATTTCAGCCAAACGCAAATGAAAATCTGGAATCACCTTGATTCAATGTAATTGTGATTCAGATTCCAATGCATTCTAAATCCAAGCCCCCAGAGGGCCCATTAAGATTGGAGGAAAGCAAAAGCTAGGGTAAAAAGAGAAAGATCGTTTCTCCTACGTCCAAAGAGAAGATTTAAATAATAAAAGTTTAACTGATATTTTTTTATCACCCATTCATGATTCTTACCATCGTTTAAACGGTGTGGATCATTTAAAAACAACCCATATCCAACACCTACAGAGACGACGTAAAAATAGAAAATACATCAGAATGTACCGTAGCTTCCTCTTGGCATCATCACATTCTCGCCACCTTTTAGTTACGTCAAATCAATAAAGAGTAACTGTATGATACTCAGGTAGCGTATAATGCTTGATACGCAAGCATTCTAAAATTGTACACATGGCATGGGTTAACTAGAATTAAACTGACTAAATTGGGGAGCCCACTGTAACTAAGTCCCACGCCCAAAATAAAACCATACGAAATCCTGGCCTCTGATCTCGGATACTTTTCAGTTAAACCGTCTAGTAATGCAAACAATCCGACGGTCAGGTAGTAAGATAACCGAAATGTTTGGTTCAAGATACATCTTAATTTGGATCCATAATTTGGACAGCTTAATTTAATTGAATTGCATATTACGTATATAATGTCTAATTAATTTCTAAGTGTCTGCGTATCATCCATCACGTTCTGCCAGAGTATGAATGGTTTCCTCCTTTTTAAACAGGGCAGTACCAATGGTTGCTGTGAGAGAGAGAGAGAGTGCAGCAGTGTCCGCTCATCTTCCCACCAGCAGAGTCCACTCGGTTGGTTCATCTCTGCCAGCGGCCCCGCCAATAGCATCTCGATCGCCACGTCTGCTCACGACCAAGGTGGTTGGTGAGGTCCTCACCGAGAGAGAGAGAGAGAGGGAGGGAGATGGGCAGCAGCAACAAGAGAGGAAGGACAGACATGGAGGTGGGGGAAGATGGTGTGGCTGTCATCACCATCACCAATCCTCCTGTAAATTCACTGTCCAATGAGGGTAAAAGATTTCAACAACCCTACTCTCATTTTTTTTTTCTTTTCCTTTTTTTTTTTTTTTTCTAAATTAGATTGAATAGATAGGATTTATGGGGTTCTGTTTTTATATGTTGCAATTGTTAGAGTCCCTTGATATACATTGATACACAATCCTCTAACAGCTCGAGCTTTTAGAGAAAGTGGTTGTTTGACATGGTATTAGAGCGGAAGGTCCTGTGTTCGAATCCCGGAAGTAGCAAATATGCCACCGGTAATATATTCTCCCACGGGGGGCCATTTATGGTGTGAGTTGTGAGTATCCCCTCCACCCCGCTCATGCGGGGGAGTGTTAGAGTCCCTTGATATACATTGATACACCATCATCTAACAGCTCGAGCTTTTAGAGAAAGTGGTTAGGTCTGTCTGGCGGACAAGTATTAGGCAGATATCCATATGTCAAGTATCACTTTCGCATCACTTGGATGCATGTCAAATTTTAAGTTTGGCTTTAAGTTGTAAAGTGCCTATCTTTAAGAATTCAGAAAAGAAGAAGAAAAAGAAGAAGAGAACAAAATGACTTGTTGAGCCTGTAATTGGATTTCTTATAATTTGAAATACAACAAAATGGCAGGATTTTGAGAGCCCTGTAACTTGGAAAGTGTTTACAACCCTCTCTTCAAAAATTCAAAAAAGTAAAAAAGAAAAAAGAAGAAGAACAAGAAGAACGAGAAGGAAAAAAAGAAGAAGACTTGTTGGGCTTGTAATTGGATTACTTATAATTTAAAATACAATAAAATACCAGGATTCTCAAAAGCCTTGCAACATGGAAAGTGTTTACTTTTCAAGAATTAAAAAGAAAGAAAGAAAGAAAGAAAGAAAGATTGTTGGGCATGAAAACTAGATAAGAATGAAAGAGTGCTTTTCTCTCTTGTATAGTGAATTAGCCCGGAAAGGGGAATATATTGAGATATACAACCCAAGAATCATGCTATACATAGTAAAGGAATATCCTTGATCTACTACATATGGAAAACACTAAATGCACACCATAGAGGGCTAGAAGGACCCATAGGCCATACGGTTTGCCAGTGAGGAATGAATGACGGGATGAAGTGAGGGTCTTCGTAAGAATATCAACAATCTGATCTTGGGATGCTACACGAGGAAGAGAAATTAGACCGGACTTATACTTCTCACGAATGAAGTGACAATCAACCTCGATATGTTTCATCCTCTCATGAAAAATAGGGTTGGAAGTAAACTGAACCGCATTTATGTTATCTACATGGAGAGGAGTAGGAGACTGAAGATGAATGTCCAGATAAGAGAGAAGTCCATGAAGCCACACAATTTCACTACACGCAGCGGATATAACACGATATTCAGCTTCAATGCTGGACTTGGAAGCCGTCACTTGTTTCTTGCACTTCCAAGAGATGAGAGAGGTGCCAAGAAAAACACAATAGCTAGTAGTAGAACGACGAGTTATAGGACAGTCAGCCTAGTTTGCATCAGATTAAGCCCGAAGATCGAATGGAGATGTAGATGAGAAAAATAGTGATCTGTCCAATGTGTCATGTGAGTATCGAATGATGCGGAGTACAACAGTCATATGTAAAGTCCGTGGCGCCGAAACGAACTGATTAACGACATGGACAGTGTAAGCAATGTCAGGACGAGTCATCATAAAATAAACCAGACTCCCTACTAGGTGATGATAAAGAGTAGGATTCGGAAGGAGGTTGCCATCATCACGACCGTATTGAACATTCAGTTCCAAAGGAGTTTGACAATCTTCTGATCTGTCAACTTAGCTAAAGCGAGGAGGTCCTTGGTGTATTTGCGTTGGCTGACAAGCATCCCACCGTTAGATATAGAAACCTCTAGCTCGAGGAAGTATGTGAGAGGTCCCAAGTACTTCATCTTGAAGGACGATTGGAGAATTCCCTTTAAGGCGGAAATACCAGAAGTGTCACTACCAGTCAGGGGGAGGTCATCCACATATACAAGAACAATAACAATACCACGAGAGGTGGTGTGAACAAATAAGGATGGATCAGTCTACTCTGAGAGAACCCAACACTAACAACAACATAAAATTGCTGAAACCATGCTTGTGGTGCCTGCTTGAGGCCATACAGAGCCTTCTTTAGGCGGAAAACTATATCTGCGGGGATGTAGAACCAATAGGAGGCTTCAAATAAACTGTATCTCGAAGGTTTCCTTGAAGAAAGGCACTTTTTACGTCCATTTAGGCAATTGGCCAATCACTAGTAGAGGCAATTTCAAGAAGCGTGTGAACTGTTTTCATCTTGGCTACAGGAGCAAATGTTTCCTCATAGTCAGTACCATGCTCTTTTTTATATCCCTATGCCACAAGCCCTGTTTTGTAGCGATCAAGAGCAATGTTTAAATATCGGTATCGCGTTATGTATCGCATCCTTGGGATACAGATGCGTATCGGTTATCGCACGGGATATATCGTTAGTATTGGGTAATTTATCTCACTTTTGGGAAACATGGGGAAACATTGGGAAAATGGTTGAATTTTTCAATGAAACTTTAGGGATTGTTAAAAAAATACCTTAATACACACTTTTAAATCATAACATCTCAAAAAAGAAGTGCACATAATAGGTTTCCTTTGTATAAAGTCCTAAGCTATGTGAGGTTTGACTGAACTAATGCAACTATATTCAAATTGAATGCATAACATTTAGAGTGTATGTGATGATCGTTTCATCAAACACTACTAAATACTTCAAAATTAGTCTCCATTGACAGCTGGTTGAAGAGAAATTTTGATAGTTTTTTAATAGTTTTTTTATTAATTTTTAATTGAAATGATTTTTATTTTATGAAAATTGACAAGTACTTAAAAAAATCAGTAGATCAACCCTCATACATGCTTGATTTCATGTTTGGAGTGCAACATTGCAAGCAATTTGGGAGAAATTGAGGAAATTTTCAATTTTCCCCAAATCGGACCACTTACACTCAAATTTCAAAATTTGAGTGTATGTGATGATCATTTCATCAAATACTCCTAAATACTTCGAAATTAGTCTTAATTAATAGTTGGTTGAATGAAAATTTCAAAGAAAAAAAAAGTGGAGCATATGAAGAACCAATGGATATCAAAATTAAAGCTCCAACTCCATGATTTTTCATGCAAAACATGAAGAACCAATAGATTTATGACCATTTGACACCGATTTAACATAATTTCAATAAAAAAGGGATCGGAAATTGAAAATGCTCACCGGATCGAACATGTGGGATATATCGACACTACGTGTGCCTTTTGTATCGCATAGGTGGGATACAAGATATATCGTGGGATATTTCGGCTAATATCGTCGATATTTAAAACATTGATCTAGAGATCCATCTGACTTTAACTTAATAGAATAAACCCACTTGCTACCAACTATGTGGCGATTTTTACGTTTAACCACCTTGTTCTTGTTAGATAGGCCACATGCCTTGTATAGCTAAATCATTTAGTTTCCATGTATAGTTAGATTGATTCTGTCTTTATCATTTTACCTTGTATAGATGATTCTGTAGGACTGCACATCTCTATATATTTAACCCTTTGGGTTATCTTAATACATAGAAAACTAGAGGAGATTTCCAGATTTCCATCTTCTCTATTAGTTGTCATGGTATCAGAGCCATACCGTTCTTGGTGTCTCTCTTGAATCTTCGGTGACCTCTGCCCGATTCCGTCAGCTATTGGACCTCCAGATTCGGCCCCTCACGCAACTTTTAGCAGATCCGGCTTCCCCATTCCTACAGCACTTCCCCCAGCCCAGCCGCACCACCTCCCTGCCATTTCCGACCAACACCACCCCTGCCGCATCACCCCCTGCCATTTCCGACCAACCTCAGCCCTGCCGCATCACCCCTTGACACTTCCGATCTCCTCCAGCACTCCCGCACCACTCCCTGCCATTTCTGAGCACCCCCTGCCCCTGCGTCCAACACCTCTCCTTGTGTCCAGCCCCTCTCCTTGTTGCGTCCAAACCCTATTGCGTCAAAGCCCTTGTTGCGTCCAAGCCCCACTTCCTGCTGCGCCCAGATCTCCCTGTTGCGTCTAGATCTTGCTGCGCCTAGCCCCTACTGCGTCCAGCACTTGCCATGACCAGCCCTTGTCCTGCTACTGCCCTGTTGCTGCCTTCCTGCTGTAAGGTACATCATTCTTTGCCGTTTCTTTACATCACTTTAGATCTATGGACAAAGATTTCTCTCGTACGGATGCCCCACGATGTGGTTTCGATGGTACCAACTACAGTTTATGGGCCATCCACTTTCAGAGCTTCCTTGATGCGGACATCAGTGGTGCACCCTTTAGAGTGTACCAGAGGAGGCGACGTCGCAGATCGAGTGTTGGAGCAGACGAGTTGATGTGGATGGACGCCGGGCCCATTGGGCCCATTTTCTGACGCGTTACGAGTACGCGAGATGCAGGATCGCGCAGGAGCATCATGACCGCTGGACCATGGAGTGGATTTACATTTAGGCGCTTTTCTATTTATTTCCTTGTTTCTAGGCGCTTTAGTGTCGTTATTTACTTTAGACGTTTTTATGTTATTTCTTTGGTTTTCAGGCACTTTAGTGCACTTTTTTTTATTTTCGTAGCTTATATATACTGTGAGAACCCTATTTCGAAATTATTTGAATGAATAGAAAATTCGTGAGTTTCTTCCTCTTTGTTGAGATATTAGGGTTTCAGGATTGGCCCTCGGGTGTTGAGGATTCCACCCTGGATTTTCCGTTTTCTCTTCTCTCTTTCTTCAAGGTGCGAGGAAAGGTAAGCTTCTTTTGATTCCTAATTCGTACTTCATGATAACCCATTGTTTTTCGACATCCCTCGTCCTTTTTTGAAACCCCCCCTTTTGGTACGATCGAAAAGAGGGATGCCTAGCCACGATAACCGGATCCAAACTTGACTGTGGACTGGTCTATGCTAGATCTGGGATATCCTCATATCCCTAGATCCTCCCTGTTTTACGATTTTACATGGTTTTATGCAAAGGGGCATGATCCGGACGGACGGATTTCATCTTCGTGTTGAGATTTGTTAGTTTCCTCTGATTGAAAGTAGTTAGTTTCGTAATTTTATTATTTGAATATCTTCCAACTTGATATACATGCATCTAGGGTTAGATCATCGCATGCCCCTGCATCATCGCTCGACCCGCGTCCAACTCTGCGTAGGGGTCATAGTTCGTTGAGTTTAGTTAGCCTTTTTTTTTTTTTTTGTAGATTTTGTTGAGTCCTCATATAGATCTAGGCCACATAGGATAGCTTGCATTGCACTGAACTAGGATAGTTAAAACTGCATTTAGATTTTACCTTTTTTACACCTTTGCGCACCTAAATCTAGGGCCTTTCACATATCACTCCTGGTGTATGCCTACGCGCACTGGTCGTAGGTTTGGTCTTCATAATACTATGGAATCTAATCAAATTACCAAAGCTTTGGAGGGTCTAATTAAGAGAATGGATCAGCAATTTCAGACCTTGAGAGGTGAGATTGCGCAGCAGTTTGCGCATCAGGATGATAGGTTCACACGTTTAGAGGAGAGGGTCACGCGCTTAGAGGATGGCATCCAGACCACCACTTTAGATGGTCCCCAAGCAACCCCCGACACTGGGGCAGGCGATCAGTCCCAAGTTGTGGGCCCTGATCCGCTTAGGGATGATTTGGGCGCAGGTCAGGTCCGTGGGCCTGGCAATGGACTCGATGGGGCTCATCATCAGCCACCCCCATAGATTCGTGATCCTGTTTTCCCCGCCCAGCGGGAGGGCCATGGTGGGGTGTGATATCCGCAACCTCAGAGATACCATGAGCAGGACCCTGTTATTAGGGTCATGAAGGGCATCAAGGTTGACGCTCCTAGTTTTGATGGGAGACTGGACCCTAAAGTTTTTTCTGATTGGCTAGCAGACATGGATCACTTCTTTCAGTGGCACGGTCTGCCAGACCCACAGCGGGTTGGATTCGCCAAGATGAAGTTGGTAGGCCAGGCAAAACTACATTGGGGAAATGTGGAGCGTCGCCGTGAGCGATCTAGAGAGGGGCCAGTTCTCTTTTGGATTGAAATGAAAGAACTGTTGCGAGAGAAGTATGTTCCCCTTTCTTATAAGCAGAGGCTGTTGGATCAATGGCACACTTTGCACCAAGGATCCATGACGGTAACGGAATACATTGCCAAGTTCGATGAATACATGATGAGGTGCGATGTAGATAAGGACCCTGCTGTGGTTCTCTCTCGTTTTCGTATGGGCATCAAGTTTGACCTCCAGCGTGAGCTCATGCCTCATATGGTTACCAGCTTAGAGCACGCTTACCAGATGGTGCAGGAACTGGAGCACTATGTGCGCCAATCTCCTGCTAGACGGTTTGAGATTCGACCTACTGTGCCTAGAGTAGCTCCGCAGGGAGCGAGACCTTAGGTCGGAAATCAACCCAGAGCTCAACCTGGTACCCAACCAGTCAATAGAAATCGAGGTAACAATGTGGCTGGACCAAGTACTAGGACTGCGATGCCAGGGCAGTGCTACCGCTGTGGTGGCATGGGTCACATTGCCGCAGAGTGTTCAGATAGGGGTGGGCGTATTGCCTTTGTTTCTGAACACTCTACAGAAGAAGAAGTGGCATATGAAGTTGAAGGTGACCAGAATGATGAGGAAATCATCGTCCAATCCCTTGAGCCGGCCAGTGATGCCGAGGATGATACTGTGGAGACTACCTCACTTGCTGTGGTGAGATGCGCTTTGGCCCAGGTGAAGGAAAGTGAGGATTGGCGCAGAACCACTATCTTCCACACTTACGCCAAGTGTGGAGATAAGAGCTGCAAAGTGATCATAGATAGCGGGAGCTGTGAGAATGTTGTTTCTCCAAGTACTTTGAGTCGCCTGGGGTTGAAGCCAGTCCCTCACCCCAACCCATACCGAGTTTCTTGGGTTGATGCGACATCCCTTCCTGTGACTCAGCGATGCCTTGTGCCAATTGAATTCGGGCCATACAAGGACAAGTTGTGGTGTGATGTGGTCACGATGGACGTTGGCCATATCATCTTGGGAAGGCCATGGCTCTTTGACAAAGATGTCACAATATTCGGGCGTACGAATAATTGTGTGTTTAAGCATGAAGGAAAGAAGCTTTTCTTGAGCCCGCTCCCTCCCAAATCGTCCACAGGAGCGAAAGATGTTGCGTCTCGAGGCAGTTCTAAGAGTCAAAGGGCACCTCAGTCGAAGTCTCTCCACATCATAGATGCTAAGGAGTTTGAGAGAGAGGCTAAAACTGGGACTATGGTGTACGTTTTACTGGCTAGAGAGAGCACACCCGAGGTTGCTATAGGGTTACCCCAGGAGGTTCGTTCAGTCCTAGAGGAGTTTCGGGATGTCTTCCCTGAGGACCTTCCAGACGAGCTTCCACCAATGCGGGACATTCAGCATGCGATAGATCTTGTCCCAGGGGCGACCCTATCAAACCTCCCTCACTACAGAATGAATCCCACCGAACATGCCGAGTTGAAGAGGCAAGTGGATGAATTGCTTAAAAAGGGATTTATTCGTGAGAGTATGAGCCCGTGCGCCGTGCCTGCGCTTCTTACGCCAAAGAAAGATGGCACGTGGCGCATGTGTGTTGATAGTAGAGCCATAAACGAGATTACTGTCAAGTATCGGTTTCCTATCTCGAGGCTTGATGACATGCTTGACATGATGGCCACCTCTACTATCTTTTCGAAAATTGACCTCAAGAGTGGTTATCACCAAATTCGTGTTCACCCAGGAAATGAGTGGAAGACTGCCTTCAAGACGAAGGATGGGCTGTATGAGTGGTTGGTTATGCCCTTTGGGTTAACCAATGCTCCAAGTACATTTATGAGGGTGATGACCCAGGTGCTGCGACCCTTTATGGGTAAGTTCTTAGTTGTGTACTTCGATGATATCCTCATCTATAGTACGTCTCCTACCCAGCACCTTGAACACTTGAGGCAGGTCTGCAACGCCCTGCGAGCAGAAAAGCTTTATGCGAACCTCAAGAAGTGTTCCTTCTTGACTTCTAGAGTTATCTTCCTGGGGTTCGTTATTTCGTCAGAAGGTATGTCTGCAGACCCTGAGAAAGTTAAGGCCATTGTCAATTGGCCCGAGTCGCGTAATATACACGACGTGCGAAGCTTTCACGGCCTAGCTACGTTCTATCGGCGGTTCATCCGTGGATTTAGCTCTATTATGGCTCCCATCACAGATTGCATAAGAAAAGGGGAGTTCCAATGGACTAAAGCCGCGACACGGGCTTTCTCTGAAATTAAGAATAAGATGACGGAAGCGCCCGTCATGCGTCTACCTGACTTCTCTAAAGTCTTTGAGGTGGCGTGTGACGCGTCAGGACTTGCCATAGGGGGAGTGTTAAGCCAAGAGGGACATCCTGTGGCCTTTTTCAGTGAGAAACTGAATGAGGCTAAACAACGCTACTCCACCTACGACAAAGAGTTCTATGCGGTTGTGCAATCATTGCGCCATTGGCGGCATTATTTATTACCGCAAGAATTTGTCCTGTTTTCTGATCATGAGGCCTTGAAATATTTGAGCTCTCAAAAGAAGTTGAGCCCTAGGCATGCCAAGTGGGCTCAATTTCTTCAGGAGTATACGTTTCTACTTAAGCACAAGGCCGGTAAAGAGAATAAGGTTGCTGACGCGCTTAGCCGTCGTGTCATGACGCTGCGGTCCATGAGCATTGAAGTTACAGGCTTTGAGCAACTCAAGGGTGAGTACTCAACTTGTCCTGACTTTGGGACCATCTATGCGTCGTTGTCTAGTGACCCACCCTCGAGGAGTGCTGAGTTTGTCCTTACAGACGGATATCTTTTTAGAGGGGACAAGCTCTGCATCCCACGCACATCCCTCCGTGATTTTCTAGTATGGGAGCTTCATGCTGGAGGGATGGCAGGTCACTTTGGTAGAGATAAAACAGTTGCCCTGGTTTCTGATCGTTTCCATTGGCCTAATCTCCAGCGAGATGTGGCCAAGATTGTAGGGCAGTGTCGGACATGTCAACTGGCAAAGCAGAGGAAACAAAATACAGGCTTATACACTCCTTTGCCAGTTCCACATGCCCCGTGGCAAGATGTCAGTATGGATTTCGTGCTTGGGCTTCCCAAGACTATTCGTAAGCACGATTCCATACTCGTGGTCGTTGATCGGTTTTCTAAGATGGCCCATTTCCTACCCTGTTATAAGACCTCAGATGCCTCCCACATTGTTAAGATATTCTTTCAGGAGGTTGTGCGACTTCATGGGGTACCTAGATCCATCGTGTCTGACAGAGATACTAGGTTCACTAGTTATTTTTGGAAGACTCTCTGGCATCTTTTGGGTACGAGGCTTCAATTTTCTTCAGCATATCATCCTCAGTCGGATGGTCAAACAGAGGTAGTGAACTGTAGCCTAGGGAATTTGTTGAGATGTCTAGTTGGAGACCACCACAGGACCTGGGACACTGTTATTCCCACAGCAGAGTTCGCTTATAACCCTTCAGTAAACAGGTCCACAGGAATGAGCCCATTTGAAATTGTTTCAGGTCTTGGACCCCGAGCCCCCATAGATTTGATTCCCATGGCTACCCCATAGCGTCCTTCAGAGTTAGGAGAGTCATTTGCCCATCATATACATGCATTGCATACTGAGATCAGAAGGAAGATTAATTCAAGTAATGAACATTATAAACTTTCTGCTGACACTCACAGGAGATTTAGGGAATTTCAACCTGGAGATGACGTCATGGTTCGTATTAGGTCTGATCGGTTTCCACCTGGATCCGTGAAGAAGCTTCATGCTCGTAGCATAGGCTCACATAAAATTGTGAAAATGTTGGGGTCTAACGCTTATGTTGTCGATATCCCTCCTACCATGGGCATCAGTTCCACATTTAATGTGGAAGATCTAGTTCCCTATCACGAGCCATTACCTCTATCCAGTGATTCCCCTGTTTCTTCCCAGACCTCCCCTATATATGGACCTTGGCCATAGCCTCACCTCCCTATACCCATCTTACCTTCTCTTCCTTCTGCACCGAGAAGAGACGAGATAGAGGGAATTTTGGACTCCGAGTTGGTTTCTACTCGCTCAGGGGGTTACCAGAAATTCCTAGTCAAGTGGAGGAACAGGCCTATTGCAGATAACTCCTGGATTATCGAGACAGAGCTACAGCGTATCGATCCAGATATGCTTGAGAGGTATAGGAGTTCACTTTCGCCAGTGGCGAATTCTTCCCACCCGGGGAGAATTGATGCGGACATCAGTGGTGCACCTTTTAGAGTGTACCAGAGGAGGCGACGTCGCAGATCGAGTGTTGGAGCAGACGAGTTGATGTGGATGGACGTCGGGCCCATTGGGCCCATTTTCTGACGCGTTACGAGTACGCGAGATGCAGGATCGCGCAGGAGCATCATGACCGCTGGACCATGGAGTGGATTTACATTTAGGCGCTTTTCTATTTATTTCCTTGTTTCTAGGCGCTTTAGTGTCGTTATTTACTTTAGACGTTTTTATGTTATTTCTTTGGTTTTCAGGCACTTTAGTGCACTTTTTTTTTTTATTTTCGTAGCTTATATATACTGTGAGAACCCTATTTCGAAATTATTTGAATGAATAGAAAATTCGTGAGTTTCTTCCTCTTTGTTGAGATATTAGGGTTTCAGGATTGGCCCTCGGGTGTTGAGGATTCCACCTCGCAGTTTCCGTTTTCTCTTCTCTCTTTCTTCAAGGTGCGAGGAAAGGTAAGCTTCTTTTGATTCCTAATTCGTACTTCATGATAACCCATTGTTTTTCGACATCCCTCGTCCTTTTTTGAAACCCCCCTCCCCTTTTTGGTACGATCGAAAAGAGGGATGCCTAGCCACGATAACCGGATCCAAACTTGACTGTGGACTGGTCTATGCTAGATCTGGGATATCCTCATATCCCTAGATCCTCCCTGTTTTACGATTTTACATGGTTTTATGCAAAGGGGCATGATCCGGACGGACGGATTTCATCTTCGTGTTGAGATTTGTTAGTTTCCTCTGATTGAAAGTAGTTAGTTTCGTAATTTTATTATTTGAATATCTTCCAACTTGATATACATGCATCTAGGGTTAGATCATCGCATGCCCCTGCATCATTCCTCAAGGGCTGTGGTTTGTGGGTACTCATTGATGGATCAGTTCCTGTCCCCACTTCTATGGATGCTGAAAAATTAGCTGAGTGGGAGATAAAAAATGGACGGATTATTACCTGGATTCTCGATTCGGTCGATCGGTCAATTGCTGTTGGCCTCACGCCACACCGCACTGCTAAAGCAATGTGGGAGCATTTTCAGACGATTTATCA
Source organism: Liriodendron chinense (assembly GCA_003013855.2). Taxonomy (NCBI): domain Eukaryota; kingdom Viridiplantae; phylum Streptophyta; class Magnoliopsida; order Magnoliales; family Magnoliaceae; genus Liriodendron; species Liriodendron chinense. Next base: position 10,775,394 of record ML058469.1, on the reverse strand, counting down.
GCAGAGTAATGCGGCTCGATTATACCGCCTGGAACAAGATCTGGTTCACCTTACTCAGGGTGACAAAAGTATTCAAACATTGTACTATGAGATTGTTGCAATTTGGACAGAGATGGCTATGATGGATCCAGAATTTCCTAATGACTTTAAGCTATTCCAGACATTGCGCGATAGTGCGTAAGTTTGACAGTTTCTTATGAAGTTGCGTCTGGAATTTGAGCACTGTCGGGTTGCTGTGTTGAATCGTAGCCCAACTTCTTCGTTGAATTCGGTTATTAATGATCTATTGGCTGAGGAACAACGTCTGAAAGTTCTCTCTCCTACTTCACTAACTCCGGGACCATCTGATCTGGTACTAGCCATGTCCACCTCTACACTGTTCGCTTCCCCAAGTATAGGGTTGCGATGTAGTAATAGTCTCGGTAAGACCGAGGTCGATCCACAGGGACTTATGTAGGGATCCACAAAACACTTCTAATAGTTCTACTGAAAAGCTAACAAATAGATTTGTGGAAGATTAATGTAAATAGTAATTTTGAACTAAACTGAAGGTAATCAATTAATTAAAAGGCACTAGGGGTTCAAGGATCCACTTGTAGCAATCCTTGATGCTCAATTCGCTGTGGTTTCTCACTTTCTCAACTAGAATCGAAATTAAGATCTATCTAGTCGGATGATAAAACAGTTAAACCAAACAATCTGCCATATGTAAGACCAATGTATATGATTCACTCAATGCAAGCTAGGACGAGCATACTCAATTGCATAGGTCAGTCTCAATTCCAATAGGCTAAGATCACAATCATAACCATCATTAAATCCTGTCACAAGACAAAACTAGATCATGATTTGAACTTGATTCAAATCACATACACAGTCCCATATACTACAGAATTTCATAAAAGTAGACTTTTGGTAAGAAGTTCCCACATGAAGATTATAAGTCTAGAGCGTATTCCAATTCCTCAGATCATACAGGTCTAGACTAGTTTACAACAATTAAGAACTCAAGCAATTCTTCCAAACATCCATGAGTCATCATAAGACTAAGAAAAACTACTTAACACTTGAATTAAACTTCAAACCATTGTTCTTGAACATGAAATCCAACTTAAAACCAAATCAAACGAATTGAAACATCTTAGATTCACTACAAGCTTCACCTGTTAGCCCTAGCTAAGAGGTTTAGCCGTTCATGATCCAAGGAAACACGAAACAACTAAGAAAACATAAAAACTAGAAAGCAAACTAGGAAGAGTTGTAGAAGTCTAAATCCGACTTCCGCCGTCTCCCACCGTGCTCAATCCCTTCTAAGATACCCTAGGAACGATCCCTAGGTGTCCTTTTATAGTGGGGAAGCTCCGCAGCGTCGGAATCTTCTCAAATTTGCGTAAGGTTACGTAGTGCGCAGAGAAAATCGGGGCTTGTAGAACACCCACAGTTACGTAGACGATCGGTCGCACGACCGGTCTGAGCTCCTGGACGACCGGTCGCATGACCGGTCGCAAAAGCGTGAAAAACGTCCAGAGGGTTTTGGCAATTTCAGAATCTAGGATTTTAATTCAAGGACCGGTCGCACGACCGGTCTGAGCAATGGATGACCGGTCGTACGACCGGTCTTGAACAGTCCAGTGAGATTTGCCATGTGGCCCTTCCTGTTGAGTGATCGGACCGGTCGGACGACCGGTCTTAGGCTATGGTCGACCGGTCGGACGATCGGTCTTGGGCATGTTCTTCTGCTTTCTTTCTTCTTTTCTCTGACTTCTTTCTTTCATCCTTTGACGCTTAGTCTTTTGATCTTCTTTGCTTGTAAATGGCGTCTTTAAGCCTTCAATTGATGAATCCTCTCTCTCATCCCTACAATCACAAATCCATGCATTAGATTAGTCTATAAATCATGAAAACCTTGCATAATGAGTGATGAATTGGGGTTAGAATATGCACAATTAAGAGCTCAACACACCCCCCAACCAGCATTTTGCTAGTCCCGAGCAAAACATGCGTGAAACAAGTTTCATTCTCCAAACCTAACTCTCCTCTAGAAACCATTCTTCTATACATCCCAAAACACACAAGTGTAAGATTCAGAAAAATTAGGTGACAGAGGTTGAAACCGTAAGCTCTCAAAACATAATAAGCAAAGAATGGTGTGCTTATTGTCGACGGACTGGTTATGGTATTTAGGACTGTCGTTCACGTGCATATGCATCCTTTTTCGGTCGTGGTCATGGTTGTGCCCGTGGTCGTGCTCTTTCTGCTACTTCTGCCACTATTTCTTCTGAGCCTTCTGTTAGTGATACTGCGTCTACTGTTTCCGTTGAAGGTCCCTCCTCAACTTTGACTCCTGCGATGCTTCAACAGATCATGCAGGCCCTATCTGCTGCCGGTATATCAGGTACATCCTCATCTTCTACATGGTTCTTCGATTCGGGTGCTTCCAATCATATGACTGGTGATGTATCACATCTTTGCAACATTGGTCCCTACACTAGCAATCAAGCTATTTCTATTGCGGATGGCACTAGACTACCCATTCAGTTCGTTGGTTCTTTGACTTTCTCTCCTTCTGCCCATCGCCAGTTCACCCTTCGTGATGTGTTCCATGTCCCTAAACTCTCCTCCAATTTTATTTCTGTAGGTCAACTTACATCCAATAATTGTCTAGTCATATTTCTTCCAAACTGTTGTTTTGTGTAGGATCTAGCAATGGGGAAGGAACTTGGGAAGGGTAGGCAGCAAGGTCGTCTATACATGCTGAACTTTGACCCATCTGTTACTCCGGCTCGATGTTTCTTTTCCCTATCTTCCTCAGATATTTGTTCGATAAATAAAATGTGGAAACTCTGGCACTTTCGCCTGAGTTATCTACACTCCGATCGGTTGATTCAGTTGTTTTCTTCTGGCATGTTAAGGAACATTTCTATTGATAAAAATATTTTGGATTATTCTTGTTCTTCCTGTTGTCTTTCAAAAAGTAAGTGCATTCCATTTCCTCAGCGCACTACAAAATCATCATCTATGTTTGAGCTAGTGCATACGGATGTCTGGGGTCCCTCACCAATTATGTCACTCTCTGGATTACGATACTATGTTATATTCATTGATGATTTCACACGTTACACCTGGATTTACTTTCTCCACTCTAAGTCACAGGTTTTTGAACAATTCCAGATATTTCACTTTATGGTGGACACTCAATTTCGAGTCAAAATTAAAACTCTTTGCTCTGACTCGGGGGGGGGGGGGAGTATCGCTCCACTAATTTTCGTATATATCTTCAGGGTCATGGGATTGTTCATCAGACAACCTGTTCTGATACTCCACAACAGAACGGGGTGGCTGAATGAAAGAATCTCCATATAGTTGAAACTGCAAACACCCTGATGGCAGGTATGAGTATTCCTCGTTCCTTCTGGGCGAAAGCTATGATGCATTTAGTCTACTTGATTAACCGGCTGCCAACAAAAGTTCTGAACAGGAAATCTCCCTACTTTGTTCTCAACGGTTTACTTCCTACATATTCTACATTTCGTGTTTTTGGTTGTATGTTATGTTCATCTGGCATCACGAGAACGTAACAAACTCTCTCCAAAATCAGTCAAATGTATGTACTTGGGATTTGGAGAAACTCAGAAGGGTTTTAGATGCTATGATCCGATCTCCCGATGTGTTTGGGTGTCCCGACATGTTGTTTTTCTTGAGCATATTCCTCCTCCACACACACCAAAGTCTCCTGGGCTTACTGCATTTCCTAACATTCCTTCTGCTTTGAGTACCCTCCCTCGTCCTCTGCAAGTTTACTCACGACGGCTATGTACAGATCCACCGCCTATTACTCCCCCTACTATACTTGTTGCCGATCCAGAACCTACCTTGATACGTCGTTTCGCTCGTGTACATCGGCAACCTGATCGCTTGATATTCTCTGTCTGCCATGAATGCTACTCTGGATACTGTGTCCATTCCCACTTCATACTCTCAGGTAGCCACTTATGATTGTTGGAAGAAGGCTATGGCAGAAGAACTTCAGGCATTGGATGATAACCATACGTGGGATATTGTCACTCGCCCCGCTGACCAACAATTAATTGGTAGTAAATGGATATATTTTGTAAAGCTGAAGTCCAACGGATCATTGGATCGATATAAGGCTAGGCTTGTTGCTCAGGGATATAAACAAGAGCATGGAATTGATTATGATGAGACATTCGCTCCTGCGGCCAAAATGAAAATTGTCCTCACTCTTCTGGCAATATCATCTGTTCGTTCTTGGCCACTCGCTCAGATGGACGTGAAAAATGCTTTTCTTCATGGCGACCTCCAAGAAACAGTATATTTGAAACCACCTCCTGACTCTTTGATTCCTATAGATAAGGTATGTCGCCTAAAGAAAGCTTTGTACGGCCTCAAGCAGGCACCTTGGGCATGGTTCCAACGCTTTCATGATGTTGTTACGGGTGTTGGCTTTACTCAGAGTAGTCATGACCCATCCTTATTTTTACACACCATTGATCGTGGAATTGTCGTTGTTCTCGTATATGTCGATGACCTACTCCTGACTGGTAGCGATGCTACTAGCATCTCGGCATTAAAGGAAGTTCTGCAATCATCCTTTAAGATGAAGGACCTTGGCCATTTGACATACTTTCTTGGGCTTGAATTTTCACGTTCTAAACGTGGGATCCTGGTCAGCCAGTGTAAATATATCAAGAATCTTCTAGCCTTGGCCTCATTGACAGATCAGAAGACAGTTCAGATTCCCTTAGAACTAAACATTCAATATGGCCGTGACGATATTGCTCTCCTTGAGTAGCCCACATTGTATTGACGTTTGGTTGGGAGTTTGGTTTACTCAACAATTACTCGCGTTGATATTGCCTACGTTGTCCAAGTAGTCAGCCAGTTTGTATCTGCTCCTCGGACTCTTCATATGATCGCGGTTTTGTGCATCCTACGGTACCTACGTGGAACTCTGGATCGATCCCTGTTCTTCTCCTCAATGGAAGCTCTGGACCTTTGTGCTCATTTGGATGCTGACTGGGCCAGTTGCGCTCTCACACGACGATCTACCACTGGCTAATGTGTCTTCCTTGGCACTTCTCTCATCTCTTGGAAGTGTAAGAAGTAGGCCACTGTTTCCAAATCAAGCATGGAAGCAGAGTATTGAGCGATGTCAGCTGCTTGTGGTGAGCTTGTCTGGTTACATGGATTTCTTTCCGACTTGGGCTTTCATCTACAAAATCCTACTCCACTCCATATAGATAATCTCAGTGCCATTGAAATTGCTTCTAACCCTGTTTTTCATGAGCGGACAAAGCATATTGAGGTTGACTGTCACTTCATCCAAGAGAAGTTTCAGTCTGGGCTCATTTCTTTTCTACATGTTGCATCCCATGATCAGATTTCTGACATTCTTACGAAATTCCTCACTTCTGCACGTCACTCATTTCTTGTTAGCAAACTCCTACTTGTCGATGACCAGCATTAGTTTGAGGGGGAATGTTAGACAGGCCACATGCCTTGTATAGCCAAATTATTTAGTTTCCATGTATAGTTAGATTGATTATGTCCTTATCATTTTACCTTGTATGGATGATTCTGTAGGGTTGTACATCTCTATATATTCAACCCTTTTGGGTTATCTTAATACATAGAAAACCAGAGGAGATTTCCAGATTTCCACCTTCTGTATTTGTTATCAGTTCTGTTGTGGAGTATCTAAATAGGTGGTTTGATGAACCATCCCATGATCATGTAGGAAGTCACAAAAGGACAGAGAGAGATACCTCCCCCTTATATTAGAGCGGAGGATTTTAATTTTAGCTCCAAATTGAGTTTCGACCATAGAGGTAAACTGCTTTTCAAATACCAAAGACTTGTGATTTGAGGGACCCTAGACATTTGTATGCACAAGCTTAAACAATGATGCAGATCGTGATGTACTTAAAGACAACGGAACACATTTACTGTTAGATAAACAACAAGAAGAACAAGAAAGGTCCAAGATAGTTTTATTCAGATGGAGTTTATCTAACATCCCGGAAGAAAATAAATGAAGTAGACGATCAGAGTGTGGATGAACAAGGTGAAAATGCCAAAATTTCCACTTACTTATTTGCGGAGGAAATATCAGTAGTAGATGGTGAAAAAAACAACTGGTTGGAGTCACAGATGGGGTGAGGTCTAACATGAATAGACATCCTCTCCTCCCACCTTTCCCAATCTCCCCGTTGCCAGATCTTGCACAAAACAACAGTCAGGGAGAAACATGACTAAGCAATTGTTTTGTGCTATTTCTTCTTCTATTCCTAAGTCTGTTCTTGAGGTCATTGTAGCCCCTGAGTGGAAGCGTGCAATGGAGGCCGAAATGGCTGCGTTGGATAGGAATGACACCTGGGACTAGAGGTGGGCACAAACCAAGCCAGCTCGAAAGCTCAGCTCGGATTGGTTTGAAAAAGCTTGGCTTGGATTGGTTTGAATTGAAGTTCAAACAAAACCAATCCTCGGAGTCAAGCTCGTTTTAAAAAACAAACCAAGCTCAAACTAGGGCAGTACCGGCATGGTTGGGCTCGAAGCTCGGTTTGATTCAACTCGATTTGATTTGGCTTGATTTGGCTCGTAGATTGTAAGTAGATTGTTTCCTGTGGTGTGATCCACTTGAGCTTTGAATATGATTCCATTTTAGGATCAAGTCCAATCATAGGATCAAGTCCTAAAATGATATGTAAAAATGGATGGATGGATAATACATATACATCATGACGTGAATAATACATAATACGTATACATGGATGCATGTTGTTTCCTTGCACTTGTAAAATTATGCTTGTGTACTTTTTGTTTGGAAAAGGCTCGTCAATGTCTATTTGAAGTTGCACTCCTCATTTGGAGGATGTTAAACATTATGTAGTAAGATAACTTTTGTATTTTTTTCGAACTTTTTAAATTCTTTTTTATTTAAACGAACAAATAAAAAAAGAGCCATCACCAGTTCAAACTTGTCCTGGTCTGGATCAAAATTTTCAACCAAAATGTTCCCGGCTCGAACCAGATTTTTCTAAAGCAAACCAAACTCGGGCCACATGGGTCGGCCCGAAACCCAAACCGGGCCAATCCACATATCGGGGTGGCAGAAAAACAAACCAAACCAAACTAGGGCTAACTCAGCCTGGTCCGGATCGTTGCCCACCTTTACCTGGGACCTTGTCTCCTTACCAATGGGCAAGCATACTATTGGATGTAAATGGGTGTACTCTATAAAGTATCGGGCGGATGGTTCAATTGAAAGGTACAAGGCTCGCCTGGTTGCTAAGGGTTATACTCAGAACTATGGAGTGGATTATACTGAGACATTCTCTCCAATTACCAAGTTAAATTTTGTTTGTCTGATTATTTCCTTAGCGACGAATCTCTCCTGGCCGTTATTTCAGCTAGACGTCAAGAATGCCTTTCTTCATGGTGATCTTACTAAAGAGGTGTATATGGATCTTTCGCCTGGTTTTCAGCTTAAGGGGAAGACAAGGAAATTGGGTAAGCCGAAAAAAGGCCCTCTATGGCTTTAAGCAATCTCCAAGAGCGTGGTTTGCACGGTTTAGTACTGCAGTTCTCTCGTTTGGATTTAAGCAATGTCAGTTAGATCACACTGTGTTTATTCATACTCAGGAAGAGGGTCGCATCATCATACTTGTGTATGTGGATGATATTGTCATCACTGGGGATGACTTAAAATTTATTCAACATATTAAGCAGATGCCAGGCAAGGAGTTTGACATTAAGGATCTTGGTCCTCTTCGATACTTCTTAGGTATTGAAGTTGCTCGTTCGTTTAAGGGCATCTTCATATCTCAAATGAAGTATACTCTTGATCTATTGAGTGAGACTGGCTAACTTAGAGACCATCCTGCTTCATCTCCAATGGATTAGAAGCACTCATTACATGCATCTGAAGGTAATATTCTTATTGATTCGAGTATGTATCAGAGGTTGGTTGGCAAGTTGATCTATTTAACTATAACAAGACTAGACATTACTTAAGAAGTTGGCATTCTCAGTAGATTCATGCATTCACCAAGGTCATCTCATCTTGATGCAGTGTATCTCATTTTGAGATATTTAAAATTATGTCCAGGACAGGTTGCCCAACAAATAGAAAGTCTACCTCTGGCTATTGTGTATTCGTTAGAGGGAACTTAGTGACTTGCAGAAACAAAAAGCAGTCCGTTGTGTCTAGATTAAGTGCAGAAGCATAATATCGGGCTATGGCCATGGGGCATGTGAAATTTTCTGGTTGAAATCCATAATGGTAGAATTTGAATTCTTCATTTCCTCTGCTAGCCCACTTTACTGTGACAATCAAGCTGCTATACATATTGCCTTTGATTCAATTCTTCATGAGAGGACCAAGCATATTGAGGTCGATATTCACTTCATTCGGGAGAAGATTTCTTTTGGCGTGTTGAGTACACCATTTGTCAAATCAACAGAACAACTAGCAGATATCTTTGCAAAGGCTCTCAGTTCTCCTATGCGACAAGACGTGTCTGGCAAGTTAGGTATGACCAATATTCATACACCAACTTGAGGGGGAGTGTTGGAACATTTTTCTCATTACGTAGGGGTTTATTTGTAAATATGCAAAATAGGGGTTTTATGTGTAATTTCGTGTTTATTAGGATGTTATTTGTAAATAGGGGAAACCCTACATATAAAAAGATAATAAGACAAAATGGAGCTCTCACGTTTTTTTAGCTCCAAGTTTTTTTTCTCTCTCTCTCTACAATCTCTCTACGTTGTCTAAAAACTACATAAATCAAACTTAAAGGTATATGAAAGAAAGAATGTTTGTATTCCAATTCTCCCTTAGGACACCACAAAGCATGCTCCTTTGGCGACAGGCACTGATATTATTCCTATTAGTTTGCCTATTTATATTAATCCATATTTAGGCTCTTCTTTAGTTGAATTTTCTTGTTGCTATCAGAAAAACGAAAAGACTATATTGCTCATCCCATTCAACGTTGTTTTCTATCATTCTGTCTCTTGCACACAAATCCTTTCTTTCTGCTCTTTGAGTGTTCTTTCTCCACCATTCCTAAAATCCTTGAAGCTCTTAATTCTCCTTTTTGGCATCAAGCTATGGAGGAGGGGATGGTTGCCCTTGAAAATAGGGCTCTCAATGGAGCGGGTCAGATTTGAAATCCGATTCGCTCCGAATCCGTATAATGCGGATTTGGATCTTAAAATAGGTTCGATTACTTAAATGGACCGGATATGGATTCACAGGAACATATCCGAGTTTGATCCGAATCCGATTAAGATCCGACTCATTGTCACCTTATTGTATATGTTATATTCATGTTGGCCATCCGTTTTACAAATTATTTTAGGCCATGTCGACCATACCATAGTAAATAGTGGGATTTGCATCATTTTTCTACTAAATTAAATATATTATATTATATATTTTATATCATATATTTTTTTAGGTTTGTAATGGGGGTGGATTGGGAACTAGATCCGACCCGAATCCGATGGTTATATGGATTTTGGATCGGAAATGGATATAACAATTTATAAATGGATCGGATATGGATATCACCTTTTGGATCCGAGTTGGATCCGAATCCGTCTACAGATATACAGACTTGGGAGCCGGATCCAACTGGATCCGATCCAGATCCGACCCATTGAGAGCCCTACTTGAAAAGAATCATATATGGGAGATGACCGAGTTACCAAATGGGAAGAATCTGGTGGGTTGTCGTTAGGTGTCTGCTCCTAAGTACAACCCCAAATGGGAAGACCTTTGGGGAGGACCACTCTGAGACCTCTGCACTTGTTGTTAAGGTGAATTATATATGGGTGATTGTTTCCGTTGCTGCAAATTTGCATTAGCCTTTGCACCAATTAGATGTTAGGAATGCTTTTTTGAATGACGATTTGACTAAGGAGATCTATATGCTTTCTCTGCTTAGATTTGCTAGAAAGGGGGAGGAAAGGAAGGTATGCCATCTTAAGAAAGCTACATATGGATTGAAGCAGGCTCCTCACGCTTGGTTTAAGAAGTTTTGGGTATCGATTCATATTGGATGTACTCGTATTCACTTAGATCATTTTGTGTTTGTTAAGAGGCGTGTGGTCTCATTATTGTGAGCATCAATGTGGATGATATACTTGTTACAGGTGATGATGTTAGTCGTATTTCTGAGTTGAAATTATATATGAACAAGGTATTTGACATTAAAGATTTGGGGTCGCTAAAATATGTTCTTGGAATTGAAGTCTTTCGTTCTAAGAAGGGCATAATTTTATCTTAACGGAAATATACCCTTGACTTGTTAACTTCAACGAGTAATCTTGGTGTCAAGTCTATTAATCCTTCATTGGAAGTTAATAAGAAGATTCTAATAGATGATGGAAAACTCCTTAATGATCCGTGTATTTACCACAGCTTGGTTGGGCGGTTGATATATTTGACTATAACTCACCTAGATCTATATCATGCAGTGAATTTGATTAGTTAGTTCATGCATGCTCTCTGCGCTGGTCACCTTGAAGTAGTACGCCGCATCTTATGCTACATTAAGTCTTCTATGAGACTTAGCATCCTATTTAGCTTTCATAATAATCTTGATATCAAACGATACTCTTATGTAGATTGGGCATGATTACCAGATGATTGATGCTCTACAATAGGCTACTATACCTTTTTTTAAAAGCTAATTTAGTTACTTGAAAGACAAAAAAGCAGACAGTTGTTGCTCGGTCCAATGTCAAGGCAGAATATCATGCCATGGCGAATACCGTATGTAAAATTATGCGGTTGAAAAGTTTTGTCACTGAATTGGGAATACTTGTGAAAACTCTTATGCCTGGGTAGTGTGACAATCAAGCTGTCATCCATCTAGCTTCAAATTTTATTTTTCATGAGTGGACAAAACATATTGAAGCTAATTGTCATTTTATTTGTGAGAAAGTTGCTATTGGCATGGTTTTCACTATGTTGTTTCATCTTCTACTCAATTGGTAGATATCTTCGCCAAGGCTTTAACTGTGGAAGTTGGACGACGTATTCTTGGTAAGCTAGATATGATTGATATTTATGCCTCAGCTTGAGTGAGAGTGTAGACATTTGCGTATGGGCCTGTTAGGCCTTTGGGTTTTTTCTTTTCAAGTTATTTTTGTGTTCCTCTTTTGCCCTATTTCTCTCTTAATATCTCCACATATTATAAATAAGGGTTGGATGTCTAACCTATAGTGCTTTTTGTCTTTCTAATATTCTTTCCTTCAACAATGTGCTAAGTGCATATTTGTAATTCAACATCTCTACATATTATAAATAAGGGTTGGATGTCCAGCCCTATAGTGCTTTTCTTCTTTCTCAAATTCTTTTCTTCTCTGACAACCCTTAATCCAAATAGATCCTTATGGAAAGAGGCTTCCTATGCTTCCAATAGATGTTTGGCTGCCTTGCTCCTCCAAACATTTTTACTACCTGCACTCCTACATGAGAGAATGAAAATGATTTAAATAAACAATCAGTACCATTTGACAATTTTCCATATTATTAATAAATATTTAATTCACTAATATTTTATTGAAATTAATACATCAACATATGATGCACTAATTTATATATACTTGAGTGCTTTTTGTTAAAAAATAATTTTGAAATCAATGTTTGTTATTTTTTAAATACTTTTGTTTAAAAAAAAAAGAAAAAAAAAGAGAGTGTGGTCATCAAAATACATATAGATCACATCCAATTTTGGTTGATTGTCATATTTAAAAAAAAAAGATTTCTTCATCATTCTTTTACTATTTTTAATTAGAAATATTTTTTCTGAAAATTCGAGAAAATGTGGTTAATCCATAAATCAGGTATTGTATGATTTTGGACACTACTTGCATTTTAAATTGGTGAGATTAGAAGATTTTTTGATTTCTTAATGTAGGATAAAGTTAAGGACAATCTCATGGATGGATAGGATTGAAAGAAATCAGGCCCGAAAGTTTGATCAAGGGTCAAGCTCACATTTTAGCATTGCCCCAACTTTGCAACTAGTTATTTGTTTCGTGCATACAATTTGGTTGGAAAGCAATCGATGAGCTCTACATCCTGGCTAATGCCAAAGCCCATGAGCCCCTGAACGGCTTCGCAAAATTCAATCATTTTTTTGGTCAAATCTGAGTTTTAAGTCAATATTTATAATTTTTAGTAACTTACGGTTTTTGCTATTTTAGTCGTTTTTGGGTTTGGCGAGTCTTGAAATCACTTGAAGTCTTTGTTTTTAGTTGTCTAAGAGAGTTTAAGTAGGATTATATGCCTTTGCTATTTTTAGTAAGTTTATTATTTTAGGAAAGTTTACTATTTTGAGGAAAGTTACAAACTTAGGGCTTATATAATTCGTATTAATGGCATTGTAAACGGACGTCATCCGTTAATATCAATTTTACTCTCTTTTTATGGGTTTTCTACCTTGTGGATTCAAGGTTCCTCATGGATTTGAGGTTTGTCTTAGAGGAAGAAGATTGCAATCTCTTCTTATCCCTTTCCACCATGCGCCCACTATGCCATTTCCCCAATTCCATCCCCCTTTTATTTGAAGAATTCAATTTCTTCCATTTCTACCCTTCAATTTGAAAATGCTAGTCTAAAATCTATGTCATTGCTTGCAAAACATGCATAGATATGGATTTCTAACTTGTTTCTACCCAAGCCATATCAAAGAAATGAATATGAACAAGTAAAATCAAACTTTCTCACCGAATGAGTTCCAGCCCCCTTTTGCTCTTTGATTGCAATTGTTGGGTGTGTTGTGTTGCACAAAAACTTCAAGATCTCGCCCCCCAACTACGTGAATTATGTGATATGATAATGCAATAAACAAGATCAAATGATCAACCACACGAACACAAGATTTTTACGTGGAAAACCCTCTAAGAGGTAAAACCACGGGACCTCGTCCAGAGAAACAATCCACCATGTAGTAAACTGTTTACAACCTTCGATCTCAAGCACAACCTACTTGGATCTAACCTTCTTCACCCACGTAGTGATGGATAAACAATAAAAGGAATAGAAACCGAGATATTTCATCGAGCACGAGGACGTAGAAGAGCCGAGATGACGACTGAGCTGAGAATCACCTTCACAAGTAGGAGTCTCTCCTTTTAACAAGCTTCCTCTCTCTCTCTCTCTCGTCCTCTCTTCCTCTTTTTCTCACTCTTGCCTCGGACGTGTAAACGTCCTAATTAGATACCCTAATATCGGATTAGAAGCTCATATATAGCTTTGCGCAAGAGTTCTAGCCGAAATAGGAAACTGTGTATAGCAGTCTGCGCGCACTATCGAGCGGTCGTGCAGGACCCAAGACTGGTCGTCGACCGGTCCTGAAGGACTGGAAATCGTCCAGCGTGTAGTAGTCTCTCGAGGTAGATTTCGACCGGTTGGCTGCAGCGGGCGACTGGTCGTGAGACCCTAAATCTGCACAATTCTCCTCTATACCTAAGGAGGAAAACCCCATCAAATTTTCCCCTTTCCGACTAAGGAGGAGTTCCCCATCTTCAAGCCAGTCAGGTTTCTAGAAGCCTCAAATTTGCCATTGAGCAAAGCCTTGGTTATCATGTCTAATCCGTTATCGTCCGTGTGAACTTTCTCAAGCTGTAACACATTTTGTTCCAATGTATCCCTGATCCAGTGATACCGAACCTCTATGTGCTTCGACTTGGAATGTTGACTTGGATTTTTGCTCAAGTGTATCGCACTCTGGCTATTACAATAGACCACGTGCTTCTCCTACTTCAGGCCAAGTTCCTGTAGGAACCTCTTCATCCAAAGCATCTCCTTGCATGCTTCTGTGACTGCGATATACTCGGCCTCAGTAGTAGACAACACTACTACCTTCTGTAGCTTACTCTGCCAAGAGATCGCTTCCCCTGCAAATGTAAACATGAACCCCGATGTAAACTTTCTGGAGTCCATGTCACCTGCCATATCTGTATTTGTGTAGTATTTTAACACAGGTTTCCCGTCACCATAGCATAGGCTCAACCTAGATGAGCCCCTCAGATACCGTAGTATCCACTCCATTGCTGCCCATTGTTCTTTGCCAGGATTGGCAAGATACCGGCTGACAACCTCAACCGCATATGTTATATCTGGGCGCGTATACACTATAACATAGATCAAACTTCCTACTGCCGAGGCGTAGGGTATCTTCTGCATCTCATCCACTTCTACCTTTGTCTTGGGACACTACTTGTCGCTCAATCTGAAGTGACCATCCAGTGGACAACTGACCGGCTTCGCTCCGTTCATATTGAACCTTTCTAGAACCTTTTCAACATACTGCTCTTGTGACAACCATAGCCTTTTGCTGCTTCTGTCACGCGTGATTTCCATTCTTAGAATCTGTCTGGCTGGGCTCAAGTCCTTTATCGCAAAAGACTTTCCCAACTCCTGTTTCAGCCTGTCAATCTTCTTGTTGTCTTTTTCCATGGTGAGCATGTCATCAACATACAATCGAAGAACTATGAAATCACCATCTGAGTACCTGCGTGTGAACACACAGTGGTCTGACTTCATTCTGTCATATCCATGCTTTAACATGAATGAGTCAGACTTTTTGTACTATTGCCTCGGGGCTTGCTTCAGCCCATACAAGCTTTTCCTAAGTCTACACACCATGTGCTCCTTGCCCTTGACCTCGAACTCCTCTGGTTGGTGCTTGTAGATCTTTTCTTCTAGGTCACCATGGAGAAAGGCAGTTTTAACATTTAACTGCTTTATCTCTAGATCCATGCTAGCCACCAACCCAAGCAACATCCGAATGGACGTCATCTTCACCATCGGTGAGAATATCTCTTCGAAGTCGATTCCTTTCTTCTGACCAAACCTTTTCACCATAAGTCTGGCATTGAATCTCGTCCATGAATTCTTCTGCTCAACCTTCTTTCTGAACACCCACTTGCTGCTCAGAACTCTCTTGCCCTTAAGCAATTTCACTAGATCATAGGTGTGGTTCTTATGCAAGGATTCAATTTCCTCTTGCATAGCTTTCAACCACTCCCCCTTATGCACGCCGGATAGGGCCTTAGAGTAATCCTCTGGCTCTTCCCCCATCGGTAAGCATAATGTACTCATGTGGCGAGTACCTCTTGGACGGGTGTCTATCCCTAGATGACCTCCTCACCTGTGGCTCAATAGGTGGATCATGTGGGGGCTACTCTCCCGGTTCATCTGCCATAGGAACTCCCTAGTCCCCTGCACCTTGCTACACTCCCCCGTCATCAGGCACCATGGGAGGAGTGATCGGATCCATGTCTTCCAGCTCACCTAAACTGGGCTGGGTCTTCTCTGGCTTTCCAATGTCTTCAATACACTGATCTTCAAAGAAAACCACAGCTCTGCTCTTGACGAGCTTCTTCTGGGTCGGATCCCACAATCTGTAACCGAATTTCTCATCACCATACCCCAAGAAAACGCACTGCTTGATCTTCGTATCGAGCTTGGACCTCTTGTCCTTGGGTACATGGATGGATGCTCGGCATCCAAACACCTCGAGATGACTGTACGATGGATCATGTCCAGTCCACACCTTCACAGGTACTTCTCCATTCAATGGGGTTGATGGAGACCTGTTTATCACATACACCGCTATGTGCATTGCTTCTCCCCAGAACAACTGATATGCATCTGATTCTCTCAATAATGGTGCGATTCATGCGCTCAGCTACACCATTGTGTTGGGGGGGTCTTGGGCACTGTCTGTTCATGCCGTATACCCAGGGACTTACAATATTCATGGAATGCCCCAATGTATTCACCTCTATTGTCAGTGCGGATGCACTTCAATCGTCCACCTGTCTCGCTCTTGACCATAGCATGAAACACTTTAAACACACCAAAGACCCCGTCCTTGGATTTCAATGCATAAATCAAAACCCTCCTAGGTGCATTATGTATAAATGTAACAAAATATAGAGCCCCACTCAATGATTTTGTTTTCATCGGACCACACACATTAGAATAAACCAAATCTAATGCATGAACTTTATTAACATAAGAAACAGATTTAACAAATCAAACTTTATGTTGTTTCCTAGATAAACAGTCTATACAAGTTTTGAGAGGTATACCTGTCAACTTTGGAAGGAGGCGCTTCTTTGCTAGTAGCTAAAGCCCTTTCTTGCTCATGTGGCTGAGCCGCCTGTGCCACATGTCCATCACTGAATCTTCTATTGCATTCAACTCACCCTTGCATATACTGACACCGGTCTTGTACAGGGTGCAACACATCTTCCCTCTAGCTGTGATCATCAAACCCTTGATGAGCTTCCAGTGCCCCACGAACAAACCAACTCTCATAGTCGGCTACATCCAACCTTCCCATCGACATCAAGTTGAGGCGAAGGTCAGGAATATGCCTCACATTTTTCAAAACCAACGTGCAACCCACATCGGTCTTCACACAGATATCACCAACTCCCACTATCTGGGATATTCCAGAGTTCCCCATCTTTACGGTACCAAGGTTGCATGGCTTGTAGCTTGTAAAGAAATCCCTTCGTGGAGTTGCGTGAAACGACGCTCCTGAACCAATCACCTAATCGGTGTCTTGTTTCGTAGCCGTGAGACAAACATCATGATCCACTGAGAAAATAACAATAATGTCGCCATCTGAAGCGGCCGCAATAGAATCTAATTCATCATCTTTGTCCTTCCTTTTTCCTTTCTCGTCCTTCTTTTTACTGTGACATTCATTCTTGTAGTGGCCCTTCTTGCCACAGTTCTAACATTCAACATCTTTCCTGACACTTGAATTGCCTCTAGATTTATCCTCTCCCCCGTTCCTGTGTCACAAGGGCCTCTTGTTGAGTGGACCCCTGAGACTTTCTCCTTGTCTCCTCATTAAAGAGACAACTAGTCACATGTTCCATCGACACCTTTCCGTCAGACGCAGAGTTACTTAGAGACACAACCAATGTCTCCTAGCTATCAGGCAACGAGCTAAGCATTAGCAAGGCCTGTAGCTGATCGTCCAGGACTATCTTTATAGTAGAGAGTTGGTTCACAATATTGTTGACTTCATTTATGTGCTCAGCCACGGAACCATTTTCCTTGAACTTGAGATTCACAAGTATTCTAATTAGGAAGATCTTATTACCATCTGTCTTCTTCTCATACAACCCTTGCAATTTTTACCATAGGCTAGCGGCTGAGGTCTCCATAGACACATGGTGGAGCACCGTATCATCCAGACATTGTCTAATGAACCCCACCGCTTTCCGGTCCAACTTCTTCAAATCATCATCAGTCATATCCTTCGGCATAGCCGATTCCCCTGAGATTGGAGCATAGATATCTTTATAATACAAAAGATCCTCTATCTTCGTCTTCCATATGGACCAATTAGACCCATTGAGGCTGATCATCCTTGACGAGCCACCGTCCATAATTTACAATGATACCATTGTCCGTTTATCAAACCTGGACGCTTCGATACCACTTTTGTTGGGTGCGTTGCACAAAAACTTTAGGATCTCCTCCCCTAACTACGTGATTTATGTGATACAATAATGCAATAAACAAGATCAAATCATCAACCACACGAACACGAGATTTTTACGTGGAAAACCCTCTAAAAGGTAAAAACCACGGGACCTCGTCTAGAGAAATAATCCGCTATGCAGTAAACTGTTTACAACCTTCAATCTCAAGCACAACCCACTTGGATCTAACCTTCTTCACCCATGCAGGGATGGATAAACAATAAAAGAATAGAAACTGAGAGATCTCACTAAGCATGAGGACATAGAAGAGCCGAGACGACGATTGCGCTGAAAATCACCTTCACAAGTAGAAATCTCTCATTCTAACAAGCTTCCTCTCTTTCTCTCTCTCGTCCTCTCTTCTTCTTTTTCTCTCTCTCTTTCACCTTGGACGAATAAACCTCCGAATTGGATACCTTAATCTCGGATTAGAAGCTCATATATAGCTTTGCGTAAGAGTTCTAGCCAAAATAAGAAACTGCGTATAGTAATCCGCGCGCATTACCAACCGGTCGCGGATGATCCAAACTATCTAGCGAGCAACTGTGAGAAAAAAACCATAATTCGACCTGTCCCACGACCAGTTGCTGACTGGTCACCCAGGACCCAAGACCGGTCACTGACCGGTCCTGAAGGACTGGAAACAGTCCAGCGTGCAGCAGTCTCCTGGGGTAGAAATACTACTGGTCGGCCACAGCGGGCGACCGGTCGTGAGACCCTGAATTTGCACAATCTCTCCTCTATACCTGAGGAGGAAAATCCCATCAGCAATTTCTCCCAAAACAACTCAAATGGAGTTGCCTAATTCCTCCCATGGACAATTCTTCTAGAAGATTTCAGGAAAAGAGATGATTTTTTTGGGTTTTTATGTTTTTCTTATTCTCTCTCTCATGTGCTACCCTCTATCGTTGATATGTATCGAAGGTATTGACGATACAAGGGAATATACATAGAGGGGCTCCGCCAATATTATTGATTTTTTTAGATGTTCTGGGGAAATTTTCAAATTCTCCCAATACCTTGTATTTGAAAAGGCGCAGGAGAGGATGGGATACTATATGGTGGATATAATTTTGTTTCGGTGATGTGACTGATTCAGAGAACACTGGTTGCACCTGCTTCTTCCCTGTTTCCTTCATCTTGTTTTTAGATTGGCAATTATTCCATCTTATTGCATAGAAATGCATGTTATGATTTTCTTCATGGAAGGTACATTGGTCATTTTCATAATTCATAAAACAAATTGCTTTACTTTTTCTTTTTAGTGCTACAAAGCTTACAAGAGAATTACGAGCAAGCGCTGCGACGAGATGATGTGAAAGCAATTGTTCTTACGGGTAAGCCGAAGCATTTTGTATCCTTTTCATCTTTTGCTAGGAAGAAGGTAATTGTCTTACGCGTGAGGCTTACAGCTTGAGTCAATTGAGCAGGTTCGAAAGGAAAATTTTCTGGAGGTGGGGATCTCACCGCTTTTGGTGGAGAAAGGGGAATGGGTATGACTAATATTTCATGGACTTCAAATTCTATGACGTGTTGCCACAAATTTTCATTTAGTTTTTATGCATGTATCCCACAGGGATTCCACAAGAGCATGGTTATTTATCAATAGATGTTTTAACTGACACTTTTGAAGGTACTTACTTGGGTTTCATCTTCGTTCTCCCTATCAGTGATTATTTGGTTAACGCTGGAGTAGATATGTGTTGACCATCTCTATGGTTGTTTACTTCTCAGCTGCAAGAAAGCCTTCAGTGGCAGCTATTGATGGCATTGCACTTGGTGTTGGACTGGAGGTTGCAATGGTATGTACTGCATGACTCTATTTATTTCTTTTTTCTTTGTTATGTACTGTGTGACCTATGGTCTAACTGAAACTATGGCCCTTGATAGAATCAAATGGTGGAAAAGGATTAATGTAGCCAACCCCAATTAGTTGGGATAAGTCTTAATGATGATGATGTTGATGATCGAGATGTTTTATATGAGGTGACGGTTCTTACCGTAACAGGTTTGCCATGCACGCATTTCTACCTCTACTGCTCAACTGGGCCTGACCGAGGTTCAATTTGGACTTTTTCCTGCATTAGGAGGTATGGTTGCATGAAGTATTCAGTATTAGAGTTTAGTGTAATGAATCTTCTTTTTTAATTGTCGACATGTTATTATAGACAGGTCATCTGTATTTAGCAGATAATAGGGTAAGACAGTTTGCTGTTTGCATGTTCTGCACCATATGTTTCAACAATGTACAATGTTTCTGTGACAGGTGAATCCAACAACTACTATCATCAAAGAGCCTCTTGGGCTTTAAATACTGTCCCCATCTTTAGAGAGCATTCCAAACCATTTCCCCTTGTAATCAATGACAGCATCATAATCTGAGCATTATCCTAACTCTGCCAGTGGGACTGTGGGAGTAATTGTGCTCTCATTGCTGGTCCCAGGCCTGAATAAAGGAGGGTTGTGTCAGGTTGGCAGCTGGCATCAAACTTCCACCACAGCTTTTTCTCATGAATCCTTATAATCTGACCACCTTTTCCTGGAATGTCAGAAATCTTAAGAGTGTTATTGGGTAGCGGAGGTTAATGCTGTAAAAAAAAAAAAAAAAATAAATAAATAAAATCTCTACAAGAGTTTTTGCTAAAATAGCACTCCACTTACATGGTTATTGGCTCATTTAAGACTCTTTTTTTCTTTCTTTTTCTTTGGAGGCTGTAACATGAAGTTTGATCTTGTGAATCCAGAGCCCCTCATGGTCACTGCCCAGCTGATTATTATTCATAATCTTTATCTGTCCTGTTTAAACTTTCTGATGTAAATGCATTTGTTAGTTGTCATTCGGCAAGTCTTCAAGCCTCAAAGATGCCCATTTGTTGGCATTCTACCATTCTAGATCAGAATCTCATAAAGAAAGCTTACACAATTTTTGCTGAATAAGACCTAACTTCATAGAAAAATTTAAATGGAGACACTTATACAAGGCCAAGCACTACATTCCTAATTCACCATTACACATGCCTCCTATGCATCAAGCATCTGAAGTATAAAAAATTTCTTTCACTTCCCTTAAGATTTATATTTCTAATATATTACGGTATCAAAAATTTCTTTCACTTCCCTTGAGATTTATATTTCTAATATATTAATGTGTGAATTTATAAACTCCTCCAAAGATGCTCAGTTTATCAATTATTTCTAATTTTGAACCAAACATGTTGTCACTAACATCCAAGAACATTTTTTTTATTAGTAAAAAGCAAGTTGATTTACTTGAACCATTTTTTCATGGATGGCTAATCTCAAGCTTTTATTTAAACAAAGCAGGGGGAGAAGGAAAAAAAATGGAGAGGTGCCCAACCAAAACCCTATCTGTCATGCCTTTCAGAACCCGAGTACAGTGACCCTGATATCGAATTCTAAGGTGTAAACTAATGTTTCATGTATCCATTCATCACATTCTTATTCAAATCATCATTCATCCAAACCAAACCATAACTAAATTATCCAACCATGATTAAATGAAACTTAAATTTGAAATTTAAACTCCATGAATCCACAACTCAAAATCCTTTCTAACACAACTCTTTAGTTTAAGTCTTATTACAAGTTTTCATATAAAAATATAAACATCTAAAATTAAATTCTAATGAAAGTAGCCGCCTAGGTATTCTTTATCTCCAGCTTTTCTCTCATCCTGTAAACCTATAAGTGTTGTTCATTTGGTGAGCTAGAAGCCCAGTGAGATCATATTCACCACAAGTTTGAGACAAGCGTGATAGAGGCAAGTAAACAACGGTTTGATGCACAACAAGATAAGGTACAAAGATGTCATGAATTCGAAATAAACACAATAAAGACGGGTAATACATACAGCAAGATGCAATGCCATGATATAAGATTCTCAGAATAAGTATGATGTCATGATGAATTGATTGTTCAATGCATACAATGCAAGTCATCTTGGTTATGATCTCCTAGGGAACCCCTGCTCAATAATCCCATCGATGCATAGGTATGATCTCCCAGAGAACCCCCGCTCGATAATCTCACCGATGCAAGAGATGCAAGTCATCCTGGGTATGATCTCTCAGGGCACCCCTCCTCGATAATCCTACCGATGCATGAGATGTAAGTCATCATGGGTATGATCTCCTAGGGGACCCTTATTCAATAATCCCACTGCAAATCATCCTTGCCATGTAGGTCAAGGGAAACCTCGCTTGATAAGCCCACCGCAATCATCCTTACCCTATGTTAGTGCACTTTGCTATGGCATACTAGTGCACCTTATTTCTCAATAACGTGCGTCCATGTGTTGTAACGTCGATTGAGCCTTGGCAAGCTGAAGACCGAAGATTCAAGTAGACAAGAAGCATCAAGGGAGAAGAAATAGGTAAATGAGATACCTTGGTGATCCTAACCCTTAGAACCAAAACAACCATATCCTCTAGATGACTTGGACCATATAGGAACACCCTTAGTCATCTTTATTAGCCTTAGAATACTTAGAAAAACATGATAAGTTAGGTTAATTTAAGAGGTGCAAGACGCTTTAAACAAACCAGTCCAAACAACAGCTTTTTGTGGGACTTCAATCCCATCGAAGTTCAATTCGATAGGACTTCGATGCCATCGAAAACCAGTTCTATCCCATCGAACATATGTCTAGCAACATTTCTTAACTCTCTGGACAGTTCTTCGATTCCATTGAAGTAAGCTTCTCGATTCCATCGAAGAGTGTTCGATGCTATCGAACCGGATGACCAGCAACCTTCTGAACTCTCTGGATAGTTTTTCGATTCCATCGAACTGGGATGTTGATCCCATCGAAGATCCTTCAATGCCATCGAAGAGAACGTTTTTTACCCATTTTATAGCCGTTGGAACTTTCAAGCTATTTAAAGGGGGCTTGGTTTCTGGGCTTGAGGGAGGAATTTTAGTGCATTAAAAGTCACCATTTTTGCAAACATCCTTAGGCTCTAATCCTAACCTATTCAAGTTATCTTCCTTGTTATTAATCACATGTTGGAGCATTCAAAGCTCAAATGGAGATGAACTTGTTCCCTCTTGATCTCTAGAAGTTTAGACACCTCTACCATAAATAAAACCTTAGTTTAAACTTCTCTAAGAGATCCTATTAGGTGAATTCCTCTAGGCAACTATTTCCTATTAGTTGTTGAGAATTCACCACCACCTCCCATCACCTTGGTCATCTCAAGAAGATCATATGCAAGACGATTGATCATTGGAGCTAAGGCATTGGCAACGCACCGGCAATAAAGATTGAGGAACCGAAGGGGAGCTGATTCAAGCACGGGAGACTTAGAAGAAACAACCTAAGACGGCACATCAACAGGGCTTAAATCCGACAAGTAAGGTTGTCAATTTGTAGAGTCCATTTATGCCCCTTCCTTGTGTAGGATTTGAGTATGAGAGTTTGAATTGCCAAACTCGATAGGTTCAATTGTAGAACGTAGGCCCGATTATAGGGCGGAATCAAGTCTCTAAGGGGAGCCTCCAATGGGGGTGTATGTTAGGTTCAGTTGTAGGACCTTGGCACATTTGTTGGGCCTAAATTGAGGTTCGGTTGTAGGACCTTGGCTCTTGTGGAGAGCTTAAATTGTTAAGTCTCCAAAGGGAGCCATTGACACGGGTGTGTACGTGGTCCACCAACATAGGTGCATACGTGTATGTTCTTGTGTAAGACCTGATCCTTGTGTAGGATTATAAAAGTTGGGAGGAACCTTTTTAAAATTCCTAGGTTGTAAGGGGAACCTGATTTAAAACCTCATTAGTGAAATCCAGTGTTCTCATGGGTTGTGAACAACAACTGGGAGTGGAGCAGACAAGTAGTCGAACCATTATACATGCTTGTGTTTGAGATGAATTTGAGCACATTGTTATTCTAGCATTGTTAGTTTAATTGTTAAGTATATGAATGCTTGAATGAAATGTATGCTATGCGCTTGATAGGTAGTTTCACATACACAACTTGTAGTTTCACTCTTTTAACTAGTTGCTTTAATTGCCTATCTTTAAAAGTCTTTGTGATTGGACCCACTTAAGCTTGTAAGCTAAGTATTAATGTTTTTAATTAGTTTAATTAAGGCATGAATTTTGAAAAAGATCCTAACCCCCCCCCCCCCCTCTCTAAGACTTAGCCGTAATGTTAGTAGCTCTGCTAAGCTTCCGCAAACGCATAGCGTGTTAAGGTATCATGTTAGACTACCCCCACACAATTTCACCACATAGGTCAAGGGAACCCTCGCTCGATAATCCCACCGCAATCATCCTTGTCATGTAAATTAAGAGAACTCCTGCTTGATAATCTTACCGCAATCAAATATAATAAATTCAATTTTAATACATTCATGATGAGACAAGCAATTCAATCTTTAAACACGCCACGATTTCAATGCAATTCAAGCAATCCAAGCATACTGGTTCAAGTACTCGCAATTATGATGCATGTGAACACTAGAATCATTAATGCAATGTAGGGTACACATGTTAAAATACATCTACAATTCAAGAAACTACACAGAGGTGCAAGCGTAGAAGATGATAAAACATTAAGAAAATATTGCTAACCAGACGAGAATGAAAGAATGCTCTTCTGTGTATTGTATAATCCCGGAAAGGGAAATATATAGAGATATACAACCTAAGGATTATGCTATACATGGCAAAGGAAAATTGTGGATGTATTATACATGGAAAACATTAAATACACACCAAGAAGGGGCATTCCATCATAACGACCACCATAATGACCCATGAGCCCATCTTTCGTTTAACACCCCCCCTCAAACTGATGCGGGTCATCAACAAGCAACGGTTTGCCCACAAGAAATGAATGACAAGATGAAGTGAGCGTCTTTGTAAGAATGGCAACAATCTGATCTTGTGATGGCACGTGAGGAAGAGAAATAAGACCGGCCTGATATTTCTCGCGGATGAAGTGACAATCAACCTCAATATGTTTTATCTGCTCATGAAAAACAGGATTGGAGGCAAGCTGAACAACACTTATGTTATCGACATGAAGAGGGGTAGGAGAGTGAATACGAATGCCCAGATTCGAGAGAAGTCCATGTACCCACACAATCTCACTACACATAGTAGACATAACACGATTTTCAGCCTCAGTGCTGGACTTGGAAATTGTCATCTGTTTCTTGCACTTCTAAGAGATGAGAGAGGTGCTAAAAAAAACACAATAACCAGTAGTAGAACGATGGGTGATGGGATAACCCGCCCAGTCTGCATGAAAGTAAGCCTGAAGTTCAAATAGAGACGAAGAGGAGAAAAATAGTGATTTGTCCAATTTGCCACGTAAGTATCGAATGATCCAAAGTACAACCGTCATATGTAAGGTTCGTGGTGTCGAAACAAACTGACTTACCACTTGGATGGCATGAGCAATGTCATGACGAGTCATCGTCAAATACACAAGACTCCCTACCAGCTGATGGTAAAGAGTCGGATTCGGAAGGAGATCACCATCATCACGTTCATATTGAACATTTAGCTCCAATGGAGTCTGAAAAATCTTTTGATCAGTCAAGTTAGCAAAAGCGAGGAGATCCTTGGTATATTTTCGTTGACTGACAAGCATACCACGGTGAGAACTGGAAACCTCTAGCCCAAGGAAATATGTGAGTGGTCCCAAGTCCTTCATCTTGAAAGATGACTGGAGAACCCCCTTTAAAGCAGAAATACCAGAAGTATCACTACCAGTTGAGAGGAGGCCATCGACATATACGAGGACAATAACATTCCCGTGAGAGGTGTTGCAGACAAATAAAGATGGATCATGTCCACTTTGAGAGAACCCAACACCAATGGCAACATTATGAAAGCGTTGAAACCATGCTCGTGGTGCCTGCTTGAGACCATACAGAGCCTTTTTCAAACGGTGAACCATATCTACAGGGATCTTCGAACTAGGAGGAGGCTTTAAATATACTATTTCTTGGAGGTTGCCATGAAGAAATGCATTTTTTACGTCCATTTGGGCAATGGGCCAAACACTAGCAGAAGCAACTGCAAGAAGCGTGCGAACTGTTTTCATCTTGGCCACAAGAGTAAATGTTTCCTCATAGTCAATAGCATGCTCATGTTTATATCCTTGTGCCACAAGCCGTGCTTTGTAACGATCTAGAGATTCATCAGATTTGAGCTTGACAGAGTATACCCACTTGCTCCCAATCAATTGTTGGCCAGGAGGATGTGGAACTATTTCCCAGGTATAATTTTCAGCTAAAGTGGTAAGTTCATTGGCCATTGCCTCCTGCCAACAACTTTGAGATGCTATCTGAGAATGAGAAGTGGGAATAACAGTAGTTTCCAGAGTAGAAGTCATAGCAAGCATAGATTGAATCAACTTATCAGGAGCCCGGACCATAGGAGAGAAGTTGTAAGAGGAGGATCTATCCATGGTCAGCGTGAGTAAACCTGTAATGGGCGAGGGTAGGTATTTGAAACAAGAGGAATATCAGGAAACAATGTCAATCCTGGACTGGGAAATATGTTCAAAATACATGCAAAGGATGTATGAAAGGGAATATGTTCCAGAAAGACAACATGACGAGACACACGAAGGCGACGAGATACAGGATCATAATAGCGAAAACCTTTTTGAGTTTCCCCATACCCCAAGTACACACCAAATGGATTTAAGGGATAGTTTGTCACGTTGTGCAGCCAGATGGACAAAACACACAACCAAATATATGCAATGCAGAGTAATCAGGAAGAGAACCATGTAAGACCAGGTATGGAGATGCGTGATCTATAACCTTTGTCGGCATAGGATTTATTAAATAAATCGAGTGCAACATAACTTTTGCCCCAAAGGAACGAGGTACCGACATGGCAGTCATTAAGGTATTAGCAGTTTCAATTATGTGTCGATTTTTACGTTCAGGCATTCCATTCTGTTGCGGAGTATCAGAACAGGTGGTTTGATGAACTATCCCACGATCTTGTAGGAAGGCACGAAAAGCCAAAGAGAGAAACTTCCCCCCTGAATCAGAATGGAGGGTTTTGATTTTAGCCCCAATTTGAGTTTCTACCATGGAGTTAAACTGCTGAAAAATACCAAAGACTTGTGATTTAGAATGCATAAAATAAATCCATGGAAATGTGAGAAATGAGAAATCATCAATGAAAATAACATGGTAGTGTAAACCTGACATTGATAAAGTTGGGGAAGGACCCCAGACATCACTATGCACAAGTTCAAACAATGATGTAGAACGAGATGTGCTTAAAGGAAACGGAGCACATTTACTTTTAGATAAACAACAAGCAGAACAAGAAAGGTCCAAGACATTTTTATTAAGATGAAGTTTATCTAACATCCCAGAAGAAAATAATTGTAGTAGACGATCAGAATGTGGATGACCAAGGCGAGAATGCCATAATTTCCACTTTTTATTTGCGGAGGAAATATTAGCAGCAGATGGCGGAAAAAAAAAACAACTGGTAGGAGTCACAGATGGGGCGAAGTCCAGCATGAATAGACGTCCTCTCCTCCTACCCTTCCAAACTACTTTCCCGTTGTCGGATCCTGTACAAAGCAATAATCAAGAAGAAACATGACTAAGCAATTGTTTTCAGTAAGTTGGCCAACCGAAATTAAATTCGAGGAAAGCTTCGGCACATGAAAGACATCATGAAGAACAAACTGTCGAAGGGACGAAGGAGAGAAGGTCAGGGAACCAACAGATTGAATGGGTAATATAGTCCCATCTGCAGTAGAGATAACCCGGTTTCCAATGTATGGCCAGATATTGCGAAGACAGGAGACATGCCCTGTCATATGATTTGAAGCACTAGAATCAAAGAACCATGGAGATAAGGTGGAGGTACCTGACAAGCCTGCAATAGAAAGGGCCTGCACAATCTGCTGGAGCATCTCAGAATTAATGGTGAGGATGGAACAGAGGTAGAGTCACTGGTCGTAGTGTCACTAGTAATGGACTCAGAACTTATAGCAGCAAGGGCGCGACCACAGCTACTGCGACCACGTCCATGAGAGGAGGCATATGCCCTTGTATGACAATCCTGAATGCCATGACCAGTCCAATGTCAATGAGCACACCACTTTTTGCATTGAGCAACAATATGCCCCACCTTGTTACAGCCACGACACATTAATGAGGTCGAACCATGGTTGTTAGTGGATGTGGCAAGCACAAGATCCGACGAACCCGAAGAAGAAGAAATAGAAGTGAGAACCTTTAGACGTAGTTCCTCTGCCAAGAGATCATTAATAACCTCATTCAATGAAGGGGAAGGACTGCGATTCAGGAGTGCATCCAGCCCGACCATGTTCAAATTCGGGCGTAGCTTCATAAGGAATTGTCGAACTTGTGCGCTGTCTCGCATGGTCCGGGAAATTTAAAAATCACTAGGAAAGTCCGAATCCATCATTGTTATCTTTGTTCAAATGGCAACGATGTCCGAGTATAAAGCCTGAATGCTTTATCACCCTAAGTCATGTGGATAAGATCTTGTTCCAAACAGTATAACCGAGCAGCATCGCGTTGTTGGTAGATCAGCTGAAGATGATCCCACATAGCCTTGGCAATGCAATGTGGTGTGAGACCGACAACAATGGACTTGTCAACCTAATCAAGGATCCAAGTGATGATCCCTCCATTTTTCATCTCCCAATCAACATATTTGTCTGTATTAGTAGATGAGGGAGCCAAAACTGATCCATCAATGATCCCCCATAATCCCTGGCCTCTCAGAAAATTTTGTAAGTGGATGGACCACAAGATATAGTTGGTACCATCGAAGCCACAACGTGGGGCATCCGCCCTAGAAGATTCCTTGTTCATACCTGATTAGCGGAAGTCGAGATCCGCGAGATTTGAAAATTTGGATGGGATTAAATCTAGAAAGGGTTGGATTGGGATAGGGTTTGGAAAAGGATGGGGCTTGGAATAGGATGGGTTCGAATCTGAACAGGGGGAGAACGGGTAGGGCAGGGGGTTGTCGAACAGGGCAGTGGGTTGGTGCGGCAGGGGTAGGAGGGTTGGGGGTTGTCAAAGATGTTAGTGGAGTGGTGCGTCAGGTCTGGGGGTGGGCGGAAGTGGTAGGGGGTTGTTGCGGCTGGCTTGGGAGTGGTCGGTTTGGTTGGAAGTGGTAGGGGGTTGGTGCGGCAGTAGCAGGAGGGTGGTGTGGGAGGGCTAGGGGTGGTCGAAAATGGCAGGGAGGTGGTGCAGCAGGGCTGGGGAGGTGTCGGATCTTCGTTGGAGGTGTTGCAAGGCTGGGGAAGCCGGATCTGTTGAAAGTTGCGTGAGGGCCTGGATCTGGAGGTGCAACTGCTGATGGAATCGGGTAGAGGTCACCGGAGATTCAAGAGAGACACCATGAACGGTACATCTCTGATACCATGTTACCGACCGGTTGTGCTAAAGGCTCGAGCTGTTAAGGAACGGTAGAACAATGTAGATTAGAGGGTTTTCTAACGCCTCCAACACCACCCCTCACGTGCGGGCACTATACTAGGCTCCACACATGATACTCTGGGCTTAGATAACACCGGATGCCTATAATACCGAATTTGCAAACCTCGGGACTTGAACACCGGATGTCCTTCTCTGATACCATGCTAACCAGATGAGAATGAAAGAATGCTCTTCTGTGTATTGTATAATCCCAGAAAGGGAAATATATAGAGATATACAACTCAAGGATTATCCTATACATGGCAAAGGAAAACTCTAGATGTACTATACATGGAAAACATTAAATACACACTATAGAGGGGGATTCCATCATTATGACCACCATAATGACCCATGAGCCCATCTTTCGTCTAACAAATATAACATCGCATATCAAGATTAAGAGAGATACACAAAAGAGCTATTATTAATGAACTACAAACCTAAAAAAAATACATCAAGCTTTAGTATTTGAAGGATGCAAAGTCGAGGGAAAGCCTTCAAGTCTAAAGGAAGAAAGGGCTATTTCTTGGACACTAAGATGCGAAGAGAGCTAGACCCGAGGAAAGAGGGCTAGAACAGAGGCCAAAAGGGCTAGACCCAAGGCAATAAAATTTTATTACAAGCAAGGATATGATTCTCAAATTGCAAATGGGGAAGGTCCCTTACCTAGGATCGTGTAATGTGAAAGGAGAAGAAAATTCAACAAAAATGGGAAATATTAGAACTTGAATTGAAAGAAAATGTTGAACGAAATTCAAAGAAGACCAATTCAAACAATTGTGGAAGATCACTCATTAGCATAACAAAGAAGAATTTCAACAAAGGAGATGAATGCAATAACTTAAATAGAAGGGGAAGGATTCAAACAAAGATGAAATCAAACAAGTAAAAGATCACTCACCTTGATTTGTCAAAATCCTTTAATCAAACGTGACTTAAATATGTCTCAACTCGGTTACTACTCGATTGCAAAACAATGTGAATTTGAACCCGATTTACTACACGACCTCTCCCTCTGACTTGCTGAGCTCCCAACACCTCACTAAAGGTTTCCTCAACCGCACTAGACTCGAACTTGATTCATATATGTTTGAACTTACCGAGTTGACTCGGCGAATTCACTCGCTTCCTTTCTCTTCTTTCTTCCTTTTTTTCTTCTCTCTCTGTCTCTCTCTCTCTCTCACTCTTTCTTTCTTTCCTTTCAATCCACAACAATAAGGGCCCTAGACTCAACCAACTCGACTTGACTCAACGAGTTGTGACTTGGCCAAACACACACACACACACACAGTCTCTCTCACATGATTTCTTTTTTATTTTGTTGTGAATTGATTCTTCTTGTCGAGAAGGTTTTTTACAACTCTTCCAACCCTTGCTCTGGTTATAGAGTTGTGGTTGAGTGAGGATTCGAACAAGTCTGAATCGAGTTATGCGTGGGAGGTTCTTGCAGTTTCCTGCATAACTGGTTACGTTTGACTACTTTCTCGGGACTTTGGGCCTAATCTTTCTTGAATATTGGTGATTGTATGGTGATTAGATGCCCTTTGTTGTAAACGTTTTTTTTTTTTTTTTTTTTTTTTTTAAAAAATCTTGGATGAGCTCTTATAAGAAACAACATTTGGTGGGTATAGATGAGGAAGATGACGACTGCTCAAATGGCATATTTGAATCCGGGGACTATTTCTTGATTCTGTTGCTTCTGGACAGCGAGGATTGGTCCCACCGAGCTTGTAGGCCCCATTTTTCAAAGCATAAAAGCCGTTTGCTTAGTGGGTCAGGTGTTTGACCATTTCGGAGTGATGCAAGCTTCCGAAGAATCTGACGGAAGATATGGCATTGTTCAAGACACTTCTCACGACCGGATGTTGTTGTTGGAGTATGACACGGATTGCTAGCCTCTTGAATGATCAAGATCTTCTGGGAATCAACAGCTCTCAATGTGCCAACGTTTCTCGACCGCATACAGCATCGAGATTGATCGACGTGATCTTGGTTGGACGACCAGCAATCTTCCAATGTATGGCTTGGATTTGTTGATGATATCCTCCGATCGGATGTTGGCTATTAAAATGAAAGAACAAAAAGAATGCATTTTTTTAATGCTATCTTCTCGCGGGAGGGAAAAACTGCCGATTACAGTTCGCATGCACATTGACCTTATGTGTGAAGTGAGCGGTGGATGGACGGTTAAGATCCCTTGCTTGGACGGTCATGATCTGTCAGATTTAGATCTCCCGAATTGTAGGTAGATCTGGTTTCTGGAAGAAGCAAATGAGTAGGTTTCTTTATGTTGTTCAAGCGCTGATTCCGCGCAAGATGATGTTGCAGTTTTTCCATGTTGCATGTACAAGTGTTTTATTTTGAAACTCAGTTTTGCATGTGAGAATTGTTAAATGGTCGGGTGGTTGGTCAATCAAAAGGTTAAGAGTCTAATGGCCCATCTATCATGCATCTTGAATTGACGAAAATTGATTCCAGTCCATCACTTTAGACTGAATGGTAAATATAAGTTAGATTTGAAATTTATTGGTCGGATCATGTTAAAATCGTTGATCAAGCGTCTTAGGAGGTTTTCTTGAGGTATTATGATGTGGATGTATGGTTAGACTCTCAATTAAATAATTAGATTGTAAAATATCGAGTAAGAAGTACACAATGTAGGGTGCACATGCGTACACCAAACTCTGTAGATCTCGTAGGATTTTTCCCAAGGATTCTAGGGACTTTGTAAATAGGTCTAGGTGTGTGCTAGCGTGGAATGTAAACCGATAGATTCGTTGGTAATCGTCTATGGATTGTAAGGAGGGTCGTTGTGAAAATTTTTGCACGGGCACGAAATCCGATGGATGGTGGATCTTGTGAGTTGGGCTCCGAAACTGAAGGCACGCGGTTCAATTGGATTGCATAAGCTTTGTATAGATTTTCATTGAGATCAGACTCCTATAAGTAGGATTTCCAAAGGTTAGTGTCGAGTAGGAATACATACACCATCGAAAACTTAAGATGATCAATGGTACATTTGTAACCATTTAAATTTGATTTTAACGGTGTAAAATATCTGAGTGTATCAGGATCGTAATGTAAAATTCAGATTCATTGATGATGGGGTATAAATGGGTTAAACGTGTCCATTGTCTATTTAATGATGATGTAAGGGTCCAGATTGAAAATCGAACAGTTAGGTAACTTAATCAGCTTATAAAAAGTTATCTCAATAGTTTAGATTAATGATTAATCGAGTGTATAACGATACATAGGCTCGGGATGTGTGGAAGGATGTACATGTATATATACATGAGGGTGGGGTCCTTAGATTGTGATTCTGATGGTAAGTTGAGCACATACAAGGGTGACGAGTAAGATGAATGGATCAGATTCTAGGATGAATGTATATATAGGCAGATATGAAGATCTCACGGTTGATTCACCATGATCAGATGGTCCAAATCAAAGTGGACGATCGAGTATATTAGGGTATATGAGGCTTCAAAGTTCCTTGAATGGTTGGGCTGATGAACGATCGAGTATATTAGGGTATATGAGGCTTCGAAGTTCCTTATAGTGTGCAAGTATAAGGATGTGTAAATACATGTTCATCTATACATCTTTACTAAAAAAAATTTAAGTGCTAAAATACAAACATGGATAAGCACTTGTGTGCTTACTCGCGTGAGGAAATTTTTTGGTTGTTACACTATCGCCCAGAATATACAAAAACAATATATGTAGAGTTTCGAGGGCCTGTACCCAATTGATATACTCAACCCAAAACATTTGGAGCATGGCAATAAAATTTATTAATAGGCTTTACGGTCAATATCTTTGAATAGTACCTCATCATTGTATATTTTATATTGTTCTCAACCTAGAGTTTTTGTGAGAGAGACTTCTAAAACACTCAACTGAAAGAAATAAATATGGCCCTAGATGACATTGAATCTTTGTTTTGCTTTATCCATAATGACCGAAAACCTAATCTTTATTGGGTTTTTCCTCTGAGATGAAATAGGAATTCGACCTATCCTTCTTCCTAGTCAGGCTGAAAAAAACTAGTATATGAAACTTCTGTAGTCACCAGAAAAATTCCAATCATTAGAATATTCTAAGACTCAGCCATAGAGGTTTTCTTTACACCACCTTTTCTTCTATTATTTTCTCTGGATGACTGGAGCGTTTTAGTTATTTTATATCTTCCAGTTACAGTTTTTAAGTGTTAGGGCTGTTTTAGTCATTTTACATGCCATTGTGTTTTAAGCATGCATGTTTTTATTGAACTGACAAGGGGAGAATATATGATTTTTGTCTGAAGGCAGTTTTCAAGTTGGCTATGTTGGGTTTGATGATTTTTCTATCTGGAGACTTTCAAATTTTGACATTTCATTTTTCGTACTCCTTCAAATTGGCCATCTTGTCTCATCT
Organism: Liriodendron chinense; assembly: GCA_003013855.2. NCBI lineage: Eukaryota > Viridiplantae > Streptophyta > Magnoliopsida > Magnoliales > Magnoliaceae > Liriodendron > Liriodendron chinense. The sequence continues at coordinate 10,741,954 of ML058469.1, read as the reverse complement.
CAGGAACTCAGCGGCTACCACGCATTGTGGGCCTTTCTAAGGCCCTTGAAATGATCTTGGTATGCTTTCATGATTGTAGCATATACTCAAATATTTTCATATTTCTTTAGATTGATTCACCTTTTTTAACGAAAATAAATCATATAAATTTATGACATAAGCCCTCTTCTCTGTACAGCTGTCAAAGCGAATAAAAGGAGAGGAAGCTCATGCCTTGGGTCTTGTGGATGACATAGCTTCACCAGATGAATTAGTAATGACGGCTCGTCGTTGGGCTTTGGATATTCTTGATCGTAGACGACCATGGGTTTTAAGTATTTATAGAAATGACAAGTTAGAGCCCCTTGGGGAGGCTAGGGAAATACTCAAGTTTGCAAGAGCTCAGGCCCAAAACCAATCTCCCAATCTCCACCACCAGTTGGTTTGCATTGATTGCATTGAGGAGGGCATTGTTTCAGGCCCCCATGCTGGACTTTGGAAGGCATGTATAGGCTATAACTTCCTCTTTCAAAGCTACGTCTAGCAGCTAACATTTATTTACGGACGGTATGATTTGTCTGGCTTGCCAGGAGGTGGAGGCATTTCCAAAAATTGTTGTTTCTGATACATGCAAGAGCTTGCTCAACGTCTTCTTTGCACAACTTGCAGCCTCAAAGGTTTGAATGAATTTGTAGTAGATATTTGTCTGCATGTGAGTATCTGCATGCATGTGTGCTTGTCACATGCTTGTGAATGCATGCTCATATGCATATACGTCTGGAGAGAAAATAAAGCCGTCTTAATTTGGTGAAATCTCATCATCTTATTGTCGTCGTCGTCATCCGTATGAATGTTTTTTCTCCTCTTTTGAAAGTGAACATATTAGGTATGTGCACTGTTAATGGGCACTGTACCTGTTTCAGAAACTTTTGTATTACAGGAATGTAGGAATGTAGGAAGGCAACCTCTTCAAGGCATATCATCTTTTAGACCTCATGGTTTTTTTTTTTCTTGGATGCTGAATTTCCTTGAAATCATACAGCGTGTTAAAATATTGTTAATTTTCTGGAAAAAGGGAATGATGGATACAATTCGGCAACATTTTTTGGAAAGAATAACAGCAGGAGAGAGCTCAACCAGCTTAAATTTATCCCATTTGTGAGATTTTTCTTATTTTCATGGAATAATTAGCAACCCCAAGCAATGTCGCCTAAAAGGCGAAACCCCCCGCGCTTTATGTTCCAAAACAAGCGCTGGATTATGGGTCATTTGCTATCTAGATCACTATTTTTAGCGACCCAAATTAGTGCTTGTTAATCTTGCCATTCATTAAGTTAATGCAAATTTATATTTACATAGTAGTGATTTATTCCTTTATTTTTTTTAGTTATAATATTACACTAACCATGTGGAGTCTATAACAATTACTTTCATCATTTCATAAACAAATTGCAATATGAGTTCGTATATAAAACTATGTTGCATGCACAGTTTATGTATTGGAGTGATGCACATGATCCTACCCCTAGCATACCATTTATTGGAGGTAGTATTGACACATGATCTAGGTAACATTTACCCCGAGCTTTGCCATTGTTTTATTGATGAAACCAAGGACTCTGTTTCCACTGCAGAGATAAATATGCTTCTGCATTGGTCTGAAAAAGAAAATTTCTTGCATGACTACACATTTCTAAACATCACTTTCACCAGTCTTAATTTTGCAGAACAAGTTTTTATTTTTATTTTTATAAGCACATGCTAACAGAAATACACATCTATTCACCTGCTTCTCATCAGTTTTAGTTTCCTCCTGTGTTACCTACAACAGGTTCTGGGGATCACTGACCTGGGTTTGTTGCCACGGAAAATGAATAAAATTGCCATTCTGGGTGGAGGATTGATGGGTTCTGGAATAGCAACCGCATTGATACTAAGTAACTATGCTGTGATCCTCAAAGAAGTAAATGAGAAGTTCCTAGAGGCAGGAATTGGTAGAATCAAAGGTGAGCATTACATTACTGTTACACCATCCCTAATTGATAGATTCACCTTTTCTCTCTACTTTCAGTAACATGGTACAACTTTGTACTATTGTATTTCCAAAAGAAATAAAAATTAAAAAGGTGCATTTATCTACCAGGTTGGGTACTGTAGATACCAATTCCTTTTCTTTACTGCTGAAATTTTTAAGCATGCAATGCTTACTTCTTTTGCAGCCAATTTGCAAAGTCGAGTCAAGAAAGGGAAATTGACTCGAGAGAAGTTTGAGAGAACTCTCTCTCTTCTCAAGGGCACTCTTGACTATGAAAGCTTTAGAGATGTGGACATGGTCATCGAGGTTGATGAAGATAATGCTTTTATATATTTTTCTTACATGTCCGTTTTTTATTTGCTGATCTTGGTTGTGTGGTGTGTTTGGGTACCCATTCTCAAAACAGGCTGTTATTGAAAACGTCTCTCTGAAGCAACAAATATTTGCAGATCTTGAAAAGTATTGCCCTCCACATTGCATACTTGCTAGTAATACTTCTACAATTGACTTGAATTTGATTGGTGAAAGGACAAAGTCTCATGATCGAATTGTTGGGGCACATTTCTTTAGGTACATATGATTCTAAGAGTTTGCTGTGAACGTGATCCAGACCATTTATTTGGCGGGTCCAACCATGAATTGGTCATAGACCCAAATTCAAAATGATTGGATGATCCTATCCTCTTGATTGCTGACAACTTAGTTATGTTTCACATTAAATGAGGAAAAGTTCATTGATTGGAGGGTTAGGGTCATCCATACAAAGCAGATTTGGGTTTGTGGAGGACCAATGGTGAGGCACACGGGACAGTTGGTCTGGGTCATCTTACATGCATTGTTTATTGTTCCCTTCAATTTTGATCCAACTGATGTATCCCTGTCTTTCAGTCCTGCTCATGTTATGCCGCTCTTGGAAATAGTTCGTACACAAAAGACATCTCCTCAAGTGATTGTTGACTTGCTAGATGTTGGGAAAAAGATCCATAAAACAGCTGTCGTGGTCAGAAATTGCACGGGTTTCGCTGTCAGTCGAATGTTCTTTCCTTACTCACAATCAGCACTCTTATTGGTTGATCATGGTTTAGATGTTTATCAAATTGATCGTGCAATTACCAAATTTGGAATGCCAATGGGCCCATTCAGGTATTTAGAAATCAAATCGTCAATTCAATGATCTAAACATCATCCCTTCGCAATATCTAGAATATGATGCCTGGTCAGAAAGTCTATGGGGTTAGAAAGTTTCCATACCATTCATGGAAAATTTTGAGGAAACAAAAAAAAAAACAAAAAAAAAAAAAAAGCAAAAAAAAAGAAAAGAAGAAGAAGATGAATCCTTCCCAAGGAATATTTGTCTAAAGAGAAGTGCTGTTAGGATGTAGCAACACTTGGCAAAAATGTAATGTGGTTAAGACTGTTCATCTGGTGGGCCTAGTTGTTGGACTACCCTGACGATCCAGTTGTTGTGAGTTTGTGGATCACTGCTTATCTTTTGGACCTAACAGTCCTTTTTCTGGCAATTGTTTGGATGGTTACCTTAGTCCAATCACCTAGCTGTTTTAGATGTGCCCTATCCACGTGGTAGCTCATGAAATCAATGGTCCTGATCCCCATAAACACATACCATTTAAACAACAGTGATGTTTTAGAAAGGACTTCTTAGAACCATGAAGTGCCCATTTCACAGTAGCGATTCCTCTGCATTTATGAACTATGATCTTCCCTGCATTTGTGCAGAAAGGTCGATCTGGTTGGTTTTGGGGTAGCAATAGCAGCTTCTATACAATTCTTTGAGAATTTTCCTGAAAGATGTTACAAATCGGCACTAATTCCAATCATGTTTGAGGATAAGAGGGCAGGTAAGGGAAAATATGTCATTGCACATATTTAAACCAAGCAATTGCTTCCGCCCCTTCTTCTATTGCAGTCATATTGGCACTATCTGTCATCTCTTCTGGACCCATTAAAGTTCTTATTGTTAAATAGTTACCCATTTCTGTGGCACTTTTCTCAGGTGAAGCTACTCGCAAAGGTTTCTATGTATATGATGATAGACGCAAGTCTAGTCCAGACCCTGAAGTAAAAAAATACATTGAGAAGTCAAGGAGCATTGTTGGTGTTATTGCTGATCCCAAGGTCTCCCCGCTCTCTCATCATCATCATTCATCGACATCATTACTATCATTGTGATTGTTACAGACCGTAACTCAGCCCATTACTATGTGTTTATCTCTCTTTACCTAGCCTATTTTATATAAGTTTAGTTGTAGGACATGTTGGGTATTTTTACTTTTGTTAGTAATGGTGTTATTATAGATATTGCAAAGAGTGGGGGATGTCCAAATCCTCTCTCTCCCCTCCAAATGCAGAGCCTACATGATCCAGTTTTGATTCCTTCCTCATCTATTGCATCTTCTTCTCTCCTCTTCTTCCTCGTGTGGGTGGAGATCTAAGATCATTGTGGGGCTGATCTACGCAAGTCTCTCATCCCACCATATGGTGGGTTGTGTACTCATGGTTCATGAAGGTGTGTGATGCCCTCTTTCACCTAAATCCATTGTAATGGATAAAAGTAGGGTATCGTATGTGCGTGGCCAGATTTGAAGAAGTTTCAAATGCATTGATCATGGGTATGACAAGTGTTAAAGAAGCAATTTGCGTGTCAAGGTGTTGAGGGTGGCAAGAAGTGGGGTCAAACCACTGTGTCTGTTGGTATACATCAGATTCAGAGAATATATATCATTTAATCTCTTATAGAGAATAAAATAAAATTATTTACCTTTCCTAAACGATTTTTTTTTTTTTTTTTGGAAATGCTTTTTTTCTTTTTTTTTTTTTCTAAATGATTCTTAAAGCCCCCACCAATTTAAAAACATAAAATGAAAGTCAAGTGAAGCATAAAATAGAAGAAAATAAGTATAATTTGAATCATAAATTGGGATTTAAATCGTAAATCGTAGGATTCAAATCATAAAATCACGGGATTCATATGAAAAGGGATTCAAAGGTGGGATTCAAATTGTTTTGCTTAAGATTCAACTCAAATCGTTAATCGTAGGATTTTGACAACATTGTGCCAGACAAAGAAACAAGGGCTGAATATATGGAGACGAACTATGTACACTAATTGCAAGCTGAACATAAGAAAATAACTCAGCAATAGAGATAAAGTTGTCTACCTTCACAAATTTGAGCATGGACAGGCTCAAACTCGGGATGAAGTCCAGAGAAGAATTTAGCGACGTAGAATTCTTGTCTTTATCGTTTCATAGTATATAGTTGTGAGTGCCCTTGTTTGTCAATCACGTATGTCATTGAATTGGTTGAGCCCTTGGAAGCTGAAGACCGAAGACACATGAAGACTTGGAGCATCAAGAAGTAAAGAAACAAGTAAATTGAGGTGCCTTAGTAACCCTAACCTTAGACCCCTTTAGGTCCAAAACAACCTTAGCCTCTAGATGATCCATTCTCAAATAGGTAAAGCGTTGCTTGATCATTCCATAGCCTTAGGACCCTTATTTGAACATGATAAATTAGGCTTTAGAGGCTCAAAGTTGTTGTATAAACAAACATCCCAAAACAATAGTTTTCGATGGAAGCTCGATCGAATCAACAGTCTGTCGATAGGACTCGATCGAATCGAAGAATCCCATCAATTCAATCGAAGATGGCTAGAAACATCAAGCAAGCAACTATCATATATCTGGAGTTTCTCAATCGAATTGAAGGCCATTAGATTCTATTGAAGGGAAGTTCAATCAAATCAAAGGCTCATTCGATCGATCGAACCAGCCGTTAGAGATTTTTTCTCTATAAAATGGCATTCAATCCTTAGGCTAAATGATGGGTTTTTAGTGCAATTAGAGCCTAGGTTATTAGCCACTCACAGTCCCTCTCCTAGACTCCAAACTAAAGAGATTCATGACACCCTTCTTGTGATTAATCACTGTAATGAGCATTCCAAACTCTATTATAAAGGTGTTTATGTTCTCTCCCATTTTCTAGAGATTAAACACAAACCTATAGGTAAATCCTTGTCTAAATCCTTTAGAATACCCACCTACGCAAATCCCTAATTGGAAAACAACTATCCCATAATTGTAGGAGATTCAACCATCCTCCCATTGCCTTGGTAGCCTCATAGGTACACTATATGCAAGGTAGTCGATCACAGGAGCTAAAGCATTTGCATCAAAGATCGGGGGAGCACAAGAGAATACGCATCTCAAGAAGGTGCAATCAACAGGGCTCAATCCAACCAAGTAAGGGGTTATTGTTTAAAGTCCAAGTATACTCTTTCTTTGTGTAGGATTGAGTATAGAGTTTGAGATCCAAACTCAAATACGTCCTTGTGTAGGACCAAGTTCACCGAACATGGGTGTATATGTGTTAGTCTCCATAGGAGCCTCCGACGGGAGTGTACGTAGGTCCTTGGATTAGGACCGCATCGGTTCTAGGTGAGCTAATAGAAAACCTAGTAAGTTTCCGTGAGAGCTACCGACACGAGTGGAAACGTGTTCCACCAACACGGGTGAGTACGTGTAGGTCTTTGTGTAGGACCGTCATTGGCACAGGTGTATACGTGGTCCACCAACACAGGTGTGTATGTGTAGGTTTGTGGTAAACCTAGAAAAACCATTGTAAAGGTTGGTGGTGAACCTATTGAAAACCATTGAGATAGTGAAATCTGGTACACTCAAGTTTGAGTGCGTTCGCCCATAGTGGAGTAGGGAAATTGAACCACTATATATCCTTAGGTTTGTGATTGAATTTGTGTATGCTATTCTATTATCTGGAAAAAGAATTGATAGCTTGTACTTCTGTCGTATCAATTATCATTTCAACGATCAACTTCTCCCATAACGATATTTATACTACCTGGTATCGTCATGATATCAGCCAATTTCATTCTTTTAACTAGCTGAGGGAGAATTTGCAAATTGATGAAACCGGGTGGACGAATTTTCCGTCTCCAGGGAAAAACACTATTATCTCCTATCAGAAAAATTCCCAATTCTCCTTTTGGGGCTTCTACTTTATGTTTATGAGTTGAATTGTTTATCTTAAGCATGAGTAGATGGTATGCTAGAAGCTTAACTATTTGCAATCACACACACTAGATATCTATCTCACCAATCATAGACTAGTAGCTCAATTAGTTATATCTTTTATAGTCTATAAATTTGGACCCTTGTACCTTATTTGTCTCAAATTGGCAAATTGTTTAAATAGGCAAAGAATTTTTAAGTGGTCCTATTCAACTCCCCTTGCAGACTTAGCCATAATTCTAAGCTCTGTAATCTTCCGTGTAGCATGGTGTGATGTTAGACAACCGACGCAATTTCAATAATCAGTGGTCAAGGGCTAGTATACATTTAATTCTTCCCACGTGCCTCTCAAGGCTGAACAGTATTCATCAACGCTTGTCTCAATGTTGTAGGGAAACTATGTTTTGAAACGACTAATAGATTCGTGTTAAGTTCTTTTCACCCGAATACATTTCTCTTGGATTTTCTCATACTTCCTTCGGAGTTTTGAGAAAGATAACATTTGTGATAATCTGTGGCTCCGTACTATTCCAAAGTTGAGCTCTAATTTGTGCATCCTTAGCTACCCAATCTTCATTTTTGATGAACTTTCTTCATATTTGGGGGAAGTCAAATATTTCAGCTTTCTTTTCCCTATGAGAAATACCTCCATTGACGTAGCCCATTGAAGATAATTCGACCCATTGAGTTTGGTCGATGTAATCTGGAAATTCATCGACTCGGATGGAGACAGAATACTTTACTTGGTTTCATTCTTTGTATCCAAGTTTAAGGGAATGAAATAATAACTAAGAGAAGAATATTTGATTTGAACTTTATGTATTGTGGAATAATAGATAGAAATCCAAATATCTTTTTTGTTGGTCTACGGAATCAAATGCCGCTTTTCCAATGCGATTCTACATTCAAGAAAGGTAACAAGAACATAAATTATTAAAGATCCTTGTATGTTTTTTAAGGAAAATTTCTTGAAAGAAGACCGAAAAAGAAAGATAAGAATCATTTAACTTTTAAGTAATACCATGTCATGATATCATTAAAGTTTTTAATTTTTCTGATTTATTTATATATTTCATATTTTTGAGAAAATCATAAAAAATCTTACAATTTGCGATTCGATATGATTCAACCCTTATTACGATTTGCGATATGATAACAATTTTGACAACATTGGTCTAGCAGAGGTGATGGGGGGAGTCGAGGACGTGGATGTGGTGATTCACATACCAACATGTGCACCGGATCCCATCAAAACCTTGCAGTTGCTTTTGGTTGAATGAGACTACTAATGGGGAAGTTCTGTTGTCGCACCCCTTTCTGTGTTCTGATACAAGGCTATGATGATTTAAAATATTATTCAAATACGTTGTCATTTTCTTTAAGTCCGAACAACCATGCTGTATATATCAAGTTGAGTCAGCTGCTTGGGTTTTTAAACCATGGAATAAAGGGAAACTGCAATTTTGTTGGGAGTTGATCTTAGTAATCTCTAGACTTGCAATTTGGTGTTTTGCTACCGCGTGAAGTGGATTGTTTCTTACACTTCCAAGAGATGAGGGAGGTGCCAAGAAAAATACAGTAGCCAGTAGTTGATCGTCTAGTGATAGCGCAACTAGCCCAGTCAGCATCCGAATAAGCTTGAATGTCCAGTGGTGTCGTAGAAGAGAAGAACAGAGCTCGGTCCAGAGTGCCACGGAGGTACCGGAGGATTCGTAACACCGCAGACATATGGAGTGTCCGAGGAGCAGAAACAAACTAGCTGACCACTTGGACAGCGTAAGCAATATCAGGACGAGTCATAGTCAGGTAGACAAGACTCCCTACCAAACGTCGGTACAAAGTAGGCTGCTCAAGAAGGTCACCATCATCACGGCCATACTGAATGTTTAGTTCCAATGGAGTTTGAACAATCTTATGATCCGTTAATGGAGCCAAGGCGAGGAGATCCTTGGTGTATTTACGCTGACTGACTAGGATCCCACGTTCAGAATATGAAAATTCAAGCCCAAGAAAGTATGTCAGAGGGCCTAAATCCTTCATCTTAAAAGATGATTGCAGAACCCCCTTCAAGGACAAGATGCCTGCAACATCACTACCGGTTAGGAGAAGGTCATCGACATAAACGAGAACAATGACAATTCCACGGGCAGTGGTGCGCAGAAATAATGATGGGTCATGACCACTCTGAGTAAAGCCAGCACCGGTAACAACATCTTGAAAGCGTTGGAACCAAGCTCTAGGCGCCTGCTTGAGACCATACAAAGCTTTCTTTAGGCGGCACACCATATCATTAGGAATGGAAGAACCAGGAGGGGGTTTCAAATAAACTGTTTCTTGGAGGTCGCCGTAAAGAAATGCATTTTTGACATCCATTTGAGCAAGGGGCTAAGACCGAGCAGATGAAACAGCCAGAAGCGTGCGAACGGTTTTCATCTTTGCCACAGGAGCGAATGTCTCTTCATAGTCAATGCCATGTTCCTGTTTGTATCCCTGAGCGACAAGCCGAGCCTTATATCGATCCAATGATCCATCAGACTTGAATTTTACCGAATATACCCATTTGCTACCAATTAATTGTTGGTCAGGAGGGCAAGAGACAATGTCCCATGTATGGTTGTCATCCAATGCTTGAAGTTCTTCTGCCATAGCCTCCTTCCAACAATTCTGAGAAGCGGCTTGAGAATAGGAACTAGGAATGGAAATTGTATCCAAAGTAGCACTCATAGCAGGCATAGAGTAGATTAAGCGATCAGGAGGCCGATGCGAACGAGCGGAACGACGAACTACGGAAGTGTCTGGATCGGCCACAGGAATCGTAGGGGAAGTGATAGGGGGTGGAGCTGTCCGTGGTCGTTGTGAGTAGACCTGCAAAGGACGAGAGAGAGTACTCGAAGCAGAGTGAATCTCGGGAAATATAGTGAGCTCTGATACCATGATACAAAAGGAAGAAAGGTAGATCTGGAGAATTCTTCTTTAGCTTATTTCGTATTGAAGATGGCCCCAATGGGGTGAATATATAAGAACGTACAACCTAGCAAATCCTACTACAGAAGGAAAGAAGATAAACAGGCATCAATGGTTGCTATACAAGGAGAGCTAATCAAGGAGGCTATACAAGGGAAACCAGCTGGGCAGTGTGGCCCACCATCCAGCCTGTACGCTCTTCTTGTCTAACAGTATAGTGTATATGATTTTTTGTGCATTGCTGCAATAGTTTCTTCTTTCTTTTATCAGCAGATGAATAGTCTTTGAACTGGTTTTAGAAGAATGCTATTGTTCAAAATCTTGCACCTTCAATGTTTACTGTAAAATGATGAAATGCTCAAATGTTATACCCATATCAAGAAAAACTCATGGGTTTTCTCATCCAAAATTTGTTACTTGTTGATCAACTGAGTTGCAAAGTCTTATGGGTTTATTTTGCTTACATGGGCTTGAATGCAGCTGATGAAGTCATCAGATGAAGATATAGTGGAGATGATCTTCTTCCCGGTAATTAATGAGTCCTGCCGTGTACTTGCCGAGGGAATTGCTGCCAAGTCAACGGACCTCGACATTGCTTCTGTCATGGGCATGGGATTCCCTTCTTACAGGTCTGTGATTTTCCTTGGAAGAAAATACTATTCCCTACAATTTGGATTTGCTGAAAGTATGGGAAAAGAAACAATGTTTCTCAGAAAATCTTATTTGCAGGAAACTGAGGGAAAGAAAGCATTGTTTCCTTTGTTTTTCAGTAATGTTCATAGAAGATTGGGTCTGTTTTCAAATATGTTGTTTGGGAAAATGTTCCTAGTAGTTATTGGCATGTGCGACATTGGCATATGTGGCACGTGTGGCATGTTGTCACACTGGTGTTGAAGTAGGATGGTGGCACAAGTGGGGCGCAGGTGAAGATGGATGGTGGCACATGTGCACATCAGCAATAATGAATTGTGGCACATGAGGTGCTTAAGCTATACGATAGCTCATGTGGCATATTGGCATGTGCCGCATGTGGGTGCAAGCCAAGATGGACAGTGGCACAAGTGGGTTTAACCTGTGAGAACCCATTTTCCTTTTGTTTGAAAATGTCTTTCATTCTGGCACATTTGTGTTCAGGGGAGGGGTTATGTTTTGGGCTGATTCCTATGGATCCAAGTATATCTGTTCGAGGCTTGATGCATGGACAAAGACATATGGTGATTTCTTCAAGCCATGTGCCTACTTGGCTGAAAGAGCTGCCCAAGGCGCTTCTCTGGTGAGGGAAAAAAAAAATCACTTTTCTTTCTTCTTCTTTTTCACCGGGTTTTTGCTTATATAATGTGAGAAATACTAATATGACATGCATAACACACAGATGTAACATGATTGAATTTGAAATCCTGACCACCTGCTTGTTATGTCCATTGTAGAGGGGCCGTAGTCCAAAAGCACATTTGTCTGATGACGCCAATCACCTAAATGGAGGACTGTCTTCCATTGAGCCATTGGTGCACTCATTCTAGTGGCCCATTTTCAAATTGCCAGGATCTTCTGACCTGTGTACTTTTGTGTTGTGGCCCATACTTGAAGGGGCTGCTGGATGAACAGTTTATATGCCATACATCTATTCCAGTGACCCCATGGAGCGTGTGGGATTTGTCCGTGATAATACCGTAACAGATGCTTGAGGGTATTTGCAGAAGGAAAGCTTGAAGAGGTGATTCATTCACAGCACACAAGTCAACATGGCACAAATTTGCAATATCTAGGCCATCCATCACATGGGGGGCCTACTATGAACATTTCCTAGCCCGAAATCAGGTCAGCTGCACATTTATAGGAACAACCAACAGTCTGAAGAAGAAGAAAAAAAAGAAAGATTATCAGCAGTTGATATTCAATATACATTTGTGGCCCACATGATGCAGGGACCATGTTTTTTAGTCAGAGAATGTCCATGTTGGTCCCAGCTGATGAGTAGCCTGGATCTGGCACGTGCCACGTTGGCATGTGCCTTGAATTGCCATTTCAATCTCTCCGTTACGACTTATGCATGCATTCCTCTATCATAGTGTATTCAACTTGCGTTCTGATTCTAATTTACTGATGCAGTGTGGCCCAGCGAAGCAGACAAAGTCTCGACTGTAAAAACGATCCACTTTGGAATCTTATGCCTTGTTCCTCCTCTCACAGGACGTGTCCCACTTAACATATGCAAGCCAATCTACAGGTAGGCCATTAAGAAGGTTACTGTTTAAATAAGATGGGTCTCATGCAATGTTCGAAATATCGGTATTGTGTTGCGTATCACACCCTTGGGATACGGATACACATCGGTTATCGCATGGGATATATCGGTTATATTGCATAATGTATTGCTGTTGTTGGAAATATGGGGAAACATTGGGAAATTGGTTGAATTATTCAATGAAACTTCAACGATTGTTAAAAAGGCATCAATATACACTTATAAATCAAAACATTACAAAAACAAGTGCACATAATAGGCTTTGTTTGTATGGGGTCGTAAGCCATGCGCATTCTCATGAAATTGATTCAAGTATATTCAAAATTTATTCATATATTTATAATGTAAGAAGATGTGTGGAAACATGTTTGGACACAAAAATTGCAACCGATTTGTAAGAAATTGGGATTTTTTTGTTTTTTTATCTTCCACAATGCAGCCCATCTCCTCCAAAACTTGAAATCGAAGCTCCAAAATCATAGATTTGTAACAAATTGACAGTGATTTAACATGATTTACAGGGAAAAGAAAAAAAGAAAAGAAAAAAAAGATCAAAAATCGAAAATGCTCACCGGATCGAACATGTGGGATATATCCCACTACTTGTGCGTTTCATATTGCACAAGCATGATACAAGACATATCGTGGGATATATCAACCGATATCGTCAATACTTAAAAAACACTGGTCGCATGCATTGCAAATGAAAGTGGTGCTAGTTTTTGTAGAGGCTGCTAAGAGGCTGTTGATATCATGGTAGAAATCCTCTATGGACTTTGCGTTGTTGTAAACATGTAGCTGATTTAGTGATAAAGCATGTGGGATTATAGTATACATGGCACCCTTTCTTTGCAAAATATAAGTGGGGTTTCTATCATGACCAGTGGGCCCATCATTTGTTTTGTAGACCATTGGTGACGCAGGGAAGGACGTTGAGGTCGATCACCGTCTCCCTCAAACAATAATTACCTTGAATCCACAAGGCACTCTTGAATCCACGGGAGAAGCAACAAAAGTTGGAATTTTATTGAATAATAATGATGAATCATCATCATAAAAAGTTTAGAAGGGCTTATATAGCCTAAAACAAATCCTAGAAATGCATTTAAAAAGTCCTAAACAAAATCAGAAAGAAAAATGAGAAAACGTGCAAACTTTCATCGTCTGCTGACCTATGTCGACTGGTCGACCACGAGCGTTGACCGATCGACCAAATCAGTCGATGGATCGAATGGGCCAAAAATCATCTAGAGAGTTTGACTTGCAATATGTGAGATTTTCGGAATTTTGTGATCGGTCAACCAGGGATTTCGACTAGTTGAAAATTCCAAAAACTGTCTAGAGACTATTCGGTATTTTTTTGGGATTTCCGGCAGGCATTCCATTGGTCAACTTGGACTTTCGACCAGTCGAACTATGTTGTGAATTGTCGATTCTTCTTGGGCTCCTTCTTCCGTCCATGCTCCCCATGAATGAGTCCACAACCCGTTCTACATCAATTGGTTTGTCCCATGCTCCCCATGAATGAGTCCACGACCCGTTCTACATCAATTGGTCTGTTGCTTCCCACTGTGGATGGACGGTGCCCCAAAAGGCCCGTTCTACATCAATTGGTCTGTCGCTTCCCACTGTGGATGGACTGTGCCCCAAAAGACGTCCATCCCAGATTGGAAAATCCTTAGATGGAAGATGCAAAAGACATCATCTTTTTGCCTCTTGAAGTCAATCCAAGCATTTAAGGAGAGCTTGAACAATCTCAGCTGGTCAACATTGAAGAGAGGGTGGTGGGCAGTTCGTTTTTGAACGGATTCTCCCTACGAAATATTTCCATACTGATACATTAGAAATTTTTGTTCCCCCAATGCGATTGCAATTCTTTTCCTAATAGCTGGTCACATGTATATGACCAACTCGGGGCATTGGTCACCTGACTATTGAATTGGTGGGCATTTATTGGACAGTCCAAAAAAAAAAAAAAGTGGCCCTATTTCAACAAACTGTTCGCAAATAAGTGGTTAGGATTGTTCAAACAATATGGTTATGGGACTGGGTCTTGGTGACAGTGGGACTGTTGGTAAGTCATTTCTGTCCCATCCAAGTTTTTCATTAGGTAGGCCACATTCATTAGATTTTCAGATTAAAAATTAGGTGGTTTCACCAATGTGGCTCTGCAAATTGACCGTCCTATTGATCATAAAACTCAAAACTACAACAATTAGAGTTTGGTCGAAGGGTTTGCTCTCCACATACGCCAGTTGAATTCTCCTCCCCATGATTTCCTGATGCATGTGGTTTGCGGTTAAAAAAGGGGCAGGACACCCTAGCGTAAAAAAGTAATAATAATAATAAATAAATAAATAAAATCCTAAGAGTCTGATATTTTCAAAGAAGGCCATGTGGACCAGTTGACATCAGATGTGAGACTTGATGTAGAGATGTAGACAGCCGGTTGCAGATATTTTTATGGCAAAGATGAGCTATAGAAAGCCCGAGCGGAGGTGGAAAAAATCCAGACTATCGGAAACTTAAATCAATCGTATCTCACAAACTAGGATGAATTTTTCGACATATTATATATGATTTTGCGGGTAAGAGGACCTACTTGAGTCAACCAACCCTGCTATGCCAGGTTGCCCATGCCAGATTTTCGAGATTCCATTAGATTGACGGTCAAAAGTCTGGTTTAGTTTCGTTTTTACTATAAATAGTAAGTTTTAGTTTGAGTATAACTTATGATCCTATAAGTTGTAGAAGTTGTGTCCAACATGAAAAGGGCTTAGAATAGTTAGGAGAATAACGTGGTTAGGCCAAATTGAACACTTACTATTTTTTTACTGAAAACCACGAAGTCTAATAGGAATAGAGGTCATCTATAAATAGTAAGTTTACTATTTATAGTAAGTCACGTTTTTAAGGTGTTTGAGTTGGGGTCTAAGTTTAAAACTTTGTCATAAGTTTGAGTTCCTTATGAGTTGTAATTTCATTTTTTTTACGGTCAATCAAGTTATTTCGAATTTATTAGGAATTATTCCTGCTTTTATCCCTCGTGGATTCAAGGAAGTTCAGTGAGGAGTCTATAGACTTCCATGGATTTGGAGTAGTTATCCGATGAGGAAGACGGTGATTAACCTTACCATGTTCATCCATGTGTCAAGACTGTTACCAAGCTGATGGGGGTCTTGGTCTCAAGCCCCTTGAAACCTCTATTAGAGTTCTCCTCGTAAGCTTGCGTGGAGGTTACTCAATGCTAACAAGGAGCTGAGGGCTGAGATCTTTAAGAGGTAATGCCTCAAAGGTGATGATTTCTAGCAATGCAGGGGTGGCCGTAAACTAGTCCCATGTTGGGAAGGCTACACCAAATGCGGGAGGATTTCAAGAGGGACATTAGGCGTGTCATGGGCGATGGCTAAAGTACTGATGTCGGGTAGCAGAGGGAAGATTTTCAGACCTTGGCCTGTGGAACCAGGATTAGGAGGCTGGAAATTGGGTAGCAGAATCGATTCTGCTGTAGACTAGGTGGAATGGGGACAGATTGGCCCTGAGCCTCAAGGAGCTCCACCCAGTTAGCGTCTGGACAATTTTCTGGCAAATCACTAAAGCATGATTTTTCATTTGGAAGCGTTTGGAGGATAAGGATTTTATCGTAGCAGCTGCAATTGCACGTGTTCTAAATACTACGTTGGACTCCGCCTTTTCTGAGAATGATTATGGCTTTAGGAAAGATCGCACGAAAGCCACCTCCTTTATACAAAAGGTGCGGAATTTTGGTCCTGTCGAGGTACTCATACACATCAAGTACATCATGTGTAAACTGCTCCATATGTGCTCGAAGTTAAGTACTTCATGTGTAAACTGTTGCACGGAAAGCTACCAATTGTTTTGAAATGGAAGTCTTTCACCTGTGATAGTGCAATATGATCTTGACCACCTGTTCCTTATTCACTGAGTAGTTAAGTTGAATTTCAATGGTTCCTCAATTGGTGACTCACCAATTAGGGGTTTGGGTGAAGTGATATTAGTGGCTTCTGACCTATGATACTTGTAGAATGGGCAAATGCTTAAGCGGCATCATTTCATGCTCTATTTCTTTAGTTACAACTAGCCGAAAGCATTAGTATTGTTTGGTAGCATGTAATTAGTGGCATTTGATGTAAATCAGTGATAATTGATACTTTTGGCATGAATGTACTTGATGGAAATCCAATTCACATCAAATATGCCAAAAGCTCTTTTTCAAAATAATAACGGCAAAACCATGTGATCTTGTTTCATATGAATTCCAATTATCACCGGTTACCTACAAGTCACAGTCCTCTCACTCACTCTCCACGGATGCATTCTAAATATGAGCCGCCCAACACATTCACATGGATTAAAGTGCATTCCAATTATACGCTGCCAAATACAGTTAATGACTCTAATTCACATAGATGCTATATCAAATACATGCTCCCAATTGAGGCCTTAGGATCAGATGGCTTAAAACTGAAGGTAACTCCCTAGCAGTGGTAAATAGTACGGAAGAAATGTGGGTATCAGGTGATTCATTTAGAGCATGTTTGGAACACAGGATTAAATGGTATTGAATTGCATTAAGTGGAATTGACACTAGTGATCGTATATTTGTAACCATGGTTTAATCCCATGTTTGGTATCAAATTCTTTAGGATAAATATTGTATTAGGTAAAACCTGCATTCAATGAACTATGGAATTGTAATCAACAGACCAGATGTCACAATTGATGCCGGTAACTTGTATGCATATGTAACTTGATTGTCACATCTAAAGGCGCATATGGATGGATGACATGGATAAAACACATGCATCAATGTGGGGCCAACAGATGCAGTGGATTCCATCATATTTGTTACGGGGATTAAATGATATAATACCTAGATTAATCCAATCCTTTCCATTGTTAGACATCTAACCCTTCCCATCATTTTCAAATGCCAATTGAGTTTACATAAAACTAAATGCAATTGGAAATTTTATGACTATGGCCTTATGGCATGACAAAATCTAGGTTTTTGCCTCCTCTCTAAACCTTAGTTTTCTTCCGTGACGGCACTTTTTGCCTTTTTAACGATAAAAATGCCTTTTGCCAACTATCCCCTCATATGGCAGTATCTTCTCTCATAAGTTTAAAAGCCTTTCTTGTAAAGGGGATTGTGGGTTCCATTAAACCATAAATGGGCCCACTACTTTGGAGATTTGTTATGTTCATTTGTTTCGGGGCTTCCTAGGACATCAGAAGGTGTTGTTTCTATTTTCATTCAAGACCTTCGTGACCCCAAATGGAGATAACGGTAGCCTTTCTTTTCAAGCACTTTCCTCTGGTGTGGTCCACCCTTAATGTTTTCTTCCTTCATTCTTAGGGTCATGCCCTGAAATTATTTTGTCAAACTAGTAGTCGGAGTGGATTTCAATAAAAAGTCATGGTGAACCCCACATAAGCTGTCTGATGGGATTCTTATGGTGGGGCCCTGCCATGGGAAGGCCCTTTGGCCCATTCCTTCATTTCTTCTCTATTTTTTTATGGGAGGGGACCACACAACAACCAAAGGTTTCATGAAAATTGGAAAGTCGTACAGAGTTCCCCTACACTCTTCGGCAAAGATTCGGTGTAACTCAGTACACTAGGGTTGTCAAAAGATCGGATTAGTGTTGATCCGAATCCCATCTGAATCACAAGTGTCTGATTCGAATCCGATTTGTTTAAATTTTTTGAAATCCAAATCCAAATCCGATCCGATCTGAATCCAATCTGATCAAAACTAGTAATCCTTTATGTAAATCCGATCAAAAGCTAGTGCAGCCTAGGTTTTTATTTATTTTCCTTTTATAAGCCCTATAAACGGATCGCTACCAGATCGGATCGAAGTCGATCCAATCTCAATCCGATTATTAAATTGATCAAAGATTTCGATCCAAATTCGATCCATTAATCCGATTAATGATTTGAATCCGATTAAATCGGATCGGATCCGAATCAAATTCGGACCGCGATTCGATCTATTGACAACCCTATAGAACACTCTTCGAGCGGAAAACAGGTTTTATTTAAAGATTTTTTGCCACACTCTCCGACATAGAAGCTATAACGGCCAAAGTTATGTTTATGTTAGAATAATAGTGGCTTTTTGTTTGTTATTTTTGTTTTTGTTTATGGGTATCTATGGTGGGAGTTTGTGAAAGGGAATGAGGTGTGGTGGTTCCCCTTTATAGTTGTTTTTTGTTTTTTGTTTTTTTTTTTGTTTTTTCTCTATAAATAGTGGGAGTATGTGAAAGGGAGGAGATTGTGATAGTCCCCTTTTATGAAAGATGGATCTCATTTACATAGTGGGTTTATTTTTAAAAGTCAGGTAGTGTAGATCGTCGATATTCATTGTGGGTCATCGATACTCATTGTGAATCGTCGATATTCATTGTGGATCGCCAATGTGCACCATGGATTGCTGATATTCATTGTGGGTCACTAATATGCACCATGGATTGTTGATAGTCACTGTGGATCGTTGATGTGCATTGGAATTAGACTATGGATCACCGATATTCATTGTGGATCACTGATATTCACTTGCATAAATGCGTTGCAAACTGAAACGCTTCGACTTCCGAACGCATTCGTTGGAGAATAGAAAGATCGACCTCGAGAACCAAACCTCATTATGTAGTCGCCATTGGCAAACACGTTGCAATTAATGCAGATCCATGTTCGGTGCCTTTCCTACTTATATATGCTTTCTAACTATCAAGCCTCCTCAATCCCACTCATTCAACTTTCTAATCTTTATAAAAAAATTAATCTCTTTTGCCATGGCTTTCGATGCTGCTCACAGTGCCATTACTTTCGTGATTTCTCTTTTTGAGTTAGATTTGTTGTCTCTATATCTTGTAGGAAAGGATAAAGATACTGCCGCACTTCTCCAAGAAGTCCAACCCTTTGAAACTACAAACATTTTTGCACAATAAATGGCCATTGTTTTATGATTGGTTTAAGCCATTCTTCAAGAATTCCACGTGACCTGACACTTTTACATCTTGACGACACAACGACTTCATTCTTATTAAGCTCTTCAGGAATAGCTGAGATAAATGCGTGAAGACAATAACAACCACCAAGTCACTGTAGATTCCCTCTACACGGATTATCATAGTGCCCGACACTCTGTCCGACAGCTTTATAGGCTAAGAAAGAGATTGAAACATCAAATAAGAAGAGTAAGCTGTTTTGCATAACTGGAAGATTGTCTTCATGAAGTCAATATTAGGCTTCGATCAGCCCAACGCATAGCACTATTAACAGCCGAAACTTTAGAAGAGGGCGAAATAATCTTAACCGGGGGACAAGAGCTCCTTGCAACAATACTTGCCCTCTATGCTTAGTAAGAGGTTGAAATAATTTCGAGGGGGGGGGGGGGGGGGGGGGGGGGGGATTTATTTAGGACTGCTGTAATTTTAGTCGACTGCACCTCTTGATATGAGTCAGTGCGAAATTGGCCAAACTAAGTTATTAAGATATTTATTCTTTTATATATGTAGTCTTCCAACCATTTGTCTATATATTTTATCTTTTTAATGAACAAAATCAATTTTTTATCCTTTTGCTTTATCAGGCACCATACTTTTATATTTTGTGCAGTGGAAGAATATTGTAATTGATGAATGTTGTGGATCGTTGATATTCAATGTGGACCACCAATATTCAATGTAGATCACCAATCATATTAGTGATCCAAAGTTCATATCGCGATCCACAATGAATATCGGCGATCTACAGTTTGTATTGGTGATCCACTGTGAATATTGGCAATCCACAGTCAATATCGGAGATAGATTTGATTCGAAGGACAAATTTTATCATATATCACTCTAACATCTACTGATGTGTTGGCTAATATCAAGGATTGGGTATACCAAGGATCTCCATTGTGCATTTTTTTTACAGGATCCATATTGAGCTTAGTGCAAAGATTTTTGTTGTGTATTTTTTTAGGATGACCATTGAGCTTAGCCCAAGGATCTCCATTGTGCATTTGCATTAGGATCCCCAATGAGCTTAGGGTTTACTTGGCCAGTGGGATTAAATGGCATGGAATTATATTAAATGGGATTAACACCATTATTGCACAATGATTGCATATCTAGAAATGCCATGGTATTTTGACATCCAATTCCCATTTTTTAATTATCAAATTCTTTCTCAAACAAAAATACCATATTAAGTAAAACCCTGTTTGGTGGATGATGCATTTGTAATCAATGAACCAGATTCATAACTAATGTTAGTTACTCGCAAATGTATACAACTCAAATGTTAGTGTAAAGGATTCATATGGATGGATCGCATGCATAAAACACATGGATCAATGTGGGGCCCACAGATTTAATGGATTTCAAAATCCATCATAAATCTCACATGGGACTAAATGCAATTCAATTCCACCTAATCCCATTATTTCCCATGTCTCCAAATGTCCCATGGAATTTACATAGAATCAAACGCAATTCCATCCCACTTAATCCCTCCTAAGCCTACATACCAAACAAGCCCTTAGTCTATAGATCTCTGTTATGCATCTTTAATAGGATCGCCATATGAGTGTTGTGTATTTTTTTAATGGTGTTAATAAAATTATTCTTTTATTATTCTATAATAGTTTTTACAATTTAATGGGTGTTAAATGAATTTGGATAAAAGTCCCACATCAGGAGTGCACGTACGATCCATGCTATGATGAACTTTGAGTTCACTTTTGGGCTATCAAATGGTGTCTAATTGAGATGATTTCAAAGCTATTTGAATCTTCATCAAATTATCTTTACAAATAGCATAAGCTCACCCCAATTGGACATGTGACGAAGGAGTTATAGCTGTTTTCATGGGATTGGCAACCCATAATGAATATCGGCGCTCCATAGTGAGTATCGACAATCCACAGTGAGTATCGGCGATCCACAGTGAACATTGGGGATCAACGGTGAGTATCGGTGATCCATAGTGAATATCGGCAATCCACAGTACAACATTCTTCCACTACAACATTCATCCATTACAATAGTCATCCATTACAACATTCCTCCATTTCAAAATCCATCCATCACTGTTGAGGCTCATATATTGCATATTTAACCCCTATTATGTGTTGGGAAAACCGGCAGCGGAAGCGGAATGCCGAAACACGTGAAGCAACGCAAAATCAAACAAGTAAACAAGATGCAATTAATCACACACAAGCATTCACCACAAGAGACTTCGAATTTACGTGGAAAAACCCCTCAATGGGTAAAAACCACGGCACAAAACGATCCACTATGAATATCAGAAGATTACAGAGATTAACAGCCCACAAGCAAGGAAAAATAGAGAAAGCCCCAAGTTCTCTCTCACACACACCTCTCCCCTCTTCCTAACACGAATATGAAACCTTGAACACCTTAGGATACCATCTAAGTCGGGATTGCAACTCCTTAAATAGGCAAAACACTCAAAATAGAAACATCTTGCGCAGTATAGCGAACTGCACAAGAAATCCGCGCGCACAGCCGACCAGTTGCCCGACCGGTCACACCTCGCACAGAACCAGTCCAGAGGAAATCACACCCGATGCTACCTCAATGCCAACCGGTCGGAGCCCCCCTCAGACAGGTCGGCCGACCGGTCTAGGGCCACACGAAATCTGTCCGGTCTTCACTGTGCATCTCGGCTATGCGGCCAGACCGGTCACCCGACTGGTCTGAGCACCCAAAACCATACACATGTTCGAAGGCTCCCCAACATTATGCATCGTTTTTCCATGCATTTAACTATTAAGTTGATCTAATTAAGTATGTTTTCAACATGCGATACGATTTTAAAGTTTAAGGTGAAAATATGATTAAAGTGACGAATTAACGCCTAAGAGATTATGATTAAGCATGTTGAGGAAGATTGACAAACCATGTTTGAAGAAGAAGTAAAGAAACAAAGACTAGAAAAGGAAGCTAGAATTTTAGGCCAAACAATTCAAAGTCTAGAAATGCAGTGCTAGAAAGTTAAAACTCAAAAAATTCAGGAAATGACCCCACAGTTTCGTTGGACACTTTTTGCCAAGTTTAATCGATCAAAGGTTAGAGCTCGGTCGATAAAAAATCAATCAAATTATGATGAATACTCATTGGATGTTTTTGTGCATACTCAATCGATTGACCGACTTAGTTCAATCGATTGAGAATTCCTCGATGCCTCTCAATCGATCAAGTGATGTCATCGACAATTTTGTGAAAATTTCGAAAGTGTGGAACTTGTTTCTAATTTTGATTGGGACTCGTCCAAGGTGATGCAAAGTCGGTTCTAACGGCTATTTAAAGGGTTCTAGACTCGTTTTTAGGATAGAAGCAAGGGGAGAAGAGAGAGAGAGAGAGAGAGAGAGAGAGAGAGAGAGAGAGAGAGAGAGAGAGAAGCTTCTTCTTCGACGTTCTTTTTCTTTTCTATGTTTTTCTTTATTTTTGAGATAACTATGTCTAGCTAATCTCTTAGCTAAGGCTAAGGGGTGAAGCTTTCTAGTTAGTTTCAATGTTCTAGTTTGTTGATTCATATATTAAATTTCATAACACTTATTTAATTGAATTAGATTTGAATTTACTTTAAAAGCTTTTAGTTTTTTTTATTTCTTGATCCATTGTGAACTCCGATTACATCGGATGCTCTGATTTAATGGTTGCTTAGCTTAATTAGAGAAGGGATCAATCTATAAAATTCATTGATTTATTGTAGACTTCAGGCACAATAGATTATTGAATTCCCTGTGATTGATGTCTGAATGCTTCTTGAAAGAATTATTCAATTAAAGTCATATATTGTTGGATGTTGTTATTGGTTTAATCGTTTGGTCTTCCTATTAGAAAATGAATTGTAATATGATTCTAATTGAGTTATGGAAGATGAATCAGTGATCTAGACATTATAATTGCTAGAAATGGATCCTTAGATCCTTAGTGTTTCTTAATTACTGTTTTTGCCCTTACCTATTCACTGGAATTCTTAAATCTTAGACCTTAGCTTTACACCAATTGTAGTTGTTTTCTCACATTACATGTGGATCGACCTCGATCTCACCGAGTTACTACTACTATGCAGTCCTACGCTTGGGATTGTTCAACAATTACAACATTGTTACATTACAAAATTCATCTATTTCACAAACTCTCACCATTCATACCCAATAAAAAATAAAAATAATAATTATAAAGTGAACCACTACACTCCTCCCTTTTACAAACTCCCACCATTGATACCACAAAAAAAAGCCACTATTATTTTAACCTAAACCTACCTTTGGCTATGGCTTCTACGTCGGAGAGTGTGACCAGAAATCTTAAAAAAAAAAAAAAAAATTCGAAAACTCGCTGGAATGGAAGGAATGACTTTGAATGCACACTGAAAGCTCGTTGGAGTGGGTTCCATGAAGGTGGAAGCAACGATTCTAACAACCTTCTCAATGGCGTTCATTCTCTCTAAAAAAAACTTCCGAAAAAATGAAATGTCTTAGAAATTTGATCAAGTACCACATATAGGTTTTCAAACTGTTTTTATGGGGCTCATTGTGACTTCATGGTGGAATCTACTTCGACCATTAGTTTGAGGAAATAAGAAAAGCTACCATTAACTTTATCTGGGGGCCACAAAGGTCTCGAATAAAAATGAAAACATTCTTCAATATCCCAGGATGCCCCAAAACAAATAAATGGATTAAATCAGCTAAGGAGTGAGCCCATGTATAGTTTAGTGGGACCCATGATTCCCTCTTAAGAAAAAAAAAAAAAAAAAAAAAAAAAACTCTTTTTAACTTCCATGGAAAACTATCACCGGCAGAATGGAACTTATCTTAAAAAAACAAAAGCAAAATGTGCCATCGGCGCAAAAAACTTGAGGTTTAGAAAAGGGAGGTCAAAACATTAAGGGCCTGTTTGGAGCGTGGATTAAAAAAGCTCGAATTAAAAACCCCTGGATTTGGAACCCCCTGTTATGTTTGTCACCCTAGGTTTGGAATCTCCTGTCATCCAAAAGTATGATATTTGCAAGGGGTTTAAATTTAATTACTAAATTAACTTTAATATCCTTAATTAGTATATGTATGTAATGTTTGACACAATGGTTGTAATAAGCCCATTAAAATATATACTTTGGCTAAAAATGATGAAATTCCAAGTCTCGGATGGGCACAAGCGCAGGATCACATCCAAGTAACTAACCTACAAATGTTAATGGTTGATTTCCATGGACAATGTTTGGACGGCGCAAATCATCCTATTAAAGCAATTTTGGTGATGCAGTTGATGATCTAATTGTTTTGGGATATCATCAGTGAGCCATGTGCCTAATAGATTAGTAGCCTAGTGACACACATATTACATGTGTGACTCTTGAAAATATTTTAGATGTAATCCAAGCTTCTTCCTTGGATTCCAAACCCCCTCATGGGAGGATTTGAAACCCCCATTTACTTTTCTATGCCAAACACACAAGGGAATTTGAAACCCACTCAAATCCCCAGTCCATGGTGCCAAACGGGCCCTAAATCTGTCCCACTACAAAGCCATTGTTGTAAAGTCTCCATCCATCTCATTATCATGTAGAGATCTCCCGTTCATGTGGGTAAGTCATGATAATTAGTGAGCAGTTTTCCATTAGTGGTATCTATTATGGTGGCGATGATAGGGTAGGATGGTACAACCCTGGGGTCACCTATGACGGTGCAGCCCTTACGTGTGCGGCTTCGCTGGATCTCTTATTGTGCTGTCCGCCATGTGATGTATCTGTATTAAATCCATGCCATCCATTCATTTTGAAAACTAATTTTAGAGCATGATTCAAAAAATGAAGTAGATCCAAATCTCAGGTAGGCCATAATATAGTAAACAATGGTACTCAATCATTAAAAGCTTCTAGTGGGTCACAAAAGTTTTAGGTCAAGCTGATATTTGTTTAGCATATTCATCCAGGTGTTTGTGACCTTTTCAACAGGTTGGATGGAAAATAAACATTCCAGTGGCCCCAAGAAGTTTTTAATGGTGTGGATTCAATCACTGCTATTTCTTGTGGTATGGTCCACCTAAGATTTGGATCTGCTTCATTTTTGGCATAATGTCCTAACATGAGGTTTCAAAATGCATGAACCGTGTAGATGTAATGTACATACATCACAGTGGCCCCATAGTTGGGGATCCACGACCTCAGTGGATCCGGGGATCCACCCAAACCGGGCCCTGCCCTTACCGTGGGGTTACCATGGGGCCCACCTTGATGTATGTATTATGTATCCACGCCGTCCATTCATTTTTCCAGATCATCTTAGGGTATTATGCCAAAATTGAAGCAGAAACAATTATCAGGTGGACCATACCATAAGAAAACGTGGTTATTGACCATCCTACTATTAAAAACTTCTTAGGACACACCTTCATATTTCTGTAGTGTTTATTTACCATCCAATCTGTTGATAGGGTCACATGAGCATGGGTGAAGGGAAAAACAAATATCAGCTTCATCCAAAACTTTTGTGGCCCATTAATGGTCAATCACCACTGTTTCCTATGTTATGGTCCACCTGATGATTGGATCTGCTTCTTTTTTGGTATTGTGCCCAAAAATGATCTGGAAAAATGGATGGACGGTGTGGATACATAATACATACATCAAGGTATGCCCCACGGTAACTCACGGTAAGGGCCGCACCGTCTTGGGTGAGGCCGGGGTCTCACCTAATCCGCTGTCACCCCGGGGGAGGGTGAAATACCAATCTGGACCATTCATCTGGTGGGGCCTTATTGCGGATGGGACAAGCTTAAAAATTAACTCCTACTAGATAAACAGAACACATTTTTTCTTTTAATTCCCACCGTTGAATGACCGTCAGTTTTAAGGTCACTGGTTGGATGGCTTGGATCATCCAATTGGTGTGATCTTTGAACCCCTTGTCGTGCGCAGTGTGAGAGACCAGATAGACCACCCAATTTGCATAAACAAATGCCACGCGTACGGTGGAGAGATGTCTTTATCACACTGCATCATTTCCGGACTCCTAGAGTTAAAGACGTGCACTAATAATCTACAACTGCTTTCCCACCTACTCCAACTACTCATTTTATAGTTATATATGAATTTCCAAATCAGAAGGAAATGAATGGCTGTTGAGTCTTTTTAGCCTGACCCATCCATTGATGGTCAGATCATGTAAAAAATTGGGTCCTTTGAAAAACATCAAATGGAGCTGACAATTCTGGCCATCCAATCAATGGCCCCCACATGGACAAAACTAGAAAGTAGAAAGACAAATGGGAAAATATCACATTCAATCGGGAAAATATCACATTGATGAGGCAGCTAAGTTAACACTGTGGAGTCATTGGACGCGTATTAGCTACTAGCGTCATCAAGTTCAGTGGGCCCTAGGAAGTGACGTCACCAAGTTATGTTGGGCCGTCATGATGTATGCATTGTATCCATACCGTCCATCCGTTTGGAGAGATTATTTTAGGGTGTGAGCCAATGAATAAGGCAGATCCAAAGCACAAGTGGACTCCACCACAAAAAAAAAGAGTGGGAATTAAATGCCTATCGTTAAAAAATTCTAGAGAGCCACAAAAGGTTTCGATCAAGCTGATATTTGTGTTTTCCCTTCATCCATGTCTTTGTCAACTCATGAACAAGGTTCTTGTCCATAATGGTGCATAAACAACACTGTTTGAGAGTTGTTACTTCGGTGGAATAGGTTATAAGAGATGAAATCTTATCCCATCAAAAACCCTCTCAGCACCCCACACCCACCCAAGCACACACACCCTAAACTCATGCTGTAGTGGATTTTCACCACCTATGAGACTTGAACCCGATACCTAGCATTAAAACCCCTTGGAGTCTACCACCGAGGCAAGGATAAGAACCTAAGGTTAGATATGGATTGAATGGTGAGAAGCTCATCATCCTCAGCGATGGTGCTGTAACATGGTGAGATGTACATGTGATTGGTGGGGCCTTACACCATTAGAGACGGGCTCAAGCCAGCTGATTATCTACTGCCCATCTCTAATAACTTACAACCAACCAATTGTATCTCACACTCTCACCACATCACTGCTAAGGTTGGTGAGGGGCCTAGGCTGTAAATGGGTCAGTGGACCTGATGGGGTACCTGGACCCAACCCATTTAGACCCGACCCACACCCGACCCATTTGTTAAATGGTATGGGTCTGGGTCCAAGAACAGACCCAGTTGCTAAACGGGTCTGGGTCTGATTTTCTTTATATTAGGCCCGCCCCGACCCCACCCCAACCTATTTAGTAAGTGGGCAGGTTTGGTCTATGTTTCAACGGACCTGTCTAGTCCAAATCCATCTAGACCTGGTTTTAAGCCTTGTAAAATGCTTGCATACTTGATCCAGACCCAAACCCATTAGACCCGACCCATTTATAAATGGGTCTGGGTTGATCTCCCTCTACTAGACCTGGACCCATTTATATATGGGTTTAATGGGTTGACTCGAACTCGACCCGGACCTGCCCATTTAGTAAAAGAGTCTGGGTTTAAAATTTAGACCCAGACCCGTTTAATAAATGAGCAGGTTTGGTTTTGGCTAAACCCGCCCCGAACCCGACCATTTACAGCCCTAGGCCTGAGGGCCTTTACCTAATTGGCGCGCCCTATAGACTCGGATTAGATCCTGGGTCTCAAGGGCCCTGATGCAACAAAGTTTGATTGTGCACAACCCTATGTGACATGGTAGAACCACTTTCAAGCAAGAGGTAGATTACACATTAACACTGCCAATAGTGAGTGGGTGGTGCACTATGAGGCCCATCATGATGCATGGATTTTATACACAGTCCATCCATTTTGTTAGCTCATTTTTGGGATGAGTCCAAAAATGAGACAATCTAAATCTTAGGTGGACTGTGCCATAAGAAAATATTGATGATTGAATGCCCACCATTAAAAGCTCATATTTATATTAAGGTTTATTTGCCATTTAACCTATTGATAAGGTCACTCAAATTTGAACCAAGGAAAAATATAAATGTTGGCTTGATCCAAAACTTTTGTGATCGTTGACAAGTTCTTAATGGGGAGAGTTCAATCATCATTGTTTATGTGGAGTAGTTCACTTGTGATTTGGATCTACTTTATGTTTTAGCTCATTCCTTGAAGTAAGTAGAAAAAATAGACAAAGGTACGGATAAAACATATATATCATGGTGGGGCTCACAACCACAGATAATGTAAGTATGCCATCCGCATCCTTTCAAACATGCTTCACGTTGTCCCATGGGTGTAGCTTAGGTGGATCTGAGGTGGGTGGATCTCTAACTATGGGACCCATCTTTATTTATGCGCCTTAGGTGAAGCGCCCCCCACAAATATCAGCTTCACCCACAACTTTAACTGCCCTTGAGAAAACTTTAATAGCATTAATCACCACTGTTTTAAGTGGTATGGTTCACCTAATATTTAAATCTACTACATTTTTCCGTCTCATAGCATAAAATGGCCCGGCAAATGGTCACTTGTACCAGCACAAGTGTATGTATTAAGGTATGCGCAACAGTTAGGTATATACCTTTCTTTTGGATGGATCACACCACTTTACATTTAACTGCGCGGCTCGTGGCTCAATCAAGCATTACTATTTTTATCTGCCACGCAATAGGTCTTGGTCATGTGATTCGTGAGTAACTAGCAATTTGCACTCCAATGCATACGATCATAGTGCTATTTTTCCACATGTAGAATCGATCCATTGGATCTGTGGTCATGTTGCAATGATCTAAACGATGTATCTTTTTTTTTATTATTACCAGATATTCAAAACAAGATTTAAATGAGATGGCCCATGTTCAAGGGAAATATGTTAAATGATCAAAGGTTTGAAAATTAATTAAATGAAATCATGTTTTTAGCATCTCCATCTGAGATTAGGCCCATCATATAAACGGTTTGGATAACTTCAAATCTACCCTAGATAGGGGCTCTAGCATACCTACGTAAAAATACTACATACGGTAGGATGTACTGTAACAATCAACCCCTTTTTTGTCTTGTCAGCATCACCTACTTCCAAGGCGGCAACAGCATCCGAGCGGAATCATTGATAACAAACCGTTTCATGCAGCCCGTCAGACACACATACGCTTTAAGGCCTACAAGTTGTATATATAAAATCCACTCCGTCCACCAAGTACCTTACACGATACTAGGCCCTGAGGCCAAAATTCATCTGGATCCACAACTCAGGTGGGCCACACAGCAGGTGAGAATGTGAATTAAATGCCAACATAGGTTTGTGTGTGAGCCTACCATAGGTTTTAGGCGCAATTTTTATTCTATTTTAATTTTTATAAATATCTGACTGATATTTTATATGTATGGTGTAGACGAAAGTTATCACATGATGGACGGAGTGGATTTCTCGTATACAACATGGTGGACCCTACACTTAACCGGGCATCGCGTTGGGGAGAACGTGCATGAGATCCACGACGTCCATCTTGTGTGCTGCCTCATGTTCGCCTCAGAAACGAAAACTGGGTTGGTGTAAGACTTAAGTAGGCCATATCATAAGGAAGAGTTGGGATGGGACGCGATTGATTAGTTGTACACGTGGGCCAGAGAAGTTTATTTATGCCATCCAATCCATTCACACGCCTCTTTCCTGCAATATGAAGGCACTTGCAAACCATCACTCGATTATGAGTGTCAGGTGGACAACACCTTGTGAATTTAGAGGTTTTAGGTAGAATTTACACTGTTTCCTATGGCGAGGCCCCATAAGTTTTGTATCAGTATGGTGTTTCTGGATCAAGGGCTAACATGGGGTGGATCATCTGATGGACGGAATGGATCCATTGTTCATCCATGTCAGCAAATACTCACGGCCCCGTATGAATACGCGTAGCAACGCAAGCATTTTTTCACATTGCGTGGAAGTCTACTATTCCGGGCCAGCAATAATATCTCGAGTCTCGTTTAATCCTCTCAGCGAATCTCTACTCCGGCATTTGCTCTGTCAGAGAGAGAGAGAGAGAGAGAGAGAGAGAGAGAGCTCTGCACTTCCCACGGGGAGAGAGAGAGAGGGAGAGATGGGCAGCAGCAGCAAGAAAGGGAGGACAGAAATGGAGGTGGGAGAAGATGGTGTGGCTGTCATCACCATCACCAATCCTCCTGTAAATTCACTCTCCGTTGATGGTAAAAGATTTCGACGCCCTTTCTCTCTTTTCTTTTCTTTTCTCTTCTTTTCTTTCTTTTTAAATTTTAAAATTAGATTGAATTGATAGGATTTATGGGCTTCTTTTCTTATATGTTGCAATTCCAGTCTTCCATTTTGATTTGTAATGTTACAACAAAAGCAAACATGGTTTTGTTTCGGAAGCGGAAACCCCATTTTGGATCTCTCTCACTGAGTAAGTGATGCAGCGAGCATCTGGACCAAGTCAAATCTCCACCGTTGGTCTTCAGATGGGCCCGTGATCAAACGTTCAAAGGCCCACATTTTTATGGAATTATGTGTCGATCATCATATTTGATGGCGGAGGACTGTGATTGTGATCGTGGAAAGAGTGGGCCATCATCATGGGCCCCATATAATTGGCCATTTGGCGCATTGTATTTGAGGGGATTTGGAGTTATTTTTCCCCAAATCCATCATTTGGCACCGTGTATTTGGAGGTAAATAGAATGAGAGGTATTTGAAATACACACTTTTGGTGTGTTTTGAAATCTCAGGTTTTTGGTGTGATTCGGGTGTAACAGGAATGAAACGCCTTTTTGGATCCCTTTCTAAGGGTAAGAGAGTTGCACATGTAACAAAAGTGTCACTAGGTTACTAATCCGTTGTACACATGGCACATTGATTATACCCCAAAACGATCCAATTATCGGCTGCAACACTAAATCACATCAATAGAATGATTAGAACTATCCAAACATTGGCCATGTAAATGGACGGTTATAAAACGTCTTTTAGTCACTTGTTTGTGATCCTTATGTTTGTGGCCCACTCGAGGCTTGAAACTTCCTCATTTTTTGCCAAAGCATATATTTCAATGGGTTTATTACAATCATTCTATCAAATATCACACATGTATACTAATTTGGGATATTAAAACTGATTTAATTAATCAAATTCAAGTTTTTTTTTTTAAAGATGACGAATTTTATACATGGCACCAATCTTATCAAAATCGTACGATTTACAATATGAATCGTACATTCATATCGTATCGTATGAGTGTACGACATGAATCATACACCCAAATCGCAAATCTTAAATAATCGTACGATCATCGTTTGAATCGTATCGAATCGTATGATAATCGTATCGAATCGTAAGATAATTTTGGAATTTTGCTTGCACTGCACACCTGCAATATATACCTTATTTACATAAAAGCATTTAAGTTACTTTAAGTTATTTATGTAAATAAGGAAGTACCCCCCATTTGGATTCAATAAAAATACTAAAAAATCAAATTCCCAATAATAAAGATTTCAATTTTCCATTCTAAGTAAAAATCGTGAATTTTTGACAATCCATGAAAAGTTCGTCGTTTGAACGGTGGAGTTTTCTTTAAATCTAAACCATTCATAAATTCTAATATATCAAAATTAGGCTAAAACAACAAAGATTGGTAAAATATTCATGATAGTCATGTCAATTTATAAATGGATTGATAATTCAGGGTTTAACTTAAGACTCTACAGACATAGCGATATGATCATATCATCTTTTTAATGCGTATTCATGCAAATAGATCTATGATTTGACAACTCTTTACCATTAAAAATATCCTATTTTTTCTTTTGGGGATTTTGATATTTAAAAACCCGAAACAAAGAAATCAAGATATCTTTTGATTCACAATGGAATCAAATGTGGTTTTTTCTAACATGATTCTACACTTAAGAAAGGTACAAAACAAAAATTTTAATGACTATTTGCAAATCTTTTTTAGGGTTACTTTTCAAATGATTACAACACAATAATACATTTATACATAGAATCATAGATAAGTTGTACATCATACATTATAATATATACATACAATTGATACTGCATTAATGTCATGGTTAAATTGTGTTTTTAGCATATTCATGAGAAAATGGATGATTGATATGTTTATTTATTTTTCTTATCTATGTATAATTGTTTTGTATTTTTTATGATATTTTTATGAAAATCTGAAAAAATCTTACGGTTTACGATACGATACGATACGATACGACTTGATTTAGACAAGAAAACGATTTACGATACGATTTACGATTTGACAACATTGCACGGCATAGCTAAAAGCTACACCAAAAAGAAAAAAAAAAGAAAAGAAAAAGAAGAAGAAAAAGAACAAACAAACGAAAAACAAAAGGAAACAAAAGCGAGCCGCTGAGACAGTGACTCAACTACAACCCCAAAAATGTAAGTTGTGGCCCCTGAGTTTGGGCACAACAGCTGCCCATTCTATGACTAAAGATCAGACTCTATTTAGCACAGCTTCCACCGAATTCTTGTTGTTGTCGAAACACCTTACATTCCTTTCTTCCTAGGTCGCCCACCAGATGGCTAGGAGGGCCATTCTCCACAACGTCTTCTTAGGCTGACTGAGACCAGTGCCATGCCACTTGAGCAAGCAATGATCAACCGAGCTTGGGAGACTGCAATGGATCTCGAAGCGCCCCAGAACATCTGTCCAAATTGGCCCTAGAAATGGGCAATGCAAGAAGACATGATCCATCGACTCTCCATTCCGCATACACATTATACAAATATTGGGGATATCATGCCCCTTTTTTTTGCAAATTATCCACAGTGAGCACTTTCTTCCTCCCAACCAGCCTCCCAAAAGCTGCAATCTTGGGGGGAACGGGGTAGGACCACAAAAATCGGGTGCACGCCTCCTCTGACTGAAGGTTCTCTCCACTAAGGAGAGAGAAAAAAGACTTAACCGAGAAGCCCCCATAGCTGTTGGCTTTCCAAATCATACTTCTTGCTTCAGATTCTATGGGGCAAACGAATAAATGAGTTTCAATAAAAATTTCCAATGTATTCCAAATACAAGCTCCCAAACAGAAGGTTTCGATTCCAATGCATTCCAATCACAAGCTACCAAACACCATAGAGGATTTGTAATCACCTTGATTCTAGTGTAACTATGATTTGGCTTCCAATGCATTCCAAATAGAAGCTCCCAAACGAGCCATAAAGATTAAAGAGTCCTATGTTTGAGTGACCGTCATCTTAGGCTAGCTTCTTTTAGAGATATTTTCTCCTACTTTTTAGTTATTTACGTAGAGTGAAAATTATAATTGTCATTACCATCACTTTTCTTATGGCCTGCTTCTGGGATATCAAACAATGTTGAAATGATCGAAAACTTGTCCCATTTAAAAGCTTATTAAGGTAGCTTAGCAACGAGCTTAAGATTTTGCAATTCCACCATCATATGAGCAAGTTATGGCTAATTTTCAAAAGATTTGTAGGGTAGAGATGGAAGCAAGGGACGTCTTGTCATTGCCAATATGAAATAGATGGTTAGGATATTAAACAAAGGGTTTAGATTGATTAAGGTTTAAGAGTTTTTTTAGGGTTTGAACTTTGGTCCTTAATAAAAGGGCTCCATATGCAAAAGCATGATGGTTGAATGTTTTTGTGAAAATTGCTTTTATTTCTCTGTGTGGTAGAAGAGAGAGAGGACTCTTTAATCCCTCAATGATCCAAATAGTGTTTGCATCAATGGTATATTTGAGAGAATATCAATGATTCTGATTGACATATACATTTGTGCGAATATTAACGTCCATAATTGGTGGCCATATTCCTAGAATATCAACATTGGTGTATACTCTCTTGTTATCCGATTGTTGTCGATTTGTCATTGAATCAGGGCGATCATCTATCCATTGGTGATCTTTATCGTCGATTTTTCTGTCATCATCACTAATGGCCATGCATGTCACTACAACGATACAACCAATCATCATCAGAAAGTCCATTAAACTCGCTAAGATTCCCAATTGAACTCTTCTTGGTGGACATGCATTAGGTTGGTATCTTTCTCTTGAATATCACTTTTGCATCATTAATATTGTCACCATAGTCTTGTCCCAATTGTTTGGGTTGGATTTATGAATCCCATTTCACCAGTCATTCCCAAGGCTTGATCCTTAGCAAGCAACAAGCCATTTTATCCTTAGTAAGCGATCTTTTTTTATATTTATTTATTATTTATCCCTTCATTCTTAACCAAACTTAAGTTCCCCTCTCTGGAAAGGATTAAAAATTGGTTTAGGCATACATCACCACCAAAACCGATTCATATTGTCCGATACACCTTTGAGCTCTGTTTCATTGAAATTAGATTATCATGATCTATGCCTTATCCCAATTAATTGGGGCTGGCTACATGAATCCTATTGTATGAAGGGTCATAACTTCAGTTAACCATAAGTGATTAAGTCTTTTCTTACTACCTCCACCCACATCCCTTTGGGCCTTCTCCTTACCCTTTTAGAGCCTTCAACTTGTACCAACTCACTCCTTGCTGGCGCAGTTCTTGGTCTCAGTTGCACATGACCAAACTATCTAAGTCTTCTTTCCCTCATCTTTTTACCAATTGATGCTACTCGTAAGTTCCCTCGAATGGATTCATTTCTAACTCTATGCTTCCTCATCTTGTTACTCATCCATCTCAATGTCCTCATTTTAGCTACGCTCATTGTATTGGCATCACTTTCTCGTCGAGCTTCAAACTGAATGGGTCATGCCGAGATCCATGGATGAGGCTCTGTTGGCTTGGCATGGGTGTGGAGGGGGCTGAATCAGTAAATCTAGGTGGAGGATAACTTTTATGGCGGTGCTATGGGCTATTTGGGGTTTAAGAAATGCTTGTTGTTTTCGAAACAAGAGGGAGGAGGTGGTTACCACCATTTCAAAGATTAAATGGTTTATCTCTAGTTGGAACGCCTCCACCACAGTTACCCAAGCGGCTTTTGTCTTAGTTTTCTGTGTGTTCTTTGTATTCTTTT
Organism: Liriodendron chinense; assembly: GCA_003013855.2. Lineage (NCBI taxonomy): Eukaryota > Viridiplantae > Streptophyta > Magnoliopsida > Magnoliales > Magnoliaceae > Liriodendron > Liriodendron chinense. The sequence continues at coordinate 10,706,624 of ML058469.1, read as the reverse complement.
CTCACTTTTTGCTAGCTTTTAATAAAATTAATGTTATCTTAAAAAAAAAAGAACACATTGTTCCTTAACTGCCTAAAATTCTGTCTTATAAAGCATCGTTGGTCTTATAATTATCCTATTAAATTTTCCAATCAGTTCGAGTGGTACATGATAATCACATAAAACTCTAGAGGCACATCTCCATTTCTTCCACCCAGCTTGAGTTCTATGGGAAATATCATTTGTAGTGTCCTGTCTCTCATGAATTATCAACCCAAGATATTGAAAGTGGTCATTTTGAGAAACTTTTTGGTCAACAATCTTAACTAATTCCTCATTTCCACTCCTATTGTTACTAAAAATTGTACTCCATATACTCTGCTTTAGTCTGATTAATTTTAAATCTTTTAGATTCTAAAGCACCCTTCCATAAATCTAGCTTTGTGTCTATGCCCTCTCTTGTCTTGTCAATCAAAACAATGTCATTTGCAAACAAAACACACCATGGGATTTCTTCTTGCAAATACTCCATTAATGCATCCATAACTGGTGTGAAATGGTATGGGCTCAATGCTGAACCTTGGTGCAAGCCTACAAGAATTGGGAACTTGCTTGTCTCTCTACTAGTAGTAGTTGTCACATTTGTTTCCAAAATCATGTCAATATATCCTCTTGAAACTCCTTTCTTTCCCAACACCCACTAGATTAACTCTTGGATGGTTCAGATGGCGCATTTGAGCACCACATATGAGGAGTATGAGTCACCACCATGGTCCAATGATCCTATTTCAACAAAAAAGGATGCATAGATAAGAGGTTAGGATTATTCGACCAATCTGATTTGGGACTGTGATTTAACCCACCTGACTTTTGGATCAGACTGATTTTTTGTTCATATCTTCATCTTGATGTGCCTTAATAGGTTGGATGGCTAGATAGACACCATCCAACCCATTCATAAAAAATAGAGACTAGGGTTGACACCAAAAACAATATGATCATTTTCAATGGTGGGTGTCCTCTCCTATTATTCCCACTGCTTGTCCCACCTGATTTATTTTTTGGCCTTATTTTTGGGCTAAGGGCAATACTTGAGGGGCATGCCTGATGGACATAATGGATTTCATATACACGTCATGGGTGGGGTTTCCGCAGCCCATCCTCTAAGACCTCTTAGTGAATTGTATAGGAGCAATTCAGTCTGAATCATCTCTGAACTTGTCCAAGTCGACCTGATACGGATGAGTCGAGGATGATTCAGCTCGAGTCACCCGCTTTTTGGCATGAGTTAAAGCCCAGACCTTGAGGCCTGTGTGGTGGAGGCAGAGTCAGGCCTGAGTTTTAGGCCCAACAATTAATTGGGTTGGACTTCTGCTCATAGTTGCCTAAAGGCCCGGCCTAGCCAGGCCTGACTTACTTAACATTGGTAGGCTGAGTATTTGGATGGTATGCCTTGTTCAGTCCCCGCTTGATTCAGGTTGGGCTGGGCCTGGGTTCAGGTCCTTAGCTGATGACTGGATTTGGACATTCTTCCATTTGCCCAGTTCAGCCCATTTGCCACCCTAGCTGTTGTAGAGACAATTAAGATTAAAATGGTAGCAAATATGTATTTTTGGACATCACTTCAAGTAATACTCACATCATTCCCATAAAGATGCCAAGGATGACGAATTTGTGGGACTCGCTCAACAAATCTATATCTAGGATATATATCCATGTACCGTTAATATGTGTCTAAGTCACATGTTTTATCTAGGTTCAACAACAACTACATGCATGTTTATGTGTGTGCACTGCCTTATAGCATACACCATTAAAAAAATCTCTCTCAGCATTCTATACGGGCTTTATATGATTGAAGTGAGCCCCACATAGGATGTTTGGAAAACAATTTAAGAAAAATATATGATATAATAACCTTCATCGTGGCTGGTTCTGAGAGCCCAGGTAAAGAAGAAGGTTGATATCTGGTGGGCAGCCAATTGTAAAACTTTTGCCAACTTACCTTTTAAAAGCGAACCCCAAATTGCTGGGAGAGATTAAAAGCCAGTCCCAGATTGCTGGGACTTTGGGAGAGAGTGATAGCAACTAGAAGAAGATCAACTAATTGCGATGAATCTGAAATTGAATGTCAAGCAGCAAAAGTAAAAGTAGTAGATAACTATGCGTGATCGCTCTTCCCAAACCTAGAGCATCACATCTAAGGTTTCACATTGTGGGAACCAAAAAATAAAATAAAAAAATAAAAAATCTTATTCTAATTCTTCAAAAGAATCATAAAAAATCTCTCTAATTATAGGCCTTGTACATAGCAATCGTTTTGGAACATAAACTTCATCCTATTGGTGCAAACACACCACCAACAACCGTCTTAACTAGAGCTGTACACCAAGCCGAACCGAATCGAGCTGGGCCTAGCTGGGCTCGGCTCAGCCTTCGAGCTGAATTGGCAGGCTTGGCTTGGTTTGGTTGAGCTTTCAAGCCGAGTTCGAGCTCAAGCTTGGAAAAAAAAATGTATTTTTTTTCACAAACTTCTATCATATATATATATATATATATATATATATATATATATATATTTAACCGAGTTGAGCTGAATCGAGCTGCGATCGAGCTGAACCGAGCTTGGGTCAGCTCAAGCTCGGCTCGAAAATGCTTTTGAGCTTGGAAAAACGGCTCGGCTTGGTTTGAACCCAACCTTCGAACCGAGCCGAATTGAGCTGGTTTGAGCTGAGTCGAGCGAGCTAACTGAGCTAGCTTGGCACGTGTTCAGCTCTAGTCTTAACTACACTTGCATTGTGTCTAAACATGTATGTTGCTGGAAAATAGGGCAACTAGTAGAAACCTTTGACTAGCATTAGGAGTCCCAGAATACCATGCTAAATTACTGCAGCCTGCTATGAAAGACCTATCCTTATGGGAGCTGATTGCATCACAGAGGCCAAGAAGAAAAAGTCCCAAAATATCATGCTAAATTACAAGAAACAATCCCTCATATATGGGCCCTACAAATAAGAACCTGGTTATATGAAACAATCCCTCATCTATGGGCCCTACAAATAAGAACCTGGTTATATGGGCTCGTATATGGGTGTAAAGATCATGTACATAAACAATCCCTACAAATAAGTGCTTGGTTATATGGGTGTAAAGATCACATACATAAACAATGATGGGATTTACAAGGTGGTCATATGGTTGATTGGGCTGACAATTGAGTCCATCAGATAGTAGGGTCCGCATTCACCGTAAAGAGATGAAGCGAATAAGAAAATGGATGGCAAATGAATGAGTAGATCTTAATAAGGATCAATCAATAAAATGAGTAGAGGAAAAGTTGAAAGTGCTTGCCTCTATGGAATGACTTGATCGGATAGATCTACTAATCTACGGGCTAGTCATGCATGAAAAGTGGCTTTGATACTTTTATTGAGTGGCACAATTCAGAAGTGTCTGAATCAATCGGTATAAGACTGTCCGAATGGTGTCGGTGGACCACAAAAGCAAAGCCGGGATGGTGAATAAATTTGGTGATCTGCAATTCAATCATGATGGAAGGGAGTGACTAGATCACACAACAGATCAGATGGTGCAATTTTTCACTGTATGAGGGTTGGGTGGGGGTTGGAAGTGGTCTATATGTCTCACTCTCCATTCCTTCTTCTTCTTCTTCATCCAGGGGCAAAGGTCCCTCATACATGATACATGCAGGAGATGGGGTTCATTGGATGTGTAGATGAGGTTTGCAAGAGGGGGTCCATCTCATGTATCTTTAAATATTGGACATGGACTAAAATGGATGTTGAGATTTTGCGTTTGGATGCATGGATAAGGGGTCCAAGGATGTCAAAATTTTGTGTTTGAACATCCTTGAAATCCTTTTCCTAAAGAGTGCACTGCTGGCAATTATAGCAAGTCTTTTATTATAGAAATGCATGGTAGAATTTGGTTGTGGAAGGTAAATTGGTCATTTTCATGATTACATGAAACAAATTGCTTTACTTTTTTTCAGTGTTACACAGCTTACAAGAGAATTACAAGCAAGCTCTGCAACGAGATGATGTGAAAGCAATTGTTATTATGGGTAAAAGCGAAGCATTTCACATAATTTTCATCTTTTGTAAGAGAAGAAGATAATTGACTTAGGTGTGAACCTTACAACTTGAGTTAATTGAGCAGGTTCAAAAGGCAAATTTTCTGGAGGTTTTGATATCACTGCCTTTGGTGGATTGCAAGGGGGAAAGAGTATGATTAAAATTTCATGCACCTAAGATTCTATAATGTATTGCAACATTTTTTCATTAAGTTTTTGTACATGTATCTGGCAGACGTTCAATCAAAGCCTGGCCATGTATCCATAGATGTTTTAACCGACACATTTGAAGGTACTTAGTTGGGTTTCATCTTTGTTCTCCCTGTTAATGATTATTGGGTTAACAGTGGAGCAGATATGTGTTGACCATCTCCATGGTTGTGTACTTCTCCAGCTGCAAGAAAGCCTTCAGTGGCGGCTATTGATGGCCTTGCACTTGGAGGTGGACTGGAGATTGCAATGGTGTGTGCTGTGACTGCCGTCTCTCTTTCTTTCTTTTTCTTTTTTATATGCTTATATATGTCTATTTGGAGTTGAGATGTCTTTATACGAGGTGGTTGTTCTTGCTATATCAGGCTTGCCATGCACGCATTTCTACCTCTGCTGCCCAACTGGGCCTGCCTGAGCTTCAACTCGGAATTATTCCTGGATTTGGAGGTATGGCTGCCTACAGTGTGCAGTATTAGAATTTTGTACCTCTTTTTTTTTTTAATATTTAATTCTCGGCATGTTATTATGACAGGAGATATCTGTATTTGGCAGATAATATGGTATGTGAATTTGCTGATTCCATGTTCTGCACCACATGTTTCAACAATGTACAATGTTTCTGTGACAGTTGAACCCAACCCTCGTTTCCTGAATTGTTGAGTAGTCTTAATAGAATATTATTCGGCAACCTAAGTCAATGCAGTTAAAAAACTTCAAATCTTGACAAGAATTTTTGCTAAACTAGCACTCTGGTGACACGAATATTGGATCATTTGGAGTTTGATCATGAAAACCTTTCCCATTGTTTCTTTATTTGGAGGCTATAACATGAAGTTTGATTCTGTGCATCTAGAGCTTTTCATGGTTGCTGCCCAGCTGCTGATTATTCACAAGCCTCATCAGTTCTTTTATTTTTTTGTGTGTAGATGCATTTTTTTTTGTCATTTGAGAAGTCTTCAAGGCTCAAAGATGCCCAATTCTTGGACTTCAAATTCTTTACCATTCTAGATCAGCTTCTCATAAAGCAATTTTCCTACATGGTCCATCTATGATACAACCCACCCTTTGGTTGGTCTAGGTTAATGTAACATACATCGACGTGTATTGTAAATCACCAACAACGATTATTGTGCAACTACTTGAAAACCTTCAGCCATTATGGACATCCTTTGCTGTTGTTCACAGGTGGTCAAGATTAAACTTCTAAAGCAAGCTTTATACATCGGTTAATTAGTTACTAATTTTTAATGAAAAAGAAAAAAAATATGATTTTGCCCTGATCTCATGAGAAACATAACTAACCCAAGTGCCTCTTAATATGCCGTCTATATATACGCAGTCCAAACTTTTTTGACTTATGGTCTAATTGAAGTTATGGCCTCGATAGAGTGGAATGGCGGTGCAAGATTCTCATAGCTGTCCCCAATTAGTAGGGATAAGGCTTAGATATGATGATATACGTAATTTGTCTCATATAACACAAGTTTAGTCAATGCTATAGTATTCGGTCATATAACTCATATCTGTACTATTTACAAATGGAGTAGCTTAGGCCTTAGCTGTGTTATCACAATCTCTTATAACTTGAGTAGTTGTTGCTTTTATTTTAAACAAAATAAATCAACAATTACAAGAATAGAGACATACAGAAGCGTGCTAATTATTGTGGTATTACACTTATGAGTATGGTGGAAAACATTACACGTTATGGGGCTGTAACGGTCGTAACAGAAAAAAATGGCCTGTAATGACCTGTAATGGCCTCGTAATAGTTAATGGCCTTGCAACGAGGATGAAACAGGTTATTTAAAAAAAATGTTGTAATGGCTATTACAACCCATATTGTAATGGTAACGACCAGCGTTTGCAATATCGATATCGGCTGATACTATCGATATCGACGATCAGCTGCACGAAATCATGAAGGAATAACAAAAAAATCACCCTCTTCGAGTATATTGACGATATATCGGCCGATATCGATATCGGCCGATATATTGTCAATATGTCGGCAAAATATCCTTTAGTGTATTTAAGTATTGACGATACCTGGACGATATCGTCCAGGTATCGTTCTGCCGCACAAGAGTCCTCCATTTTTTGAGGAAAAAAAAACAATTTTTGTTCGATTTTCTTCTAGTTTCTCCTCCCTAAATAAAAAAAAAAAAATCGTAGGGCATTCGGGCGCTCCGCCCCGAACCAACTCTACGAATGGATCATATTTTGTTAAGTCTAGTTAGCCATTTTTTAGGTTTTGTTGAATCTCCATATAGATCTAAGCCATATAGGGTAGCTTGCAGTTCTATTCCCAATCCCGTCGAGATGGAGACGATGATTACGAGCCACCGTTCAACTCTTTGTGGGTCTAGGCAGCAGTCAATTGTATCATCCATAGGTATATTTCTCAACTCTCTTGCTTGTTTTACTTTGTCGATGAATTGGTTGTGTTTTCATTAATGTCTTCTTACATTTATATATCTTATGGAATCAATTTAAACAGTAGTTGCATCAGTTCAGTCAGACAGCGCATAGCTTAGGATCCTTTTACAAAGGAACTCCATTATGTGAACTTTTTTTTTTTTTATATACATATTATGATTTAAATTTGTGTATTAAGGTCCATTTTAACAATTCCTGAAGTTTCATAGAAAAATTCAATTATTTTCCCCATGTTTCTCCATGTTTCCCAAAAAGTGCGATACATTACCGGATAAAACCGATATATCCCTAGCGATTCGCGATATGGATCTGTATCCTAAGGGTGCGAAACGTAACACGATATCGATACTGCGAACACTAGTAACGACCATCACTGTTATGGAATACCTAGCTTATGAGTCATGCTATGAAACTTTGGGAGAGAGTCATCAAGCAAAGGTTAAGACGTGAAACAAATGTTTCAAAAAATTAGTTTGGATTTATATTTGAAAGGTCAACCAACAAGGCTATTTTCTACTTTGACAGCCGATAGAGAAATATAGGGAGGAAAGGAAAGGATCTCTACATGCTCTTTATTGACTTAGAGAAAGCATATGATAAGGTCCTTGGAGAGTTAATCTGGTGGGTGGTGAGAAGAAAGGAGCCTCAAGAGGATATATTAATACGGTTAAGCATATGCATGAGGGAGCAATAACAAATGTGAGGACCACTAGTAGAGAGACAAGTGGGTTTCCAAACTGCAGGCTTACACCAAAGGTCAACATTGAGCCTGTATCTTGTTCTAGTGGTTATGGACGAGTTAACGGTGCAGTTGCAAGAAGAGGTCTTGTGGTTTATGTTATTTGCAGATGACATAGTTTTGATTGATGAGACAGGTAAACACAAAACCAGAAATATGGAGTGATTCTTTAGAATTGAAAGGATTTAAAACTTCTAACTAAAAGAGATTATATGAAATGCATTTTTAGTAACCATAGTAGTAGAAACGAGGAATCAATTAAGATTGTTGACCAAGAAGTACCCCAAAATGACCATTTTTTATACTTAATGAGAATGGAGAGTTGGAGAAGGATGTTGCTAATAGAATTCAAGCTAGGTGGAAGAAGCGGAGAGGTGCCTATGGAAATTTATGTGATGGTCACTTACCAATGAAACTGAAGGGGAAATTGTATAAGATAGCTATAAGACCAGCTATGCTTTATGGGATAGAATGATGGGCAGTCAAGGAACATGTTCATAGGATGAGTGTAGCTGAATTGAGGTCGTTAAGATGGATGAGTGACAAGGTGAGGAAGGACAATATTAGAAATGACTACATTTGAGGGAACTTAAGGAGTAACACGAATAGGTAATAAGATGAGGGAAAGTAGCCATAGATGATTTGTCATGTGCAACGGAGACCAAGGAAGCACCATTCAAAGTGTGTTGGTTTAAGTTGAGACTGTGAAAGGGCAAGATGAAGGCCCAAAAAGACATGTGTAGAAGTAAGAAAAGAGTTGATGGCCTATTGTTTAATTGAGGATATGGCCCTCAATAGAATGGCGAAATAACATTCGTGTAGTTAACTCCATTTAATGAGGATAATGTTTAGATGGTGATGATGATGAAAATAAATCAATAATAAGATTATGGGATAATCTTCCTTTACACTACAATTGTCTACTATCTTATTTAAACACATAAAGACTTGATGCTAAAATACTTTGAGCTTATTTTCTTTCCTCATTTGACTTCCATTTTGCATCTTAAAATAGAATAACATTGCTTCTTCTCATGACGTTTGTGTTCTCTAAAGTTGTCCTACTCAAGGTGATTTTCTAACTAAATGTAGATTTGCTAGCTATTGCTGATGGTTCGAGTGATTTTAAGGGTGTTTCTCAAGTTATGGATGTTGCGTCTAGTTATAGCGTACAATGGTTTAAAATTTATGTTAAGGCTAACATGTACGTAGTAAGCGTTGAGGTTGGTCTTAAGAAGACCAACATAGCCTTGATCGATGCCAAAATACCATTACAAACTTCGATTGTAGCATCAAAGAAGGTACATACCTATCAAACTGAATGAGAAATTTTATAGGAGAGCTATATGACCAACCATTTATGGGACAATGTTGGGTAGTTAAGGAACAAGTTGTTCATAGGATGAGCATAGTTGAAACGACTAGGATGTTAGGATGGATGGGTGGCAAGACAAGGAAAGGTGGAATTGGAATGAATGCATACAAAGGAACTTAGGAGTGACACTAATAAGTACTAAGACGAGGGAAGTAGATAAATAATTTGGTCATGTGTGACGGAGGCGAAGAAATGCATTGGTTAGGAGTTAGTTGAAGTTGAAGGCTTTAGAAGGGCAAGGGGAATGACCAAAAGGACATGGGTGGAGTTAAAAAGAAAAGACTTGATGACCTATGGTTGAACTGAGGATAAGGTCCTTGATAGTGGAATGGAACATGACTCGTGTAGCCAACCCCAATTAGTTGAGATAGGGCTTAGATGATGATTATATATATAGGTGGTGGTCCCAGGCTATTTTGGGGCCCACGTAATGTGTGCATTAGATAAACCCCGTCCGTCATGCACGCCCCCTCATGATGACCATTGACCATAAAGTCTTTAAATTAAGAGCATCCAAGGCTCAGCTGGGCGACAACATAGGAAACAATGTATAATCATGCATAAAGCCTTTAAATTCATGTGGTATGGACCACTAAGTTTTGAAATGCCCTGATTTTTTGGTGTGTCCCTTCAACCTGGTGGGACACGTCTGATAAATGGATTGGATGGCATATACACAAGGTCCCAACAACAAATATAGAAAATTCTATTGGTTGGGCGTCCCCTCCCAATTTCCCCTATGGTGTGGCCTGCCTAAGTTTTTGATCGAGTTTATTTTTGGCCCAATAAGCCTAATATTGAAGGGTGGCCACACCAATATCATGTGAGTGCTGCTATTTTATATTGTGTGTGTGTTTGGTGGGGGGGGGATTTGTGGGCCCTGCTAGTGTGTTGATGACATCCACTCTCCTATCAGATGTGTCCCCCCTCCTTTGGAAATGGGCCCAAGAATCACGCTAATCCATGACTAGAGTACGCAAAAGGAAATAGTTGAGGGTGGATGCTATTCAATTATGCAAACATATTCGCTGAAAATATGGTGAAAATATTTTCATTGAACCATTTGTGGGCCCTACTAATGCGTTGATGACATCCACTCTCCTATTAGATGTGTCCCCCCTCCTTTGGACATGGGCCCAAGAATCACGCTAATCCATGATTGGAGTACGCAAAAGGAAACAATTGAGGGTGGATGCCCATCCTTGATTTCATGGACGGCCCACCTCCCACCATGTTGTGTACATGTCATCCAACCTATTCACCTAAAGCATCTGCCCGGATGAATGGATCCCACAATCATCAAGCTGTTTTGATGCTCTGGTGGGCCCCATAGGAGAAATGGTGGGCATCCCCATGAACTGTTTCCTACCGTGCAGCCCACCTTTGTTTGGGATCGGACCGAGTTTTGGACCCCTGGCCAAACTAGCTAGGGTGCATTTGATGGATAGGTCGAATGCCATCAACACATTACGTTCAGCCCCCCACAACGTTTTCACTGTACTTTCGGTGAAAACATTTGCATCGAATAATTTCCATATATATTATATTATTTTTACACACACAGATGCTCGGATCTAACTAGTTGGACTGCTAAGCTTCCGTCCAACTAGTTGATAATTTCCATTATGTCATTCATGTGTAGCATCCAACCCATACAAAAGGTTGCCCCAAGCAGGAGGATACCTTGTGCATAAATTAGTTCAATCCACTTTTCAAGTGGGCCTCACCTTCATTTTGTTATTATATTTGTAGATATCCATTGTTTTTTATGTTATGGCCCACCTTGAATGAATCAAACTTATTTTTGCATTAGGTGATGCTCACGGCAAGGGCGCAACCTATTTGATGGGTTGGATGTCGCATGCACATGGAAGTTTGGAACTTATATGCTTGTTGGACAGTTACATCTCGTGCAACCGATTGGATATGAGCATTTCTCACACACGCATATCTTCCAAGCATCGAGTTACCGAAGTCCAAGCTTAAAAGAAGGCAAATAAGCTTTAATATAAAGAAGTTTTTAAGTTTCTCACCAACGATTGTAGTTTCAATAGTCTTTCATATGCCTTTGTTTATGCTATGGTCATATGTTATATCTTGAAACCAAGGTATCCCAAAACGGTTACGATACGGCCGTATCGGCAGATACGTAAAGGAAACGGTGGTGGCCGTTACGTGTTACGGGGTCGTAACGGCCGTAACGGCCGTTACAGAAAAAATAGGTTGTAACGGCCCCGTTACGGGCGTTACGGGACCGTTACGGCCCTGTAACGGACCGTTACAGCCCCGTAACGGACCGTTACAGCCCCGTAACGGTCCTGTAACGGTCCCGTAACGGTCATGTAACTGTTTTCTTCAGAAAATAAAAAGGGGCTGTATCGGCCGATACGGGGTCCATAACAGCCGTTACAGCCCGTATCGTAACGGTAACGGTGGTGGCCGTTACAGCCACCGTTACCGTTATGGAACACCTTGCTCGAAACTGATCAAGGCCATAGTTGTCTTCTTAGGACCAATCTCAATTTGTTTTATTATACATTTCAACCATACTATAGATGGTGAATTGTTGTGTCCTGTAGCTACACGTAGCAATCATAGCTTGAGACACACTCTTAAAATCACCCGACCTATTGGCGATGACTACTAAATCTATATTTGGTTGGAAAATCGCTTCAAGTGGGACAATAACAGTGAACAAGAACACCATGAGAAGAAGTAATGCCAATTTTTTGAAAGATTTAAAATAGAAGAAAAACACATAACAAGAAGAAATGCAAAGTGCTTTGGTATGAAGTCTCTATATGCTTAAATAAAATTGAAAATGATTGTGGTGTAAATGGGGCCGATAATTTAATTGTTGATTTATTTTGTTTAAAATAAAAGTTACAACTACTCAAATTAGTCATGGGATTTGTGATGTCATGGTTAAGGCCTAAGCCACTCTATGTGGGCTTATTTGGTTGTTGGGGAATTAATTCCCTAGGTTTTATGGTTCTTAGGGAATGTTAGATTTGACTTAGTATTTAAATTTTATTTGGTTGATTGTTGATGTAGTGATAAAGGCCTACTGGGTGTGGTAGAGCTTATGGGGCCAATTTCGAAGTCACCATTAGCTTCCTCTTTGTATAATTTAAGGACAGCTAGAATCTTTGTTTGTTGCTCAAAAATCAAATTGTAAGAAATCCTCCAATTTCCAAAAAATAAGACTCCACAAAGGCCTTTTTTCCAACATATTGGGTAAGGACCACGGCTATAGAGTAGGAAGGGGCTGGGCATCCTACTCTATCCACAATATAAGGTTCCTTGTTCGAGGAGATCAAGATTCCAACGACTGAAATTTCAATAAATACTTGGTCCCCAAAGAAAAGCAAACGAGAGAAGAAAATGAGAGTGTTGGAGGGTTAGAGAGGTAAGGAATGTGAAGAATTGGTCCTCCGGTGTCTTCTCTCGAGGTGACTTGAACTTAGATTAGAAGACGTGGTTTTTTTTTTTTTGGGGGGGGGGGGGGGGGGGGGGGGGGGGGGTGTATTTAATCTACAAAGGGAAACGAGAGAAGTAGAAGTACAACGGAATATTTCTCAGGTAGCTGAAGTCATTGCTCACCGCTCCCAAGAATGGAGCTATACTCAGCTCCTAGAGAGGAGAACTTCCCAAGCTCTTGAACCCCAACTCATCTTCCCTTGCTCTCTCCATAGCATCTTCTCTCTTGCAGAATTTTGGCCAAATATGAGTAGAGGAAAGAGTAGGAACTTAAAGAGAGACTTTGGGACTTAGAATTTTCAAGAGGCAAGACCCCTCTCTTGCACGTGCAGCAAAAGGCCTCTATTTATGGAGGGGAGGGCTGGCACTGTTGCAATTTGAACGAAGTGTAAATTGTAGAGAATTAAGGGGCAATTGGATTTTGGGAAGGTTCTAGGAAGCCTCTAAAGAGGCTTGGGAATGAGAGTTTAGGGTGAGACACGTAGACACATCTTATGGCTTGGGGAGGGGTAGTTTTGGGATTTCACTATCTTAGTTAGGAGGTAATTGGGTAAAAAGATGATAGGTTGCAGTCAAACTAAGACTACTAGGTTTATTTTAGTAAAAAGCGGGTCAAAAGGAAAATGGAAACTGGGTTTTGGGTTTTATGCAAGGACAAAATTGTAATTTCAGGCATTGTTCCTGCGCAGTCCAGCACTCACACCTTTCAGTTCTTTAATTGCAACTAGGTGCTCGGGCATTGGATTTGGGTGCTATAGCTTGTTGGAAAGGGGACTTGATGGTCTAACTAATACTGCTGGTTTGAGTGATAAATTCCTAGGGATTAGGGAGATACAGGTTCCACAAGTTGAGTCTAATCCAACCTTGCAATGGTCAATTGATCTTTGCATGTTGGTCATTCGATCAGAACTTCGTGCTCGTAGATCATTTTGTCCCAACATTAGGCTCGTTGAAAAGACCATTTGATGGGCTATAAAATGGACCTATGGATCATGGGCTTTGGGTGTAAAAATTGCGGGAACTGAAACCTGAAGTGGATTTAGAAATGGGCCTTGGATGCGGAAAAAAGTTCCCAGCATCCAAAGGCCATTTTTTGTGATCTCCCCTTTGGGAAACAATTTTTTTTTTTTTTTTTCCGTGTCCTATCTATTTAAGTCATTTGACCAGAAAAAAAGAAAAAGAAAAAGCGTGTGGAGCCTAGCTTTAGGTTAGGCAGGGTTCCATATCTGCTTGAGTTCACTTTAATCCCAGTTCCTTTATGGGGGTTTGATGAGTTTTTAGGACATAGCCAGGGTCGGGTTGTGTTTGAGCTGTAGTTGGGCTTGGGCTTGGTGGTGGATTCTTGGTAAAACTTTGGAAACCTCTCATTTTTGGATGCTGCTAAACCCTCTTTCATGATGAATGTGTTATCTAGCGCAACACTTTGTCGAGTGGGGGGCTATATTGAGACATCGGGGTTTGTTGGGGAAACTTCTGAAAAGTTTAACTACCCAAGTTTTCCATTTCCTAGTTAAAGACTTAAGAGCTAGGGCAAGAAAAGTTGGGGAATGTAAAAACCAACAAAAAATAGTTAACCAAACTTGATTTTCTATAAGAAAACGGGGAATTGCTAGGCTAAGAAATTAAAACAAGCAGCAACCAAACACCCCATTTGTAAATAGTAAAGATTGTATCGTATGACGGAATACTATAGGCATGATTATGTGAGATAGGCTATAGATATATATGGATAGTATGTTCAGAGGCATTTGGGTCGGTTATGTTTTCATGAGATTAGGGCAAAGTTAGTAAAACCACATTTTTCCCTCTTTTTCATTAAAATAAGCAACTAATTAACCAATGTATAAAAGGAGGGTTGCATCATCCTAGCGGTCGATGTTAAACTCATGTCATATCTTTCATCATGAATTCGAACAATATGACATTCCAAACTCATGCTAGGCTTTCCCCGTAATCGACGCATTGGATCAAAAGCCGAGTTTAGTGATAAATGGGTAGGGTTGGCTAGGGTGTTCCCCAGAAGTGATATACTGCAACAATGCTGATTGCTGTGGGAAGTAGGCAAGGGTTCTCATACCATTTTGGACTTGTGCAGGTAATGAAGCTAGTCCAGAAGAAGAGGATTCTTCTCACCACTTGGAATGTAGGAATAGTGACAAGTAAGAGTATCGGAGAGTAACATGGCTTGCATTCAAGACACCAAGTGCAAAAGGGGCCAAAACTAGAGAAATTGATGGATATAAACTTTGGTATGTAGGAAAGGACAATAATAGAAGTGGGGTAGGGATGGTGGTAGATAAACATTTAAAGGATAAAGTTGTAAATGTTAAGAGAGTAAGGGATAAAATTTTATTAATAAAACTTAATGTCATGAGAGGAGATAATTAATGTTATTAGTGCATATGCACCACTAGTAAGGTTAGAGGATAGACTCGAGAGACAATTTTGAGAACAAGGAATTTCGAACAAAGAGAGGATATTTATAGGAGGAGATTTCAATGGTCACATAGGAAAAAAAAGTAGGGAGGATACAATTTTGGGAAAGAAATGAGATGGGGGATGCTATCTTTGATTTAGCTATAACATATAATCTAACTCTAGCAAACACAGACTTCAAAATGTAGATGAACATTTAATAACTTTTAAAAGGAATCATATACAAGCCAAATAAATTTCTTTTTGCTTAGGAAAACAAGAAGATGAATATGTAAGGATTGCAAGGTTCTATTAGGAGAGAGACTGATTGTGGAACATAAGTTAATGGTTATGGATGTTTACATTAAGAAATGAAAGAAATGGAGTGAAATTAGTAGGTGTCCAAAGTTAGGTGGAGGAATTTAAAAGGAGAGAACAATGCATTTCATAAATAAATTGATGGAAGAAGGAAAGTTGAATGTCAAGGAAGAAGTAAATGTTATGTGGAATGAGATAACTTAATGCATTATGGAAGTGCCAAGAGATGTTTTACGAGTATTGGGAAGGAAAAGCCAATCATGTAAGGAAATTTGGTTGTGGAATGATTATGTACAGAAAACTATTCATGAGAAACATTCATGTTTCAAAGCGTGGCAAGGGAGAAGAGATTACTAGAAGTAGTAGTATGTGAGGCTAAACTTAAGGCTTATGAGGATCTTTGTAATAGAGTCGGGACGAAAAGGTGAGAAAGATGTCTTCAAACTTGAAAAAATAAGAGAGACGAAGGGTAGGGTCATAGATCATGTTAGATGCATTAGGAGTGATTACCAAAGGCACTAGTAAAAGACAATGTGACCAATGAAAGGTGCAGAAGCTATTTTCAAAACTTGTTGAATGACAACCACTTTAAGAGAATATGGATAGAAGGAATGATAAATTCAAGTGACGTCGGAGACAATAGATATTTTCATAAGATTAGGATAATTGAAGTGAAAGAAGGTTTGAGAAAGAAGAAAGCATAAAAGACCAAATGGTATGCTAATAAAGGATTGGAAGTGTATGGGAGATATTGGTTTATTTTGGTTGATAAAGTTATTCAATAAGATTGTGAGACAGAAGAAAATGCAAGACAAATAGAGTAAAAAGTGTCGTGGTTCCTATTTATATTAATAAAAGAGACGAAGCTGAATTAACTATCGTGGGATTAAACTTATGAGCCGTACTATGAAACTTTGGGGGAGAGAGACTGAGTAAAGACTAAGGCATGATAGGAATGTCTTGGAAAATTAGATCGGTTTCACGCTTATGAGGTCTAATTTTCCTACATAGACAATTGATGGGAAAATATAGGAAGAAGAGGAAGGATTTCCACATGGTCTTTATTGATTTAAAGAAAGTAGATGATAGGGTCCCTAGAGAGTTAATTTGGTGGTCATTGGTAAAGAAATGAGTTTCAAGCATATATATTCACATGATTAAGGTTATGTATGAGGGAGTGGTAACAAATTTGAGGACTACTAGTGGATAGACAAGTGAGCAAGGTGTGCAAAAATGGTTATGTAATGGTATCAGTGATACTCGTTACACATTACAGGGGTGTATGCCCCCCCCAAGCTTAAAAAATGGCAACATTTTCTTTTTAAAACCGGCTCTACGACTTGTGAGAGAATTTTCGAAGTTTCTTCGATTGTTTTTCATGTTTCTGTTTGTGAGAGTGATTCTAAGACAATTTCGACCACTCTTGTGCATTGTTTGGAGATCAAAGCACGAAATCAAAGCGTTTTGAGCAAATTGAAGTTTGTGGGCTACATTTGTGGATAATCGAAAAAGGAGAGGTAAAAATCCTTTTTTTTTTTTAATTTATCTTTCTTTCTTACAATGGTTAAATTCAAGATTAACACTAAATTGACCATATCTTGCTACATTTGTGGTCGATTTGGCTTTTTTTTTTTTTTTAATTATTATTGTTGTAATTTTGCTATGTTTAACATAAAATTCAACAAAATTCATTTTTTTTTTAAAATTTAGTGTGGATGATTGGAATACATATAGACTCTTTAGATCTACACATGCATGCATTAGATCAGATTTTTACATTTCTATGTTTTAGATGATTTTTTTTTTTTGGCTAATTTTTGAAATGAATAGTGCCAATTCATAAAATTCAGTAAAAGTCTTTTATTTTTCCTTTTCTTTTCCCAAGACTCACCAATGTTTGACATTGAGCCCGTACCTTTTTACATTAGTTGTGGACAAGTTGATGAGGCATATGTAAGAAGAGATCCCATGGTGTATGTTGTTTGCGGATGGCATAGTTTTGATTGACAAGACGAAGGAGGGTGTAAATGCAAAGTTAGATTTATGGAGGCTTAAGAATCTAAAGGATTTGAAATTAGTTAGACTAAGAGTATATGAAGTGCATTTTTAGTAGTAATAGGAGTGAAAATGAGGAACTAAATTAAGATTGCTAACCAAGAAGTTTCCCAAAATGACCACTTTCCATACCTTTGGTCAATAATTCATGAGAGTGGAGAGATTGAGAAGATGTTGCCCATATAATTCAAGCTGGGTGGAAGAAATGGAGATGTGCCTCTGGAGTTTTATGTGATCATCGTGTAAAACTCAAACTGAAAGGAAAATTTTATAGAATAGCTATAAGACCAACCGTGTTTTATGGGATGAAATGGTGGGCAGTTAAGGAACAACATGTTCAGAGGGTGAACGTAGCTTAAATGAGGGATTTGAGATGGATGAGTGGCAAGACAAGGATATAATAGAAATGAATACGTTTTTAGGGAACTTAGGAGTAGCACCGATAGGTAATAAGATGAAGGAAAGTAGACTTAGAGGATTTGGTCATGTGCGATAGAGACCAAGAACCACATCGGTTAGGAGCGAGTTAGTACAAGTTGAAGGCTTTAAATGTACAAGGGTAAGGCTCAAAGGATGTGGACAGAGGTAGTAGGAAAGGATTGATGAACTAAGTTATACTTGAAGGTATGGCCCCTCGTAGAGCGGAACAGAGGAACAAGATTCATGTAGCCAACCTCAACTTGAGGCTTAGATGATGATGAGTGAATAATTAACCAATGTATAGAACTTCATATTGTTTTCTTTAGAAGTTTAATCTTTGCCCACCTGAGAAAATAACAAAGAGACGCCCGTAAAGGTTTTCAAGTAGTTGCAATAATGCTTTGTTGATAATCTATAATACATGTTGATGTAAGTTCCGTTAATCTTGACCAACCAAAGGCTGGGTCCTATCGTAGACAGACTATTGGTGTTAGTGTGTGTTAGTGGCTCTTTTAGCTCCTTTAGTTTAAGTGCATGTGCACCTTTTTCTCCTTCTTCTGCAGTGTACTATATGTTTTATTCTAATAAAGCTTTTGTGTATGAGAGCATGTTGCTCTAAGACAACATTCCCCCAAACTCTCTTCTTCTTTCTCACTTCTCACCTCTTTTTTTCTTATTCCAATCACCAAATTATCTTCTACTTGGTATTAGAGACAAGATCAAGCCATTCCGCACCAAGAAAGTTGAAAGGCGACACGTGAGCTTGTTGATGTCAGCAGCCGTACGACTGACGTCGGCGTTGTACGGACGGATGGACCCCGTTTGAGCTGAAAGTTTAAGGGTTTGGTAGATCTTGATTTTAGAGGGTTTGTCATGATTTTTTGGGAGCTTCTTTGATGGTGTTTTGGTCGAAATAGGAAGATTCAGAAGTCGGGCCACCAATAAGATTTTTTTCGATTTTTTCTCAAATCGGTAAGTTTTTCTCCAGATTCTTTCCTCAAGGAGGGGCCCAAATCTTCCTCCTAAGCTATTCCTATAGGAGTTTTGAGCTATGATTGCCTTTTTATTGGGTTTTAACCTAAAATAGACTTGCGGCCCTACTGTTTTTGGGGTTCCTTGTGTCAAATCTGACGGATTTTGTGGTATTGTCGAAAGACTGGTGGTTGTTTTTCTTTACCTTGAAGGATTGAGTGAAAAGGAGTTGCTTGTAGTGCCTTTTACTTAGAACCCCCTTTCTTATGGAAGACAAAGGACCCTCTTTTCTTGGTATAGGTTTTCTTGAATCCAACCCCCTTTAAATCACCTCCATAAAGTTGAATGGTGAGAACTACCTCCAATGGGTGCAATCTGTCAAAGTGTTCTTTGGGGCCCGTGAGAAGTTGTCGTATATTTTGGATGATCCTCTAAGCTCTACAGATGCCTCTTACAAATCTTGAACAAAGGAGAACTATCAAGTCATTGCATGGCTATTGAATAGTATGAACTCATCGGTTAGCCACTCGATGATGTTTTTATCCTCGGCTAAAGGCATTTGGGATACTCTTTATGATATGTTCTCTGAGTCTCAAAATTTCTCCAGGGTATTTAGCTTATTCAAGACATTGGCCAGTTGCAACAAGACTTAAGATCCTTAAAAGATTACTATTCGACACTTCGAGGTATGTGGGATGAGCTAGATCTATATCACCCTCTTCCTTCCAGATGTAAAGACGATCAGGAACATGCTTGTAAGCAGCGAGATGACACTCGCATCATGCAGTTCCTAACCGGGTTGAACTCCGATTATCTCCGTGTTCAGGATTAAGTTGTACAGGATCCACTTCCCCAATTGACGACAGTCTATGCCATATGCCAGCACGCTACGGTCTCCGCTCGTCCTTCACCTTCATTTGTGTCACCCGAGAGTTCGGCACACCTTGTTGCAGATCAGTCTTCTGTTCTTTCTGGCTTTTGAGCACCCTCCCTTAGTTCGGGACGCACTTTTAGTTATGGTGGTCGTGGTAGGGGCCGTGAGGGAGATCGCAATAGAGGCGGTTGTAATCTTCTTAGTCATGGTGGTCATGGACGTGGACGAGGACGAGGACCTGATGGTTCTTGCATTTGTTCGCATTGCGGTGGAATCAATCATACTATTGATTATTGCTGGCAGCTCCGTGGTCGTCCTTGTGTGCAGCCGCCTCCGTTACTGTCACATCTAGTCTTGAGGGATAACCTTCCATAACCACCTCTATTGTAGTTGAGCAACCTTCTTCAGGAGTCTCTTATTATTTCTCGCGTTGCATATGATGTCCTGATGCGGCTTCATGTTCGTGATGTTCCTGAGCCTTCTCATGCAACTTCGGCCCACTCAGGTACCGCTCTTCTTGCGTCTTCCTCTCCTACCTCCTAGGTCATAGACTCTGGAGCTTCCTCCCACATGACTAGTAAGTCACAACTCTTCTCCTATTATTCGCCTTCCTCTCACTCTCAGTATGTCACTGTCGCAGATGGATTCCAAACACCCATTTCTGGAATTGGTTCCATCTCTTTCTCACTCCTTGCCATTATCCTCAGTTTTGCATGTGCCTCGTTTTCCGTTAAACTTATTGTCTGTTAGCTCTCTTACTAAATCATCGAATTGTTCCATTACCTTCTTTCCTTCTCATTATCTTTTTCAGGACTTCCAGACGAAAAGAGGGGGGGGGGGGGGGGGGCATGAGTGAGGTGGTGTTTATCTTCTCAATGATACGTATGTTGTTGCTTCAAGTACACTTTCTCTTGATCGAGAATCCATGACACGGTGGCATTGTCTTTTAGGCCATCCTTCCTTAGCTTGATTGAGACTTTTGTTTCCATCCTTATTTGTTACTAGACCATTACGTTGTGATATTTGTGAGATATTTGTGAATTATCTAAACATCATCATACTACATTCCCTTTAGGTACTTCCAGGAGGAAACCTTTCCCTTTTGAACTAGTTCACTCGGATGTCTGGGGGCCAGCCCTAGTTACCTCCACTTTTGGATTTAAATATTTTGTCACCTTTATTGATGATTATTCTCGCATGACTTGGGTTTATCTTTTGAAATCTAAGGGTGAAGTGTTTGATGTGTTTAAAGTGTTTTATCGTGAAGTGTGCACTCAGTTTCAACGTTCAATCAAAACCCTCCATTCTGATAATGGGGGAGTACATGTCCACTGCTTTTGTGTCCTTGCAGGAACATGGTATTTTTTCTTGGAAATCCTGTGTTCACACACCTCAACAAAATGGTATTGCAGAACGAAAGAATTGTCATCTTCTTGAAGTTGTTCACACCATTCACCTCAACAAAATGGTATTGCAAAACGACAGAATCGTCATCTTCTTGAAGTTGTTAGTACCATTCTCCTTGGTATGCACCTACCTAAAGATTTTTGGGGTGATGCTCTTCTAACTGCTACTTTCCTTATTAATCGTATTCCCTCTTGTATCTTGCCTTTCAAATCTTCATTTACTATGTTGTATTCTCATGACAATCCTTTTCCCTTACCTCCGAAAGTTTTTGGTTGTACATGCTTTGTTCAAATTTTGGATGGTAATAATGATAAACTTAGCCCTCGGACAGTTAAATGTGTCTTCTTAGGGTACACTTGAAGCTAGAAAGGGTATAAGTGCTATGACCCCTCGACTCGCAAGAAATATATCTCTGCTGATGTAACCTTTTTTGAGGATGTTCCATTTTTCTCGGCTCACAGTTGATCCCTCTGTGATCCTCTGGAGAGTCAGGGGGATCATAATGCTTCTCCTCTTCCTCTTGTCACTAATGATCATGAGGAAACTCCTCTCCCGTCCCTGATTCTGTTGGTGATTTGAGTGACCCTAAGTCTCTACGAGTGTATTATCATCGAGATAAATCTTCACACGCTCAGCCGTCCATCCTTTCGCTCACTTTGGATGTTGGCTTAGGTGATTCTCCTAACTTAAGTCTAGATCTTCCCATTGCCTTGCGCAAAGGGTCACGGTCATATACTCAACATCCCATTAACAACTTTGTTTTATATGATCATCTTTCACCATCATGTCAATCGTTTGCAGCTTCCATTTCATCACAGGCTATTCCTTGGTCTCTCTCACATGCTCTTCAAAGTCCTGATTGGACGAAGGCGATGATGGAAGAAATGTCTGCTCTTGAGAAGAATCATACATGAGAGCTAGTTCCTCTTCCTCCAGGGCATAAGCCTGTTGGATGTCGATGGGTGTACACAATCAAATTCCTTTCAGATAGCTCAATTGATCATTACAAAGCCCGGCTTGTTGGTAGGGGATACACGCAGACTTATGGCATGGATTACTTTGAGACATTCTCACGGCTAAGCTTAACTCTATCCGAGTGGTGATCTCCTTGGCCGTCAATTTATCCTGGCCCTTATTCCAACTTGATGTCAAGAATACATTTCTTTATGGGGATCTTGCAAAGGAGGTCTACATACATCAACCTCCTGGCTTTGTCGCTTCTCGCCATCCTACTCTTGTATGTTAGTTGAAGAAGGCTCTTTATTAACTCAAACAGTCCCTGCGTGCTTGGTTCGATAAATTTAGTCAGGCTCTCATAGAGTCTGGCTTTATTCGTAGCCATCCCGATCATTCCCTTTTTATATGTCACCGATCAACGGGCATCATAATTCTCATTGTGTATGTTGATGATATTGTTCTATCAGGCAGTGATATGGTTGGAATGGGGGACGTCAAAGAATTTTTAAAGAACAAGTTTGAGATCAAGGATCTTAGTCCTCTTCGCTACTTCCTAGGCATTGAGGTTGCTCAATCCAAAATCGGGGTGGTCTTGTCCCAACGCAAATATGCTTTTGACCTTCTCATTGAAACTGGCATGTTAGGTTGCAAACCTGCTACCACCCCGATGGATACTTCGCAGAAGCTTTAGCCAGATGATGGTACTTTCCTCTCTGATCCTGGAATGTATCGTCGCCTTGTAGGTCGGCTCATCTACTTGACTATTATTTGCCCAAATCTCTCTTTTGCGGTGGGTGTTGTTAGCCAATTCATGCAAGCTCCCCGTTCCTTACATCTTACAGCTGTCTACCGCATTCTCCGATATCTTAAATCGGCCTCGGGCCTTGGCCTTTGCTTTTAGTCTCATGGACATCTTCATCTTTTGAGCTATTCCGATGCCGATTGTGCGGGTAGTATTTATGATCGTCGATCCACGTCCGGCTTTTGTACCTTCTTAGGTGGCAATCTTGTCACATGGAAAAGCAAGAAGCAGCCGGTTGTTGCTCGATCCTCAGCTGAAGCAGAATATCGTGCTATGACTCATGCAACTTGTGAGCTTGTGTGGCTTCGCACCCTTCTTTCTAAACTTGCCTATGCTCCTTCAGGTCCTCTTACTCTGCATTGCGACAACCAGGCGGTCATATATATTGCTCGTAACTCTGTTTTCCATGAGCGCACCAAGCATATTGAAGTGGACTGTCACTTTATATGGGAGAAAGTTGCCTCTAAGGAAATCATCACTCCCTTTGTTCACTTTGGGGATCAACTTGCTGATGTTCTTACAAAGTCTTTAAGTAGAGACAGTCTTCATCGTACTCGTAACAAGTTGGGCATGATCAACATTTATGCTCCAACTTGAGGGGGAGTATTGGTGTTAGTGTGTGCTAGTGGCTCTTTTAGCTCCTTTAGTGTAAGTGCATGTGCACATTTTTCTCATTCTCCTGTAGTGTACTATATTTTTTTTTTCTAATAAAGCTTTGTGTGTGAGAGCATGTTGCTCTAATACAACATTCCCCCAAAGTCTCTTCTTCTTTCTCACTTCTCACCTCTTTTCTCCTTATTCCAATCACCAAATCATCTTCTACTTAGATCATGTTACATGATTATGTGGCATAGGAGCTGCTGGAATTACCTTGGGCAATTTTGGTCAATAAAACCAAACTTCAGAAAAATTTAATCCAAGGAGACACTTTTACATGGCTAAGCATTGTGCCACCTTCCTAATTCCACCGCTACAAGCACCTACTATGCATCAACCATCGAAAGTTTCAAAATTTTCTTGTGTTCCCCAGAAATTTGTATTTAGAAAATACTGAAGTAAGAGGGTGAATATATGACAACTCCAAATTTTATATGACATACAAATTATTCTTGCTCAGATGATTGTCTTGCCATGGAAAAAGTGTGCGACTCTAGATTATAATCATAAACTTTCTGTGATGATTAAATGAGTTAACTTATCATGCCTGTGTACATCAATAAATTTAACTTGTCATACTTCGTTGGCAGAACAGGATTCCTAAAGCCAATCCTGAATAGCAGGGACATTGGCTGTGATAATTACAATGACTTTCTACCATAATACTTCATGAATAATAAAGTTCCATTCATTAGCCATAAAGCTTTTGGATCTCTCCGAAGGCATGTTGGGTTACCTTTTCTTCTGTTATTTATGCCGAATGTGTGGAAGGTTTTAGGTATTTTTATATCTTTTACATTTTTAAGTGGTAGGTCTAGTTTAGTCATTTTATGTCATTATGTTTCAAGCATGCATGTTCCTATTGAACTGACGAGGGAAGAATTTATGATTTGTCTGAAAGTAGTTTAAAAATTCACTGTGGATTTCATGATTTTTCTAAGGGTCCGATTGGCATGTATCATACAGATTTATGGATGATATTGTCGGGACATAGTTATTTTATAATGATTAATGTGATGATGAATAATGTTTGATAGTGGTATTACCTAATGATTAATGTTACGATGAATAGATATATAATGTTTGGTAGTGATATTACCCATCTGTATAACACTTGTGGATAGTGCAAAGCATTTAATACTGTATACTTTCTCATGTCACGTCTGGGAAAAGCTGAGAGCAAATTTGTCTTTTCATGAAAGGTTTGAATTGCTCCAACATAATTTATTCAACAACTTATATGGTTTGGACTGTCTCAAAACCATGACTGTGTGCAATTTTTCGAGTGCATGTGCATCAACCACCATACTCCATAATACAAATCACATGAAACTGGAAACCCAGAAACCAAGACTTGCATAGTGGAAGGGGTACCCATACAGGGTGTGCCTACTGCTGACATGAAAGGAATGTTTCGTGTAAATTAGATCCACACCGCCATTTTCTGAGCTGCCCTATTTTTTGCTCTGATCCCAAAAGTCAAACAGATTGGCAACTTATGTGAGCTAAATCAGAGGGAACAATGTAAAATCATTCCTATCTAAATTCATGGGGTGAGGCCCATTTAGTTTTGGAGTGTCCTATTTTTTATTTTTATTTTTTGAGCATCCTTACTCTTGGTAGGATGCATCAAATGAATGAATTGGATGGCATGCAGGCACTACGGTGGGCTCCACACGCAACAAATGGTGGGCTTGAAAACCAACCATTCCCTCTGGTGTGTCCGAGTTGAGTTTTGGATGAGACAAATTTTTAGGCCTTAGAGGTAACATGAGGTGGCACACGTGATGGTACTGTGGATCTCATGCATGCCACCTCCCCTCTATGGCTACATGAGGCGTGATAAAAGCAACATTTTTTTTCTCAGAATCCCACTATCGTCATAGTGTGGCAATTAATATTGAAGAAAAGAGGTGCTAAAGTACTGGTATTTTGATAACTACTTCATGCGCATAGCATATTAAAGTGCCAAAGACAAAGTTAACCATGCAAATAACACTATTTATATGCTAACAGTGCTATGACGCCTGCCAAATGGGCCCTCAAGAGTTTTTTTTTTTTTTTTGAAAGGTGAGTCTTTCTAATTTTGACATTTGGTTTTTCTTACTCCTTCAAGCTGACTGTCTTGTCTTGTCTCAGGAACTCAGCGGCTGCCACGCCTCGTGGGCATTTCTAAGGCCCTTGAAATGATGCTGGTATGCTTTAGTGAATGTCGCATATACTCAATTTTTTTTTTCTTATTTCCTAAGATTAATTCACCTTTTCAGTAATGAAAAAAATTCTGAAGTCGTATAAATTTCTGGCTTATTGCCTTCTCCTCTGTACAGATGTCAAAGCCAATAAAAGCAGAGGAAGCTCATGCCTTGGGTCTTGTGGATGACATAGCTTCACCAGATGAATTAGTAACGACGGCTCGTCGTTGGGCTTTGGGTATTCTTGAGCGTAGAAGACCATGGGTTTTAAGTCTTTACAGAAATGACAAGTTAGAGCCTCTTGGGGAGGCTAGGGAAATACTCAAGTTTGCAAGGGCCCAGGTCCAAAAACAAGCTCCCAATCTTCACCACCCATTGGTTTGCATTGACGTCATTGAAGAGGGTATTGTTTCAGGCCCCCGTGCTGGACTTTTTAAGGTATGTATAACTGCTGCTTTCTCATTCAAGCTACAGCCTACAGCTGATGTTTATTCACAGATGGTATGATTTGTCTGGCTTGGCAGGAGGTGGAGGCTTTTAATAAACTTCTTGTCTCTGATACCTGCAAGAGCTTGATCAACATCTTCTTTGCACAACGTGCAACCTCAAAGGTTTGAACAAATTTCAAGTTGATACTGCGTCTGCATAAGTGCATGTATGTGCTTCTGCATGCATGCTTTCATGCAAACACGCACACACATATCTGGAAAGAAATAATGCTTTCTTAAGTGGTGAATTTCCATCATCATCATCATCATCATCCTTGTATTACCTTTCCAAAAAAAAAAGAAAAGCATCCTTATATGCGTTTTTTTCACTCTTTATGTGAAAAAATGTTTTGTATGGGCATTGGTAAGGGGCACTTCACCTGTTTCAGTCTTTTATATTGTAAAAAAGGCAGAAGAGTCATGGTTTTTGTGTTGTTTTCTGAAGCACCAGAAGACATGAATTGAGTAATCTATAATTTCACAAAGGAATGTTGGAAAGCAACCTTGTCAAGTTAGATAATCTTTTAGATATCATATTGTTTTCATCTTGACTGCCAATATTTTTGTTGAAATCAGTGTGCAAAGGTATTGTTTATTTTCTGAAGGGGACAGTGGATACGATTCAGCAACATTTTTGGAAAGAATAACATACGGAAAGAGCTCAACCAGCTTAAATTTATACCTTTCATGAGATTTTATGTTATTTTCATGGAATAATTAGCAATTCTGACCTTGGCTGTTGGCATTGTACTATTGACTTAATAAAGGATTAGTTGCAACTTGCAACCATTGAGATAAGTATCCTTCTGAATTGTCAGAAGAGAATTTTCTTGCACTAAATTTGAATCCAACATGCTACTAAACAGCACTTTGTTCAGTCTTAATTTTACAGAATAATTTTCTTTCTTTATTATTTGTTTGAATCCGGCGGTGCTTTCATGTGTTTCTCTCTCCATATATACTCACATGCACATGTATGTTTAAACACATAACTCACAGAAATACATATCTATTTACCCATGTCAGTATTTTAAATAGCGAGTAGTGTGTAGCGCAGCGTTCACCCCTTTGAAGTGTGAGGCGTAAGCTACATAGTGCGTAGCGTAAGCTACATGCTACTTCTAGATTTTTAATCAAGGTCGTGCTTGGTTGCACTATTCCATGATATTCACCAAATTAGACTGATTAATATTGAAATTTAAAAAAATTTCATGATATTTGGTGCAACCAAATGCAACTTAAAGTAATAGGAAAGGGTAATCGTTAAGTAAGAAGGTAAAGAAAGAGCAACAAAACTGATTTAATACTATTACTTATATTATTTTTACTAAAAGCATTAAATATTGAAAATAGAAAAATGAAACAAATCATTGAAAATATTATTTGATTTCAATGTTTTAATGAAAAATAACTTGTAATGTGAGGTACGTAGTGCGTAGTGTAGTCTATGTTGCATGTAGCGTATGCAAACTATCATGTAGCGTAGGCTGCACGTGACTTAAGCTATTTTCGTGAGCTACGTAGCGTTAAAGCTAAGCTACGCTACGTAGCATAAGCTACACGCTACATAGCGTAAGCTATTTAAAACACTGACCCACGTATGTATCCATATCAGTTATTAGTTTCCTCGTGCATTCCCGATAACAGGTTCCTGGGATCACTGACATGGGTTTGGTGCCACGGAAAATATCTAAAATTGCCGTTCTTGGTGGAGGATTGATGGGTTCTGGAATAACAACCGCATTGATACTGAGTAACTATCCCGTGATCCTGAAAGAAGTGAATGAGAAGTTCCTAGAGGCAGGAATTGCTAGAGTCAAAGGTGAGCCTTACGTCACTTTTGTATTACGGTTATTTCTTACACATCCATGTATTTTTGAATCCCTTGGAACCTTATTTTTTTGGGGAGCCACCATGTAAACCCCCTTATTGATCAATGCACCGTTTCTTCCTACTTTTGGTAACACAGTACAACTTCTTACTATTGTATTGCCAAAAACAGAAAGTGAAAGGTGCGTTTATTTACCAGGGTGGGTGTAGATACTGATTCATCTTTTTTTTTTTGGCTGAAAGCTCCATGCATGCAATGATTACTTCTTTTGCAGCCAATTTGCAAAGTCGAGTCAAGAAAGGAAAAATGACTGAAGAGAAGTTTGAGAGAACCCTCTCTCTTCTCAAGGGTGTTCTTGACTATGAGAGCCTCAGAGATGTGGACATGGTCATTGAGGTCAGTCCAGATAATGCTTTTTTATAGTTATCTTACCTTTCCATTTTTTATTGACCAGTGTTTGTTATGTGGTGTGTTTGGGTACTTATTTCCTGAAACAGGCTGTTATTGAAAACGTCTCTTTGAAGCAACAAATATTCGCTGATCTTGAAAAGTATTGCCCTTCGCATTGCATATTTGCTAGTAATACTTCTACAATTGACTTAAATTTAATTGGTGGAAGGACAAAGTCTCATGATCGTATTGTTGGGGCACATTTCTTTAGGTATGTATAACAAACAGTCTGATATGAATGAGATTCAGACCATTTAGTCAGTGGGTCCAACCATGAATCTGCCGTAGGCCCAAATTCAAAATGATTTGATTATCCTAACCATTTGATTGTTTGCACATGAATTGACACTGAAAGACAACTTAGTTATGGTTCACACTCAAATGAGGAGAAGTTTATTGATTGGAGGGTTAGGTCACCCATACGAAGCAAGTTTGGGTTTGTGGAGGACCAGTGATGGGGCACATGGGACGGTTGGTTTGGATCATCTTACACGTGCTGTTCTTTGTTCCCTTTAATTTTGATTCAACTGATGTATTCCTCTCTTTCAGTCCTGCTCATGTTATGCCGCTCTTGGAAATAGTTTGTACACAGAAGACATCTCCTCAAGTGATCGTTGACTTGCTAGATGTTGGGAAAAAGATCCGCAAAACACCTGTCGTGGTCGGAAATTGCACTGGTTTCGCTGTCAATCGGATGTTCTTTCCTTACTCGCAATCAGCATTCTTGTTGGTTGATCATGGTTTAGATGTCTATCAGATTGATCGTGCAATTACCAAATTTGGAATGCCAATGGGCCCATTCAGGTATCTAGAAACTATTACTTTGATTTGATGATCTAAAAACCATCCTGTTACATCATCTAGAATATGATGCCTGATCAGTAAGTCTATGGAGTTCAGAAAATGTTTTCATACCATGCATGGAAAGTTCCCCAGGGAACAAAAAGATGAATCCTTTCAAGAAAGGATGATTTGTCTAAAGAGAAATGCTGCTAGGACCAGGCAGCCATCCCCAACAACACACTGCAAAAATATAATGTGGTTGCAACCGTTGGTCTAGTGGGCTGCCATGTGGAGTCTAATAGTTGTAGTTATTGGACTACCTGGACAATCCAATTGTTGTGAGTTTCACATACCAGTGCTCATTGTTTGAGCTGTTGGTCCTTTTTCAGGCCCTTGTTTGGATGGCTACCTTAGTACTATTACCTTGCTGTTTTAGATGTGGCCCGTCCATGTGGTAGCGCATGAAACAATGATCCTTATCTCCATAAACAGATGCCATTTGAACAATAAACATGTTTTAGCATGGACTTCCTTGAACACCGTGAAGTGCCTTTTTCATAGTACCATTCTTCTGTGTCGAAATGGTTGCATGTAGAACAAATAGATCAGCTATGAGAATTTTCCTGAAAGGTGCTACAAATCTTCCCTTCATTTGTGCAGAATGGTCGATCTGGTTGGTTTTGGGGTAGGCATAGCAACGGGTATGCAATTCATTGAGAATTTTCCTGAAAGGTGCTACAAATCGGCACTAATTCCAATCATGGTTGAGGATAAGAGGGCAGGTAAGTGCAAATATGCCATTGCACATATTTAAACTAACACCCCGTTTGGCACCTTGGATTTGGTGGTGAATGGGAGTATTTCAAATCTATATAGCTGCTTTTTGCGTTTGGCAGCCTTGGATTTGGAGGCAGTTGGAATCGGAGGTATTTCAAATTTCCCTTTTTAATGTGTTTTGAAATCCCAGCAAAATGTTGAGATTCAGATGGAATTCAAAGGAAATGCCATTTTTGCCTCTTTTTTAAGAGGAGAATCACACATGTAACAAAGATGTCTTTAGGCTATTAATCCATTGGACACCTGGCATGTTTGATGATACCCCAAAATAATTCAATTATCGGCTGTAATACCAAAATCATATCAATAGAATGATCTGAACCATCTAAACGTTGGACATTTAAATGGACGGTTAAAAAACATCAGTGGGTCTTTTATTTGTGAGTGCCCACCCAAGGCTTGAAATTTCCTCTTTTTTGGCCAAAGTATATATTTTAATGGGCTTGTCACAATCATTCTATCAAATACCACACACACACACACACACACACACACACACATATATATATACTAATTTAGAGTATGAAAGCGAATTTTGTTAACCAAATTTAAGTCATGTGAATATATCAAAAAATTCCAATTCCCTCCAAATAGAAGCTCCCAAACGGGAGATTTGGATTCTAATACATTTCAGCCAAACAAAAATGAGGATTTGGAATCACCCTGATTCCAATGTAATTGTGATTTGGATTCCAATGAATTCTAAATCCAAGCTCCCAAACGGGCCATAAGTAATTACTGCCACCCTTTTTCTATTACAGTCGTGTTGATACTTTCTGTCATATCCTCTAGGACCCATTAAGGTTCTAAATGTTAAACATTACCCATTTCTGTGGTACTTTTCTCAGGTGAAGCTACTCGCAAAGGTTTCTATGTGTATGATGATAGACGCAAGGCTAGACCAGACCCTGAACTAAAAAGATACATTGAGAAGTCAAGGAGCATTGCTGGTGTTACTGGTGGTCCTGAGGTCTCCCCTTTCCCTTTCATCATCGTCGTCGTTGTCATCATCATTATAGCCTTGTCTCATCATCATCAACCCTACTTCACCCGGGCTTGGGCCAGCTAGCGCATTGCTACCAGGCAGTGTTAGAACACACACACACACACACACACACACACACACACACACACACGTCCTACCGGGCGGTGTTAGAACATACTTGCATGCACATATAGGAGGGAAATGAATATTATACAACTTGTTGTATCCTAGGCTTATGGTCATGGATTTAAGTTTCAGAGTGTGATTCGCCCAGGGACTGAAACCGGTGCAACATGCCTCAACTCAGCTGACTTGGTCCTGCATCGGTGTGGCGACTTGTTTCGTTTTGCACTGAAACTGGATACGACTTGAATGATACCAAGTTGTAGTGAACGATTTTTCAAACTATGCTTATATTTCAACTATTTACTTTGGCCACTTTGGACCAGTCCAATCATCAATCTGGTCTGTCCATGAATTCCTGATTCTTTTGGCTAGCAATAATGCAAGAATCACACCAATTGAATGATCCTAATCATCCAATCAGTAAACATATATCCTATGGGCCTGTCTTGGATTGCTTATGATTGTAAGGAAGTCAAATTATGATGACCATCTGATTTGTGGATTGTCCAACGAACAATTATAACAAAAATGGCCTACATTCAAAGGGTCAATGTCATCTAATTAGTTGTGATTTTTGCATTGTGGCCTGCCAATAGTAGTCTGAAAAGGGATAATTCAGATTGATGATTGGACTTCCCCATTTGTCCAATGCAACTAGTTGTATCATAAGCCTACAGTACAATTATCATAAGATCTTTTCTCATCTTTGTGGTCGTCGTTTCTTTTTCAATTTACAATCAAAGTAAATCGTACGTCTAAAACTCATCAAGTCGACCCTAAACTCAGCCTACTGCAAAGGGGAACTTTGAGAAAAATCACTGTTTTAAGTCAATCCATTTTAATCAATACAAATGAATAAAAAGTTTATTCTTGATTTGATTCAATTTGATTTATTATCATTATTATATTTTTTTATTGAGAGATATAGGGGCGTTTTTATCCATATTTAGTTCTTTAATGCTAGAAATGTGGAGGAAGGCTTTAGAATCTTAAGGTTTTAAAATTAGTCAGATTAGAGCATACGGAATGCAAGTTTAGCAACAATTGGAGTGGAAACAAGGAATTAGTTAAGATTGCTGACCAAGAAATATCCAAAATGATCATTTTCAATATCTCGGGTCGATAGTTCATGAGAGCAGAGAGATCGAGAAAGATATCAGAATTCAAGCTGGGTGGATGTAGTGGAGGTGCACCCAATGTTTTAAATATTGATGATATTGGCTGATGTATCTTGTATCCCACTTGTGCGATACGAAACACACAGATAGAGGTGGGCAACAATCCGATCTGAGTCGAACATGGACCAGATTGGATTGTTCCGCTGCTTGAGTGGGTGTGTTCGAACAATGTTCGAACAAACATTCGAACAGGGTGGCTCTGTTCAAACTTGGTTTGGTATGGCCCAGCCATGTTCGAACATATGGATTTCAGACAATTTTTACGAGTTCAAACAAGTTCGAACAATTTCGTTTTTTTCACTTGAAAATATTTTTTCTACTACTTAAAAAAGCCCCACTATCAAAAGTGGGCTGGCAGCTCGATCGGTTTTCAAAACACTGGTTGGTATCTTTGAATCTGGACAAATTTTGGGAATCCCCTATCTATGACGAGACCTATCAGATCAATGGTTTTGATCACTGAACCAAAAAACACCCAGCATGAAACAACCATCTACACAGCAGCCAAAAACACACAAAATACAGCAGTTAAAAACAACAGCTACTCAAAAAATAAAAAATAAGAAAGGCCAACATCACCCAGCAGTAGAGAAGGGAAAGCCATAACCACCAATTAAACATAGCCTTTCACACAGCAAGCAACACCCATGGTTCCACCACACAACAACCAGCTAGAGAGAGAGAGAGAGAGAGAGAGAGAGAGAGAGAGAGAGGGATTTCGCAAAAGGGAGAAATAGGGTTTGGGGCTTCTCTTTCTTTCAGGCGCGGATTGGGTAGACCTAGCTAGAGACGGACTGTCCTGTCAGGGGCTTTGTAGGGCCCAACGTGATGTATTTGTTTTATCCATGCCGTCCATCCATTTTCAAGGGTCATTTTAGAGCATGATCCCAAAAATGAGGTAGAGCAAAGGCTCTAGTGGACCACGCCACAGGAAGCGGTGGTGACAATAACCTCCACCATTGAAACCTTCTCACTGCCCACCGTGATGTTTAGTTTCCATCCAACCTGTTCATAAGGTCACATAGACCTGGATGAAGGGAAAACATAAGCATCAGCTTGATCTAAAACTTCTGTGGGCCCTAAGAGGTTTTCAGTGGTAGGAATTCAATCCCCACTGTTTCCTGTGGTGTGGTCCACTCAAGCCTTCGATCCACTTCACTTTTTGGATAATGCCATAAATTATCTTTAAAAAATGGATGGATGGCTTGGATAAGAAAATATATCACTGTGGGCCCCACAAAGCACTTACAGGACCGTCTGTCTCTAGATAGGTCCTGGTGGGGGTAGACTGGTAGTACCCTATCCACAGAGAAATCGGATTGCGTACTGAGTTACTCAGTACGCTTTTATCAGTTGGGTCCACCGTCAATGTATGTGGTTTATCCATATTGTTCATTTGTTTTTCCAGCTCATTTTAGGGGTTGAGATCAAAATTGAAGCACAACCAAAGCTTAAGTGGACCATACCACAAGAAATAGTGGGAATAATGATTTCCACCATTGAAACCTGTCTAGGGCCCACAATGATGTTTATTTGTCATCCAACCTATTCATAAGATCACAAAGACGTTGATGAAGGGAAAACAAAAATATAAGCTTGATCCAAAGCTTCTGTGGTCCCGAAGAAATTTTCAACGATAGACGTTGAATTCACACTGTTTCCTATGGTGTGTTCCACTTGAGCTTTGGATATGCTTAATTTTTAGGCTCAAGACCTAAAATTATATGGTAAAATGGATGGCCGAGTGCATAAAATACATAAATCAAGGTGGACCCCACAGAGTTTACTCATTACTTGATACGCAATCCGCTTCCATTCGCGGATGCGGGTTGGCTGGTGACATGAACACCAGCCAACAAGCCGGTGTCAAAGCTCTATGGTTCCCACCATGATTTTTTTGTTTTATCCACTCCGTCCATCCATTTGTATAGCTCATTTTGAGGCATTAAACAAAAAATGAGGTAGATACAAAGCACAAGTGGACCACACCACAAGAAACAGTGAGGAGAATGATGTCCACCATTGAAACCTTCTTAGGGCCCACAGTCATGTTTATTTGTCATCCAACCATCTCTCTCTCTCTCTCTCTCTCTCTCTCTCTCTCTCTCTATGTGTGTGTTTGTGTGTAACTGAGTCAAACGAACGAGTCAAGTCGGTTAATCTTCAAGTCGAGTCGAACAAGGCTGTGAATTGTGATTGAAACTGTCTCAATTATTTTATTTATTTATTTATTTTTTTCGATTTGTTCGAACACGAACACTTTTTGTTCGAATAGAGTTTTACCGAGTCAATCCGAACGGTCAAATTCGGTTCGCGTCCAACTCTACGCACAAATAGTGCTGATATATCCCACATGTTCGATCCGGTGAGCATTTTCAATTTCCAATCCCTTTTTTTGTTGAAATTATGTTAAGTCGATGTCAAATGGTTACAAATCCATTGGTTCTGCATGTTTTGCATGAAAAATCATGAAGTTGGAGCTTTGATTTCAATATCCATTGGTTCTTCATGTTCTCCTTTTTTTTTTTTCCCCGAAATTTTCCTTCCACCAGTTGTCAATTGAGACTAATTTTGAAGTATTTGATGAAATGATCATCACATTGATCATCACATACATTCCAATTTCAAATTTTGAGTGTAGGTGGTTTGATTTGGGAAAAATTCAAAATTTCCCCAATTTCTCCCCAATTGCTTGCTATGTTGCACTCTAAACATGAAATCGAGCATGTATGAGGGTTAATCTACTGATTTGTTGAGTCCTTGTCAATTTTTGAAAAATAAAAATCATTTTTAATTAAAAAATTATTAAAAAATATATATTTTTAATTTCCCCTTAACCAGCTGTCAATTGAGACTAATTTTGGAGTATTTAGGAGTGTTAAATGACACTAAATGTTACACATTCAATTTGCATATAGTTGCATTAGTTTAGTTAGACAATGTATAGCTTCGGACCCTATTAGAAGGAAACCCATTATGTGCACTTCTTTTTTGAGATGTTATAATTTAAAAGTGTGAATTAAGGTCTTTTTTAACAATCCCTGAAGTTTCATTGAAAAACTCAAACTATTTTCCCAATGTTTCCCCATGTTTCCCAAAAAGTGCAATAAATTACCCGATACAAACGATATATCCCATGCGATAACCGATACGTATCCGTATCCCAAGGATGACATACGTAATGTGATACTAATATTTCGAACACTTGCTGCACCTATGAAGTTTTGTGTCATCTCCCTGTACCAATTAGACTGAAGGGAATTTTTTATAGGATAGTTATAAGATCACTCATGCTTTATGGAACTGAATGTTGGCAGTTAAAGAATGACATATCCATAGGATGAGCGTAGCTGAAATGAGGATGCTGTGATGGATGAACTGGGTAGCACTAATGGGTAATAAGATGAAGGAAGGTAAACTTAGATGATTGGGCCATGTGCAACAAAGACCAAGAACTGTTCTGGTTAAGAGTAAGTTGGTTCGAAAAGGCTAGGGCAAGGGGAAGGCCCAATACGACATGGGGGAGGTAGTGAGAAAAGACTTGATGACCTATGGATTCACTGAGATATGGTCCTTGATAAAGTGGAATGGGGGAATAGGATTTGTGCATACAACACCAATTCACAACACCAATTACTTGGGATGCTTAGATGATGGTGGCAGTGGTGGTGACTTCTTTAATGCAATATTTAATTACACACCAGTTTTTCTGTCATTCACATGTTAATTTGTACCAACGCTGGTGTACTGATCCCATAAGAACTTTGTAGTTAAGTGTGGTTGGGTGAGAGTACCTCTTGGGAAGACCGCTTATCACATCCATATTTCCATGCGCTCAGATAAGCTACAATAATGATGATTTAGAAGACTATTCAAATTCCTAGTTGTTTTCTTTGAGTCTTACCTTTTTTTTTTTTGTTTTTTTTTGTTTTTCAACACACCCACCCATGCACACCACATGGGCACTTGATCCCTGGTTTCAATGTTGAAACAGTCTGTCTACCACTGAGCCATGGAGCTGGACCCTTCTTTGAGTCCACCTAATACAGCCGAACATGGAATTAAGTTGGCTACTTTTAGGTTGTGGAGTAAATGGAAACCGCATCTCTTTGGGAATCAACCTTAGTACACTAGGTTTACAACTCGGTGATCTTACTGCCGCATGCTAAGTACAGGTTGGTCGAAGTTAATCTCCTGCAACTTAGCTGTATATGATTGATATATCAAGTTCGTATCTTTTTTGTGCATTGCTTCTTGAGGCTTCTTCTTATTATCAGCGCATCTATTTTCTTCTAATTGTTTTAGAAGTATATTTTTGTTCGAGAGCTTGCACTCATTATTTTAAACTGTAAAGCAATTAAATGCTCATATGATACATCTATGTCAAAAAAGACTCATGGATTTTCTCATCCAAAATTTGTTACTTATGGAGCGACTGAGTTACAAAATATTACGGGTTTATTTTGCTTACATGGGCTTGAATGCAGCTGATGAAGTCATCAGATAAAGATATAGTGGAGATGATCTTCTTCCCGGTTGTCAATGAGGCTTGCCGTGTCCTTGCGGAGCGAATTGTGGTGAAGTCATCAGACCTTGACATTGCTTCTGTCATGGGCATGGGATTCCCTCCATACAGGTCTGTGATTTCTCCCCGTTAAAAAAAAGATTGATGATAGATTTCCCTAACCTGTTTGGATTCATGGAAAGCGTGGAAAGAAACAGTGTTTCTCGCAAACGCTTTTTCCAGTTAACTGTGGGAAAGAAGTATTGTTTCCTTTTTATCAATAAGGGCCTGTTTGAATTCATGAAAAGCATGAGAAAGGAAATAGTATTTCTTAGGAAACCTTATTTCCAGGAAATTGTGGGAAAGGAAAAATTGTTTTCCTCGTTTGCTTTTCAACAACATTTTCATAGAAATTTAGGATTTTTTTTCAAGTTTGTTGTATGGCAAAACAAAAACAAAAATCTTGGAATTTTTTTTAGGTAGTCACTAGCATGTGTCAGATTAGCACATGTGGCACATGTGGGATACTTAGAGATGAATAGTGGCATGTGTGGAATACATGGCATATGTGAGCACTTGATGCTGAACTGTGGCACGTGTGGTACATGTGAGGTACTTGAAGTTGTACGGTGGCACAAGACACGCATTGGCACATGTGACATGTGGGCACTAAAGCTAGATGACAGTATTTGTGCACATTGGCACCATTCGCACATGGCATATTTGAGTATTGAAGATGAACAATGACACGTGTGGCACATTGGCGCATGTGGGGCACCAGTAAGATGAATGGTGGTACATGTGGAAAAATAGCACATGTAGAGTGCAAGAGAAGATGGATGGTGACACATGTTAGCACATGTGGGGCTCTTTACACATGGGGCACGGGAGAAGATAGATGGTGGCACATGTGGC
Source organism: Liriodendron chinense (assembly GCA_003013855.2). Taxonomy (NCBI): domain Eukaryota; kingdom Viridiplantae; phylum Streptophyta; class Magnoliopsida; order Magnoliales; family Magnoliaceae; genus Liriodendron; species Liriodendron chinense. Next base: position 10,669,143 of record ML058469.1, on the reverse strand, counting down.
ATAGTGGCATGTGTGCAACATGACGATGATGGACAATGTCTCATTTGGCACATTGGCACATGTGAGGCGATTGAACATGGATAGTGGTGCATTTGGGCTTTAACCCTTGAGAAACCTATTTTCCTTCCATCGTTGGAAAATGCATTTCTTAGGGTTGGAGGTGGGAAAATAAATTAGAAAGTGGGAAATGGTGTTTTCCATAATTTCCCTCATAGAAAGGCTTAAAAAACAAAGGAAAGTGAGTTTCATGGGAAACACCATTTCCTTTCCCATGCTTTCCATGAATCCAAACAGGTCTTTAGTCTTCCTAGAAATTTTGGGCCTATATTCAAGTCTGTTGTTTGGAAAAGCAAATTTTAGTGGGAAACTTTTCCTGGTAGTCATGTGCCACATCGGCCGGAATGTCAGCACATGGCATGCAAGGACAGTGACAATTGAAGTTGGATGGTGGCACATTTGACACATTGGCACATGTGGGGCACAAGTGAAGGTGGATAGTGGTATGTGGCACATGTGCAGATTGGCACATGACATCACATGTTGGCACCTATGGCACATTTTTGGGCAATTGAAGATGGAGGTAGCACATGGCACATTGACACGTGGGGCGCAAGCAAAGTTGATGGCGCCTGCATATACCACATTGTCACATTGGGGGCACTTGAAGCTAGATGGTGTGCATGTGGCACATGCACGCATTGGTATATTGGCACGTGGAGAGATTGACGAGGGACTGACACATATGGGGTGCAAGTGAAGATGGATGGTGGCACATGTGATGCATTGGAACATGTGGCACAAGTGGGGGGATTGAGGATGGATGGTGGCACATGTGAATTAACTTGTCTCAAACCCATTTTTCTTTAATCATTGGAAAATGCCTTTCGTAGGGGGAGAGGTGAGAACATGAATTTCTGATTTTCCAGGAAAATGAGCCGATGCGCTTCCCACAAAGAAAGAGTTCACAAACAAAGGAAAGTTAGTTTCAAGGGAAGGATGCTTCCTTTCCTCTCTAAGAATCCAAACAGGCCCTAAAAAATGATAAAGAACTATAATATCTGGTACTTTTGTTTTCAGGGGAGGGGTCATGTTTTGGGCTGATTCCTATGGATCCAAGTACATCTGTTCAAGACTCGATGCATGGACAAAGACATATGGTGATTTCTTTAAGCCATGTGCCTACTTGGCTGAACGAGCTGCCCAAGGCGCTTCTCTGGTGAGAAATAAGAGCACTTTTCTTTCTTCTGCATGGCTATTTGCTTATATAATGTGAGAAATGTTAATATCAAATGCAAAATGCACAAATGCAACATGTTTGGAGCATTCATATGAAATCCTGACCACCCATTTGTTAGGCCCACCATGTATGAGCCATAGTCCAAAATCACATTTGTCAGATCATGGATGACATCAACTGCCCGAAAGGACTGCTGACCAGTGAGAGCAAGCCATTGGTCAACTCATTCTAGTTGCCTGGTTTCAAATTGCTAGGATCTTCTGACGTTGTAGTTTGTGTTATGGCCCATCCTTGATGAGCCCGCTGCATGAACAATTTGTATGTCATACACATTTATTCAAGAGTCCCCATGGAGCATGTCGGATTTGTCATGATATTAGCACGAGAGATAGCACGAGAGATGCTAAGGCTATCTGCAGGAGAGCTTGAAGAGGCAATTCAAAGCACACAGCATGGAACAGGTTTGCAGTATCCAGGCCATTCATCAAGCAGGGCCTACATGTCCTAGCCCAAACATCAGGTTAGACACATGTAGTATGGAGGACCCAACAATGACTATGGTCTATATTCAGTATACATATATGTGGCCCACATGATGAAGGACCAGCATACTTTTTGAGCTAGGGAATGTTAATGTTGCCCCTTGCTGACGGGCAGCCTGGGTTGCACCCTTACCACATTGGCATGTGTGCCTCACATCCCCCTTAAACCTTTCCTAGCACTAATTGTATTAACACTTGATTACTTTTTGAATAATACCATTTCTTCACTCTCCCCAAACTGTAGAAAACATTACTCCTCTGTGTGCATTCAACTTGCTTGCTAATTCTAATCTACTGATGCAGTGTGGCCCAGCAGAGCAGGCAAAGTCTCGACTATAAAAATGATCCACTTTTCAATCTTATCCTTCGTTCTTCCTCTCCCAGGAAGTGGCCTGCTGAAAGCTAATCTATAGTTAGGCCATTAAGAAGGTAACGTCATAAATAAGCTGGTATCTCATGCATCTAAAGTCAAGGCAGTACTAGTTTTCATAGAGGCTGCTGAGAGGCTGTTGATATCATGATAGCAATCCTCTATGGACATGTGTTGTTGTGGACATTAAGCTGATTTAGTAATAAAGCATGTAATTTTATTCTACACCTGTTTTGTTACATTCTCCAAGCTCTGGAATTATAAGATACATGGCACCCTTCTTTTGTATAATGTAAGAGGGTTTTCTGTTCTGATCAGTGGGGCCCATTGTTTGTTTTCTAGACCATTGGTTTGTTACTTTCCCACTGTGACAGTGTCCAAAAAACAAACATCCCAGATTGGGCTTGAGCCGTAGATCAGTGGTAGACAGCCTGCGTTTCAAGACTCAGGGACTTCCTCAGTTGAATATGGGACCATTGGTGTCCTCATTTAACTGTTAATCTGTAGGCAATGGAATCGGGAGGTTATCGTAAGGGCATGGTGCATCCTTGGTGCGGCGTGGATGGAACCTCTGCTCTGCTGCTATTGAATTAGTGATGTAAGCAGTCAACTCTGATTGGAAGAGTGCCATCCAGGCCATTTCTGCAAACACTTGGGGCTCGTTTGGGAGCTTGTAAATGAAGGTAAATGAGAAATGAATTTGGAGGTAAATGATTTGAGAGTAAATGGCTTAATTAATTGTGTTTGGATGGGAGTAACTGAAATGTGTTCAAAATCATTTGGATGGGAGTAAATGGAATGCATTGGAGCTTTTCAATGCATTCACAGGAACATATATGATAATCCCAAATTAGCTTTAAAATCCTAAATTATATGATCATGCGTGATATTTAATAGAATGATCATAACAAGCCCATTGAAATATATGTGTTCGCCAAAATTGAGGAAATTTCAAGCCTCAGGTGGGCCACAAATGTAAGGATTACAACAAGCAACTTAACAACGGTTTTTAACCATCCATTTAGATGGCCAACCTTTGGATGGTTTGGATTATTCTATTGGTGTGATTTTAGTGATGTAACTAATAATTGGATTGTTTTGGAGTATCATCAACGTGTCACATGTATGGTGGACACGTGCATATCGGCACTTTTGTTTACTTATGCAACTCTCAAGGGTACCAAAGAGGCATTTCACCCCATTTACATCCAAATCCTCTCTAAACAAGAGGATTTCATTTACATGCCCATTTGCTCCCATCTCATTTCAATGCATTTTCTCTCATTCAAACACACTTCAAATGCCAAGTACCTCCATTTAGTCCCAACTACCCCATTTATCTCCATTTACTCCCATCCATAGGGTCTAGGATCTAAGGATCAGAGACACATAAACCTGTTTATCAAACCAAAACCAAAATCTAGAGCATGGAAGACTTTTAAGAAGTCACCTAGTGTGGAATTTTGTAGATAAATGAAAGGTTGAGAAGCAATTTTCAGTTGACAACCGCTCAGAGAGCATGTGAGTAGGAGTCATAAACTCAAATAGAATGAACCATAAACTCAAATTATATCAGAGGCCATAGACACTTTTGTTGGTTTAAGATATCTGAAGTGAAAGAAGCTTTGAGAAACATGAAAACAAGACACGCCCTCACGCTAGATGATATATAAATAGTCTTAGAAGTATACGGGAGATTGATGCAAAATGGATGAATATGATATGAATTAAGGTAAATTAGGAGACATACTTAGTATAAGCAATGAAGAATATAAAATTCCCTTGTTTCTACCTCGTAGTTAAGAGAAGATAGCCAAATAAAACTAGAAATTTTCACTGAAACAAGAAGTTAATAATTTAATGGTCATCCACCAATGCACATAAATACATATTCATGTAAACCAATGGATTTATAGAGGTAAGGACCTTTACATTAGCATAGGCATGTAGATCAGCCTTAAGTATGGAAATCTAAGGTTTCAAGAATTAAGGATTTGGGGGATTCAATATTAGGCTCAAATCTGAGGAATTAGGATTTTAGAAATTGAGGAAAGTGGAATTTAAGTTTGGGTTTAGGATAGGAAAAAAGGGATAAGAAAAGGAAATAGAAAAAAAGAACTATCATCCTTGCAATATGCTTCTTTGGTTTCTCATATATCAACCAAATGATATTATACACCTTTATCCATAGCTTAAGTGGTAGACTAAGTGAAGATAACCTCATTTCAACATTGAGGTCTTGGTATCGATTCTCAAGTGGGGGTGGCTAACATTGCAGTGTGACTAAGTGGGGGTGGGTGTACTAACAAAACAAATGATATTATAACATCATGCTATTTTCTAGATCTTGGAATTTCTTAATTTGTGAAATTTTATTGCATATTTATCAAGACTTTTTAACTTAGTTTTTATTATTCCATTATATAATATATATTTTAAATATTTATTTATTTCTTAACCCAATTAGTTGGCATAAGGTGTAGATGATGATCATCTTAGTACTGACTAATTTGTAATCAATGCTTTTTAGACTTTTCATTTTTGGTGAGATTTTCAATATTATCCCAACATAAATCTCAAAACTTAAAAAATGTCCTGAGAAATTACTGAACCGAGACCATGATGGCCAAACACCTCGACTGCTAGCCTAGCTGGTCTTCCTAGGCGTTTCAACAGCAGGTCTTAGGTTTGAGTGCTAAGGAAACACACTATCCCCAACTGGTGGGTGGGTGCATCGTGTGATTAACCGTGTGGGTGTGTTACCCAACTAGCAGGGTGGGTGCGTTGCATTACTTAAAAAAAAAAAAAGTAGGCTGTCCAACTTTTCAAATGGCAAAAGTAGGTGGCATGATATCGTTCAATCGTTGAGATTTTTGGTATGATCCGTCCACACCGGGGACTGACCATTTGGACGGTCTTGATCGGTTCATGCCATGATTATGGTGGATGTGTTGCCACAACATGTGGCGAAAATTTTCCCTTCTATTTTAATCGAGTAAATGAACAGTTCATGTCTAATCTCCTTTTTATAGCTACCATGTGGGAGCATTACATTGGACGGTCCACGGTCGCTTTTATAATGAGGTGTAAGCATGGATATTTTCTTTTTAAAGAGTCTTTTAGCTTCTAAATCCTATCTAAAGAGATGATCGTTTGGTGAGCAATCTTCCACTTGCAAGAGAATCTACATGCTACGTGGTCCCTCTTTTTATACATGTTTTCCTATTCTGGCAATTGGGGCCCATTTTTCTGTGATCCAGACCATTTGTGCAGTTGAGTTCCTACACTGATGGACTGTTGTTTCATTGCTCTTCTTAACTGTCTTCTGAAGACAGAATATATATATATATATATATATATATATATATATATATATATATATATATATATATATATATATATATTTTAAAGGTTAATATCTGTCCCATTGTGGAGATTTTTGGAGCAGTCCATCTACTGTGAGATGCATTAGACCAATGGTCTGGATTACAGAACCATAGACTCACTGATCCGAGTTGAAGACTGGGAAAATGATCGGGTCTGAGTGTCAACCTCTGTGGGGCGTGACATCTAATCCATTCATCAGATGCACTCCACCAAGATGAAGGGACACGCCAAAATCAAGCCATTGCAAAACTTAGGTGGGCCGCATCAAGAAAATTAAGAAGTTTTAGGCATGATTTCATTGTGCCTCAGGTGTGGCCCACCTGAGTGTCTGATCGGTCTAATTTTTGTGATAAATGGTGAAAATGAGGCATTGTTCCTGAAGGACGGAACGGATGTTATATGCACGTTACTACGGGACCCGAATTGTAGAACGGTTTGGTGGTCCATCTCAAAGGCTTCTGCATCTGCATGCTTTGGGCCTGGTTGTTTTTATCAATTACTATGCAGGAGATAAATAATTATTATTTACACCTATAATTGCACCTAACCGACCTTTCACCAGACGTGATAGCTATCCCTTTATGGAAGCATCTGACACAAAAACCAAGGAAAGAAAACGCCTTTCCTTTAAAATCTGTGGGGCCCACCATTGTTTGTTTGTTTGTTTTTTTTTTTAATGCACAGAGTCCATCCGTTTTGCCTGCTCATTTTCGTGCAAGTGGACCACACCCACCATTGTGTGTGTCTGATCCACGCTGTCCATCCGTTTTGCCTGCTCATTTTTGGACGCAGTCGGGCTACTTACAGGTTGAGTAGCCATCTCGCTACCGAAGTGACGTCACCAACTTATGTAGGCCCCACGATGATGTATGTGTTGTATCCACACCGTCCATCCATTTGGAGTTATCAATTTAGGGCATGAGACAAAGAATGAGTCAGATCCAAAGCTCAAGTGGACCTCACCAAAGAAAACAGTGGGGATTGATCTCCTACCATTAAAAACTTCTTGAGGCCATAGAAGTTTTCGATCAAGCTGATATTTATGTTTTTTTCCCTTCTTCCATGTCCTTGTGAATTTATGAACAGGTTGGATCTCAAATAAACATCATGGTGGGCCCTAGGAAGGTTTCAATGTTAAGCGTCATTGTTCCCACAGTTTTTTTTGGGTGGGGACCACTTGAGCTTTGGATCTATCTCATTCATTATATCATGTCCTAGATGATCTCTCCAAATGGATGGACGGTGTGGATACAACTAGAGGTGGGCAACGATGTGGGCTGGGCCAAGTTAGCCCTAGTTTGGTTTGGCTTGGCTTGTTTTTGTGCCACCCTGGATAGGCCTGGTTTGGGTTTTGGGCTGACCCATGCAGCCCGTGTTTGGTTTGCTCTAGAAAAATTTGATTCGCGCAAGGATCAATTTGGTCGAAAATTTCGAATCAGGCCAAGCTGAGTTTGAACAATTGGTGGCTCATTTTGTTTGTTTGTTTGTTTAAATAGAAAAGAACTTTGAAAGTTAGATTAAAAAAAATACAAAAATATCTTACCACATGATGTTTAATATCCTCTAAAGGAGGAGTGCAACTTCAAAATAGATATGTAAGAACCTTTTGCAAATAAAAGTATACAAGCATAATTTTACAAGAGCAAGGAAACAGTGTGCATTCATATATCATACAACACATACATCATTGTGGAGCCCATAGAAATTGGTGACGTGGCTTTAGTATGGAGATAGCTACTCAACCTGCCAGTAGCTAATCCTCATCTAGATCCAAAGCACAAGTGGGCCACACCAACAGGAGGAATTAAACGCCTATAGTTGAAAACTTCTAAAGGGCCAAGAATTGGATCAAGTTGATATTTGTGTAATCCTTTTTACCTTGTATATAGTGTTATACACAAGTTGAGTTGAGTTGAGTATTATCACTGCTCAGTGATCGATTTGATCACACCTATCCCTGCTCGTTACTTGACTCTACTCGGCGGAATCAGCAGACCGAGTGAGTTCGAGTCGAATTTGAGTAACCGGCCCTGGACAACACCCGACCAGTTGTCTGAAAATCCAAGAAAAAAAATGAAGGGGGAAAGGGGATTACCGGACAAGCAGCGGACAACAGGGCGAGCGGATAGGCAGTTGGCAAGTTGACTGCGCCGTGCAGGGCAATAGACATGCAATGGGCGAGGTGGCAGCGCCGTGTAAGGTGACAGACATTCGGATAGGCAGTGGTAGTGGCCGGACGTCGAGATAAGAGAGAGAGAGAGAGAGAGAGAGAGAGAGAGAGAGAGAGAGAGAATGTGGTGGCTGGATGTCGAGCTCAGGTGGGTTGGGTGGCCGGACGTCAAGCATAGAGAGGAAGGGAGAGGGTTAGGGTTAGGGTTAGGGTTTGGGTTGGGGGGAGGGATTAGACTTAGGGTGTTGGGGGGAATTAGAGTTAGGTTATATATATATTAGGTATTTACACTCCCGAGTCATCCAAGCAAGTTGAGCTGAATCAATTCGAGTCGAGTATGAGTCAATGTTTGAGTAGAGCTGAGTCGAGTAGGGTCATGCTCGGTACTCAACTTGAACTCATTCGTACACAAAAAATAAAATAAAAAAGACTCAGCTCAGCTCAAACTCACTTTCAATCCAAGTCAAATCGAGCATTTTCGAACCAAGCCTAGCGAGTTTTTAGCGCATGCTCAGGTCGGGTACAGCTCTACTTTTATATAAACATGTTGGATGACATAACACATCCGAACCGCCCCTGGAATGTTTCTGTGTTTTTGTATGGTGGACGTCATTATACCTTTAGTTCTCTTTCTTTCTACACACCCACGCCACACACTCTCACACCCACCCACACCACGTGAACCCGCGATCAAAGTGGGAGCGAATTAGGTCTTACCCCTACTGCATGGCCCACCTTAATGATTTTCTGTATATCCACACCGTCCATCCGCTTCTCTAGACTATTTTAGAAAGAAGTACCAAAATTTATGAAGATCCAAATCTCAGGTGAACCACACCATGGGAAACCATGGTGATTGAGTGCTCACTATTAAAAATTCCAAAGGGCCCATCGTTAACATTTTCTTAATATTTATTTGCAATCCAACCTGTTGATAATGTCAAAAAGATCTTTTTGAAGGGAAATTATAAAGATCAGATTCATCCAAAACTTTTGTGTCCCAAATAAAAGTTTTTAATGATTATTCATCACTGTTTCTATTGGTATGGTTCAACTGAGATTTGGATCTTCTTATGATTTGGGATCACATCCTAAAAAAGATGCAAAAACAGATGGACGGCATGGATATAAAACAAATACATCAAGGTAGGCCCCACACAGTTAGGGTGACGCCCACAAAGCTATTTACAGGACCCTTAAAAGCTATAAAACAAATACATCAAGGCATGGATATTACCAGGACCCTCGTTTTGGGCTTACGCCATAAAATGAAATGGTGAAACTGATGGACGGCTTGGATCAGACACAAAACATGGTGGGGCCTACAAAGCCTAATTAACAAGTACTACTTTTTTGGCAAAGGCATGCGAAAAGGGACGCGGATTAGCTACTGACAGGTTGAGTAGCTATCTAGCTATTGAAGTGACTTCACCAATTTCTATGGCCCCACCATGATGTATGTGTTTGTATCCACACTGTCAATCCATTTGGAGAGATCATTTTAGGGCATGTTCTAAAGAATGAGAAAGATCCAAAACTCAAGTGGACCCCATCAAAAAAATAAGAGGAGACAATGACGCAGACCGTTGAAACCTTCCCAGGGCCCACCATGATGTTTATTTGAGATCCAACCTTTTTATAAGTTCACACAGACATTGAGGAAGGGAAAAAACAAATATCACCCTGATCGGAGACTTCCAGGGCCTCAAGAAGTTTTTAATGGTAGGAGATCAATCCCTGCTATTTTCTTTGGTAAGGTCCACTTAAGCTTTGGATATGCTTATTGTTCATGCCCTAAAATGATCTCTTTGGATGAATAGACGGTGTGGATACTGTTGTGAGGAGAATACGAGCTGACCTCGACACTGTCACGAAGAGAATACGAGCTGACCTGAGGTCGGATCCGGTTCAGCTCGCTCAGCTCGAAGCCGATCTGATGATAGACGGAATAACTTAAATACAGGTCGTCAGATCTGACCGACTCGATCTAAAGAAGAAAGGTAGTCCTCGAGAACGACCACGCCAGGTCGACCTCTTTGCGACCTGATTCTGTTTCCGTAATTCTCTAAGTTTGTGCGCGATAAGGGGAAGGAGATCCGGGAGATCTCTAACCAACCCGCCGAAAGATCCTCAAAGATCACGGGACAACTCCGGAAATCCCAAAGATCCGAGAATCTCTCCCCTGAAATCACGGCTTCAAAAGGGAATACAACTCTGCAACCTAAGTCTATAAATTGACGCGTCTTCTTCATTATCAAGGTATGATACAAATACTGATCAAAAGGTATAGATTCAATCCTTCAAGATCTCATTTAGGCATCGGAGGGCTAACGGCTGGACCCAGCCACCCCTCTTTGCTTTCCTCTGTCTTCTACAGGGTCCAGCTTTCTTTCAAGGAAGGAGATCAATGTTATTCATCTATCAATACGAAGGAATCTTCATCTTCATCTTCATCTGTTGACGAATTTCTAGCATCAACAGATACAACGTATACATAATGGAGTTGCCCGTAGAAGTCCTAGATAGCTACTCAACCTGTCAGCAGCTGGTCCGCGTCCTGCGAGAAGTAATGATAAGACACTTACGGTAAGAATCCGGATCGTCGGTTGAAAACGAGCAGATAAGCTCTGCTGATGCTGCTCTGATGAGTCCGGCTCATCCTTATTTGGTCAGAACAGCTCAGCTCTGACACAATCAGGTTGGGCTGTACCAATCAGAGTAGCGGTGTTGAGCAGGATTTCTCGGCTCGTTTTCTTCAGAGGATCTGGAATCTTACCGTAATTAGACTACAGTTGAGAAAAACGAAAAGATCATTACTGCTCTTAACCGTCTGGCACTCTAATTTTCAATACTCCACAATACTTGAGAACTTTAAGATGGCATATATGCATGACGATCTGGACCGTCGACAGCGTGGCTCCAATCGTAGATATAGCATATTACTGGCCTGATGGTCCTCAAATTGGTTATCATCGAGCGGATGCTAAAAAGGAATTTTTGATGGTCAACATTCGATGAGAAAAATCAAATGGTTGAGATCGTCTAATTAGTGGGCGCTTCGGCGGACTATGCTCCCAAGCCGGGACCACATTTAGATGGTCCAGATTCGTCTCGCTTATGCCACGTGTAGGTCGAGGAGTTGTCATTTACTGAGTGGTTGTAAGTACACTGTGGTCCAGCCATACGCAGGATAACGCTGCCTTCAGCAACTGGGTGCGGTGGATCCACCGAGGTGGGTGGATCCCTGACTGTGGGGCCTACTTTTATGTATATGCCTTATCTATCCATGCCGTCCATACGTTTTGGCAGCTCATTTTATGGCACGATAAAAAAAATTGAAGCAGAAAAAAAAAATCTTAGGTAGACCACACCAAAAGAAGCAGTGATGATCGAATACACACCATTAAAAACTTCTTGGTGGGCACCGGAATGTTGATAAGGTCCAAAAGACCTGGATGAAGGGTAATCCAAAACTTCTGTGGCCAACAATAAGTTTTTAATGGTCAATGACCACTGTTTACTGTGGCTTGGTTCACCTGACATTTGAATCTGATTCATTTTCGGGATCATAACCTAAAATGAGCTTTAAAAACGGATGGATGGCGTGGATGTAAATTAAATTCATACATTGAGCTCCACTGTCAGGATCCACCCACCCTACATCCATCTGCACGTGGCACTCGAAAGATCACCAGGTGACTTGAACACCAGCCAGCTAGCTGATGTCAAAGTCCTCTGGCCCCACCCTAATGTATTTGTTTAATCCACGCCGCCCGTACTTTTTTTTCATATCATTCTAAGGCATGACTCTGAGAATGAGTCGGATATAAAGCTATCCACGCCGCCCATACTTTTTTTCTGATCATTTCAAGGCGTGAATCTAATGAGGCGGATATAAAGTTAAGTGGACCACACCACACAGGAAAAAGTTAGGAGAATGACGTACACCGTTGAAACCTTCTTATGGCCTACAGTGATGTTTATTGTTGATGCTAAAAATCGTCAGCGGATGTTGATCGGAGACCAACTTGGATTCTTCGTCATCTGATCTCCACTTGAAGATGAATGGTGTAAATTGAAGGACCTGCAATCATCGAGAAAGGTTAGGACCGCTGTCGATTGGCCCAGCTTACGGCCCTCCGATGGCAAAGTCAGTACCCATCCTGAAAGGAGAGATTGTTGGAGTTTTAATGGCGGTGGATCGCCTACCCGGAGAGAGTGCGGAGGGCCCCTTTATAAGATAATTATTGGAGAGATTTAAGTGGATTCCAAATTAATCATTATCTTATCTAGATCAGTGGGATAAGTCTTATCCTTATCCTATCTGGATCAGTGGGATAAGCCTTATCCTATCTGGATCAGGAGGGATAAACCAAGGCGGATGAGGCTAGGCCTCTTGCCAAACTGGCGGGCCGAGGCTGAGAAGGCCGTATGCTGAGCCTGAGTGGGCCGAGACCTGAGAAGGCCGAATGTCGGGCCCGAGTGGGCTGAGGCCTGAGAAGGCCGAATATCGAGCATTAGTGGGCCGAGGCCTGAGAAGGCCATATGCTGAGCCCAAGTGCGCCGAGGCTGACTTAGCTTCCTCTCCTAAATAGTCGGTCCATAACCATACTTGGGGTAGAAGATGAACCCCAGTGGAAAGCTTTCCATGTTTTGAGTTCAACCCGAATTTACCCATAACAGAAGCCCCTCAAGTTTCGTGGTTAGAAAGTCTAAGCACGGAACTTTGAAGAGGTTACTACTGAAGCGTCTGAGTAGGCTGAGCTTAATTAGCATGGCCCGGTGGCGATGGTACTCGGAGGCGATGTCCGTAGGCAATGGTGTCCAGAGGCTATGCGGGGCAACCGGTGTTGCCGAATGAATTATCAGATCCAAATTAAATCTTTTGTCACAGGGACAAAATTAAATCGTGAAGGTATACAAACTGCCTGCTTGTGACAGGCATATTTAGGCCTATTTATCAGCCTTCCGACTCGCAGCGGCAAGGTTAATATCTCGCGAGGAGGTCGCAATGACAAAGGCCGGAGAGAAGAGAGGTTTTCTGCCTCGCCTCAAGGGCACAAACTCCAAAAGGCAGAAGCAGAGTATACCAAGTATGGAAGGTGGAAGGAGAAGGACACCGGAAGAAGAGGGACACAGACACCAGGTGAGTGAGGAAGGAAGGAAAAAGTTTCGAAAACTTCTGTGAAAATCCGAAGATTTGGCGGATTCCGTATATTTATAAGCAATCATTCCACCGGATTTGGCGACACGTGGCTACCACCCGTTCGACACAGCAGTCAAGCAGGCATGGCTATTAATTCCCCAGACACGTGGTGAGCGTCTCTTCATTTCCTCTCTGCCGAAAAGTTGCGGAAAGCTGGCGCTCATTATTGCCAGCCTAATCATGTACAGCTTCATCTCCGATAAAGGTGGTAGGCGGTTATGCATGACAGTAAGTAAGTCCTTCCCTTAGACTTCCTGGCGGTAAGGACTTGGGGGGTATCTGTTGTAGCCAAATTGCGCTGATCAGAGGTTATTGCAAGGTCCCGATAATCTACGAGCACCTTTACAACAATATTCGACTCGCGAGATCATCTGGTCGAGTCTCGTACATTGGACAAGTACGGCGTACAGTTATCGAGTCATCGAGCCTTTACTGTCAATAATCGAATAGTGGGACAGCATAGAATATCTTTCTCGACCTGTGAGCCGTCCGTCTCGTGGTCATTAAAAGGTGTCACACCTTAATATGCGAGCAGCCTAGCTCGTGAGTAGCTTCCGTCATGCGAGCAGCCCTGGTCACTGGTCTTTAGCAATGACGTCCCTTAGTTTATAGTACCAGTAGCCCGTATAGGCCGATTTTTTGCTTATATTTGCCTACGGTTTCATATCTCAAGGGATCACTATCAAGGAACGTAATTGACCAGATGTCTAATTGGATTAGGCTATTCCCTTATCTAAGGATTGATAGGATAAGCTTCTTATCCCCACAAATCAGCAGTAATCTTAATGACTTGCGTAACGGACTGGACCACCCGGATCTGCATAAATAGATAATCCTATAGGTGGTAAAAGTATAGAATATACAATCTCTAAATTCCTAAATTGTTAGTTTCCTTGGCAACCATACCCTATCTGACTTAAGCTTCGGAGGGCTAATGGTTGGACGTCAGCCACGCTTAGTTTTCTCTTATAATCTTTCAAGTTAGAGGGAAACCTGGCTTGAAGGAAGGTGAACGTTTGGAAGATTCTGTTACCAAATCCGATGTTAACATTTATTTTTCATCCCACCTGTTTATAGGATAAAAAAGAGATGGATAAAGGGAAAACACATATACTAGCTTGATCCAAAACTTCCGTGCCCCCAAAAAGTTTCCGATGATGAATGTTCAATACTCACTTCTTCTTTTTTTGGTGTGGTCCACATGAGATTTATATGTAACTCATTTTTTGTCTCATGACTTAAAATGATTTATAAAAATTAACGGACGGCATGGATAAAATAAATACATCATATTGAGAACTACAAGTTGGCAGGTGTTCAAGTCACCCGCCAACGGGACGCTGTTTGGCTGGTAACCCGAACACAGCCAGCTAGCTGGTGTAAAAGCTCCGTGAGACCCACAATGATGTATTTGTTTTATCCAAGCCATCCATACATTTTGCTAGCTAATTTTAAGGCATGAGCAAAAAGACGAGGCAGATCCAAAGCTCAGGTGGATCGCACCACAGTAAACAACAGGAAGAATGACGTACACTGTTGAAACCTTTCAAGGGCCCACAATGAAGTTTATTCTTTATCCAACCTGTTGGTAAGGTCACTCAGACTTGGATGAAGGAAAAACATAAATATTAACTTGATCCAAAGCTTTTATGGCCCCCAAGAAGTTTTCAACAGTTAAGTATTCAATCCCTGTGGTGTCGTCCACTTGAGCTTAGGATCTGCCTCACTTCTTACCTCATTCTGTAAAATGAGCTTGCAAAATGGATAGATTACTTGGATAAAACAGATACATCATGATGGAGCCCACATAGCTTTGACACCAGCTAGCTGGCAGCCAAACCGCTGCCAACAACTTGAAAACTCTGTTTGGCCATCGTATCGTGTGTGTGTGACATCCATTATGTCCATCATTTCCTCCCGATCATGTTAGAATGTGATAGAAAAAAAATCAGACGGGTATAAAACTCAAGTGGCTCCATAATAGGGAAAAGTGGGGTTAGAGACCCATTGATCAACTGTACTAGGCCCACCGTGATGTTTGTATGCCATCCAGTCCATTCATAAGGTGATCCTCACAAGGAGAAGGGAAAAAACCAAATATCGTTCAGGTAAAAGAATACGGTGGGCTCATAAAGGTTGCAATAGAAGGCATCCAAACTCACTTTTCGTCGTGGTGTGGCGCACTTGACTTTTGGCTCAGCTTTAGCTTTTCGTCACGTCCTAACATGAGCTGGAGAAAGCGATGGACGGATGGGATGTCACATGCACGCACACAAAGCTTTTGTTTTGCACGAGCTCCTAGTAGAGGTGTCAATGGGCCTGGCTCGGGCTTGTAAAATCAAACTTTTACACAGGACCGGTCCGAAATAGTTCAAAATCCGGACCAAGACCTACCCCAGGCCCGGCCCATTGACAGCCCTAGGCCTCCCAGCAACCTCGGAGAAATTCGGGAAATCCGATTGGCGTGCGGAGTAAACTCTGTTGGGCCCACCTAGAATGTATGTGTTTTATCTCTTCCATCCATATGTTTTTTCAGCTCATTTTAGGGTTGAGCCCAAAATTTAAGCATGTCGAAATTTCAAGTGGACCATGAAACAGTGGGAATAATGATTTCCACCGTTGAAACCTTCCTAGGCCCCACAGTGATGTTTATTTGTCATCCAACAACCTGTTCGTAAGATCACATGGACATGGA
This sequence comes from Liriodendron chinense, assembly GCA_003013855.2. Taxonomy (NCBI): domain Eukaryota; kingdom Viridiplantae; phylum Streptophyta; class Magnoliopsida; order Magnoliales; family Magnoliaceae; genus Liriodendron; species Liriodendron chinense. Next base: position 10,653,536 of record ML058469.1, on the reverse strand, counting down.
TGAAGGGAAAACACAAATATCAGCATGATCCAAAACTTCTGTGTCCCCTGAGAATTTTTCAATGGTAGACATTCAGTTCACACTTTTCCTGTGGTGTGGTCCACTTTAGATTTTTATATGCTTCAATTTTTGGCACCATAAATAAAACTATCTTTTAAAATGGAAGTTACTTAAGATAAGTACATCACGGTGAGCCCTCACAAAGTTTACTCCGCACGCTTAGGGCCAGTTTGGATTGTAAGTTGCTTAAGATAAGCTACTTATCAGAAAAGTAACTTTTTCTTAATTTCTACTCAATTAGCAAATAAGTGTGTTTGGTAAAAGAACATGATTATCAACTAAAAAGTAGAAAAACATGTTTGTTTCCAACATCATTCCTCAAGGCTGTTTGGTCCATGCACATCCACCATCTATCATTTGGGGCCAACCTTTGTTGTGGATTATTCATTGTGTGGGCCCCACCTTTGATGTGGGCAGTACATCATGTGGGGCCCACCTTGAATGTGGGTCATTTGCACCTTTCTTTATGCGGGGCCCACCTTTGATGTTGGTCATCCATCAAGTAGGCCCACCATCAATATCCACTACCCATCATGTGGAGCCACCTTTAATGTGGATCATCCCAAATGTAGGCTGTCCATTATGGAGAGCCCACCTTGGATATGGGCCACTCATCATTAGGGCCGACCAATGGTGGGCGTCAATGACCACTGTTTCCTGAGGTGCAGTTTATTTGAGATTGGAATCTATTTCGTTTTTGAGATGGACCAACAAGGGTGGACAGTGTGGATTTCATGTGCACAACATGTGGCCCCACTACCCAGTGGGCCACTCGAAACTAGTTGGAAAAATAGATGAATGGCATGAGTAAACACATCACGCTGGGCCAGGGAGGTTTCAACGGTGTCATCATTATCGCTGTTGCTTCCTGATGTGGGGTCCACCTGAGGTTTAGATCTACCTCATATGCTAGTCCCACTCACATCCAATCTAGACAGACTGCGTGGATCAAATATATCACAATGGGCCCAGCAAGCTAGATGGCCAACGTTAGTTGGGCGGTTGCCACGAAAAGCAGCACTTTTACAGCTTGTTGCAGTGGGTGGTGAAAAGGTAGAAAAGCACAATAAAAATGTTGAAATACTTAACTGATTTTCAACAAATAAGTAATGATCATTATTTATTAACAACTAACTGATCTGAAATAAGTTACTTAACTATTTTCATCAGCAAGAAAAGCACTTATTTGGTGGTATCCAACCGGGCCCTTAGTGGGCGGAGTTACTCACTACACAATCCACTTCCGAAATTTGGAGCGGAATGACGTGTGACCCTGGATCCACCGAGGTGGGTGAGACCCTTGACGGTGGGGCTCAAAGTGATGTATGTGCCTTAAATCTACACCGTCGAAACATTTTCAAAGCTCATTTTAGGGGGCGATCCCACAAAACGAAGCATGCCCAAATCTTTAGGTGGACCACACTATAAGAAATAGTCATGATTGAATCTCCACCATTAAAAACTTATTAGAGTCCATCAGAATGTTTGTTTGCCATCCAACCTATTGTTAAGGTAACATAGAACTATATGAAGAGACCATACAAATATCATCTTGATCCAAAGCTTTTGTGGCCCATAAGACTATGGTCCATCTCAGATTTGGAGCTGCTTATTTTTTGGACTGTGTGAATCCATCGAAAAAGTGTCGTGGGCCACTCCCACAAACGCTGGTCATAGGGATATAGCTGGTGGCCCGACTCTGCAGGTTATCCACTATGTCCATCCGTTTTTCCAACTCATTTTAGGCATGATCCCAAAATTAAGATAGACCTAAAACTTAAATGGACCACACTACCGGAAACAGTAGGGATAATTGATGCCAACATTTGAAAGCTTTCCAGGGTCTACCATAATGTTTATTTACCACCCAACCTGTTCGTAATGTCATACGTAGTAGCCAGATTAAGGGCCCATTTGATTTTTTGGGTTGACCGTAATTACCATATAAATGGGTGATAATTATTTACCTAGGTAATTATCACATATTTCCCAATGCAGAAAGTGACAACTACTTTTTTAATGCTAAAATTGAAGAATTTGTGGGCTAAATGTGGGGCCTACTATGATGTATGTTGCTTATCCACACCGTCCATCTACTATGCTAGCTAAATTTAGGGCATAAGGAGAAAAATGAGGCAGATCCCAAGTTCAAGTGGACCACACCACATAAAACAATGGAAATATAGTGCCTACTGTTAATAACAACTTGAGGCCCACAAAAGTTTTGGATTAAGCTGATATTTGTGTTTTCCCCTAATCCATGTCTATGTGACCTTATCAATCAGGTTAGATAATAAATAAACATCAATGTAGGCCTTGTGAAGGGAACAACTTTCAACAATAGACGTAATGTGGTCAATGATTTAATTGGTGTAGGCCATTTGAGTATTGGATCTGCTTCATTTTTCGGCTTATCTCCTAAAATGTTATGATAAAATGGATGGACAATACAAATATGTCATATGCATCATAGTGGGTAAATGGGTAATTATTATTTACCATGTAATTTCTGTACTTTTTGACAATGACAAGAGATAACTAAAATAATAATAATAAGGAGAAGGAGGAGAAGAAGATTAATATGCTCCTCTAAATTTTCAACAATAAGCATTCAACCCCCTTTGTTTCTTGTGCACTAAAATTGACTTTTGTTTACCATGTGCTCATGGTCAATACAAGCAAATGGGTAATTATTATTTACCATATGATTTTTGTACTTTTTGACAATGATAAATTTTGTTTTTTGTGCACTAAAATTGAGTTTTGTTTACCCGGTTACCTATGGTAAATATAAGCAAATGGATAATTATTATTTACCATGTAATTTCTGTATTTTATGACAATGACAGGTTTTGTTTATTTACACTAAAATCGAGGAAGGTACAAATTTTTGTGGGGCCCACTACAATACATGTGGCTTATCCACACCGTCCATCTATTTTGCAAGGTGGTTTTAGGGCATGGACCCAAAATTGAGGCAAATCCAAAGCTTAAGTGGACCACGTCACATGAAATAGTGGTTTGAATAAATACCATAAAAAATCATTTATGATCATGATATTCTATGGTGTAGGCCACTTGAGCTTCAGATATATCTCATTTTTAGGTTCATCCTCTAAAATGTTATGGTAAAACATATGGATGGCATAGATATGTTACAAATATCACAATGGACTATGAATGTATGGCTATCCTTTTTTAATGTATTTAGGTTGAGTGAATACTCTTACTCTTTTTGCCAAGCAAAGGGCAGGTACTACCCTCACCAGGATATAGCTAAAGATGGACAGGTAAGTGACACATTGGGATTGGTGGAAAGCAAGTGGGGCCCAGCTGATGTGACAGGTCTGCCAGCTTTACATTATTACCGAGGCACGGGTCACACCTGCTCTCCACCAATGTAGAGGGGACGAGTCTCCAACTGCATCGTGGTGGGGGTAGTACACAATCGGAGCCTCAAGCAAAGGGAAAGGTGATAATTACCTACTTGCATTCAACATACTTGAAAACGAAAACATAAAAGGAGAAAACCCTTATGGTGTGGACCACTTTGGGCTCATGCCTTAACTGAACTAAAAAAAACACATGGCCGGCAGGGACAAAACAGGACGCGGATTGTCTGCCAGAGCCTTTCGCATCTCCTGCTAATGGAAATTAGGTGGGACCACTGTGGTGTTTGTGAGAAATCTATGCCGTCCAACCGTTTTTAGATTATTTCAGGCGTTGCGGCCAAATATGAACGGGATCCAAGACTCAAGTGGGCCACAATAAAGCAAAAGGTGGGTAGGGAAACTCCTACAGTTGAAACCTCTATGGGTCCACAGTGATGTTTATAAGCCATCAATACAGTTCATGATGTCATTCCTACTGAGATGAACTGAAAATATAAATATTATCCTGATTCGAAACTTCTTTGACCCCACGAATATTTCAATCGTGGAAGTTCACTCGTCACGTTTTCGGCCCACTTGAGTCTTGGAAGCCATTCATTTTTTGTCACAACTACTAAAATGATCTCACAAAACGGTTAGACGACGTAGATTTCTCACAAACATCAAGGTAGGGCTCACCTAAATTCTGAGCAGATGCCTGCGAAAGCCTTTAGCAGGCAATCCGCGTCAAACACATACATCAAGGGTGGTTCCCACAGTGTCATGTCACGTGGCATGCAGACGGGATAACTCTGTAGGTAGTCCGGATCCTCTGTTGAAACCAATCCTGCTCGTGGCTTCTTTGATTGGTCCAGCTAAGCCTGACTGTGTCAGAGCTGGGCCTCTCGGACACAATCAAAATGAACTGTACCCATCAGAGCAGCATAAGCAGAGGTTACCTGCTCGGTTTCAACATAGGATCCGGATTCCTCAGTAGGCTACTGTGTAATGAGTAAAACTCTGACGCACATCGTCCCACGTAGGTTACTCAATAAGCAATCCACCTTCCATCTATATCAACGAAGCCGTGCAATCATAAATCCCCCACGCTCCCACCAAAAAAAAAAAAAAAAAAAAAAACGTGATAGGACAGTGGTCCAGCGACACAAACACAACACAACACAACACCGCCAAACTGTACACGTGTCACATCCAACGGAAGTCAAGGAACCCACTCTCAAAAGCGTCACCATATCTTCTCTTCTCTCCTCCTTCAAAATGCACACCAACCATCCATTTTCTAGGCCCATCTAAGCTTCAACAGCCATGGCGAGCCCAAGCTTCATTGTAGGAATTGTGGGTACGTCTAAAAAACCTCAAAAAGCACAGATTTTTCATTAATGGGGTCTCTTCATTTTTCCAAATTTCATGACACATGATAGTTTGTACATGCAGGCAACATAATCTCCATACTAGTCTTTGCTTCCCCCATGTAAGAATCCATCTCCCTTTCTTCTCTTATCATTTTTCATTGGGTTTTTTTTAAAATTTTAATTGTATATGTAGAATCCACTCCGTCCATCAGGTGATAACCATTATTTGGACCGTACATACATAAGATTAGCGTGATTAAAAACCCATATGGGCCACACCGGTGGAAAGAGTTTAAAATTGCTCCCAGAACTGCTAAGTTCATATTGTGTGGCCCATCTAAGTTTCGTGTCAGGCTTATTATTATTTTTTTTTGTTTCTGTTCTTCATCCTGGTGAATTACATCTGGTTAACGGTTGACACGCCATGCCCATTGTTCCATGTGTTGTGGCCCATCTGAGTTGCGGATCTAGCTGGTTTTTTATACTTAAAGTATAACTTCGAGGATAGAACCTGATGGACGGAGTGGATTTCACATGTAAATCATGGTGGGCCCCAAAGACTCGGTGTTTTTCAGCCCTGAGCTAACTTGGGTTCAACTTGGGTGAAATGGTAGAGGTACGTTTAAGAAAGTGGTGAGGAAGAGATCGACTGAGAATTTCGAGGGGCTACCGTACGTGTGCACGCTACTCAGCACGAGTTTGTGGACTTTCTATGGGCTACTGAAGCCAGGTGGTTTACTGATTTCAACTGTCAATGGAGCTGGTGCTGCCTTGGAGGCCATCTATGTCACCCTTTTTATCATTTTCGCACCCAAAGTTGCAAAGGTAACTCTCACTATCATTGCCGGTCCGAGTCACTAGGACCACCTATGCGTTAAAATCGGTCGACTTGGGCTCCACCTGGTCCGGTTCATTTGGAATTGGGACGCGTTCGACCAACACGGACTGATTCAGACTGTTTTGGACCAAATCAGACCAATATGGACCAAGTCGGTCTGAATCGGATGAGTTGGACCGACAATGAATGAGTTCAGATCCATATGGACTGAGTCAGGACGAACCTTGATCGAGTCAGACTGTATTGGACCGGTCTCATTTTAGAAATTTTGTTTGATTCATTCATCCAAGCAACTGTACAGGATCTCCATACAATACAACTAGATTCGATTTTCGAGGATGCATCACACTCTGAAACTAAGTTTTAAAACTGTGGCCCAGCTTCATGAACTCAGTGCCCAGGCTCAGCCCAGATCAGAGACTACTACGTAAGAAAATAGGCCCAGGTGTTTGTGAAACCGCTGAACAAGGGTCTGCGTTAACAGGGTAAGGGGTGCCAATGGCCCAGGCAGGGTTAGCCCTAGCTCAGCCCTAATCCCTTTAGCCCTAGCCCTATCTCAACCATAATCCCTTTAGCCCTTCCCCTAGCTTGGTCTTGCCACTAATTGGGCATGAAAGACCCTAGCCCTATGATGTAGAACCAGGAACCCCTGGTGAAGGCCAAGGTTCAAGCACCTTCTTATCCTACATGGACAGGAAACGACGCAAGGAAAAGTGAGCCAAAATCAGCATAGTTCGGTCGACCGACCGGCCGACCGATATCGGTCGACTGAAATTACCCAAATTGCAAGCTTGTTCGCTGGACACTTTGGAGCTGTTTCGGTCAACCGACTAGTTATATCGGTCGGCAGATCGATCATCCAATCGCTCGGATCAATCGACCGACGACAATTGACACAGATGGATATTTTGCCTGGTTTTCCTGATTTAGTTTCCTAGTTTGATTAGAACTCTTTTAATTGCATTTTAGGGTTTGCTTTCAATATTTAAACACTTGTTAATTCATGGATTAGGGTTAACCCTCTTATTATTTTCAATTAAAGCCGACTTTTGTCATTCTTCATCTCATGGATTCGAGATTTTCCTTGTGGATTCGAGGAAGCCCTTGTGGATTGGAGGTAGTTATCCCCTTGAGTAAGACAGTGATCGACCTCATCACGTCCTTCCCTGTGTCACCTTATGGCCCTCAGCAAGAGAATTAGGCTTTGAGATTTTTTTTTCCTTTTCCTTTTTTAGGGGATATCCTCTATCTACTAATAAATCATGTACATGATCGGATTGGATCATTGGAACATGATCCTGGATCCAATGATTATCTTTAAACTGCACATGTATGTTGAATGAGAACCATTAATAAATGTCTTTAAACGATGATAATGTTGGCCCACTTAATGATTGGCTTGGGCCAATGGGCCGGGCTGGGCCATTCACATTGGCCTCGCCCTCGCCCTTGCTTAGCTAGAATATAGGGCCCAGCTCTCAAGCTAAGTTTAGGGGACCAAATCCTCACCCTATATTTCTGGGCCACCCAGCCCATTGCCGCCCCAAATAGGGTTAAATAAGTAGGCCCCGTCTGAAATGTCTTGTGACACCTTATGCATGGTCAAGCTCAGCCCGACCCATTTGTAGACATGAGGTAGACGTGCGAGATTGAACTACTCTTCAGATGATCCCTCCTCTGTAGAGGCTCAAAACTGGCTGATCAGATCATCATCTAGGCCCATGTACATCGAAGTTGGATTTGATCATCATGTGGGCTGCATGCGCACATTGAATTTGGGCCGTGTTTCAAATTTCATATAACCATTAGTAGTTTCATAGACATGTGGCCTGCCTGATTATCTTATCAGGCCAATTTTTGAGCCATGACATCCACAAAGCTGGCATTTCCTGATGAGCAGATCCAACATCCGGAGTCTGGCCCGTGCCTGAGCCAAGCCAACTACTTTTGTGCAAGATCTCGATCGGTTGTTCATTGGGTATGGCCCATCATGCATGATGTGTGACAAAATTGCCCTTGAACCATAAACAGCCCGAGCCTGGCTATTGGCCTCTTAGACACAGCCTTAGCCCAGCCCAATTAAAAAGGAATTAAACTGTAGGCCAGGCCTGACCCTTGGGTATGGTATTCCAACTCAAGCCGGGATTCAAGGAATCAAGCCTGCCAGGCCTAAAGTCTAATGGACTAGGCTGGCCTGTCGACAACCCTACCAATGAGAATCAAAGATTGAGTTCACATTACATAGAAGCAAAGTTCAAGTACCAAAATTTGGGGCTTTATCCAATAGAAATTATAGATATATAAATATTCTTCATATCTCACTATCTCTTATCAAATCCTACTCATTAAAATGGGTGGCTTGAATATGAGCAATTACATCCAATGGCCTACATTTACCTGGAATCCAACGGGATGGTTGAGATCATCGATGGCAGCAATTTTGACGTATCCGTCAATCTCATTCAAGATGGGCCCACTACATGAAAGTTCATATCACCACAAGGTGGGGTCCCATGTACTTTTTTTTTATTTTAAAAAAGTGTCTGATCAAATTGCTAGATCAGATATCACAAAACTACAACAGACAAAACCACCATCGTCACCATTGAAATTCTTATCATAGCCATCATCATCATGATCATCCATGGTTACCCAGCTATCGATCAATTCGATCTGGGCTGGGTATGTAATTCACCACATTTTCCTTGAAATTAACACAATCCATGTCTTTCAGGTTAAGATCATCAAATTGGCTGCGATCTTGAATGTGGGACTTTTTGGAGCTGTGATTGCTGTCGCCCTATTCGCCATCCATGGAAATGTCCGCCTTACAGTGATTGGATTCATGTGTGCTGGCTTAACATTAGGCATGTATGCTTCGCCAATGGCAGCAATGGTGAGTGACATCGTCTTTCCCTAGTGTGTCGGCTCATGCACTAATGGCACTTTATGCCGCGTTTGAATGCTCTATCAAATCAAATTGCAATAAGGAGGCCACCATTTACACCCCTATTATTGATATATACAATCCTTTTTATACTTTTGGTAATAGGTAAGTATACAATCTTACTTTACTATATTACTAAAAGTAGAAAGAAAATAGGGTTAGCTTCTTTTTATAAAGGTTGCTACAATTGATCCAGATGAATTGCAATTAAGATATGTTGCGACTCTTAACCTTTGAATATGGGTCATCTTGCAGTAATCCAAACTGTTTATATGATGTGCCTCACATTGTATGATGGATAGACAACAAATTGGAACTTATAATTAGATTATTTCAACCGTTTGATAATCTGGGCTCTTTTGCTTTGAATATGGACAGTCATCAAAACTTTTGTATGATCAAAGGGTTGAAGCTTTTGATCCGAGAGTTCTTTTAGAAATCCCCTATCCAAGGGGGGTCCCATCACATAAATATTTTGGGTTGTTGGAATAAGAAGAACAAAATCCAACGGCTAGAGTCCCATTTATTGTATTGCAATACACTAGGATGTATTCTAATCAATGCTTTAAACAGATACTGTACATAGTGTGTAGTTTATGCTACATAATGTAGCTACCACGTAACTCCTGAAAATAGCTTAAGCCACATGTAACCTACGCTATATGATAATTTGTACATTATAAATCGTTTTTCATTATAACATTAAAATCAATTATTGTTTTCAATGATTTGTTACATTTTTTTATTTTCAATAAATAATAATTAATCTTTTCAATGCTTTTAGTAAAATAATATAAGTAATAATATTAAATCAGTTTTGTTGCTCTTTCTTTAACTTTATACTTAATCATTGCGTTTTCTATTACTTATGTTGTGTTTGGTTGCACCAAATATCATGAAATTTATTAAATTTCATTATTAATTAGGGTGTGTTTGGTAAAACCTAATTTCAAAACTTAGCACTGAAAAATCCCATTTTCAGTGATTTAGGTAATTTAGACTGTTTGGTAACTAAAAAATTTTAAGTGCTTAATGGTAAATATCACTTAAAAGTTGAATTTTTTTTTCAACCATCGCAACTTGACTTAAAACCTTCACTGAATGCGGTAAGTCATTCGCCTTCAAATTTTTTTTATGAATTTTGATGAAAATATTCCTACCAACTTTTAAAAATGGCATAGTTACCCTCCAAGAATTTCAAAAAATCTCCAAAGGTGTTCTATCTTCTCTAACAAGAGGTAAAAAATTCTTGAAGATTCGCAAGCTAAATCGTTCTCAATTTCCTCTTTTCTTTCTGTAAATTTTGAGGTGAGGTTTTTTTTTTTTTTTTTTTTTCTATTTTTAAATCTTCCTAGGGCCCACTATGATGTTTATTTGTCATCCGTACCGTTCATAAGGTCACATAAACCTAAATGAAAGGAAAACAAAAATATTAGCTTGATCGAAAACTTCCATCCCCCAAAGAAGTTGTAGAAGGTAGACATCCAATCCCATTGCTTTATGTGGTATGGTCCACTTAAGCTTTGGATTTGCCTCATTTTTGGGCTCACGTGTTAAAACGATTTCACAAAATAGATGGACCGTTTGGATATAACACATATATCATGGTAAAGCCCACAAAACTTGCTGTTGTCAACCAAAAGGAAGTCTGCGGTGCGTGGCACACCAAACCAGATGTGGATTGCCTTGCCAAACCAATGTTGATTGCATAGTGATGCTACTCATAGCCAGGTGCTACTAGACGGTGCTCTGTGGGACCCACCATGATCTATGTGCTTTATCCATGTTGTCCATCCATTTTAGATAAGTATCTTACGGCATGATTAAAAAAAAAGGAAATTTTACAAAATAGTACCTCATTGATATGGTATTTACATTCCAGTACCTTTTTTAATTAGGTTTTCATCAACCTACCTCATTAATTAAGTGACTTACAAACAGATACCTTTCGTTAGTTATCTTAGACGTCCCTTAGTTTTAAAAGGGATTTTTCCTAAAATGACGAAAATGCCATCAATAAAAATTAAATAGGTACTTAGAGGTAAATGTGTTATTATAAAAAAAATCTAAAAAAGGAAAAAAAATATCTCAGCGGATTGCATGATAATAAGATGTGGTTATTGATCAGTGCTATGTGGGACCCATTGTCATGTATTCACATTTTCATGCATTTTTCCTACATCATTTTAGGGCATGAGCCTAAAAATGAGGTAGATCCAAATCTCAGGTGGACCAAGAAATAGGAAACTGGTGATTGAAATGTTACCATTAAGAACTTCCTAGGGCCCACCATAACGTTTATTTTCCATCCAACTTGTTGATTGGATCACAAAGTCCTAGATGAAAGGGGGAAAAAAAACAAATATCAGCTTAATCCAAAACTTTTGTAGCCTACCAGAAGCTTTTAATGATGGGCATTCATGACCACTGTTTCATGCACAGAGGTTCCCCACGACTCAAATCTACCTATTTTTTTAGCTCATGCCTTAAAATGATGAGGCCGGATCTATTACAAGCACTTGTAGGTTAACGTAAACGTGCAATGCAATTTATGAGGCCCATACTGTTGCGTTTATGCAATCTAATCCGTCCATTACATACATCTAATGATGCTTTCCTTTGTGGCCGAAATTCATTTCAATGCAAAAGTCAGGTGGGCCACTCAACGGGGAAGAACATCCTGACCATCCTTCTACCTTTGAAGGGGCATTTTTGTCATTTCAAAAAGTTGGTTGCCAACACATATATCAGCCTTTTCTACACGCATTTGTTTCCCGCCCAACGTAATTTTATTTTGGCGGGAAATATTCCAATGGTTTTCTTTTAGAAAGCATTTTGATGGTGGGCCACTGTTGGGCCTACTATAAAAGTATGTAGTTCATCTACACCGTCCATCCACTTTTCTAGATCATTTAAGGGGTTGAAACCAAAATTGAAGCATATCCATAACTCAGGTAGACCATCCCACAAGAAACAGTGGGTATAATTATTTCCACCGTTGAAAACTTTCTTACAGCCGACAGTGATTTCCACCGTTGAAAACTTTCTTACAGCCCACAGGGATGTTTATTTGTCATCCAACCTGTTCACAGGATCACACAGCCATTGATGAAGAGAGAAAAAGAAATAATATCAGCTTGATCGAAAATTTCTTTGGCCCCAAGAATTTTTCAACGATCCAGGTTCAATTCACATTGTTTCGTGTGGTGTGGTCCACTTCAGCCGTTTATAGCCTTCATTTTTTTTATAAACCCATAAATTTTTTTATTTAAATGGATGGATGGAGTGGATGAAATACATAAATGATAGCGGACCCCATGGAGTTTACCCAGTATGCTTAAAGTATTGAGTTACTCAGTATGCAATCCGTTTCCCGCCGACGGAAGTTATGTGGAGCCCACCGTGATGCTTGTTCGAAATCCTCACCGTCCATGGGTTTTTCTAGATCAATATAGGACGTTGGAACAAAAATAAGGTAGATCCAAAATTTAAACGAGCTACACAACAAGAAACAATGAGATCAAATATCCATTATTGAAAAATAGATGGATGAGGTAGATCCAAAACTTAAACAGGCCACACGACTGGTAATAGTGAGATCAAACGTCCACTATTGAAACATTGGTAGGGCCAAAAATAGTTGAATCAGGCTAATATTATTTTTGTGTTTCGCTCATCTCAGTAATAGTGACCTTATGAACGGTATGGCTTCCATGTAAACATAACCAGGTTTTTAGGGAGGTTTAACTGCAGCCATTTCCCTACCCACTGTTCCAGTCATGCAGACCACTGAAAGCACTAGTTCGGTATAATTTTTTGTCCCATCTCTTAAATGATCTAGAAAAAATCGATGGACGTTATAGATTTGTCACCATTGGAGTTGATCCTCACCATTAGAAACGTCTTTTCCTGTAAGGTTAATCACCATTGTTTCCTTTACTATAATCCATTTTTCATTTCGACCTACTTAATTTTTTAAATCATGCCCTACTGTTGATTTTTTAAATCATGTACTTCCCGGTGGGCCTCTTAGGTAGGGGTTCCACCCACCACTGTCGATTCGGCGTACCATCTAATCTAGTGCATACGCTGGGATGAACTGGAAACGCAAATATTATCCTGATTCAAAACTCCTGTGGCTCCACAAATATTTCAACTGTGGACGTTCAATCATCACGTTTTTGGCACACTTGAGTCTTGGATCCGGTTCTTTTCTGTTCTTGTGTTCTAAAATTAGCTCCCAAAACAGATGGACGGGATGGATTTATCAAAAAACATCACTTTGGGCCCCACCTTGGTTCTTACGCAGGAACTTCCTGTGCAAGGCTTTCACAGGAAATCGCGCCCGAATGCAGTGGTAAGGTACACCAAGTTGTACTTACGTCGTGAAGTTCTTCCACCATGACCCACGTGTTATATCCAATCCATCCCTCCATTTTTTTAGATTTTTCCTAAGGACCGATCTAAAAAATAAGAAAGATCCAAAGTTTCAGTGGACCACACTGCAGAAAGCAGTGAGATTGAACGCATACCATTGAAACCTTCTTGGGGTCAAAGAAGTTTTGGTTTAGTCTGATATTTGTTTTTACCCTTCATCCAGGTTTTAGTGACCTTATGAACAGTTTGGACGGCAATTAATCATCATGGTGGGCCGAATGTATGTTTTGACGGTGAGAATCATTGTAGGGTCTACGTTTTCTGGTGTGGTTCGCGTACACCAGCGAATCTGCTTACTCTGTTATCAAAATACGACTGTGTGCATAAACAAATAAGAAGAAGATGCATAATGGTACCGAGACGATGAAAGCACTCTAACCAAATACCGAAAAAATTTGACGCATACCGTACCACTAAAATAGCATCGATTCACTCCGACTTACACAGCAGTCATTCGGTGGTACGCCGAACACTTTCACTGAACTATGAGTGGGTGCGTAACCTCTCAAGAAGACACTACATTAGGGGTTCGAGACTAAAAAATCACTCTGCCACGCACCGACGAACACGGACATACACTGGATCTCCAAAAAAGTTATGGTTCCCTCCGACTTGTACTGCAGCACATGCGGTCGCCTCTTGAATGCTTTTACTGAACTACGAATGGGTGCAGAAACACCTAGAAAGAAGATGTATCATGGTACCGACACTACGGAAGCAATCCAACTAAATACCGAAAAATATTGACGCACACCGTACCCCTAAAATAGCATCGATCCACTCCGACTAACAAAGCAACCTTTCGGTGACACGCCGAACACCTTCACAGAACTACGAGTGGGTGGATCACTACTCAAGAAGTCGCTACGTTGGGGTACCGAGACATAAGAATCACTCTGCCACGCACCGACGAACACGGACATACACCGGACCTCCAAAATAGTAACAATTCCCTCTGACTTATACTGCAGCACATGCCGTCGCATCTCGAATGCTTTTACTGAAGTAGGAGTGGGTGCGTAAACAACTAGGAAGAAGATGCATAATGGTACCGAGACGACGGAAGCACTCTAACTAAATACCGAAAAATATTGACGCATACCGTACCCCTAAAATTGCATCGATTCACACCGACTTACACAACAGCCATTCGGTGGTATGTCGAACGCTTTCACCGAACTTTGAATGGGTGCGTAACCTCCCAAGAAGACACTACATTAGGGTATCGAGACTAAAGAATCACTCTGCCATGCACCGACGAATACAGACATACACCGAACCTCCAAAAAAGTAACGGTTCCCTCCGACTTGTACTGCAGCACATGCAGTCGCATCTCGAATGCTTTTACTGAACTGGGAATGGGTGTATAAACAACTAGGAAGAAGATATATCATGGTATCGAAACTACGGAAGCAATCTAACCAAATATCGAAAAAGATTGACGCACATCGTACCCCTAAAATAGCATCGATCCACTCTGACTTACACAGTAACCCTTTGGTGGCACGCCAAACGCTTTCACCAAACTGAGAATAGGTGTGTCACCACTCAAGAAGATGCTACGTTAGGGTAACGAGACTCAAGAATCACTCTTCCATGCATCGACGAACACGGACATACACTGGATCTCCAAAATAGTAACTATTCCCTCCGACTTGTACTGCAGCACATGCGGTCGCATCTCGAATACTTTTATTAAGCTACGAGTGAGTACATAAACAACTAGAAAGAAGATGCATAATGGTACCGAGACGATGGAAGCACTCTAACCAAATACCGAAAAACATTGACGCATACCGGACCCATAAAATAGCATCGATTCACTCCGACTTACACAGTAGTCCTTCGGTGGCACGCCGAATACTTTCACCGAATTTGTAATGGGTGCGTAACCACTCAAGAAGACGTTATGTTAGAGTATCGAGACTCAAGAATCACTCTGACACGCACCGACGAACACGGACATACACCGGACCTCCAACATAGTAACTTTTTCCCTCCGACTCATACTGCAGCACATGCAGTCGCATCTCGAATGCTTTTACTGCATCACGAGTGGGTTCGTAAACAACTAGGAAGAAGATGCATCATGGTACCGAGACTATGAAAGCACTCTAACCATATACCGAAAAATACTTACGCATACCGTACCCCTAAAATAGCATCGATCCACTCCGACTTACACAGCAGACCTTCTATGGCACGCCGAACGCTTTTACTAAACAACGAGTGGGTGCGTAACCACTCAAGAAGATGCTACATTTGGGTACTAAGACTCAAGAATCAGTCTGATCATGCATCGACGAACACGGACACACACTGGAGCCCCAAAAAAGTAACAGTTCCCTCCGACTTGCACTGCCGCATATGTGGTCGCATCTCAAATGCTTTTACGGAAGTACGAGTATGTGTATAAACAACTAGGAAGACGCTGCATCATAGTACCGAGACTAGGAAAACACTTTAACCATATACCGAAAAACACTGACGCATACGGTACCCCTAAAATAACATCGATCCACTTCGACTTCTACAGTATTCCTTCAATGACACGTCGAATGTTTTCACTGAACTACGAGTACATGTATAACCACTCAAGAAGACACTACAGTAGGGAAACAAAACGGAAGAATTACTCTAACTACGCACCGACAAATACGGACACATATTGGACTCCCTAAATATTAACGGTTCCCTCCGACTTGCACTGCAGCAAATGCGATCGTGGGTCGAACGCTTTCAATGAACAATGACTATATATGTATCCACCTACGAAGACTCTCGATCATAGTATTAATACTATAGAACCATTCTACATAGACAACAACTAACATTGATGCACACCGTACCGTACCTCTAAAATAGCATTGATCCACTTCGACTTGCACTGTAGCCTTTCGATGGCACACTCAACGCTTACACCGAACTACAAGTTGGTGGATAACTACCAAAGAAGACGCTGCATTAGGGTACCGAGACTCAAGAATCACTCTAACCACACACCGACGAACACGGACAATCACGGGATCCCCAAAATAGTAACGGTTCACTCTGACTTGTACTGCAGCTCGTGCAATCGCACGTTGAACGCTTTCACTGAACTACGAGTGGGTGCGTATCCACCTGGAAAACTCTCCATCATGATACCAACAGTACGGAAGCACTCTAACCACACATCGAAAAACACTGACGCATACCGTACCCCTAAAATGGCATTGATAAACTTCGACTTGCACAGCAGCCCTTCCTTGGTACGCCGAACGCTTTCACCGAACTACGAGTGGGTGCGTAAATACTTAAAAAGACGTTGAGTTAGGGTACCGAGACTCAAGAATCACTCTAACCACGCACTGACACACACAGATATACACAAGACGTCCAAAATAGTAACAGTTCCCTCCGACTTGCACTGCAGCTCATGCGGTCACAACTCGAAATCTTTTACTGAAGTTCGAGTGGGTGTGTAACCAACTAGGAAGATGCTGCATCATGGTACTAAGACTATGGAAGTTCTCTAAGATCATACCGTAAGACATTGACGAACACTATACCCCTAAAATAGCATCGATCCACACCGACTTGCACTGCAGCCCTTCACTGGCACTCCGAACGCTTTCACCGAGCTACGAGTGAGTTTGTAACCACTCAAGAAGATGTTGCGTTAGGGTATCGAGACTAAAGAATCACTCTGCCATGCACTGACGAATACGGACATACACCGAACCTCCAAAAAAGTAACAATTCTTTCCGACTTGCACTGCAGCCCATGCGGTCGCAACTCGAATTCTTTTACCGAAGTGTGACTGGGTGCATAACCAATTAGGAAGATGTTGCATCATGGTATCAAGACTATGGAAGCATTCTAACATCATACCGAAAAATATTGATGCACATTGTACCGCTAAAATAACATCGATCCACACCGACTTGCACTGTAGCCCTTCGGTGGCACGCCGAACACTTTCACCGAGCTATGACTGGGTTCGTAACCACTCAAGAAGATGCTGCATTATGATACCGAGACTCAAGAACCACTCTAACCACACACTATCGAACACGGACACACACCGAATTCCCAAAATAGTAACGGTTCACCCCGACTTGGACTCCCTTGTTATAGTAATGGGCCACACCTTCATTTATTGATGTTGTTAGCAATGATCCATGTTGTTCATTCAAATTTTAAGATTTTTTTTGTTCCGATACAAAAAAAATTTGGCAGATCAAAAAATCAAGTGGTCCACATCATCTTCATTTACATTTAATGGTACATACTTAACACACTACTAATACTGTTTACGGCCCACCTTCCACTCAGATGCGCCTCATTTTTTTTCTCTAATAATATAATAGAGGATGACAAAACTGCTGGACGGTATCGATCGACAAATTAAATTTATGTGGGCCCCATTTCAAAGATTTGACGTAACTACCAATTTCAAGGTTAAAGTTGTAATAAAGTAACACCACAAGGGTAGCAGTGTCAATTTAGACAGCTGGCGCGAGTAGATTCACAACTTCTTATCTCTTTTTGTGGCCTTTGTGAAAAGACAAAATTAACCTCTGTGAGTATTTACATTAACCTACAAGTGCTTGTAGTAGATCCGGCCTCTAAAATGATATGCAAAAATGTATAGACAGTATAGATTAAACACATACATCATGTTGGGCCCATAGATTACTATACATAATCCTGCAGAGATTCCCATCACAAATCCACTTAATCCATCAGTTTTTCAAGATCACAGTAGAAAAGGATTCTAGACAGCAAGAAGATTGACAACTCATGTGGGCCACACCACATTAAATAGTAGGCATGCAACCCTCGACCATTGAAACCTTCCTAGAGCTGACCATGATATTTATAGGCTATCCAAACCGTTAATAGGGTTATTACCACCTAGATAAATTGTAGGTACAAATATAATCCTCCTACAAAACTTCTGCACCCCCTATGAAGTCTCCATTGGTGGGCGTCAAATCCTTGCTGTTTTGTGTGGTGTGGCCCACATCAGTTTTAGATCTGGCTGATTTTTAAATTCCTATTTTTTGGTGTCTTTCAAAATTGATGAATGGAGTGGATTTGTTATGAAAATGTATATGTAAACCACAAAGCTTCTAACTACACAGGAAGTGCCGGGAGCACAAGCAATCTGCGTAACGCGGTTTCCATGCGGAAGGCTTTTGCAGCAACCTTCACTTCGGGAAGCTAGGTAGAGCCCACCTTGATGTTCGTTAGAAATCCACCATGTCCATCCCTTTTTTTAGACCATTTTATAACCTGGGCCAAAAAAGATAGAAACCCAAAGCTCAAGTGGGCCACATGGCAGAGGATTGAATTCCCACCGTTGAAACATTCATGGGGCTAAAGAAGTTTTGGATCAGGCTCTTTTTTTTTCTTTTTTTTTTCTTTTTTAGTTTTCAGATAATCCCAGTAAAAATGAACTTATAAAGGGTATGGATGGCATATAGACATTAAGGCAGACCTCAAAGAGGTTTCAACTGTAGGCATTTTTCAACCCACGTTTTCCTGTTGTGCAGCCTACTTGAGTCTTGGATTTAAATTATTTTTGGACCCTTTTCCTAAAATGATCTTGGAAAAACGGATGGATGGGGTGGATTTTTCATGAATATCACAATAGCCCCACTTATAGCTTCCTCTAGCAGGAAGTCGGTGTGGAAGGCTCCGCAGAAATCCGCATCCCCAGTCTATTAACCAGTTTGTCTTTACTGAAGATTGTCGCAGCGAAAGGTGGGCCTTTAGGATCCGACGACCTACAACGATCGGGACCAATCATAGAGCTCGGATTTATGGTGCAAACGCCTTCTGTCCGTCAATCTACTACTAGAGTAGATAGAAATTATTCACCCCTCTTGATCCTAGGGTTAGGATGGTACCCAGAATAAGATCAAGGGCTCTGATCGCCTTTGATGATAGAGATGCACACACAAAAATAACCAGATGTTTTTCAGACTTGTAGTACTCGTTAGTTGCGTTTTCTTCTCACTAAAAACTAGAGAAAAAAACGCTTTTATATAAAAAAAAAATAAGGAGATATTATCTCTTATTACAAAACAAATTCTATCCCAATTCAAATTAGGATATCTCTATCCCATTTGAATTAGGATAACCCACCCATAAGTGATTGCTCACAAGTGGGCCTCACATGGTCCACGTCCAACATCTCCTACTCAAGCATTTAGTGGGATGGGTCATATAAGTGTGTCCACCAAATATCAAGAATAATTAGAACCAAAGACCGTAAACTAAAGGAATTAGAGGCGTGGGACTAGCTAGCACACCATTGCCTTCTCATAGGTGTCTTAAGTACTAAGCAACCATCTCACTAGCACTCAATAACCAAAGCTCCGCACTGCCTGTCCTAGTCTGCATGACCACACCGGATAGAGTTGACTCCCGATCTGGAGTACTCGGCCAATATACGCACTTATTCAACTTATCGAGTTGACACGAAATTTTTTGCAAACAAATCTTTCTTTCTTTCAAAAGTAGTATAATAATAATACATATATAAAAAAAAATGTTCTCAAAAGAACATCTGAGAAAAGGAAAAACTCGATATTCCGCGGGATAAGTCTTCAAGTGCATATTAATAGTCTTAGGAACTTGGTGTAGCTGTCACGGGATCTTCTTCACGCAGATATGCATTTCTTAATCGATCAAGTTGCTTTCCTAGCGTAACCGAGTCAGACCAATCACAGGACCTATCGTCATCGTACACTAAAGTAACAACATCAATCTCATCTTCATTTACATAAGAGGTGGGTAGCTAAGGACACAAAGAGTCACCTACAGGACTGGCTACTCGCACATTGCAATTATTAGATCGAATCAAAGCAATCTGTAGGTAATAGTCTCTGCACGTGGCTGCACCCACGTCGTAAAGTAGACTGTATTAGGCATAAATCGGGTCTACAAATATATAGGTTGTCTCATGAGGCATAACATCATTTATGACCTCACAACCTGCCTAAAATCAAGCCATAACATTCATTGCACATTTAGAAATTATGTTATTCGACTTTAAAAAAATCTCATCTTCAACCCATAAGGCTGAAGGAGGATACAACTCACTTGTACCATCATTCTCTATAAAAGAGAGCGGTTCATATCTCAATATACGAACCCCGACTGTACCTTACTTGTACATTCAGGGTTGGTCAATCCATGCGAGTGGACGACCGGCCTGCCGATTAAAATAGTGAAATCTTACTTGATTCCAAAAAAATGCTGATGATAAACTACCTAGATTCTAATGATGCTCAAATAGAAAAGAGTTCTCTTATTAATGAAAATAAAAGGTACATGATACATCAATATCAATCATGATCTCCTCAACCCCATCTGTTTAATATGAACCTGATATAGATTTCGAGATATATGCTTCGTCATGGGATCAACTAACATTTCCTTGATAGGAATATAGCTAAGACCAACCCTTTTATTTTTCACTTGATCGCGAACGTAGTGATATTTGATTTCTATATGCTTTGACTTATGGTAGTGTTTGGGATCTTTTACTAAATCAATGGCTGAAGTGTTGTCTATCCTCAATGATACAGGCTCATGCATGCTTGAGACAACACTCAGACCTTATAAGAATCTGCGGATCCAAACACACTCCTGAACTGCAACACAACATGCAATATACTCGGCCTTCATAGACGAGAGAGGTGTGGATGATTGTTTCTTACTTGACCAGGAGATGGACCCACCTCCAAGTATGAATACAAAACCTGAATTAGACTTTCCCTCATCGGTGTCATTTCCCCAGGTAGTATCAGTGAATCCCCTAAGCTCGAGACTCGCTCCTCCATAACACAACATCATGTCTTTGGTTCCTCTCAAATAACGAAATATTCTCTTGACGGCTTGCCAATGGGATTGTTCAAGATTACTTTGGTAGCGGTTTACCACACTAACAGCATAGCAAATATCTGGTCTGGTGAATAGCATAGCATACATCAAACTTCCAACTGCACTTACATAAGGAACTGAGGACGTAGTTGATTTTTCAGCCTCAGTTTGGGGACACGACGTCCTATCTAGCTTGGTACCTTTATCCATAGGGGTTTCAATTACTCTTGAATTTTTCATCTTGAATCATTCCAGAATCCTCCCTATATAGGTGGCTTGAGATAAACTTAAGAATTTCTTAGAACGATCCCTGATGATCTTTACCCCAAGGATAAAATTGGCTTCTTCAAGATTTTTCATCTTTAAGTTCGAGAAGAGTCAATCATTTGTCTTGATCAAAATATTTAAGTCATTACCAGCTGATAGTATATCGTCTACATAAAAAGACAGTATCATCAATGATCCTAAAGACCGTTTCATATATACACAATGGTCCTCTTGACTCATTATGAATCCAAAACTAGTGATAGCCAAGTGGAACTTCATGTACCATTGTCTTGAGGATTGCTTCAGCCTATATATGGATTTCAACAACTTACAGACCTTTTCAAGGTGTCGTTTATCCATATATCCCGCGGGCTGTTGCATGTAGATTTCCTCATCCAAATCACCGTTTAAAAAAGCGGTCTTTACATCCATCTGATATAGCTCTAAGTCGAAACTCTCGACAATGGACAAGATCCTGCGGATTGAAGAGAATTTTGCAATAGGTAAAAAAGTCTCCTCATAATCTACACCTTCTTTTTTAGTAAAACCTTTAACAACAAGACATACTTTATATTTGTCCACTATAAATCTGTCTTTCTTTTAATTTTAAGTACCCACTTATTTCCAATCGCTTTACGACTGGAAGGCAGATCAACAAGTTTCCAAACTTTATTTTTCTCTATGGAGGAGATCTCTTCATCCATGGCAGTTACCCATTCAGCCGAATCCGGAGATGATAATGCTTCCTAGTAAAAACTAGAATTATCATAGTCGATTGCGACACATAGTAGAATTTCCCCTTCGATATCGAAATCTCTACGAGGAACCCTACCTCTCTTGCTACGACGTACCTCAGGAACTTGCTGAGATGTACTCTCACTATCCTGATGGACCATAGGAACATTCCCATTGTGAGAGTTTAAGCTTCCATTCTCCTGAGATATTTTCGGTATCTCATAAAGTTCAATCTGAACCTTTTTTCTCTTTCGGCTGGGGTATTTGTCTTCGACGAAGGTCACACCCTGAGATTCAATCTCAATCCATCCTCTACGGTCCTCATACACTAGAACGTAACCCTTTGAGTGAGTATGATACCTTATAAATACATACTCAACAATTTTACTATCTAGTTTACCTCTGTAAGGTGCTGGTAACAGAACATAGCCCAAAGATCCCAACGGGCGTAGGTCAGTTAAAAAAGGAGTCCTCCCAGTCCACATCTTATCTGAGGTCTTGGGAACAGATTTAGACGAGACTCTGTTAAGGACGTAAACGGCTGTGACCAGCGCATCTCCCCAGAAAGTGGTAGAGAGATTGGCATGAGCTATCATCGATCTTATCATCTCCAATAGTGTCATGTTCCTTTTCTCTGCAACTCTATTTTGCTGTGGAGTATAAGCCATAGTATACTATCGGATGATGCCTACGTTCCGACAATACGATTTGAACGTTTCTAAAGTATACTCGCTACCTCTATCAGATTTGAGAACTTTAATATTTTTCTCTAATTGAGTTTCAACTTCAGCCTTAAACTTGAGAAAGCAATCAAAGGCCTCAGATTTGTATAAGATGAGATACACACATCCATAACGCGACTAATCATCAATGAATATGATAAAATAACGACATCCATTCCGAGCGCACACATTTACGGGTCTACAGAATCTGTGTGAATAATGTCTAATAGACCCTCCGACTTTTTTGCCTTAGGGAATGATTTGTTAATAGTTTTTCCGGATACACAATGTTTACATAATGGCAAGTCCACTTTGGATAGAGAACCTAATAGGCCGGAACGAGCCAACCTAATCATGCGGTTCTTTCCAATGTGTCCTAACCTCGTGTGCCATTTAATAGATTCGAATACTACACATTCATCGACATATCAGATAAAGCAAAAGCATCATCACATTCCACATCTAAAATAAATAAATCCGAAATAATATTGCATCATGCATAGATGAGGTTATTTAATCTCATAACCACCCTTAATCCGAAAAATCTAATATCAAAACCATCAAATAATAGTCTAGAAACAGAAATCAAATTTCGGCGCATGCCTGGTGCATAAAGAATGTTACGGAGGACTAAAGTCTTCCCAACGCACGTACGGAGATGATAGACACCGACTCCTATCACGTTTTCAGCGGCATTGTTCCCCATGTACACCTTGTAGCTCCCCACTGCCACAGGCCGGTATTCCACAAGTCCTCGACGATCTCGCGTCATGTGCTTTGTTGCACCTGAGTCCAAAATCCATTCATTAGATATAATATCAACAGAAAGGACTTCAGAACAAACGCCTACAAACAAACTACTAGGTGACGAAAGAATTATCGTCTTTTTATCAGAGCACTGACGGGCATAGTGACCGGGTTTTCCACAGACGAAACAGACTTGATTAGTCTTCTTTCATTTCTTATTCCCTTTCCCCTTCTTGGGATCAGAAGGACGAACCGCGGTTTTCTATTTAGGATTATCAGTTTTTGCCTTCTTGCGACCTTTGGACCGTTTCTTATTAACTTTCTGCTTGGAAGTTTCCGTCATAAAGGCCTTAGCTTCGCTTGGTTGAATGGCATTCAACTCCACATCTCGCACTAGGTAGCTACAAAAATCTCTGAATGTGATAATTGAATCATTCATATTCAGGATTATTTTAATTGGAGCCCACGATGCAGGCAAGGAACGGTGCATTGCTATTATTTTCTGATTTTCAGTTAGCTTGCAACCAACATTCCTCAGGTCACCAATCATCTGATTCATCTTTCGGATATGATCCCTTATGGGGCGTTCGATCGGCATCCTATACTCTTGAAACTCTAGTTCCATTGCCCGGACGCGTGTATCTGACTTTTGCGCGTACGCTTGAGTCAGTGCATCCCAAATGCCTTTAGCGGTCTCATACACCTCATAAGTGGTAATCAATTCCGTGCATAGTGTTAATAATAACGTTACGAGTTGTTCTATTTTGGTTAAGCCACTTGTTGTAGCTCGTCATCGCAGCCCTATGTTCTGCTATGCTACCATCTTCAACTAAGATGGGTTCCCCCTTGATCACATCTAAGGTGTGAGAAACATCGTCCTCATCAAGGAGGGACCTTATTAATCTAGACCAATCCTCATAATTGTGGTCGCAAAATTTCTGGCTCTTCAACTGATCAGCTATTAATGCTTTCGCTACCATAATCTGATTATTAAAAATCACTACTTAGTTGTTTTCTTTTTATAGCATCGGTCATTAATATTTCTACGTGTCACAACAAATGTTAAGATGCAAGAGTAATTGAGCATCTCAAGTAAGATCTAAAAGTCCACATATCCAATTGGGCGTTGTAGAACAATCAACTTCTTAATTTGGGATAGACAAATTGGTTTTGCAACCGTCCACTTGCATAACATGAAAGAACCTCTAATCACATAATGATGGTTCCTAACAATATTTGAGTAGAGAGATAAATCCCCCACTCAGGTTATGCCACACCTATGAATCTAATGATATGACATGGAAAGTAAATTCACATTTGTTTATCTCAACATAGGTTAAAATGTAAGAATTAAAAAAATATAATTATTATCCACACTAAAGATATATTAATCTGAATATAAATATGGAATAATTTTCAGATGGTTATCAAAGATCTAAACCGTTCAGATTGTGTGGCACGCTGTTATTTGCCTACATGCAAAAATTCAACTCAATTGGAGTTCTCAGTGGGCCACAATGATCAAAACAGTTTCTGAAAAAATAAGCAACTGTGTGTAATTTCGAATCTGATATGTAAGAACTCATATTTACAGAAAATCTTTTCCAGATCTGACCCGTTCGTTGTTGTTTGCTAACAGTTCAAGTTTCAGCTGAATCTGAAATTCGTGAGCCGCAATGATCAAAACAGTTTCAAATTTTGGTTTTTTTTTTTTTTTTTTTTTTTTTTTAACTTTAAAAAATGGGCTGGGCCTGAACTAGTAGGCTGGGTCCAGAAGGCCATCCCATATATATAGTAAGCCAAGCCCCTACAGCGGACTTGAGTTGGTGGGCCGAGCCCAATAGTTCATTGGTCAAGCCCACAAAACCAGCCCAAAAAAAGTTTAGACGGTTAGGATTTTCCAATTAAAGCAGTTAAGCTAAGGATTTGTCCATGAATAGTGGGCCCATCTAGATTGAATCAGATTACCTCTTGTTAAATAATATATATTTCATCCTTCAATTGGATATGGACACATCATACTAGCAGTACAAGCTGCTGTTAGTAGCGTGCTGGATGGTACTACTGTCCAGTTTTGGAAACGGACGGACAACCAGCCTCTAGGCTGTCCAAATGTGGGTCCCACCAAGACATATATGGTATATCCACACCGTCCATATGGAGAGTTGGTGGGTGGTCCACCATCATATAAAATTTCATTGAAAACGGAGCTATAGATGGACCACACCATGGAATCTAAGAAAGGTTATTCAGCATGATACCAAGCACTTTGGGCTACTGGACAGACGGGCGGACTGACAGCCCACTTGTTGTCCAGTTGTGGGCCCCATATGGATATATTTGATACATCCATCTCGTCTATTTGATACTATGTCGAGTGGTCTATCAAGAGGTCGAATTTTGGCTCGATCCAACCGTTGAATAGATCACACCAACGATTTTATTTCAAGGTGTCCAGTTGCAATACCAGAATTTTGTGCTGGTAGAAGAAAAAAAGTTCTCAAAACATTTAATTAATTTCTTTGATCGTAAAAAATCGGAGATTGGTGAAGGTACCTACCTCTCTATGAATTCATAAGGTCGGATGGAGGAATTTTAAATTCCAGAATATGATAAAAGAAAGACCAAACGACCGAATCACGATCGGAGGTACGTCGTTATAATGATCTGATACCACTGAAGGTTGTCGCAGTGGAAGGCCCACGGTGTAAACACCTTTGGTCCGTCAATCTGCTACTAGAGTAGATAGAAACTATTCACCCCTCTTGATCCTAGGGTTAGGATAGTGCCCATAATAAGATCAAGGGCTCTGATCGCCTTTGATGATAGAGATGTACACACGAAAATCACTAGATGTTTTTCAGGCTTGTAGTACTTGTTGGTTGCGTTTTCTTCTCACTTAAAAACCAGGAAAAAAAAAAAATCTCTTTTATATAGAAAAATAAAGAGATACTATCTCTTATACCAAAAACAAATTCTATCCCAATTCAAATTAGGATATTTCTATCCCATTTGAATTAGGATAACCCACCCACAAGTGATTGCTCACAAGTGGCCCTACATGGTCAACGTCTAACATTTACCACGGGTTAAAAGGTTTCCCAAATATGTGCAGCCTCGGCTTTTCCCAAGACGATGCGGCCCCGTGGGGCCTAGCGTGATGTACGGATTGTATATCAATACCATCCATCCATTTTTTTGGCTCCTTTTTTAGGCCATGAATAAAAAAATAAGCAGATCTAAATCTCAGCAGGGCCATGCCATTGGAAATGGTGCTGATTGAACGCTCACCATTAAAAACTTCCTACGGCCCAATGCAATGGCCACCATAATTTTGTTTGCCATCCAACTTGTTGAGAAGGACACATGGACGTGGATGAAGGGATAAAGCAAATATCAGGTTGATCCAAAACTTTTGTAGCCCATAACAAGTTTTTAACGGTGGGCGTTCATCACCATTTTTTCCTACTTTGTGGGCCACTTGAGATTTTGATCTACCTTATTTTTGGGCTCGTGTCATAAAATGATTTAGAAAATTAGATGGACGGCATAGATTAAATACATACATCATGGTGGAGCCCATAGTGCACCTTATTCAATCCGCATCTAGTTAAAGGCTCTGAGGGCATTTTCGTCATTTTAGGAAAAAACGAAACTTTAAACAGAGAAAACTAACGGAAGGTCCTTAGTTGGAATTAACTTAATTAATGATGTAGTTTAATGAAAACTTAATTAAAAAAGTAAGGCTCTCAATGGGTCGGATCTGGATTGGATCCAACTGGATCCGGGCTCCAAGTCCGTATATCCATAGATGGATACGGATCGGATTCGGATCCAACTCAGATCCAAAAGGTGATATCCATATCCGATCCATTTATAAATCGTTAGATCCATTTCCGATCCAAAATCTATATAACCATCGGATTCAAGTCAGATCTAAGTCCGAATCCACCCCATTACAAATTTAAAAAAATATATGATATAAAATATATAATATAATATATTTAATTTAGTAGAAAAATGATGCAAATCCCACTATTTACTATGGTATGGTCGACATGGCCTAAAATAATTTGTAAAGCGGATGGCCAGCATGAATATAACATATACAGTAAGGTGCCAACGGGTCGGATCTTAATCGGATTCGGATCTCGGATATGTTCCTGTGAATCCATATCTGGTCCATTTAAGTAATCGGACCTATTTTAAGATCCAAATCCAGTCCATTTAACTAATCGGACCTATTTTAAGATCCAAATCCGCATTATACGGATTCAGAGCGAATCGGATCTCGGATCTGATCCGCTCCATTGAGAGCCCTATAGAAAATGTACTAGGATGTAAATACCATATTAATGAGGTACTATTTTGTAAAATTCCTTAAAAAAATGAGGCAAATTCAACTCTCAAATGGACCACACCACCGGAAAATAATGGTTATTTAACGCCAACTATTAAGAACTCCATGGATAATTGTAATGTTTATTTGCCATCCAACTTGTTGATTAGGTCACACGATGAAGGGAAAACCTATGCGCTTCATCCAAAATCCCCCAAAAAAAGTTTTTAATGGTGGTCGTTCAATCACCACTGTTTCTGTAGCATGGTCCACATGAGATCAGGATCTGCCATAAAATGCTGATTTGAAGTAACAAACCCCTCTTTTACATCAATTGCAACTTGAAAGCAACATGACTGCAATTTAGAGGCTAGTCATGGTTAAGGTAATTACAATGGGGAGTTATTTAATAATACTCTAGCGGAGTATGATTGTTGATACTAGGCACTCAAAAATTGCACGCTTGGCATTCACTAACTCAAAATGAACGGTCACATTGCTGGAGCCACTGTAGATAGGTCATCATCCAAAAATCAGATTGATTAAAAATCTAACTGTGCATTTGGTACCAGCTTATCTTTCAGAATAATAGCCATTCAACACTTTAGAGTAGATCCCATTTTGTAAGAGAAGCTATCAGAAGTAGCTTCTTCATTGGTGGTGTCCTGCCTGCTAACCCAGTTGGAAGACGCCTAGGCGTTTCAACAGCAGGTCTTAGGTTCGAAATGCGAAGGAGACACACTAGCCCCACCAGTGGGTGGGTGCATCATGTGACTAACCGAGTGGGTGTGTTGCCCAGCTAACAGGGTAGCTGGGTTGCATGACTAACAAAAAAAGAGAGAAGAAGCTTCTTCGTTGGTGTTACCAAACGCACCCCATGCCTACGATTTATGCACTTGTTTGCTGAATTGTTAGCAGTGGCTATTTTTCATCTTGACCATCCAATAAATGTCCATGAATTGACCAGTTAAAGTAATTAAATTAGTGCAAACTGCAAAGTCACAATCCCAAGATCATATTGGTTGAACAATCCTAACCTCTGATTTGTGGATAACTGTTTGTGGAGATAGGATCGTTGGCTTATTTTCATTTTCAACCGTCCAATAAATCTACATTAGTTCAATAGTCAGATGATCAAATAAGCTTAATTAATTTTTGTTCATGATACATATATGCTGGATATATACCATAATTTGGGTGGTTTAATTTGAGTACTTGTATGCCATGTGCGCAACTGCTAAGTAACTTTTAAGTGCCTGCGTATAATCCATGACACTGACAGAGTATCAAAGTTTTCCTCAACATATTGTGCATGTGTATCAACCATCACACTGCTAGAGTATTAAATTTTTTTTTTTAATTGCAATTAGGTTATTAAACTGGTTATTGCAATTTAATTAAATAGTGCATTCTAACGAAGTCTCAGTAGTTGGAAAACCCAAGATGGTTTTTATTTTTTATTTTTATGAGCATGGTAGTAAGAGTGAGATTAATGTAGTTTTATCCAAACAGAGAATGGTGGTAGTGACAAAGAGCGTGGATTACATGCCTTTCTTTCTCTCGTTCTTCCTCTTCCTCAATGGTGCTGTTTGGACGGTTTATGCCATCCTTGTAAAAGACTACTTCGTTGGAGTAAGTTAATTTCATCTCAATTCTCACCAGACACGATAGGTGTAGAAAGATGCACACTTCATTGGTCCAAAATGCAGCAATGGTACAGGTGGGGCCCACCTTCCCGTAACTTAATACGGTGGTGTGGTGGGGATCACATGCAGGCAAGGTATGGCAATTGTGCAGCACATCAGTACCATGAAAACAGTAGGTCTCAATCTGGGACAGAAATTGGACTCTTCTGATCATCAGGTGAGCCAAAACATTGGAATCAGTGGACAACTAGCGGTCTGACTTTAACATAAACCTGTGACCCAGCCAGTGAGTGCATCAACCTGGTTTTAAAGAAGGGTGATATCTTTGCGGCGGGCCTAACATTATCACGGTGGTATGATACCACAAATTGTGGTACCCTTGCTTGTACGTGATCAGCTCTACACCATGGATGGGCCATGCCTTCATATCTTTTCTAGGCAATGATCCTGTCTGCCTTATGATAATGGTGTTATTTGATGGTTAGATGTTTGATTTTATGTGTTAGTTTTCTAGTTGCAGGTTAACCTGACCTAACCAGGTCTAACCCAACCCAGTATTCAATATCGGGGGTTGGATTAGGCCTTGGGCCAAATACTCTTGAGGTTGGGTTGCACCCTTGTTGAGATTGATCAAGGGCCGGTGGTTTGGTACAGGTGCCGAATGCAATTGGCTTCGTCATGGGATCTGCACAGCTGGCCCTCTATGCTGTCTATAGAAGGAAAAGGCCCACAACTAAAACTAGCCTTGAGAAGGAAGAAGAAGAAGGATCGGCCCACCTCGTCGATGGTCTAGAAATGCAGTTGAATGAACATGAGGCAGTAGCTGATCATAAGAGTCGAAGCCTTGACAAAGGAAGGAGTCTCCCCAAAACAAGCATTTCACGTCAGCTCAGCTTCCAAAAGATCATCAAAGCGCTTTCCTTGACCGAATATGAGCTGCACTCCAACTGGGCCCACCAAGATGACGTGGAAAACGGAGAGGCCAGAACTGACCATTGATCATGAGTGCAGCGGATGTGCGGGAAAAATGATAGGTACGTTGCGGAGGAGTGGATTGGGACCGTCGATCTTGTTGAGCTCACCATGGATGGCCTACAATTAAGTCACACCGGTCAAATAAATCCAAGCAGTGTTGATTCTAATGTAATGTAAATGGGCAATACTTGTCTAAAAGATATATGAGTAAAGGAACCCCACACCTGGTACACTGAATTATGCCTCCAGCTGTAACAGATTGATGATACCACAAAACATGCACTGAGCAGAGGCGCGTACGTAGTCACTTTCTTTGATATAGTTCGCCCCTTCGTTGCAAAAAACCGGTGCAGAAGGTTGCTGACACGTCTACCTCCATGATACAAATCCCAAGCAAACGTTTGCAGACAGCGTGCACGAGCTATGAGCAAACCAACACCACTACGTCCGCCACACAATACCCCTTTCCTATTACCAAGGGAAAAACAATATTTCGAACTAAAGATGAAAACGGAGAAGAAGAAAGCAGGGAGATAAGGATTTTGGTTTATGGCGAATGATGAAACCTTAACCCTAATTCCCTTTTTATAATCCCCAATCCAATGTCTCGAAAAAGACCCGTTAAAGAGAAAACGGTTGCGTTGTTCCATCATGCCCGATAAACAAGGCACGTTTCGCACAATGGTAACAATCTAATTAAGTAGGCTACATCTAACGACATGATAAAAGCAACGGATAAAAAAAAAATATTTTATAAAACATTAGCAGGTAAAACTAGTCCATCAAGACTTAAAGCAAGTAAGCCAGCCCAGGCCAATCGAGGTCCGATTGCACCCCCCTCTGCACGTGAGTATACGTGGGTGTGCACGTGTGCACATGCTCGGTTAAAGGTTTTCGAACCAATTTTTCCACCGGTCGCACCCCCCTGCTCGCTCATATGAGCTTTAGCATAGAATAGCACACTACACAAGAGTCTATGTTGGGTAAAGGTATATAAATCATTTTTCTCATTTCTATCTGATATGTGACTAAATAAATGCACAAAAAGACATTAAGCCAAAAGCAACAAGGTTTTTTGTTGAAATACTCATAACAATTTCCCACTTATTTCAACCAAAACAAAAATAAACAAAAGAAAGAACTATTGTGCATAAATGACAGTGAAGATGTCTTAAACCTCACTTAAAAACCGTTTGGTAAACTGAAAAATAAGGTCTGAAAATTAATTTAAGTGCAAAAAACTTAAAGTGTTAAATATTAGTACTTATAAGTGCTGAAAAATCTATTTGATAACGTGTATGAAAAAAGTCCTGGTATATGAAATTAAGTATCATAAATGCCTAAAAATTAACAATTGGTTATATTTGCCCCTATTATCTCAATTTCTATTTCCTTGTAAAGTATAATACAACTTATATTTATAATGTCATCAAATTTGGCACATTTATACCCAATTTATATATATTCTTTCAAACATAATCTTTCAATTGGTGGACTATGTACTATATAATAGAATAAGCATAACTTTTCAATTGGTGTATTTGAATTGGACAACTAACAAAAGAATCTTAACAACATCCCATATTTAATTGAGATTGCCCACCTTAACGTCTATGTGAAATTCCAGTCCGTCCACAATGGGAGCAAGGAGAGAAAATCTCACCCAAGATGGTGCGGCCATTGCCGTGGGGCCCACCTTGATGTATCTATTCTATATACACGCCTTCCATCTTTTTCTAGATCATTTCAGTGCATGATCTTAGAAACAAAGCGGAACATATTATCAAGTGGACCATACCATAGGAAATCGTAGTGGTTGACCATTAATGGGCCACGAAAGTTTTAGATCAAGCTATGTTTGCTTTTTCCATTCATCTAGGCGTGTGTGACCTTATTAATGGATTCAATGGCAAATAAACACTATGCAAATATTATGGGGCATCCTACGAAGTTTTTAATTGTAGGGCGTTCAATCACCACTTTTTCCTATAGTATGGTCCACCAAAGATTTGGATATTCTTCTTTTTTCGTATCATGCCTTGAAATGATCTTGAAAAACAAATGGACAGCATGGATACATGATAGATACATCAAAATGGGCCCACAATAAGGGCCGCACCATCTTAGATGAAGTCAGGGTCTCACCTAATTCGCTCCTGTGACGAATTGCCTACTGCCACGATCGAGCAAGGTGGCTACTGGAACTGCTTTGTGGGCCCCATCATGATGCATGTGTTTTATGCACACCATCCATCTATTTTTCTGGATCATTTTAGGGCATGAGTCCAAAAATGAAGTAGATCCAAGTCTCATGTGGACAATACTATAGCATTAAATGGTGATTGAACACCCACCAATAATAACTTCTTAGGGGCATACAAGTTTTGGTTGAAGCTGCTATTTGTGTTTTTCCTTTATCCAGTTGTGTGTGACCTAAACAAGAGGTTGGATGGCAAATAAACATTATAGTGGGTCCTACGAAGTTTTTAATGGTGGGGATCAATCATCACTATTTTGTTGTGGCATGGTCTACTTGAGATTTGGATTTGTCTCATTTTTTAGTCCATGCCCTAAAATGATGTAGAAAAATAGATGGTTGGAGAGGATAAAACACATGCATTATGGTGGGACCCACAGAGCACTATCCACGACAACATCATTAGGCAATCCGCGTCCTTGTTCGCTTTTAATGGGGCAAAGTTCTATAAGCCTCACAATAATGTATGTGTTAGATCCACTCTGTTCATTCATTTTTCTAGATGATTTTAGTTAATGTTTCCAAAAACAACGCAAATTCAAAGATCAAGTGGACCACACCATAGAAAACAGTGGGGATTGAATATTTACCATTGAAAACTTCTTGGGGGCCACAAAATTTTTGGATTAAGTTGATGTTTGTGTTTTCCTTTCATCCATGTTTGTGTGACCTTATGAACAGACTTGATGGAAAACAAACAACATGATGGGCCTTAGGAAGGTTTCAATAGTTGGCGTCATTATCCCCACCGCTTTTTGTGGTACGGTCCACTTGAGCTTTGGGTCCACCTCATTTTTTGGCTTATGCATTGAAATGATATGGCAAAATGGTTGAATAGTGTGGATATAATAGATACATCAAGGTGGGGCAAAAAAATTTGCCACATCAATTCGGCTTCTACCCTCTTCCATCAAAGTAAGAACGCATGCATAGGAGAAGCATAAAGTTGCTATTTAAGAAGAAAAAAAATTAATTTGAAATCACTTACCATTTTCAACGTTAAGCATTCAGCTAAAGGAAGAAAGCTGAAAAAGAAAATCAGATTTTTATTTTAAATTAAGCACTTAATATTTTGATTTTACCAAACAGCCAAAATAATGAAAAGTCACTAAAAATGCTCCTTTCAGTGATAAGTGCAAAGAATAAGTTTTACCAAATATGCCCTTAGTGAATTATGTTTGGACTACAAGAAATCAGTGAACCAAGTCTTGAACTAAATTTCTTTTAAAGTAAAACGTACATAAAACACACACAATAGTTATAGTGTTGTTTGTAGGTGTTTAAAGAGCTGCACGTTACAACCATGTGCATCCTCTCGATTTTCATGAGCGCTCTAAAGAATTAGCCCGATTCTTATAGGAAGCGGCCCCACTTCCACACTCATATATGTGAGTTCATCAAGGGTGTCTTCGTGACACTCACCACTCCACCTTAAAACAAAGCTATAAACTCATTAAGGGATTCACCTAACCTTAATTCGTTACAAAGATTCGCATTACTAACATCATAGAGAGGGACAGAAAAATAACTTCTCTTAAAATGTAATGCAATTTAACCAAAGAATCACATGAAAACTTGTTTATCCCATTGAACCTAATTCTTGAGATCTTCAATCCTTAGGTTGGATTATTATTTTTAGTAATTCATCTTTCTATGAGCTTAAGTCACATCTCCCTCGATGTTTTTCAGACTTTTTTTCTAGTTAGAACTTTTGTTAAACGATCCGCAACATTTACATTGGATCTTACAAAGTCCAAAGTGATTACACCATTTTTTAACAGCTGCAGTCTCACACAACCATGTTTCAGACTAACTTATAGCAGTCAGGCTATCACAATGAATAGATATATGCGGTACTGGTTTCACCCAAAAAGGTATATCTATTAATAAAGTTTTTATCTATTTAACCTCTTCACCAACTGTTGTGCAACCAACTTAGATTCCATTGTAGAATGAGCTATATATGTTTGTTTTTTAGATTTTCAAGAAACAACTCCACCTGTCATAGTAAAGATATAACTACTAGTAGATTTACAATCATCTAATCTTGAATTCTAATCAATGTCACTCTATCCTTCTACTACGGTTGGAAACATTTGGTAATGAAGACCAAGATCCCAAGTCCTTTTAAGATACCTTAAGACCCTATATATTGCATTTCAATGCATTTTACTTAGGTTACTGAAATATCTACCTAATTTTCTCATTGTGAAAGCAATGTCAAGCCTAGTGCAATTTATAACATAAGAAAGACTATCAATCATACTAGCATGTTTAATCTCAGATATTCCTTCACCAGTATTACGTTCTAGTTTAATACTATGGTCAAAAGGAGTACACGCTGGTTTACAATCAAAGTGGTTATACTTCCTTAAAATCTTCTATATATAATAAGATTGAGTTAAAGTCATACCATTTTCACTTCTAATAATTTTAATCCTCAGAATGACATTTGCCTCTCCAAGGTCTTTCATGTCAAAGTGATAAAATAGAAAAGATTTAGTTTCATTAATGATTTCAATATTTATACAAAAAATGAAAAGATCGTCTACATATAGACACCATAACTTTAGATTTATCAGACACCTTATAATAAAGCCTCCCACCTTTATTGAACATAAACCCATTAGATATCATCACATTGTCAAATTTTTCGTGTCATTGTTTAGGAGCCTGTTTTAGTATATATAAGTCCTGATTCAACAAACCCTTCAGGTTGCTCCGTCTATATTTTCTCTTCTAATTCATTATTTAGAAATGCAGTTTTAACATCTATTTGGTGAATGAAAAGATTATTCACAGACGCAATGGCAATTAAAATTTGAATGGATGTCATTTTTTAAACAGGAAAATATGTATCAAAGTGGTCAACACCTTCCTTTTGTTTAAACCCATTGGCTACTAATCTAGCCTCATATTTATCAATTGAACCATCAACCCTTATTTTCCTTTTGAAGATCCATTTACAGCCTAAGGTTTTTGCACCTGGACGAAGGTCAACTAATTTTCAAGTATTATTGGTTCTAATAAAATTTATTTCATCCACAATCGCTTCCTTTCAAAAGGTAGCATCATATGAGGACATCGCTTCTCTGAGTGCTACAGGATCACTTTCTAGTTGAATTAAAAACACTTGGAAATCAGGACCAAAGTCCTTGACAATCTTTATCTCAAGTTCAGACTCAGATTCTTTTAAGTCTTTAGGGTGAGATAATGAAAGTTAATATGAGTTTACAAAGGTAGAACCCCCACCGTTCTTTAGTTTATAAAGAAAGACATTTGCATGAAATTTCGCATCTTTAAATTCAATAATGATATTTTCAATAATATCTAGAAATCTATAAGCTTTACTATGTAATGCATATCCAACAAGCACACACCTAGAAGTTCTTGATCCTAATTTGGGTCTTTTGGGATTAATAAGCCTAACATGCGTAAGACAACTCTGAACTCTAAAATAGTTAAGATTTGATTTTTTGCCATTCCATAACTCATATCGAATTATTTTGAATTTAGTTGTAGGTATTCTATTTAGAATGTAACGGGCAATATATAAGGCTTCTCCTTAAAGAAAGATATGAACTTAACAACATAGCATTCATTATATTAATGAATGTCCTATTTTTCCTCTTTGTTATTCAATTCTGTTGCAGAGTATAAGGATCAGTAATCTCATAAATAATACTATTAGTTTCGTAGAAATGATCAAAACCCTTTGAAGTATATTCACCACCTCTATCACTCCTAAGGATTTTTATTTTTCTATTTAACTAATTCTCTACTTCATTTTTTAAAATTATAAATTTGAAAAATCTTCAAGCTTTTAATGTTAATAGATATACACATGTATATTTGCAATGATCATCTATAAAGGTAACAAAATATTTCTTACCTCCTCTTGTAGGAGTTTCCTTAAGATCACAAATATCAGTGTATTAAACCTAAAAACTTTGTATCTCTTTCTACGTTAAGAAATGACTTTCTTGTTATTTTACTTTGAAAACATGATTCACATTTTTCAAATTTACTATTTTCTAAATGAGGTAGAATACCACTACCAGACAAGTTTTTAACAGACTTAATGTTCAGATGACCTAGTCGACCATGCCATAAAGAAACAATGCACAAGATGTAAGCAGAAGAAGTAGAACATTTATTTGATTCAACATTTAATTTAAACATACCATGTGCATGATTAGCATAACATTTACCAACAAAGGCATCATTTTTAGTTATTATGATCTGATCTGACTTAATAACCCACTTCAAATCAGCTTTGTTCAACAGATAACCCGAAATCAGGTTGTTATGCAATCTGGCACATGAAGAACAATAGTCAAAATAATGATTTTTCCATACGTG
This sequence comes from Liriodendron chinense, assembly GCA_003013855.2. NCBI lineage: Eukaryota > Viridiplantae > Streptophyta > Magnoliopsida > Magnoliales > Magnoliaceae > Liriodendron > Liriodendron chinense. The sequence goes on along the minus strand of ML058469.1, from coordinate 10,616,580 downwards.
AACACGAGTTCAATCTTTCTTTGTCCAATAATATTTGCTGTAATAACATTCTCCATTTGGACTTTTCTCCCAGAAGGAACCTCTTCATAATTTTTAAACCAGGCGCGATCGTAACACAAATGTGTGCTAGCACCCGTGTCGATCCACCATCCGTCACACAACTCTGGGTGAACCATGTTGACCTTTGTGAGCATAGACACAATTTCAGGTTCTCCAGTCACATTTTCTTAAGGTGCAGGAGTTAGTTTCTTTTTTTTTACTTGCAGCACTCTCTTGCAAAGTGACTTGGTTTGTCACACATTGAGCAACCAGATGATTTATCTTAGTCATTATTTTTCTAGTTCTTAGCATTGGGTTTGAGTTTCTTTTTTAACTGTTTCTGGTTTGGTCTCAGGTTATTGTGTTTAGGCTTTTCTTTTTGTTAATATTAATTTTGCTTATCATCTACCATTAATACTTTGGAAGCATAAGCTTTCTTCTCTTCTAAAGTATCCCAGACTCTGGCTTCTTTCTCGATCCGTAGTTTCATAATTAGTTACTCCATTGTTGACTCATTTCTTTTATGCCAAAGAAAATTTTTGAAGTATCTCCAAGTGAGCGACAGTTTCAATAACAGCAACCACTTGAAACTATTCATCTAACTTAATTCTTTCAAACATAATTTCATGGCCTATGAGGTTAAATTCATTAGCCTGATGCACCACTGATTTATCATCAGTCATCTGAAATTTTAAGTATTGACTGGCGATGTAATTTTTCACACCCGCCTCTTAGTCTTATACTTTTTCATTAACGCTTTTCAGATATCAACAGAAGTATCATATTCGCAATACAAATCATATAGTTGATTGGACATAGCACTAAGAATATAATTCTTGCAGAGATAATCATCCTCATCCCACTTCTAACAAACGATAGACGGTTCTGGTTTGAGAAGGCTAGATGGTAGAGGTTGATTGATAACATATGCCACTTTAAGGGTGGTTAAGTAGAAAAATATCTTTTGTTTCCACCGCTTAAAGTATTAACCATCAAAATTCTCAGGCCAAATAGACTTATCATTAGAATTTTTCAAAGCCGTGGGACAAACTATCTCAAAAATGTTGATTCTAATGTAATGTAAGTGGAAAATTCTTGTTTAAAAGATATCTAAGTAAAGGAACCCCACAATTGGTACGTTGAATTACATCTCCAGCTGTAACAGATTGATGATACCAAATAACATGCACTAGGTAGAAGCTCGTACGTAGTCGCTTTCTTTTAGATAGTTCGCGCCCCTCGGTACAAAGAATTGGTGCAGGAGGTTGCTGGCGCGTCTACCCTGAAGATATAACTCTCAAGCAAACGTTCGTACACAATGTGCATAAGCTGTGAGAAAACCAACACCACCACATGCACCGCACAACACCCCCTTCCTATTGCTTAGAGAAAAACATTATTTCGAATTGAAAATGAAAATGGAGAAGATGAAAGTAGGGAGAAAATGATTTCGATTTCTGGCGAATGATGAAACCCTAACCCCAATCCCCTTTTTATAATCCCCAATCTGACGTATCAAAAAACACTCGTTGAAGAGAAAATAGTTGCGTCATTTCAACGTGCCCAATAAACAAGGCACGCTTCGTAAAATGGTAATGACCTAATTAAGTGGGTCACGTCTAGCCCAGCAAGTAGGCCAGCAAAACCTAACCTAACAAGTAGGCCATCCTAGGCTGATCGAGGTCCAATTGCACCCCCTCCCCCCTGCACGCGAGTATATGTGGGTGTGCATGTGTGCACACTCCCGGTTAAAGGTTCTCCCCGCCCCCCGCCCCACCACATGGGCTTTGGCATAGTATGGCACAATAGACAAGAGTCAATGTTGGCCAAAGATATATAAACCTCGTTTCAACACTGAGGTCATGGTATCGATTCCCATGGTGGAGGTGGCTAACATTGTGATGTGACTAACAGGGGGTGGGTGGGTGTACTAACAATGGGGTGTGTGAGCTAACCCATAAAAGAAAAGGTATATAAATCACTTTTCCCCCCTTTCTATTCGATATGGGACTAAAGAACAAGGTTTTTTGTTGAAATACTCATAACAAGCCATCTATTTGCACAGACCAACAAGTTGACAATGGGATGGTTGTGATTCTCAAATCAGTGTGGCTCTTTCAACATGGTCCATCCATAGAGGGGCCCATTGGATGGCCAATCTTGATGATACATCTTCCCTCAGCCACGTGAACAATAAGAGGTAGGTTGTATGGAAACTTTGATGCAACCGTCATATTGTATTATTTTTGGCCGATGCATGTGACTTTTCATGCGCATATATCCAACCACATCCATGTAGCATGCATGGAATTGATTTTCACTTAAAAATATGGGTGGCATTAAGCTTGTACCTTTTCACATTGGTCATTAATGAATTAACGATTCATTTGCAAGAAGAGATCCCATGTTGTATGTTGTTTGTAGATGATGTAGATTTTATTGAAAAGATGGAGGGTATAAACACAAAGCTATATTTATGGAGTAATGCTTCAAAATCTAAAGTACTTAAAATTGATCTAACTAAAGCAAAGTATAATTGCAATTTTAGTAATGATAGGAGTGAAAGTGAGAAATTAGTTAAGATGCTAACGAAAAAGTTTCTCAAAATGACTACTTTTGATACGTTTTATCAATAATTCATGAGAGTGGAGAGATTGAGAAGGATGTTGCCCATAAAATTCAAGCTGGGTAGAAGAAATGGAGAAGTGGCTTCAGAGTTTTATATGATCAACATGTACCATTTAAATTGAAAGGAAAATTATATAGGATAGTTATAAGACCAACAATGCTTTATGGGATAGAATGTTGGGAATTTAAGGAATGACATGTTTATTTATTTATTTAAAGGATGAGTGTAGGTAAAATGATGATGTTGAGATGGATGAGTGGAAAAATGTGGAAGGATAGAGCATTCGTGGGAATTTAGGACAAACATCAATAGGTAATAAGACAAGGGAAAGTAGATTTAGATGGTTTGGTCATATACAACAAAGACAAAGAACTGCCAATTATGTGTGAGTCGGTACAAGTTGTGGGATCCAAAAGGGCAAGCGGAAGGCCTAAATGGATGTGGATAAAGGTATGAAGAAGAGACTTGATGACCAATGGTCCTACTAAAGGTATGACCCTTGATAAAGTGGAACGGCAAAATAGGAATCATGTAGCCAATTCCAATTAATTGGAAAAAGAATTAGAAGATGATGATGATGATGATGACATGGAACAAAATTCTTAGACTCAAGCGTCGCGAATACGCTGCTCCCAAGCATGGAAGAATTCCTTTGGGCACCTACTCACTAACATAAAGAATCTTGCTGAGCTAACACTCTCTTTAATCCAATTTCTTCACCTTTGGCTATGACCAAACTTCTCAACATGTAATTTAAAGAATTCTACATGATCATATGTCTTTTCTATGTCTAGCTTATATGTAAATGCTTGCATTTAGACATTCACAGGTAATTATTGTTGTCCAAGTTTGTCCTCCTGGCAAGATCGATTCCTTGGTTTCCCATATATTGATCAAATGATATTACAACATCGTGCAATTTCCTGGATGTTGGAATTTCTTAATTCATGCATTTTTATTGCATAATTATTGAGACATTTTTGTTAAAATTTCTATTATTTCATTATATTATTTATATTTAAAATATTTATTAATTTTCGAACAATTAGTTGGTATAAGGCTTAGATGATGATCATGAAAGTACTGACTAATTTATAATTAATACTTTTTTAGACTTTTCATTTTTGGAAATTCCTTAACGAGACTATGATGGCCGAACAAACTGCCTGCAGAAAAGAAAGTGGCAGGCTGTCCAACTTTTCAAATGGCAAAAGTTAGGTGCATGATATTGTTCAATAGTTTAGATTTTTGGCTTGGTCCATCCACACCGGACCAACTATTTGGACGGTCTTGATCGGCACATGCCAGGTTTATGGTGGATGTGTTGCCACAACTTTGTGGCTAAAATGGTCCCTTCTATTTAAATACAGTAAATGATGATTTTATCTATAATCTCCTTTATAGCTAGCATGGGATGGGAGGACGGTCCACATCCGCTTTTATAATGAGGTGGGTAGGAATGGATGTTTTTTTAAAGCCTCTTTTAGCTTCTAAATCCTACCTAAAGAGACGATCGTTTGGTTGGTAATCTTCCACTTGCAAGAATCTTCATGCTATGTTGGCCATTGTGGAGATTTTTGGGGCAGTCAATCCACTGTGATATGCATTAGACCAATGGTCTGGATTACCGAACCATGGGTCGCACTGGTCCGGGTTTAAGACGCGTGTAGGGGAAATAAATGTAACAAATTGTGTGAAATTGATCGGGTGGACTGTCAACCTCTGTGGGGCCCACTGTGTTGTGTACATGACATCCAATCCATTCATCAGATGCACTCCACCAAGATAAAGGGAACGACAAAATCAGGCCATTTATAAACTCAAGTGGGCCGTATCAAGAAAATTAAGAAGTTTACGGCATGATTTCATTTTTCCTCAGGTGTGGCCCATCTGGGTATCTAATCAGGCTGATTTTTGTGAGAAATGGAGAAAACGAGGCATTGTGCCTGAAGGATGGAATGGATTTTATATACACGTTACTATGGTCACTAATACCAGTAGATTGGACCCGAATTGTAAAATGGTTTGGTGGTCTATCTCAACAGCAGCCCGGCCTCACCCAAGACAGTGCGGCATTTACTGTGGGGCCCACATTGATATACTTATTTTCTATCCATGCCGTCCATTCATTTCTTAGTATCATTTTAGGGCATTATCCAAAAAATGAAGAAGATCCAATTATTAGGTGACTCATACCATGAGAAACAGTGGTTATTGAACATCCTACCATTAAAAAATTCTTAGGGTGCACGTTAACGTTTCTGCAGTGTTTACTTTCCATCCAATCTGTTGATAAAATCACATAAGCCTGGCCCAAGGAAAAAAACAAATATTAGTAGGGTGTCAATGGGCTGGCTTAGGTTCGGGCCAAGCTCTGACAAGCCCAGTGCTCCTCTCTCCACATATGCCCAAAACCAGCACAGGGCGTAACAGGCCACAATAGTGCAGCCTGAGCCCGGTCCAAGGTAGAAATGCAAGGTCCCGTCTGAACCCCATCCAGCCCAAGCCTGACCTTTCACATGGAGAGAGATTATCATTTGCTCCCATGCTTTTCAAAAATCTGTGCAAATTTTAAATTTTGAAAGCAGGGAAAATATTTAAATTTAAATTTTAAATTTAAAAAAAAAAGAATATTTGAGTCGGGCCAGCCTGACGGGTTTTGAAAAGCCTAGTCCAAGTCCAGCCCATTTGAAAAGTAGGCTTATACTTTAGGCCGGAACCCGACCTGCGGGCCTAATACTCTAGTCCAAACCTGGCCCAAAGCAGGCCAGCCCAGTCCATTGATAGCCCTGAATATCAGCCTGATCCAAAATTTGTGTGGCCCATTAATGGTCAATCACCACTGTTTCCTATGGTATGGTCCACCTGATAATTGGATCTGGGTAATTTTTGGGATGACGCCCTAAAATGATATGGAGAAATGGATGGACAACATGGATACAGAATAAAGACATCAAGGTGGACCCTTCAGTAAGGGCCGCACCGTCTTGGGTGAGTCCCGGGTGTCACCTAATCCGCTCCCCTGCATGCTTTGGGGCTGTTTGTGTTTCGCAATTACAATGTTGTTACCTGGAGATGAATAATTATCATTTACATCTATAATTGCACCAAACCGGCATCACATGACGTGATAGCTATCCCCGTTTGGAAGCATCTGACACAAAAACCATGGAAAGAAAACGCCATTCCTGTAAAATTTGTGCCACCATTGTGTTTTTTTTATCCACATTGTTCATACCTTTTACTGCTCATTTTTGGGCATGAGGCAGATCCCAAGCAAAACTGGACCACACCTGGCATTGTGTGTGTGTTCCTGGCTGTCCATCTGTTTTGTCTGCTCGTTTTTTGGCATGAGGTAGATATAAAGTGCAAGTGGACCACACCACTTGAAACAGGGGAAGTGAATGTCTGTTGTTGAAAACTTCTTGTGAGAATAAAAAGAAAAAAAATAAAAAATAAAAAAAAGAGACCTGAAAAATCAAGAAAAAAAATGAATTTATCTTTTATTAATTCACTTATCTTAATTGCATTTAGTTTTGTCCAGCATTAAACAGTAGTTAGCAAAATTAAGCTTTTATATTTAAACCTTTATTGATCCTTTGTATTGGAAAACAAGGATATGCCTTGGGAGTAACCTCACATGCGCAGCTGCACAGGTCATGGTTGTGGCGTGGCGCGGCATGTCTTTGATCGGGCATTTTTATTTACTCTATATAGAGTCATCTATTGCCAAGCCCCGCAATTCAAACACAAAGTGTGCACCCTCAAGTCTGAGTTACAGTGGATGACCTATGCACGGAGTGCATTTAATTCAAGTGTCATACAATTAAGGAGGCACATTACTATGCATAAACTATGTTTTTCACAATCAAATATCATCCAAACATTCACTTTATTCACTTAAAATTTATGTCTTCTACTCAATTAACTAGAGTCCACCTATTTGGGACTTATTCCAAACTAATCGATCTTTTAATCAAAACTTAAAGTTTCTAATAGCATAAAAGAAAATAACGTAGTCTAATAAAAGCATAACAATCTAGTATTCTTGATTTAAAGCAGCAATCTCCGCTTCCGTCAAGTACGACTAGCTCCCTTGATGTTCTTCCACCGAGCCGGCTTCATTTTTAGGATTCATCTCTGATGGATGAAACTTAACTCCATATGTTTATATTTAATCCACAACCATTAGCTGGCTAGACTCAGTGAGTGACTCACCGTAGTTTATACACATAACAAGTAAAATGGTGATGCAATGAAAAGATGAAATGTTATGATATAACGCATGATGTATGGTCCACATGGGAAGTCCATCCACCAACTTGAGTTAAAGTCCATCAACTCGCATCAACCCTCTTAGGGTTGGCATCTAACTCTTGGGTAGGCTTCCACTATTGCGTGGGCATTCAGGGATGGTCCCTTAGGTATCCGGTACTTAAGTACCTACAGATCTTCTGAAGGGATCCTCCAGGTTCACATCATCATGCATGTAATGTATATGTTCACATATCATGGTACAATGTCATCTCCGCACATACGATGTTATCATGAAGTACAAATTGTCACGTCGTATGAAGGATAATTGCCTCTATACTCTTTATATCTCAAGTAGACGATTCAATACTCAATTAATGTTTCTCAATGATCATGTAAAGCATAGAGATAACAGGAGTAATTACAATCATCTATCAAACACATATAATTCACTAATCATCAACTGAGATACCATGCAATTTATATTAACTATGATGGAGCGGAAACATGTTGGGATTCACTCACTTGTTGTTGGTAATGAATATCCGCCTAGTTCTCCAAGTTATGGCTTAGTGCCAAGTCCTAAAACACAATCACCATAAAACTCTCTTTATTTATTTGAACCATTTGATTTCCTTCCTCAATTGATAGTTTGCAGTTTAATTTACTTACATCTTATTCGATGTGATTATTCAAAGTAGAATGTTCGTAATAACTCAATTCAAGGAATAAAATATGAAAAAATGAAAAGTAAGGCGTTCGGTTGACCGAACCCTACTCACGGACTTCGGTCAAAATTACATATTGTTAATGACTTCCGAAAAATGATCCCTCGATCGACCCAACCCCGCATTCAGACAACCAAAGTCTCCCTGGGTTAGCCGAAACCACACAGCCCCCCCCCCCCCCCCCCCCCCCCCCCCCCCCCCCGACTAGGGTTTGGCTCAGTTGATTGAAGAGCGTATTTCAACAGAAATTGTTGATACATAACCTTTTCTGATTTTCCTTTAGTTCCACAACTCTAGTGAATATATGCTCATCATAAATCAGATCAAGGTAGTTCATTTATTTTCACCTTTTGTCAAATCGTAAGGGCGTCATGACAATAGATTCGGCCATGATGATCATTCTTCAACTAGGTTCTCATGATTATGTTTCATTTATGATGATCCCATTGGTCCATTGGATGATCCGATCCATGAATGATGCATTTCATGGCAGGGATTGATTAGAACGGATCAAACCCTCCCGATGACCTATAATGGATTGACGCATCTCCTTAAATTATAATGGCGTTGCCCATCCAAAGGTCAAATGACTTTAAGATTCTAGTCTCTAGTATAGGTTGGTCTTAGAGTCCTTTTAAGCCACACGGATCAAATTTGACACCTCTGATTGTCTACTCCCATAGATTTCAATACTAAAAGCTTTTCGCAAAAACATTATCTAGATCTGGAAGATCTCTACAAATCTGTACAATGGCGGTGTGGTCGATCGGCATCGTCCATTGGATAGATCTAGGCAGGTAAAGTACAAATGAAAAGAAAAGGAGAATAAGGGTGCCTATCTTACCAGATCTCAGTCTCTAGCAATCTCCTCTCTCCCCTCCTTTCTTACTCTTTCTCCTTAGGGTTTTCTTCTAGGTTCTACGGAGGTTCTGCTCCTTATTAGTAGAGAATGGCTCTCAAGATAAGGTAGGATGAGCACATCCTTCCTTATCTAAAATTTGAATTTCAAAATAAAGTTTTAAAGTATAAAACAAAATATTACCAGCGGTAGGATTTGATCCCTGGTCTTCTCTCTCAACCCAAAAAGTCTTAACCAACTGGTCACCACGTTATTCTTTTATAAATGACTACATTTTAAATCTTTTAAGCCTAACAATTTTAAGATATATGCAGCCTAAAATTTCGGGTCATTACATTTTACAACCCTAACAAAGAAAATTCATCCTCAAAATTATGTGAATCACTATTTGAACAAGAGATGATACTTTTCTCGCATTTTCGATTCATGCTCCCACGATGCTTCATCTACTCCATGATAATTTCATAGAACTTTGACAAGAGGTATTGACTTATTCAGAAATACATGCTCCTTTTGATCTAAGACACGAATGGGCTTCTTGATATAAGAGACGTCTTCTTAAAGGTCTAAATATTGTCAATTGATCGTATGCAAAACATCCATTTCATACTTATGTAACATGGATACATAAAATATATTGTAAATGCTTGCAAGTTGAGGTAGTAAGCCAAGTCTATACGCTGCAGCTCCCACTCGATCTATAATTTGAAAAGATCTGATGAACCTAGGAGCGGGTTTTCCTTTCTTCCTGAATCGCATCAATCCCTTTATCGGCGAAACCTTACACATGATCTCCTTCTACAAAACTCAAGTCTCACCTTCTGTTGTCTGCGTAACTCTTTTGATGGCTTTAAGCTGCTAATAGTCGCTTTTTAATGAGTTCAACCTTCCCTGAAGCTTCATGTACAATATCAGGAACAATTAGACATTTCTCTCCTACTTCCATCCAGCAATTCGGTGCCCAACACGATCATCCATACAATGCTACGTAAGGACCTATACCAATACTTGCTTGATAACTGTTATTGTAGGCAAATTCTGCAAAATGAAGATTTCCATCCCAACTACCCTTGAAATCGAGAGCACACGCATGCAACAGGTCTTCAAGCATCCAATTCACTCTTTCTGTCTGCCCGTTGGACTAAGGATGGTAAGTCGTACTGTATTCCAGGGTCGTACCTATTACTACTTGCAAACTCGTCCAGAATCGAGATGTAAATCGATGGTCACGATTTGACATGATAGAGCTCAGTACACCATGCATCTGAATCACTTCCTTAATATACAACTTAGCTAACACATTCATAGAATAATTTATCCAAATGGGGATGAAATGAGCCAATTTCGTCAATCGATCCACAATTACCCAAATCGAGTCATGCTTCTTATGAGTCAAGGGTAGGCCAACTATAAATTTCATTGAGATACAATCCTAATTCCACTCAAGTACCTTCATTAGTTGCAAGAGCCCTGACGGATTTTGGTGATCAGCTTTAACTTGCTGACAGATAAAACACCAAGCAACATAATCCGCAATGTCCTTCTTCATATTCTACCACCAATAAGAACACTTCACATTCTGGTACATCTTGGTATCTCCAGGATGAATTGTAAACTTCGTTCGGTGTACTTCCTTCAGAATTTCTTCCTTTAGTTCGGGCACATCTGGTATACACAACTGATCATGATATCGAACACCTTTGTCTTCCCAAACCTTCCAATCTGAAACTTCATTTCCTTAGTGCTTGGCCATCATATGATGTAACCACTCGTCCCTACCCTGGGCTTCTATAATTCTATCAATCAACGATGGCCTAGTCTTCGAATTCCACAATCATAGGCACTGTTTATTGAACATTAATTCCACATCAAAATCTTTCACATAGTTTAGCATATTTCATTCACGGACCTTAAGACTGGCTATGACTTGTTATTTATACTGTTTTCGATTGAGGGCGTCTGCTACTAGGTTAGCATTCCTTGGATAGTAAAGCAATTCACAATCATAGTCCTTCAAAAACTCGAACCATCACCTTTGTCTCATATTTAAATCCTTCTGAGGGAACGAATATTACAAACTCTTATGATCGGTGAATAAGTCGAATTATTTTTTCGTATAAGTAATGTCTCCAAATCTTTAATGCAAACACGATAGCAGCCAATTCCAAATCACGAGTAGGATAATTACGCTCGTAGTTCTTCAACTACCTGCACGCATACGCAATTACTTGTCCTTCCTGCATCAATACACAACCAAGGCCCGAAATGGATGCATCAGTATACAACACGAACTTCACACCTTCCTGTAGAAGAGTACAGATGGGAGTGGCAGTAAGCAGTTTCTTCAATTCGTCAAAAGCTTCTGCACATCAGTTGGTCCACACAAAGGCACGCCTTTCCTGGTCAGGCTGGTTAATGGACCGAAAATTTTGGAGAAGTCCTTGATAAATCTCCTGTAATACTTAGTCAATCCAAGAAAACTTTAAATCTCTGACACATTAGTGGGTTGTTCCCATTTGACCACCGCTTTTATCTTTGTTGGATCTACTGCAACACCTTCTTTAGAGATAACATGTTTAAGAAATTTGACACTTTCTACCCAGAATTCACATTTTGAGAACTTGGCATATAATCGATTATCCTTCAGAACTTGTGGCACTGTTCTCAAATGTAACTCATGCTCCTCACTGGTCTTAGAGTAAATCAATATATCGTCGATGAATACTATGATGAACTGGTCAAAATACGGCTGAAACACCATATTCATTAAATCCATGAACACGGTTGGGGCATTGTTCAATCCAAAAGGCATAACAAAAAATTCATAATGCCTGTAGTGAGTCCAGAAGGCGATCTTGAACACATCTGATTCCTTGATATGCAACTGATGATAACCTGACCCGAAGTCAATCTTGGAGAAATAACATGCTCCCTTCAACTGATCGAATAAATCATCAATCCGAGGCAACGAATATTTGTTCTTAATAGTAACCTCATTTAGCTGACGATAATATATACACAACCGCATACTTTCATCATTCTTCTTTAGAAAAATTATCGGCTCCCCTCGGTGATGTGCTAGGTCTAATGAACCCTTGCTTCGTCAAATCTTCTAGTTGGTCTTTCAACTCCTTGAGCTCTATAATAGACATCCTATAGGGCTGTATCGAGATAGGGGCAGTTTCGGGTACAAGATTTATCCTGAAATCAACTTCTCTCCAAGGTGGCAGACTAAGAATATTTTGAAAGACCTTGGGATACTCTCTTGCTACAGGAATTTAATCTATTGTCGGCTCTAGCACTTCTTCTTCATTTAGAATCATGATGCGCTTTTACCTTCTATCTTTTAGCACGACTTAAATTTAGAATGGTTCCTTCCCAAGAATAAAGAAGGTAATCGTCTTATCATGGCAATCAATCTTGGCACGATTCAAGGTAAGCCAATCCATTCCGAAGATGACATCATATCCTTTCATGTCCATTACCACTAGATCTACCAACATAAGCACTCCACCAACATGAAGGTCATAAGATTTGCACATTTGATTCAACACCATTGCCTTTCCTACAGGAGACTCAATCAAAATAAACTTCCTAAAATTTATAGGTTTTAGACCTAAACGTTTAACTATAGCTGTCAAAATAAATGATATAGTACCACCAGAATCGAAAACAACGGTAATAGGATGCTTATGAACAATTGTCATACCTTCTACTACGTTGTTGTCCACTTCCGGTTACATTGTAGAAGCGATTACGTAAACTTTCCCCTAAATAGGTTGATGCTCGAACTGTTGTCCTCTTTGATGTTGAGATATAGGAGGTTGTGCTGACTGTTGAAGCCAGCTTTGTTGTTGTTGTTGTTGTTGTTGTTGTTGTTGTTGTTGTTGTTGTTGTTGTCGTCTGGGAGGTAGAGTTCTGGCCGATTGATAATATGAAGATCTGGAGCGTGAGGCTTGAGACATCGGCCATGACTCCCTAGTTAAGGCCGAGAATTGCATACGAGGAGGTGGAAACGTCATTTGACCGATATCTCGTAATCGGGTCATATAGAGTTAAGCTCAATGTCCGTATTTTGAGCAATAAGAATAGTTACCGATGAAGAATTAGTCCTGACTATTCACCATGAATGTTGGAGCATTAATCCGCGGTTTCTTTTCTGACGGCTGTTGCTGACTTGGCACAGGTCTAGATTGTCTTCTTGTCTCACTCGTCTGGATGTGGAATTTTATGAACCGTTCATGATCCCTTTCAAAACGAAGATATTTATATACTATTTTTGAATACGTCTTAATAATTTTAGTGCAAAACTTGGTTCTAATGTTTTGACGAAGCCCTTCCTCAAACTTAGAAATTTTGTACTCATCGTCTTTCAATATCTTCAGAATGTATCGGGACAGTTCAGCAAATTTGGCCTCATACTAAGCCATTATCATGATACCTTGTTCTAATTTGGAGAATTTTACCATCTTTTTATTTCTACAAGCCCGGGGAAAATATTTTTCACGGAATTTATCCCCAAATTCCTTCCATGTTTAAATGTGATTAGCTGCAACCATCCTCTTTGTATCACGCCACCAAACATCTGCTTCACCTTGGAAAACAAAGGAGGTCAGTTTAACTCTATGGTTATCGGGACAGTTCATTGCTTCTAGTACCTTCTCCACTTGGATCAACCAAGTTTCAGTTACAGTTGGGTTAGTGGCACCTTGGAACACCGATAGCCTAAGTTTGTTTAACTTTTCCAATATGTCTACTTCGCGTGGCTTCTCGAGTCTAGCGGGCATAGTTTGTCAACCTCCTTGAGTTGTCATGTTCATATTGGCCATCATGCCCCACTATGCCTTAAACTAATCTTGTTGTTGTTTTATCATTACCATCATTTGGTTTAACAACCCAAATACTGTATCCCACGGCTGAGAACCAGGACCTGCAAAGTTTGCTTGCATTGCCCTAGGAGATAATAGCAATCGAATACTGGAGCTCGATTTTCCACTATGGTCACTACGAGTGGGGGTGCTCATGGTTTTGCTAATCTTTTGCATGTTCCTCTTCATCTAATTCATTCTCATCTTGCTTCCTATCTGACACTTCTTCTTCGACCACCACTATGGTATCCATTATCGGTTCACAATGCACGGTGGCGCTTGTTGAGGGGACGATATCTTGGAGGCTTTTGCTCTTCTTAGGGGTCATAATATCATATAAGAGAGAAGTAGGTTTTAGCTAACTAATGTATTCATGTGGCTTTCAAACAATTGATCTCGAGCACATTCATATTAAACATTAATCGGGATAGCTTACTCCCGCTATCTAGTGTCCCCTTAGCTATATATTCCCATATTTTATTTGATTAGAACAACTTCAATTCAGGGTGTAGCTCTGAACAACCGGGGGATTTGACCCACGCCTTAACCTTTATCGGTTCTGGGCGGATTGTGGGCGTTTCACGTGTTTGCCTCTTGTGTAGGCTTTTTGTAGTTATGGACTACTTGAAAGGGAGTTTATAGAAGACTAGAGTATCCACTAGCCAATTACTTCAAATCTATAGTTGGCTGGACCCTATAAAAATGCTTAAAATCAGGGATCTGAAGATCCTAAGTTCTAAGATGACTCATTGATCTGCTCCTTAAGATTCAATGGAAGTTTTTAGGTACCCACTCTACCTGTACAGGTGTACGGTCTCTACTTCACATAATTTTACTGGTTCTGAGGATTAGTTTGTGTTCTTGCACTTTCATGTATGATGTGTATGTTAATGTAGTGTTTAATGCATCAACGCTTTATCAAGCAATGTCTTGGGTGGCGTACCAACCCTGACTCACTAACTTGTCGTACGGAGTAAATGGTCGACTCAAGCTTTTGATGGGCAGGTTCTGAATGAACTCAGCAAGCCTTAGAGCATACGCTTTAGTTGACTAGGTAAATGTTATGTATGCGATGTTATGGCTGAGATAAGCAGGGGGTTGAGAAGGGAGTAGGTGTTGCACAGTACTAATGCATGGTTGGATGAAATTAACTATAGACTAGAGGCATGGGTGGATGATAGCATTGCAAGGATCGACTCGAGTGGCTTGGATAAAAATGGGTTGACTCAAGAGGCCAAGGCAAAGGGCAAGATCAAACCAGACCAATACCAGGCTCACTTCCTCACTCTCACTCTCCTTGGTAGAGGGATGGCTAGACTCGATTGCTAAAGGTGGCTAAGTGGAAGATGCTTATGAGTTTTGGTGGAGAGAGAGGCTTCTTTGGTTTCCACTCCCTCACATGGATTTTTATTGGATGCGTGAAATGAGAGAATGAGGGGAGTATTTATAGCAACCCTAGCCCTGGTCTTTTTGTAAATATTGGCAACTTGAAGGGCATTAATTGATGTGAGAATTTTCACATAGGGTTGGAGTTAGGCTTGGGTTAGGCTTGGAGTTAGGTCCGGTTAGTAATTATGAGGTCATAAGAGGGGCGGAGAGGTCAATGGGTTTTCTCGAACTTAGCGAGCTTGAAATGATGCAAATGGCTTGGAACAACGCCAACTGTCAAAAGCTGAAAGAGTGATTTACATTGGGTGGCGAGCAAACCACCGTAGTGCAATTCACTCTCCCAATTTTGGCGAGGTGTCTCCTCCAATTCTGGAGTCCCTTCGGTCGTTGTACAGTTTACTCTCTGTCCAGATTGTGAGTCTCATTTAGGCTTTGGGTAATGGGCTTTGTTCATGGGCCCTAATGGGTCTAAGGCGATTTGGGCAGGCCTAGTGGGCTCCCTGGGTGAGTGGGATGACTCATCGAGTTGGCCCATTGGGTTGGCCCTTTCATGTAATTTAGAATTTTGGGTTAAGGGTATGGATCAAGATTTAGGTTGGGGTTAAGGGTATGGATCAGGGTTTATATTGGAGTTGATGGTTTGGATTAGGGTTTGGATTGGCGTTGAAGGTTTAGATTGGCTTGATGGTTTGGAATAGGGTTTAGCTTGGAGTTGATGGTTTGGATTAAGGTTGATGGTATAGATCATGGTTTGGATTAGGGTTAACAATATGGATCAGGGTTTGGATTGGGGTTGATGGTATGGATCACCATCCGTACCAAACATCTAGTCTTTATCAACTTATCGGCCTGGGGTGGGGTGTCTACAGTAGCCCACATCTTAGTTCGGTTTCTAAGTTCTTATGCGAAGCAACAAAATGTAGGGATCCCTAAAATTTGGTTCCTAAGTTATAACAAGGACAACAAACAATCAGAGGAAATCTTAAGGTTATGTTTCTAATTATGCATAAATATCAGTCTGATTCATTTTCAAGATTCATCTCTAATGGATGAAACTCAACTCCATATGTTTACATTTAATCCACAATCGTCAGCTGGCTAGACTCAATGTGTAACGCCCTGAATTTTCGAGATTAATTTCAAAATTTTAAAAATTTTATTTTAATTTTATATCGAGCGTTTACCTTGTTTTGAAAACAACGGACCATCCATAGGAGATCCGATAGGGGACCCTTTACAAAAGTTGCTTAGAATAACCCTATAAATGTTGTAGAAAGACCGGATTTTGAAAATCTCACTATTTTTAGATAATTACGAAAATGCCACTCATTAAACTTAAGTTAAACCGCCGTTTTTAAGTATGATAGTTTCTGACAATTTTTTTTACGTAAAACTCTATATATAATCTTTTGGACACATTTTAGCCGTACACGTCGAGTTTTAGCCATTTGATCATCCCACAAATGCCCTAATCAGAAATTCGACCAGAAGTGGCCCACATTAACTCGGATCCATCTCAAATTTCATGGCAGCGGTTAAAATTTTGTTGTTGACCTATCTGATGGAGCATATAACCCGAATCCATCACAGTGGACCCCACCCGTCTAGCCCACGCGTAATGCACGGGTTCCGTACACATAACATAAAAAAAAAAAAAGAAACTCTCTGTCATATCTTCTTCTCCGTTTTTCACGTGGAGTCAGCAACGCCGCTGCCATCTTTGGCGGTCCACACCGTTCATCAGGATGGACCCCACTGACTCTCCAAACCGTCCATCTTGATGGCGCCCCACCCAAGCTCAATTCTTATAAGCTTCGTTGTCAACTGTTGTTTGGGTAGCCTGCACCAAATCACCATCCAACAATCAAGAAATCCTAGAAATTGTGATATACGATCTTCTGTTCTGCATGGGCCGTCGGGGCTCTTCTCGGACCTTCGTGTGGGCCCTATCTACCATACCAGCGGCTCATATACGGAAGTTTAACGTATGATGAGAGATCCACACGGTCTCCCTTTTGAGTTAGGAAACCGAAGCCCTTTTGCCCTATATGTAGCTCCCTTAAACGCTCCCTGCCCTCTATAAAAAGCCCTAATAGAGAGAGAGAGAGAGAGAGAGAGAGAGAGAGAGAGAGAGAGTTCGTGAAAGAAGAGAGAGTTCGGGTAAGGAGAGAAGGGGGGGAGCTGTTATGAGAGAGTTTTGTAAAAGAAAAGAGGGCCTAAACCCCTGTTGTTGCCGTCGTTGCTAGACATCTGTCCCAAGCCGGGAAGAAAGAAGAAAAATCAAGAAAGAAAAGAAGGAAGGGAAGAAGAACCGAGCAGAATCGAGTCAACCCGCTGGAATTTCGAGTTGAGTCGCTATTGTGAGAGGTATGAACTGGTAAACCATGATTTTATTTCCTAAGTCTATCTTAAACCCTAACCCTAAGTAAAATTCTAACCCTAGGTGATCAAATCAGTGAAATCGTGTCAACCTACGCTCTAATCTCATGGTTTACATTAAACATGTTAGGATTTGGATTTAAAGAGGAGTGCAAGGCCTATCAACACTTCAAATCGACCTAATCTTAGTGGTGGGGATTTCCTTTAAGCCTAACTATGATAATATTAAGTTGTATGTTGATTTTATGCTTAGAAATTAGGACTTTTGTTATATGATTTTTTGGAATCGTGCTTGTTGAAATCTCTCCATGTAAATATGATTTGTATAATGTTTCTTATTGTGTATGTTGAATCTTGATGTATGAACCATGCTTAATTGGTTGGAGAAACAATTGTGATGATGTACATGCTTATGTGGAGATCATGCTCGATTTACGTAGTCACATGCTTATGATGAATGATGCATTGTTTGCTATGAGATATGGTATATGGATGTTACGTTAATGAATACCCCTTGACCCCATACTGATGTAACCGTTGATGTAAAGAGATAAAGCCCGTGCGAGGCCTTGTTACGTTGGCATTACCATGTGGAGATTTTGGATGACTATGCCTTATTGTGAAAGTTGACATTACCGTGTGTCTTATTGAATGAATATGCTTTGACGTGAAAATTAAGTATTAGCATTACCGTATATGTGTTGTTGGTCGCGTATGCCATGATGTTGAGTTTGGCACTATCGTATGCGCATTGTTGGATATGTGCCAAGGAATCCTTATTGATTCGCTACCTGTGATGGATCCATTGAAGTATGAGATTGATGAATACGAGAAGTTTTGTGAGCCAGGGTTGGTGGTATGGGCCACTAAGCCTAAGCTGTCGGCCTATGCTGGGTGACGAGCCCCCCATAGTGACCTTGAGCTTCCTTAAACTAATTGGGGTAAGGAGTGGTCATTAGTCGTGAACATCGTTTAATTGGCTGGATGCTAAACTTACTTAATTAAAGGTGAAACTAATCATGTATTCACTGGACCCGACTTGGTGGGTCAGCCCCTAGGGCATTAGAGAAGGTATGCATGGGCCCGTTTCTCTCTCGTTATCTAGTGAAAGTGTGCATGGGCCCGTTTCACTAGTTGGGTTTTGGTGCATGGGAAGAGTAGAGTGATCCCGTCCTAGCTAAAACCTCTGGTGACTAGTGGCTAGTGAGAAGAGTAGAGTGATCCCGTCTTATTTAGTCAGGGTGCCTTTGCCAGAGCATGCATGTCATGCATTGCATTAATAAAGATCTTTTACTGGGTTGTTTTGATTTGATTAAATGATAATATCCTGCTTGCGTTTACTCTGTATTTACTCTGTGTCATTATTATTACCATGATTGTCTTGGAGGAATATTCCCCACTATGATAGTATTTAACGCTATCCAACCACATCTCAGATAATCCAGGTGAAGATCCAATAAGGGAATCAAATACTACGACGAGGTGTTCGAAGGCTCGTGAGAGCAAATGATGGACAATGAGACTGAAATGGTGTGAAGATGCTTCGCTTTTATTAAAGTAGATTTATTTTCCTTTGAACATGTAATAAGTCTCTCATGGAGATAGTAAGTGGAACGTTTGCTTAAATATGTTTTATTTTCTTACGTTGATTTAAAACTTAGAATAGAATATTTATGGAATAAGAACTTTAATCTCCGTCATTTTGCTATGTACGCCATGAATGTATGAGATTACAGGTAAGTGTGTGGAAACATAACCCTAACATATATGAATTAACACCCGAAAACTCAACCCATCGTGTTGTCCATGAGAGTCGAAATTTCGAGGCGTTACACAATGAGTGACCCACCATGGTTCATACATATATCAAGTAAGATGGCGATGCAATGAAAAGATGAAATGTTATGATAAAATGCATGACACATGGTCCGCATGGGAAGTTCTTCCACCGGCTTGAGTTGGAATCCATCAACTCACATCAACCCTCCTAGGGCCAGCATTTACCACTTGGGTAAGCTTTCACTATTGCGTGGGCATCTAGGGATGGTCCCCTAGGTATCCGGTACTTAAGCACCTACAGATTTTCTGGAGGAGTCCTTCAGGTACACATCACGATGCATATAATGAATATGTTCACATATCATGGTACAGTGTCATCTCCACACATACGATGTTATCATGAAGTACAAATTGTCGTGTCCTATGAAGGATAATTGCCTCTATACTCTTTATATCTCAAGTAGACGATTCAATACTCAATTAATGTTTCTCAATGATCATGTAAAGCATAGAGATAACAGGAGTAATTACAACCATCTATCAAACACATACGATTCACCAATCATCAACCAAAATACCATACAATCCATCTTAACTTTGATGGAGCGGAAACATATTGGGATTTACGCACCTGTCGTTGGTGATGAATATCCCTCAAGTTCTCCAAGTTCTAGCTTGGTGTCAAGTCCTAAAACATAATCACCATAAAACTCTCTTTATTGATTTAAACCATTTGATTTCCTTCCTCAATTAATAGTTTTCAGTTTAATTTACTTACGTCTTATTCTATTTAATTATTTAAAGTAGAATGTTCGTAACAACTCAATTCCAGGAATCAAATATGAAAAAATGGAAAGTAAGGCGTTCAATTGACCGAACCCTGCTCTCGGTCCACCAAATCCCCATTCGGTTGACCGAAGTCTTCTTAGGTTAAAATTAGAAATTGTTAATGACCTCCAAAAAATGATCCCTTGGTCAACCCAACCCTACGATCGGTCAACCAAAGTCTCCAAGGGTCAGCCGAACCCCCCTTCGGTCATGATTCATGATTGCCCTAGGTTGACTAGGGTTTTGTCCGTCAGTTGACCGAATTATGCTCTCGGTTGACCAAAGAGTGTATTTTACCAAAAATTACTGATTCATTACCTTTTTCGATTTTCCTTTAGTTCCACAACTATAGTGAATATATGCTTATCATGGATCAGATTAAGGTCGTTCATTTATTTCCACTTTTGTCAAATCATGAGGGCCTCATGACAATAGATCCCACCATTATGATCATTCTTTAACTAAGTTTTCATGATTATGTTTCATTTATGATGAACGATGCATTTCATGGCAAGGATTGATTAGAACGGATCGGAGCCTCTCGATGGCCCATGATGGATTGACATATCTCCTTAATTATAATGGCGTGGCGCATCCGAAGGTCAAACAACACTAATATTCTAGTCTCTAGTATAGTTTGGTCTTAGAATCCTTTTGTCACACTGATCAAATATGACACCTCTGATAGTCCTCTCCCATAGATTTCAATACGAAAAGCTTTTCGCAAAAAACATTATCTAGATCTGAAAGATCTCTGCATATCCGTACAATGGCGATGTGGCCGATCGGCGCCGTCTATTAGATAGATCTAGGGAGGTAAAGTACAAATGAAAAGAAAATGAGAATAAGGGTGCCTATCTTACCAGATCTCAGCCTCTAGTAATCTCCTCTCTCCCCTCCTTTCTTACTCTTTCTCCTTTGGATTCTCTTCTAAGTTCTACAAAGGTTCTCCTCCCTATTAGTAGAGAATGACTCTTTGGATAAGGTAGGATAAGCACATCATTCCTAATCTGGAATTTGAATTTCAAAATAAGGTTTTAAAATGCAAAACAAAATCTTGTTAGGGGTAGGATTTGATCTCTGTTATTCTCTCTCAACCCCGAAAATCTTAATCAACAAGTCACCACGTTGTTCTTTCAGAAATTACTATGGATTAAATCTTTTAAGACTAACAATTGAAAGATATATGTGGTCCAAGATTTCAAGTCGTTACAATTTACCCCCTAATAAAAAAAATTCATTTTCGAAATTTACCTAATTCACTCTTCAAACAAGAGATGATACTCTTCGCACATTTCTGATTCATGCTCTCATGATGCTTCATCTACTCCATGATGATTTCATAACACTTTGACTAGAGGTATTGACTTATTCCATAATACATCCTCCTTTCGATCTAAGACACGAATGGGTTTCTTGATATAAGAGACATCTTTTTAAAGGTATAAATCTTGCCAATTGATCGTACGCGAGGCATCCCTTTTATACTTATGTAACATGGATACATGGAATACATTGTGAACGCTTGCAAGTTGAGGCGGTAAGCCAACTCTATACGCTGCAGTTCCCACTTGATCTATAATTTGAAAAGGTCTGATGAACCTAGGAGCGAGTTTTCCTTTCTTCCCGAACCGCATCAATCCCTTCATCGGCGAAACCTTGACAAGCACACGGTCTCCTTCTACAAAACTCAAGTCTCGCCTTCTGTCATCTGTGTAACTCTTCTGATGACTTTAAGCTGCTAACAGTCACTTTTTAATGAGTTTAACCTTCCTTGAAGCTTCCTGTACAATATTAGGATCAATTAGACCTTTCTCTCCTACTTTTATCCAGTAATTTGGTGCCCGACACGGTCGTCCATACAATGCTTCGTAAGGAGTCATACCAATAGTTGCTTGATAACTGTTATTGTAGGAAAATTCTACAAAATTAAGATTTTCATCCCAACTACCCTTAAAATCGAGAGCGCACGCACGCAACAGGTCTTCAAGTATCCAATTCACTCTTTCCGCCTGCCCGTTGGACTGAGGATGATAAGTTGTACTGTATTCCAAGGTTGTACCCATTGCTGCTGGCAAACTTGTCCAGAATTGAGATGTAAATCAAGGGTCACGATAGAGCTTGATACACCATGCATCTGAATCACTAAATATACAACTTGCCTAACACAACGATAGAATAATTTATCTGGATGGGGATGAAATGAGCCAATTTCGTCAATTGATCCACAATTACCCAAATCAAGTCATACTTCTTATGAGTCAGGGGTAGGCCAACTATAATGTCCATGGGGATGCAATCCCACTTCCACTTAAGTAACTTCAATGGTTGCAAGAGCCCTAACAAATTTTGGTGATTAGCTTTAACTTACTGACAGATAAAACATTGAACAACATAATTCGCAATATCCTTCTTCATATTCTGTCACCAATAAGAATGCTTCACATTCTGATACATCTTGGTATCTTCAGGAGGAATTGTAAACCTCGTTCGGTGTACTTTCTTCAAAATTTCTTCCTTCAGTTCAGGCACATCTGGTACACACAACTGATCATGATATCAAACACATTTGTCTTCCCAAACCTTTCAATATGAAACTTCCTTTCCTTAGTGCTTGGCCATCATCTGATATAACCTCCCATCCATACCCTAGGCTTCTATAATTCTATCAATCAAAGACGGCCTAATCTTCAAATTCCCTAATCATACGCACTGTTCACTGAACATCAATTCCACATCGAAATCTTTCACATTGTTTAGTATATTCCATTCACGGACCATGAGACCGGCTATGGCTTGTTGTTTATATTGTTTTCGACTGAGGGTGTCTGTTACTAGGTTAGCCTTCCCAAGATGGTAAAGCAGTTCAAAATCATAGTCCTTCAAGAACTCGACCCATCACCTTTGTCTCATATTTAGACTTTCTGAGAGAACAACTATCGCAAACTCCTATGATCAGTGAATAAGTTGAGTCATTTGCGGTATAAGTAATGTATGAAAATTTTTAATGCAAACATGTTAGCGGCTAATTTCAAATCATGAGTACGATAATTACACTCGTGGCTCTTCAACTATCTGGATGTGTATGCAGTTACTTTTCCTTCTTGCATCAATACATAGCCAAGGTCCGAAATGGACGCATCAGTATGTAGCATGAACTTCACACCTTCCTGCAGAAGAGTAAGGACAGGAGTGGTAGTAAGTAGCTTCTTCAATTCCTCAAAATCTTTTGTACATCGGTTGGTCTATACAAAAGGGATGCCTTTCCTGGTCAAGCTGGTTAATGGACCGAAATTTTTAGAGAAGTCCTTGATAAATCTCTTGTAATACCCATCCAATCCAAGAAAACTTCAAATCTCTGACACATTAGTGGGTTGATCCCATTTGACCATTGCTTCGATCTTTGCTGGTTCTACTGCAACACCTTCTTTCGAGATAACATGTCTAAGGAATTTAACACTTTCTGCCCAAAATTCATATTTTGAAAACTTGGCATATAATTGATTATCCTTCAGAACTTGTAGTGTTGTCCTCAAATGTAACTCATGCTCCTCATTGGTCTTAGAATAAATCAATATATCGTCGATGAATACTTTGATGAATTGGTCAAGATACGGCTGAAACACCCTATTCATTAAAATTCATGAACACAGTTGAGGCATTGGTCAGCCCAAAAGGCATAACTAAAAATTCATAATGCCCATAGCGAATTTGGAAGGCGGTCTTAAACACGTTTGATTCCTTGATATGCAACTGATGATAACCTAACCTTAAGTCAATCTTGGAGAAATAACATGCCCCCTTCAATTGATCGAATAAATCATCAATACAAGGCAACGGATATTTGTTCTTAATAGTAACCTCATTCAGTAGACAATAGTCTATACATAACCGCATACTACCATCCTTCTTTTTTACAAAAATTATTGGCGCACCCCACGACGATGGGTGTTCACAACCCCAAGTGTAGGGTCGCAATGTAGTAATAATTCTATAAGACTGAGATTGTTCTCAGGGATTTATGTAGGTGTTCATAAAAATTTTCAAAATAATCTAGAATTAGAATTGGATTAAGGAATTAAAAACTTGAATTGAAATGGTGATTTAAAACAATAAAGTAAAAAGGGAATAGAATCAATATGCTAAAGACACCAAAGCACCAAGGATTCACTTATAGCTATTTGCAATGAATTAATTCAACTAGGTTCCATCTTATCTCAACTGGAATTAGAGTTCAATCCATCTAGCCGGAATATGGAGTCGTTAAATCATAATCAATAGAGATATTTAGGACATTCATCAATAATACTTCCCTCTTCTCAAGCTTAGGTATTGGGCGTAGGGAATTTAATTCCTTGAACTATACAAGCCAATCCTTCTTCCAAAACATGAAAAATCATAACCATAGCCTACTTCTAATCCTGTCACTAAACTAAAAGTAGAATCATAATTTAATTTTAATCAAACAACAATTGATAAACAATTCCATTCATCTCATAATTCTTAAAAATATTAACTTAGGTTTGAAATAGTTTCCACATTAAGTTCCATATTATAGAGAATAAGAAATTCAAAACATCTACCATGCCCGTAGTCTATAGTAAATCAATGAACTTTATATATCTAAACAATGCAAACAATTAAGAACTAGTTTTAAAACTTCTAAGCATCAAAAGAGCTTGGAGTCATCTAAAGATCAAAGAAGAACTAAAATTAGAACTTCATTCAAACTAAAATCAAACTATGTTCATCTTTAAAGCATAAAATTTTTTTTAGATGGAATCAACTCATAAAAAATAAGCTACAAGCATCACCTCTTAGCTCTAGCTAAAAGGTTTTAGTTCATCTCTAATATGATTAATCTAAAATCTTTTAGCAAAAAACATAAAAAGAGAATTATAACTAAAAGAAAACTCTTAAAACTTAAATTATAACTCATTTTTCAAGTCCTTATTCACGTCCTTGATACCTAGAAGAGAGAGGAGAGCTTCATATTTATAATGTAGACAAGAAATTAGCAACAGATGCGATTTTGTTTCGCTTGGTACGGGATAACCAACGGTCGGATTGTCTCGAAATTATTTGTAGCTTCCTTAGAATATAAAATTTCACATGGATGGTTTAAATTTCTCAATTGATCCCTTGAGTGGGCCTACGAATCAAATCAATGACCACCTCTCCAAATTGTGCAATTCGGACACATGCAGAACTAGTCATCTTGTTTTCAATGGTACGAAGTGTACAAAGATCGGATTGGTCTCAAATTTTGAACATTGGTAAAAAACTTCATCCTCTATATGATAGATGGCTTAGATTTTCTAAAAATATTTCAGAATTGGTTGCAAAAATTAAAAAATTCAGGGCTTTTTATAAAATCTGTGCAGTTGAAATCTTTCAGGATGGTCCATCTTTCTTCAACCAGCACGATCAAACCACACATTCGTTTGACTTGAAACTTTGTTTTTTTTTAAATATAGATGTTCTATAGAAGATGGTTGGATGAGATTCTTCATATCAGTATTGGTGGGCCACCTGGACCATCCCAAAATTGAGTCGGCGGAAATCAGGAATGTTCTAGACAGCTCGTATTATTTTAGCCACCACGGTCAATCTGTTATTCCATCGACACGAAACTACTTGGGTTTTTTCGGTGTCTAGCTCGTTTTCGACATGGATGGATTAGATTTGTAAAAATCATCAAGATGGGCTCCGCGAATTAGGCCAGAATGTGAAAAACGAAATTAGGTTATTTCCTATTTTCTTTGAAACTCCAATCACCAACATTGTTTCTAATTTTCTTTTATTTCTTATTTCAAACTTCAAAAACATGCAACACATTTGTTTTCTATTTTTTTTATTTCTTTCCTTTTGTTTTGATAGCTAGTCATGCCTCAAATCTAGACCGTTAATGTGGTGGTTCATTGCTTACTGTCTATCGGTTCTCTATTGAGCTCCTTTCATTCACATATCTCATTTTGCTCTTATAATCACAAAAACATATTAAGGTTGGTCTTTAAATGCATTGTTTTATGTAATTAAAGCGTGAAATTGGGTATGAATATGCATAATTCAGAGCTTAACAATGTACTAGGTCTAATGAACCCTCACTTCGTCAACTCCTCTAAATGGTCCTTCAACTCCTTAAGCTCCACAATAGACTTCCTATAGGGTTGTATCGAGATAAGGGCGATTCCAAGTACAAGATTTATGCTGAAATCAACTTCTCTCCGAGGTGGCAGACCAGGAATGTTCTAAAAGACCTCGGGATACTCTCTTGCTACAAGAATTTGCTCTAGTGTCAGCTTTGGTACTTCTTCTTCCTTCATAATCATGATGCGCTTAAACCCTCTATCTTTAACTACGCCTTGAATTTAGAATGGTTCCCTCCCAGGAATAAAGAAGGTAATCGTCTTATCATGGCAATCAATCTTGACACGATTTGAGGTAAGCCAATCCGTTTTGAGGATGACATCATATCCTTTCATGTCCATTACCACTAAATCTACCAGCATAAGCACTCTACCAACATGAAGGTCATAAGCTTTGCACATTTGATTCAACACCACTGCCTTTTCCACAGGAGACTCAACCGAAATAAACTTCCTAAGGTTTATAAGTTTCAGACCTAAACATTTAACTATAACGGTCGAAATAAATGACATAGTAGTACCAGAATAAAAAAAAAATAACGGTAATAAGATGCTTATGAACAATTGTTGTACCTTCTACTACGTTGTTGTCCACTTCTGATTCTATTATAGATGTGATTACGTAAACGTTCCCCTAAATAGGTGGTTGCCCGAACTGTTGCCCTCCTTAATGTTGAGATATGAAGGTCGTGTTGACTGTTGAGGCTAGCTTTGTTGTTGTTGTTGCTGCTGCGATTGTTGTTGTCTAAGAAGTAGAGTTCTTGCCAATTGAGAATATGAAGATCTGGAGTGCGAGGCTTGACTACTGAGTTAAGGCCGAGAATTGCATACAAGGAGGTGGAAACGTCATTTGACCGATATCTCGTAATCGGGTCCTACAAAGCTGAGCTTTATGTCTGTATTTTCCGCAATAAGAATAGTTATTTTTGAAGAATTGGTCTTGATTATTCATCAAGAATGTTGGAACATAGAGAAGAGGCTTTTGCTCGTGATGCTTCATCCACATAGTAAACGACATCTCGATTTCTCCTACGTCCTCAGATCCGGTGAGATCTCTCAATTTTTCGTTCTCTTTTATTGTTATCCTTCCTTATGGGTGAAGATTGATTGGATCCAAGCGGGTTGTGCTTGTGATCACTGTGTAAGAGACCTTTTACATAGTAGATTTGTTATCTGGACGAGGTCTCATGGTTTTTACCTCTGTTTGAGGGTTTTCCACGTAAAAACCTCTTTATGTTCGTGCGATTGATTGTTACTTAAGTTTCCGCAATGTTATATCTCATAAAGTTTTGTGCACCGCACCCAACACCTTATACACCCATACCCACACCCCACGTACTCATGCCGTAGTGGGATTTCACCACCTATGGGTACTCAAACTAGAGACCTCGTGTTGAAACTCCTATGAGTCTACCACCGAGGTAGGATAAGGAACCTCAAGAAGGGGGGGGGGGGGGGGGGGGGGGGGGCGCTTGCTAGAAACTAGTGAATTAGAAATTCTCGCATGGACTAAGACAACATGCCTCAATTCTTCAAAGTCTTCATTATAATATTTTAGATTTTCTGCTATATTTTAAAATCTACAGTGATATTGAAGTTTTGGATCCTGTGTAATCCTTTCATAAGGGGCGCGAATTGCCTACGTAAGGAATTTGAGTGGGGCCCCACCATGAGGTTTGTGAGAAATCTACACTGTCTAACCGTTTTGTGATATCATTTTAGGCGTTGCGACCAAAATTGAACAGGATCCAAGACTTAAGTGGGCCAAAAACATCACGATTGAACTTCCACAATTGAAATATTCGTGAGGCCACGGAAGTTTCGAATCAGGATAATATTTGTGTTTTCAGTTCATCTCAGCAATAATGACATTATGAACGGTATGAATGGCATATAAACATCACTGTGGACCTCATAGAGGTTTCAATGGTAAGAATTTCCCTACAAAACTTTTGCTTTAGTGCGGCCCATTTGAGTTTTGGATCCCATTCAATTTTGGTCGCAACGCCTAAAATGATCTCACAAAACGGTTGGATGGTGTAGATTTCTCACAAACCTCATGGTAGGCTCCACCAAGATTCCTTGCGCAGGAGATGCCTATGAAAGGCTCTTCGCTGGCAATCCGCGCCCTTTCATAAGGGGAACTAGCGAATTAGAAGTTCTCGCATGAACTAAGACAAACGTGCCTCAACTCTTCCAAGGCTTCATTCAAATATTTTAAATTTTCTGCTATATTTCTATATTTTAGAATCTACAGTGTTATGGAAGTCTTGGACCTTTAGTAATCCTTTCATAATAAACTCAAACGGTGAAACGGATGAACGGCGTGGATCAGACGCACGATATGATGGGACCTACATGGCGTAATTAACAGGTATCTTTTGTTTTTTTTTTTTTTATAGCAAAAGGCATGCGAAAAGTAATGATGAGATCATTACAGCTCTTAGCTGCAAATGGAGAAAAACAAAAGGATGATTACAGCTCTTTGCTTTATGGGCCACTCTCATTTTCAATACCTAACAATACTCTGCATTGGCTTAAAAGTTCCAAAATCTTGAGAACTTTTAAGGTGGCATACATGAATGAAGATCTGGACCGTCCACAACGTGGACCCAATCGTAGATAGAGCATAATACTGTCCTGATGGTCCTCCAATTGGTGATAATCAAGTCGATGCTAAAAATGAATTGTCAATGGTCAACATCTGATGAGAAAAATCAAATGGTTGAGATTGTCTAATTAGTGAGCGCTTCAGCGAACTATGCTCCCTAGTGACGCAGATCGCGTCCGAACACTGGTCGGACCTATAAGCGTCCGACCAGATCTGTGTGGGAGCACACTGTGATGTATCTGTTTATCCATGCCGTCCACCCCTTTTCAATAATCTTAAGGTATGGGCCCAAAAATAAAGCAGATCTAAAGGTTTAGTAGACCACACCAAAGATGAATCTTGCATTTAATGCAACTTGTAATATGTTTTGTGCATTTAATGTGACCCAAACTTACTATCTGGTGTGGCCCACTAGACCCTTGGATCTGCTTCCGTTTTAGGTCAATGCTTAATATGATCTTACAAGAGGGATGGACAGCGTGGATAAACAGATACATAAATGTGTGATCCCACACAGATCTGGTCGGACACTTAAATGTCCGACCAGGGTCGGACGCAATCCGCGTCCGACGGTAGTCCAGCCATGCACAGGATAACGCTGCTTTCAGCCACATATCTAGGCGGCGGATCCACCGAGGTGGGTGACTCCCTGACTGTGAGGCCCACCTTGATCTACATGCATTATATCCACGCCGTCCATCCGTTTTGAAAGCTCATTTTATGACATGATACCAAAAATGAAGAGGAACCAAATCTTAGGTAGACCACACCAAAGAAAACAATGACGATTGAATACGCACCATTCAAAAATTCTCGGTGGAAGGTCCAAAAGACCTGGATGAAGGGACCACCAAAATATCAGCTTAATCCAAAACTTCTGACATTTGGATCTGATTCATTTTCGGGATCATAACTTAAAATGAGCTTTAAAAATGGATGGACGGTGTGGATGAAAATTAAATACATTGGGCTCCACCGTCAGGGATCCACCCACCATGGTGGATCCAAGCGGCGCCCCACATCTATCTGCACGTGGCACCCGAAAGATCTGGCGTGTAGGGACTAGGCCAGCAACACGAAAGCTCTGTGGGGCCATAGTATCGTGTGTGTGTGTGTGTGTGTGTGTGTGTGTGTGACATCCATTCCGTCCATCATTTCCTCCCGATCATGTTAGAACGTGATGAAAAAAATCAAGCTGGTCCAAAACTCAAGTGGGCCATACCATTGAAACGGATTAGGTGAGACCCGGATCCACCTAGGTGGGTGAGAGTACCCCTGACTCTGGGGCTCACAGTGATGTATGTGCCTTAAATCCACACCGTCCAAACATTTTCAAAGCTCATTTAAGGGCATGATCCCAAAACTGAAGCATGCACAAATCTTTAGGTGGACCACACCACAGGAAACTGTTGTGATTGAATCCCCACCATTAATAACTTAATGGAGTCCACCGGAATGTTTATTTGCCATCCAACCTATTGTTAAGGTCACAAAGACTTATATGAAGAGACCATACAAATATCATCTTGATCCAAAGCTTTTATGGCCCATGAGACTATGGTCCATCTGAGATTTGGATCTGCTTCGTTTGTTGGATGATGAACTAAAACGAGTTTTCAATATAGATGGACGGTGTGGATCTACTGAAGTCGTGCCCAAGAAATTTGTGGGCCTCTCCCCGGATGCTGGTTATAGGGATAGAGCTGGCCATTGTGATGTATGTCTTTTATCTATGTCGTCCATCCGTTTTTCCAACTCATTTTAAGCTTGATCCCAAAATTGAGACAGTTCTAAGACTTAAATTTTCCATACTATTGCATAATTGATGCCAACATTAGAAAACTTTCTACCATCCAATCTGTTCATAAGGTCACAAAAGAGACGGACAAAGAGAAAATCAAAATAATAAAATTGATCCAGAATTCCTGTAGCTACCTAGAAATTTTAAACAGACGGCATCCAATTCCCTTAATCTCCTGTGGTGTGGACCACTTGAGCTTTTGCCTCAATTTTGAGCTCATGCCCTGAAATGAACTGAAAAAACGGATGGCCTGAGTGGATAAAACATATATATCATGGTGGGCCCCACAATGTCGTGTCACCTAGCTTCCAGACTTAGTAGCCTAACGAGTTAAACTCTGTGAAGGCCACCGTGGATGTACATGTCTTGTCCACGCCGGCCATCTCGTGCACACAGTAGAAAACAGTGAAGATATGACAGAGGCGGTGCACACACTGATGTTTACTTCTCTAGTGCTGATCTTCCGCTTGCTCGTACCCGTATGTGGCCATAAGAAGTTTTCTACGATAGCACCAATTCCTACTGTTTCTTATGCTGTGTTGCACGGGAGCAGATAGCCTGTGACACTGGCCACAGGGATATACCTGTGGCCGAGGCTGCGTGGGATCCACAGGAATGTTCGAATGTTCGTGACAAATCCACTACGCCCATCTGCTGCTCGCTCGTGAGAGAAGAAATTCGTACCAGTTTGAAACGTGGAAATTACGTAGGCTTCATCATAATGTATATATTAGATCTACACTGTCCATTCATTTTTTCATACCTTGTAGTGCACGAGACAGAAAATAAGGCAGATCTAAATCTAAAGTGGGCCACATGATAGGAAACAGTGGAATTGGATGCTTACCATTGAAAACTTCTTGAGGCCACACAACGATGTTTGTTTTTTCTCCCTTCATTCAGGTCAACGCGAACTTATGAAGAGGTTAGATGGTTATGAAGAGGTTAGATGGCAGATAAACAGTAAAATGTAGGAAGGTTTTATCATTACTCATTTAATCCTCATGCTTTCATGCTTTCTGTTGTCCACTTGGATGTGCCTCTATTTTTGTCTCCTGCATTAGAATAATTAAAAATTTTTTGATTTACCATGTGGATCTATCAGATAGATCATGATGACGCCTAGAGAAATTTCACGCGGTAGAGGTAGATTGCATGCGTATGTGAAAGAGAAAATCGAGGTGATTTGTGAGCTTGCTTCGTCACTCCAACGGGGATAGACTGCACTGAATTTTGTTGTGCCTTCCGCCCATCCAACATCCTGAGGTAGAAATACAAATATCAGCTTGATCAGAACTCTTATAACGCCAAAAAGTTTTCAACGGTAGGTATTCAATTCACAATTTTGTCCCATGTGGTCCACTCGAGATTTGGATATGCTTCATTTTGGGGCCATAAAATTATTTGGTAAAACGGAAAGACGGATACATCACGGTGGGCCCACATAGTTTACTCAATAGGCAATCCGTCCTCCAGCTATAGCAACGAAGCCGTGCAATAATAAATGCCAGAATCCACAAACACAACACAACGCTGCCAAACCGTACACGTGTGACATCCAAACGAAGTTACGGACGGGCGCGACTGAGAGCGGATTACCTGTGACCCCGGGCACAGAGATATCTCTGTGCCCGTGGCTGTGTGGGGTCCACAGACATGTTATTGAAAAATCCAATTCGCCCATCTGTTTTTAAAGATCACAATAGGACAGTATTATAAAAATAAAGCATATCCAAAACTCAGGTGGGCCATGCTAACAAAACAGTGGGAACATCAACGTCCACCTTTGAAACTTTCCTGAAGCTTACCATGATGTTTATATTCCATCCAAACCGTTCATAGAATTATCACCAATCAGATAAACTCTAGGAATAAATATCATCTGTATGCATAACTTCTGTGACCGTCAGGCGTTCAATCCCTATTGTTTCGTACGGTATGGCCCACATGAGTTTTGGATCTGTCTGATCTTTTCATTCCTGTCCGATTGTTATCTTTAAAAACATATTGACGGAGTGGATTTTTCAAGAACATCTCTACGGACCCCACACAGCCACGGGCACAGAGATATCACAGAGATATCTCTGTGCCTGGGGTCACAGGCAATCCGCTCTCGGCGCGACTGGGGCGCGGATTTCCTGCGAAAGCCTTGCGCAGGAAGTTCCTGCCTGGGAACCAAGGTGGGTCCACATTGATAGTTTTTGATAAATCCACCCCGTCCATCCGTTTTGGGAGCTCATTTTAGGACATGCATACAAAAATAAACCGAATACAAGACTCAAGTGGGCCTCACTAAAGGAAAAGGTGGGTAGGTAAATTACTACCGTTGAAACCTCCCTGGGGTCCACAGTGATGTTTATATGACATCCATGCCGTTCATAACTTCACTACTACTGGGATGAACTGGAAACATAAATGTTATTCTGATTCGAAACTCCTGTGGCTTCACAAATATTTCAACTGTGGAGGTTCAATCCTCACGTTTTCGGCCCACTTGAGTATTGGATCCGGTTCATTTTTGTTCTCATGTCCTAAAATGATCTCCCAAAATGGATGGACGGGGTAGATTTATCAAAAAACATCACTGTGGGCCCACCTTGGTTCCCAGTGCAGGAACTTACTGCGCAAGGCTTTCGCAAGAAATCCGCGCCCGGCGCGACTTGGGTGAGACCCCGCGATGT
The DNA here is from genome assembly GCA_003013855.2 of Liriodendron chinense. Taxonomy (NCBI): domain Eukaryota; kingdom Viridiplantae; phylum Streptophyta; class Magnoliopsida; order Magnoliales; family Magnoliaceae; genus Liriodendron; species Liriodendron chinense. The sequence goes on along the minus strand of ML058469.1, from coordinate 10,583,586 downwards.
GGGTGGGACCCTGAACCTAGGCCTCACCTTGATGTATTTGTTGTATATCCATGCCGTTCATCTGTTTCTTCATATTATTTTAGGCCTAATTCCCAAAAATAAAGCACATGAAAATTTTAGGTGGACCACGCCACAGGACGCTGTGCTCATTGAACTGCTACCATTAACAAATTCCTGGAGTCCTCCGTAATGTTTATTGACCATCCAATCTGTTGATTAGGTCACGTAGGCAAGGATGAAAGGAAAAATTAAATATCAGATTGATAGAAAACTTTTATGGCCTATAAAAGGTTTTTAATGGTCATTAACCAGTTTTTCTTATGGTGTGCTCCACCCGAAATTTGCATTTTCTTTATTTTTGGTACCATGGCATAAAATAAGCCGAAAAAGAAGATGAACAGCATGGATATACAACAAATACATTAAGGTGGGCCCTAGGTTCAGGGTCCCACCCAGCTGGTTCCGGCGTCTCACCCAAGTCGCGCCCCTTACGGAACCCACTCTCACTTAAAACGCCATCACCACCTTCTCTTCTCTCCTCCTTCAAAATGCACACCAACCATCCATTTTCTAGGCCCATCTAAGCTTCAACAGCCATGGCGAGCCCAAGCTTCATTGTAGGAATTGTGGGTATGTCTCAAAAACCTCAAAAGGCACAGATTTTTCATTAATGGGGTCTCTTCATTTTTCCAAATTTCATGACCCATGATAGTTTGCACACGCAGGCAACATAATCTCCATACTAGTCTTTGCTTCCCCCATGTAAGAATCCATCTCCCTTTCTTCCCTTATCATGTTCATCGGGTTTTTTTTTAATTTTAATTGTATATATAGAATCCACTCCGTCCATCAGGTGATAACCATTATTTGGACCGTACATGCATAAGACAAGCGTGATTGAAATCCCATATGGGCCACACCAGTGGAAAGAATGTAAAATTGCTCCCAGAATTGCTGAGTTCATATGGTGTGGCCCATCTGAGTTTTGTATCAGGCTTATTTTTTTGTTTCTGCTCCTCATCCTGGTGAATTACATCTGGTTAAAGGTTGACACGCCATCCCCATTGTTCCATGTGGTGTGGCCCATCTGAGTTGCGGATCTAGCCTGTTTTTTGGTCTTAGAGTCTAAATTCGAGGATAGAACCTGATGGACAGAGTGGATTTCACATGTAAAGCATGGTTGGCCCCAAAGACTCGGTGTTTTTCAGCCCTGAGCTAACTTGGGCAGATTGTGGGTATTGGGCTTAACTTGGGTGAAAATGGTAGAGGTACGTTTAAGAAAGTGGTGAAGAACAGATCGACTGAGAATTTCAAGGGTCTACCGTACGTGTGCACGCTACTCAGCACGAGTTTGTGGACTTTCTATGGGCTACTGAAGCCGGGTGGTTTACTGATTGCAACTGTCAGTGGAGTTGGTGTTGCCTTGGAGGCCATCTATGTCTCCCTTTTTATCATTTTTGCACCCAAAGATGAGAAGGTAACTCTCCCTCTCCTTCCCTCTTACTGATTCACGGTCTGACTGGGACGACCTATATGTTAAAATCGGATGACTCGGGCCCAACTTGGTCCTGCTTAATTGGAATTGGGATGAGTCAGACAGACTGGTTCGGACCAAATCAGACCGATATGGATCGACTGGGTCTGAGTTGGACAAATTGGACCGATATAATAACTGAGTTCAGATCGATATGGACCGAGTCAGGTCTGATACGAACTGAGTCAGGACCAACATTGAATGAGTCAGACCTTGTTGGACCAATCTCATTTTTTATTTTTTTTTAAATTCTGTTTGATTGATACTATACTACACAACTAAATCCAATTTTCTTGGATGAGTTACACTCTGAAACTGAGTTTTAAAACCTTGGTCCAGCCTCATGAACTAAATACACATGCCCAGGCTCAGCCCGGATTAGAGATACTAGCTAAGAAACTAGGCCCAGGTCTTTGCAAAAACCGTTGAATAAAGGATTTGGGTGTTGGAAACGGACGCCCCAAATTTTTTTTGTGCAAAGGCCACCGGCTGGTCGGTGGAGGTGTCCGACCGGCCGGCCACATAGTGAAGACAGGCAACAAGGCTGCTGGATGAGTTTTAGCCTATCAGACCGGTCGGCCGACCGGTCGGTAGGGGTGTCCAACCGGTTGGACGAACGGTCGGCAGTGTCCTACTGCAACTCTGTTTCTTGCGTAGTTTTCGCGCAAGAGGTTTCTAAATTCGTTTTTCTTCCTATTTAAGGTGTATTTTCGGAATTAGAAGTTCAAAGGTTGCAAAGGGGATTGAGGGAAGTTCTAGGTGAGAGAAAGAGCTTGAAGAAGAGGGTTTTCTTCTTAGGTAAGCTTGAGATTTCTCTTGTGGGCTTGGGTTTTGGGTCTTGGGTTCCATCTCTTGTAACTTCTGATATTATAGTAGATTGGTGTCGCTTTGTGCAGTGGTTTTTTACCCGTGAGAGGTTTTTCCACGTTAAATTCGGATTGTCTATGTGTGGGTGATTGCATGCATTATGATTGCATTGTGTGGCTTATTTGATTCAATTTGCTGTTTGCGTACGACTTTGCTTCCGCTGACGGCCCTTCCTATCCCAACAACTGGTATTAGACCGATCGTTAGGGTGTAGCAGAAATTCGAATCTGAGACAAGAGCATGGCATGAGGCGTGAGGTTCAACATAGAGAAGTATTCGGGGAAAACAATTTTGAACTTTGGAAGGTGAAGATGAAAGGCCTTCTAGTTCAGCAAAGATTGCAAGATGCGCTCTTTGGAGAGCGACCAGAAGCTATGAAAGAAGGAGAGTGGAAGAAGATCGATGAAAAAGTCAATGTCTCAATTCAGTTGTGCCTGGCAGATGAGGTCCTGTATAACGTCATGAAAGAGAAAACTGCGACTGCAATATGGGCGAAGTTGGAGAATATCTATGCGAAGAAATCTCTTGAAAATCGCATATACTTGAAGCTTCAGTTGTACAATCTAAGGATGACGAAGAGGGCCGATGTTGAGAGCCACATCAGCAATTTCAATAGGCTTATTTGCAAGTTGATGGATATAGATGAGCCGATGAAGGACGAGGATCAAGCGTTTATCCTGTTAAATTCTCTTCCAGAATCATATGAGTCGCTCAATGACTCTTTGTGCATAGGTAGGGAGACTATTGGTGTAGAAACCGTTATCTCAGCCCTTCAAGCAAAGGCGATGAGAAGGAAAAGCGGCGGTGTAGATCCCTCTACTGATGAGGCACTGGTTATGAGGGGGAGGAATTCTGAGCAGGGTAGATGATTTCCTTCATCGAGATCTAAATCAAAAGGCAAGTGGAGGTACAAGGTGAGATGTTGGAATTGTGGGGAAGAAGGTCATGTAAAGAGAGATTGTTCGAATCCCGGGAAAAGGCAAGAGAGATTTGGAGATTCTTCTAGGGAAGGAACCAATACTATAGAGGACGGTGGTGACGGTTGTGATGTATTGACTGTATCCGGCATAGAACCTCTTGGTGGAGAGTGGCTCTTGGATTCAGGGGCATCATGTCATGTATATCTTAACCGAAGCTCATTCATGTCATACAAGGAGTATGATGGTGGATCAGTGTTTGTGGGCGATGGCTACGCTCGCAATGTGGTAGGGATTGGTTCGGTGCGCATCAGGATGTTTGATGGAGTCGAACGAATCCTTGAAAGTGTGAAGCGTGTCCCTGAGATGAAGAGGAATGTGATATCTCTTGGTGCACTCTAGGCAAAAGGGTGCAGGTTCATCGGCTGCGATCGGTATTGTAAAGTGGTAAAGGGAACACGCATGATGATCAAGGTACGAAGGTGCGATAATTGTTACAAGGTGATCAAGAGCACTATTCATGGTGGAGCTACGGGATTGACAGTGGGATCCACAGTTGCTCAAGTGTGGCAAGAGAAAAAGGGCCACATGGGAAAAGCAACAAGGCGTGTGAAGATGCAAGGATAGAGTCGATGGGGCATGAGAAGCGACGGGACTATAATGATGACGAAGTAGAGGTAGAGATTGTGCGTGGCCAAGAGGTGCATTGTGATTTAAGTCGTGGTGGAGTTTATTGAAAACGGATGCCTCAATTTTTTTGTGCAGAGGCCACCGGCTGGTCGGTGGGGGTGTCCGACCAGCCAACCACACAGTTAAGACAGGCAGCAAGGCTGCTGGATGAGTTTTAGCCTATCCGACCAGTCGGTAGGGGTGTCCGACCAGTTGGACGACCGGTCGGCACTGTCCTACTGCAACTCTGTTTCTTGCGCGGTTTTCACGCAAGAGGTTTCTAAATTCGTTTTTCTTCCTATTTAAGGTGTATTTTCAGGATTAGAGGTTCGAAGGTTGCAAAGGGGATTGAGGGAGCTTCTAGGTGAGAGAAAGAGCTTGAAAAAGAGGGTTTTCTTCTTGGGTAAGCTTGGAATTTCTCTTGTGGGCTTGGGTTTTGGGCTTTGGGTTCCATCTCTTATAACTTCTGATATTATAGTGGATTGGTGTCGCTTTGTGCCGTGGTTTTTTACCCGTGGGGGGTTTTTCCACGTTAAATTTGGATTGTCTATGTGTCGGTGATTGCATGCATTATGATTGCATTGTGTGGCTTGTTTGATTCAGTTTGCGTACGGCTTTGCTTCCACTGCCAGCCCTTCCTATACCAACATTGGGTCAATAGGGTTAGGGGTGGCAATGGGTCAGGTGGGGTTGGCCCTAGCTTGGCCCTAATCCCTTTAGCCGTAACCCTTGCTCAGCCCTGGTTCTAATTGGGCAGAAAAGGCCTGGCCACTATGGCCCTATAAGGAAGAGAATTAAGTAATCAAAGGTTTTTTAAGAATTTTTTTGGGAGATCATCCACAAATAAATCATGCAGAATTCAATGATTGCCTTTAAACTGAACATGTACATTGAATGGGAACCCATTGATAAATGTCTTTAAATCATAATAATGGTGGCCTGCTTAATGATTGGACTAGACCATAGGCTAGGCCAGGCCATTAATTGTTGGCCTTTGGCCTTGCCCAGCCTGAATATAGGGCCTAGATTCCAAGCCAGTCCCTCAAGCTAAGTTTGGGGGCTCGAAGTCGCCCATTGCCACTAGGGCTGTAAATGGTCGGGTTGGCCAAAACCATACCCGCCCATTTACTAAATGGGTATAGGTCCAAATTTTAGACTCGGACCCTTTTACTAAATGGGCGGGTCTGGGTTGGGTCTGAGTCAACCCCATCAGACCCATTTATAAATATGTATGGGTCTGGCAAAGGGAGATCCACCCCAACCCATTTATAAATGGGCCGGGTCTAATGGGTATGGGTCTGAATCTGGTATGCAAGCACTTTTACCAGGTTTAAAACTGGGTCTGGAGGGGTCCGGGCCTGGAGGGGTCCAATGCAACATAGACCAAACCCACCCATTTACTAAATGGGCTCGGGTCAGGTCAGGTTGGGCCTAATATAAAGGGAACCAAATCTGGACCCGTTTTGCAACTGGGTCTGTTGTTGGACCCAGATGTGTACCGTTTAACAAACAGGTTGGGTCTGGATCGGGTCTAAATGGGTTGGGTCTAGGTACCCCATCAGGTCCGGTGACCCATTTACAGCCCTAATTGCCACCCCTAAATAGCATTAAATTAGTGGGCCCTGTCCTGGTGATGTATTTATGCACGGACAAGCCCACGGTCAGTCTTATTAGTTACAGGCCTGAAATATTGGACAAGGTACTACTTGAGAGCAGCCCAGGCCATTATGCAGATGCGAGGTAGACGTGTGAGGTCGGACTGCTCTTCAGATGATCCCTACTCTGTAGATGCCCAAAATCAGGCCCATATGATTATCGCGCAGTCTGCATGTACGTCAAAATTAGCTCTGATCATCATGTGGGCTGCATGTGCACATTGAATTTCGGCTGTGTGTGAAATTTCTTAAAACCATTAGTTGTTTTGGAGACGTGGCCCCCGATGACAATCGTATCAGGCCGTTTTCGGAGCCGTGACATCCACAAAGTTGGAATTGCGTGATGAGTAGATCCAACATCACACTTGCGCACTCAAACCCATGGCCTCAATGTTGAAACCCACAGGGTGCATTACGACTGACCCATGAGTAAGGACCCAAAGAGATAGCGAGTTCACATTATCAGAATAGAACCAAAAGGTAGCGAGTTGACAGCACACTAAATGAAAGTTCAATCACCAAAAGGTGGGGTCCCATGTACTTTTTTTTTTTTCTTTTTTTTTTTTGTCTGATCAGACAAAACCCGATCACTGCCATTGAAATTCTTATCATAGCCATCATCATCATGGTCATCCATGGTTACCCATTTATCGATCAATTCCATCTAGGCTGGTATATAATTCACTACATTTTCCACAAAATTAACCTAATCCATGTCTTTCAGGCTAAGATAATTAAATTGGCAGCAATCTTGAATGTGGGCCTTTTTGGAGCTGTGACTACTGTCGCCCTATTCGCCATCCATGGAAGTGTCCGCCTTACAGTGATTGGATTCATGTGTTCTGGCTTAACATTAGGCATGTATGCTTCGCCAATGGCAGCAATGGTAAGTGACATCGTCTTTCCATAATCACTTCATTCAGCATGTCAGTCATGAACTAATGGAACTTTATGCTGCGTTTGGATGCTTTATCGGATCAAATTGCAATAAGGAGGTACACTCCTATTATTGATAGCTACAATCCTTTTTATACTTTTGGTAATAGATAAGTATGCATTCTTACTTATATTAAATTACTAAAACTAGAAAGAAAATAGGGGGTTAGCTTCTTTTATAAAGGTTGCTATAATTGATCCTGATGATTTGCAATTAAGATACGTCGGGACTCTAACCTTCGAATATGGGTCATATTGCAGTAATCCAAACTGTTTATATGATGTGCCTCACATTGTATGATGGATAGACAACAAATAGAAACTTATAATTGGATTATTTCAACCGTTTAATAATCTGGCTCTTTTGCTTTGAATATGGATGTTCATCAAAACTTCTGTATAATTAAAGGGTTGAAGCTCTCGGTCCGAGAGTTCTCTTGGAAATCCCCTATCCAAGGGGGTCCCAGTGCATAAGTGTTTTGGATTGTTGGAATAAGAAAAACAAAATCCAATGGCTAGAGTCCTGGCGTATCATATCCCAATACACTAGGATGGATTCTAATCAATGCATTAAATAGATAATAATGTGTGGTTCATGCTATATAACATAGCTAATCAATGCATTAAATAGATACAGTACATAGTGTGTAGCTCACTACCAAGGTACACACTACCAAGGTGTGTACTTATAGCAGTGGAATTATCCGCTGCTATAAGTCATATATCCACCGCTATGAGATATAGCGACGGTGCAGTGGCGGATTCTCTATTCGCCGCTAAGTATGCCGTCGGTATAAATCCAACAATGAATAAACGGGGCTATAACTAGCAGCGAATAAATTTTACGCCGCTATAATAAAATATAGCGGTGGATTTAATGAGTGAGAAAATTACGAGAGATAATGCAATCCACATCATATGTTTATTAAGATACGGATACTTCCGCCGCTAAATAGTATTTTAGCAACAGTTATGTCCTCCAGTAAATTAACTTTTGGCAGCAGATTAAATATGTCATTAAACTATTTATGTCGGTGAATGTATCCGCCGCTATAATGATATACGAAGCTGACAGAACTATCGTCACCATATTTACAGAGTCGGATATATCCACCATTGAAAAGTTTTAAAACGGCGAAAGTATTTGTCAGTACTATTACTTATTTAAATTCTTATAGTGGCGGATGTTGCCGCCGTTGTTAAAGCGATTTTATACAGTGGCGGATATATCCGCCGCTATATTTTATAATTTTTGTCATGTACTTTTTGTTTGTTAGTTCTAAACCTATTTAAAAATCTGATAATCACAATTAATATATATTTAAAAAATCTAAATTGAGAAAAATTAAAAAAACACCCTCACACATGATAAAAAAATATTACATCATGTAATTTAACAGTTAAATAAAAAACAAAAATGTTAATACAATATCCATAAAAAATAAAAAAATAATAAAAAATGACAGGACGACTAATCAGTTTGAGGAGCATCGTACGAAGGAGCGTTTGTATGATCAAGTGGTGGAGCATCGGTGCTACTCCCTCGAAGTAACTCGTCCAAGTTGACTGGACCTCCCAAACGCAGAACCATGTATTGCAGCATCGCCTGAAACTGCGCATCCACAAAGGTCTTTAAGTCGACGACCCTCTGATTCGCCTAGTCGACTCTCTTGTTCGCCTCAGCAGCCTCTCGACGTGCCTCATCAACCTGATTGAGATCCTGAGATTTAAATCTACCTCATTTTTTGGTCCATGCCCTAAAATGAGGTGGAAAAATGGATGGATAGCGTGGACAAAACACATACATAATGGTGGGGCCCACACAGTTTTGACACCAACACCCTGGCTGGTGTTGGGGTCACTAGCCAATCCATGTCCTTGCTGGTGTGGGTATGTGTCGCTCACAGAGGAGCGCGTCAGTCCTTGGGATCCATGAATATGTACGAACGACCTAAAAAAGATCACGGTTCTGTGGACCCCACAATGATGTTTTTAATATATCCACACTGTCCATCCATTTGGAGAGATCGTTTTAGGGCATGATCCCAAAAACTAAGTCATGTCCAAAGCTCATGTGGACCACACCACAAAAGGCAGTGGGGACGATGATCGTCACCGTTAAAATATTCCTAGGGCCCACCATGTTGTTTATTTTCCATCCAAACTGTTCATAAGGTCATACAGACCTAGATGAAGGGTAAAAACAAATATTAGATTGATCCAACACTTCTCTGACTCCCTGAGAAGGTTTCAATGGTATACGTTCAATCTTCATTGCTTTTTGCAATCTGATCCACTTGAGCTTTGGAGCCATTTCATCTTTGGTTTAAAGCGTTACAACTATCTCGCAAAATGAGCAGACGGTTTGGATGTAACATATACTTCTTGGTGGGGCCCACATAACTTGCTGACATCAATACACCAGCCAAGTTGCTGGTGTGTGGTACACCACGCAATCCGCTTCCTCATCATGACAATCTACCAGAGTATCAAAGTGTGCGTATCAACCATCACACTGTTAGAGTATTAAAGTTTTTTTTTCATTGCAATTACATTATTAAACTAGTTATTGCGATTTAATTAAATAGTGCATCCAAACGATTTCTTAGTATTTGGAAAGCACAAGCTGGTTTTTTTTTTATGGGAACTGTAGTAAGAGTGAGATTAATGGAGTTTTGTCCAAACAGAGAATGGTGATAGTGACAAAAAGCGTGGATTACATGCCTTTCTCTCTGTCCTTCTTCCTCTTCATCAATGGTGCTGTTTGGACGCTTTATGCCATCCTTGTAAAAGACTACTTCGTTGGAGTAAGTTTCTATCTCAATTCTCACTAAACACGAATAGGTGTAGAAAGATGCACGCTTTATTGGTTCAAAATACAGCAATGGTACAAGTCCGGGGCCCATCTTCCCGTAACTTAATACGGTGGTGTGGTGCTAGTTGGCACACTTCGCACATGTGTATCATGTCGCAGAGTAGTGGCTCCTTCGCTACCTTACGCAAACCGACGCGAGAGGGTGCGAGTCATGGTGCAAGAGTAGGAAGGGGGACCACCAACTATGACTGAGAGCCTTATATATAAGGTTGTAGCCAGAAACTGTTGTAAACAGCTAGTTTCCAACAGCCAGAAAACGGCTAATTGGTTTATAAGCGCAGCCCCTGGTCCCTATATAAATAGAGGTCTGCTGGGTTCACTCAGCAACAACAATCACCACTCAAACTAAGCTATATGAAAAATTAAAAAACATTCTCCTTTTCTATAAGTTTGTGATAGACCCGGACTCGAATTGAGGTCCATTCATGATTGTTGTACACAAGACCTGGCAGGCTTATCGTATCTTGGAAGCAATTCGCCGGTATCCCGTCAACTATCTCTAATCTAGAGGAGAAGGGGCGAATCATGCTTTAAAGACAGCGTATTTAATTACGCACATCATGCTTTCAAGACAGCGTATCTGATTAGGCGCTTCGGCCTGATCGATTAATTTGTTTTTATTTTCCCATATTCTTTATGACGGGCCTACCATTATCACAGTGGTATGATACCACAAATTGTGGTACCTTGCTTGATCAGCTTTACACCATGGATGGGCTATGCCTTCATATCTTTTCAATGCAATGATCCTTTCTACCCCGATGATAATGAACGCTATAAGCAATGGCCTACATTTAATGGGGTCCCACATGGACCTTTTGGATCCCCAAGAGGTGGGCCCCACCTGTACGGTTTGCTAAACCGAACATTGTATATATGTTTCCTCACATTAGTTATACACATCGATTTACTTGAAGCCTTGTAGCACTCGGGCTCATCCCAGCACTTGCACATTAAGTTCATTCCTATGCTCAGCTTAGGCTCCCCCATCCCCATTTCAGTTAGGGCAGGGGCAATCCCATGGCGAATCCCACATGTGGATCAGGCTCTTATTCGAATTTGAAGGCCTCCGAACCGTTTGCTAAACCGCTCGTGTGTGAGCATCCAAGCCATGCATCAGGCAGCATTGCATTTATTACCAGTTCAAAAACCTTGCCAGGCTACTCATCAGGTAGCACATATACCTTGGAGTGTGACCCAGCTGACTGGCATGATCTTTGGGCCAGGCCACCAACACTTCTGGGCCAACATGCCATTAGCAGCTGATTGGAAAATGGGCAGCCAATTTGGGTGGGGTTGGTTGGGGGTTGGGCTTAGTCTCAGGCTGAAAGTTATTAACGCGGCCCTGGTTGAGTTGAAGTTGGTTGAGGCTTCGGGCAACCCAAACCCAAACCAACCCAACATGAACCTGAACCTGAACCTGACCTTATATAGAGCATATATGCATACAAGCATCCAAGCGCACATGATATAGACGTAAAATCATGCCTGAATGAAAAATAAGGTTCATAATTAGAATCATCAATGCATGGAAAATAAGGTCCATGATTGGAATTAACCTACCCGTACATGCTAAGTGGTCCAATATTCCAAACTATTTCTGTTGTGGACTTTGTATATTAGGGTGTTATTTGATAGTTAGATATTTGATTTTAGGTGTTAGCTTTCTAGTTGCATGTGTTAATCTGACTTAACTCAATCTAATCCAACCCAACCAGTATTCAATATATTAGGTTGGGTTAAACCTCGGGCCAAATACTCTTGAGGTTGGGTTGCACCCTTACTGAGATTGATTAAGGACCGGTGGTTTGGTTTGGTACAGGTGCCGAATGCAATTGGCTTCGTCATGGAATTCGCACAGCTAGCCCTCTACGCTGTCTATAGAAGGAAAAGGCCCACAACTACTAAAACTAGCCATGAGAAGGAAGAAGAAGAAGGATCGGCCGAACTCGTCAACGGTCTTGAAATGCAGTTGAATGAACATCATGAAGCAGTAGCTAATAAGAATAGAAGCCTTGTCAAAGGAAGGAGTCTCCCCAAAACAAGCGTTTCACGTCAGCTCAGCTTCCAAAAGATCTTCAAATCAATTTCTTTGACTCCATATGAGTTTCACTCCAACTGGGCCCACCAAGATGACGTGGAAAACGGAGAGGCCAGAACTGACCGTTAATCATGAGTGCAGCGGATGTGCGGGGAAAATGATAGGTATACCACCCATGTTTTGGATGAGTAGATCAGGACCGTTCATCTTGTGTGGAGCTCATCATGGATGGCCCACAATTCAGAAGTCACACCGGTCGATAAATCGTAGCCACTGGATGGCTGGGATTGTCTGATCAATGTGCCTCTTTTAACATGGTCCATCCACAGAGGGGCCCACTGGATGGCTAGTCTTGATGATACATCTTTCCTCTGCCACGTGGACAATAAGAGGTAGGTTGTATGGAAACTTCTATGGAAGCATCATATTGTATTATTTCTGGCGATCCAACTGCATCCACGTAGCATGCAACCAATCCAGATTTTGTCCATATTGGGGCCCACTATATATGGGGTATAGCTCGAAAATCATGTCACTCATACATTAGTGGATTTTCAGCCGTTGAGATTGCATCATTTTGTATACCTTATGACCCACACTTGCATGGCAGGCTTGTGCCAGGCCCACTACATGATCTCGACGTGAATCTCGGGTGCATGCACTCAGGAGAACGTAGGGTCCACAATTTGGTGATCTAGATCATTGATGTGATGGCCCTATAGTACTGGATGGATGATGCTGAAAATCTTCTAGGTACCGTTGATATCTTATTTTCTTAACTGCCCTGTTTCAGACGTAAATCAAAAGGCTATGGTGCTCCACCAAATCAGGGGCCACCAGATTAACGGTCTGACGATAATTTATCATTGGATCTCCAGTCTAGAGCTGTTCATGAGCCAAGCTAGCTCAGTTACCTCGCTTGACTCAGCTCAAACCAGCCCAATTCAGCTTGATTCGAAAGTTGGGTTCGAATCAAGTCCAGCATTTTACCAAGTTCAAAATGATTTTCAAGTCTAAACTTGCGCTAACTCAAGTTAATTCAGCTTGGCTTGGAGTTTGGCTCAGCTGACTCACTAGGAAACATACCTTTTTTAGTTCTACATCAGGAGTGAGGAAAGAAACTAGAGGTGAACCTCTTTATAATAAGTGGGGGATGTAAATGGGATTTGGGCAGCCTTTAGACCCAATTTTTAATTATTTTAAGCTGGACTTTGGCATGGGCCTATTTAAAACTATACTTTTTCAAGCTTGGATTGGGCTTGAACTTGGCTTGAAAGCTCGGTGAAGCTAGCTTGAACATGTCAGTCCAGCTTGAAGGTTGAGCTGAGCCGAACACAAGCCAGGGTGGTCATTGATAAGGCTATCAACGGCACAGATCATGATCCGTATCCGATCCACATCCGCTCTAATTTAATCGAATTCGGATCAATAATTGGATCATCGAGTTGGATTCGGATACCTAAAGACAATCCATTTAATATTCGGGTCGGATTCAGATCAACCTTGATCCGGCCTGTTAAGGACCCGATTTAAAATTTAAAAAAGGAAAAAAAAATGTCGTCTCCTTCATCTCACGCACGCAACTATGCCTCGTGAATAGAGCATCTCTCTCTCTCTCTCTCTCTCTCTCTCTCTCTCTCTCTATATATATATATATATATATATATATATATATATATATATATATATATCTTGAATATCGGGTCAAATCATAATCGGATCGGAAACAGATTTCAAAATATTTAAACGAGTCGAGTTCAGATCATATATTTGTGATCCAAATTGAATTCAGGTCGAATATATTCTTAATCGGATCGGATACGAATCCTGACTAATCCACTGCCGTATCGGACCCGTTGACAGCCCTAGTCATTGAAGGTGCCTAGCTTGAACAGGCAAAGCTTGGTTCAGCTCGGCTCGTGCTCAGCTCTTGATTCTCCACCGGATATATGATTGCGTGTGCAGGAATAACCAGCGTTCCTGTGGTGTAACTACTATCTAGTCTCCACCCGGAAATCGCACCATCTTAGCCGTCCAATCAGTCAATAGATTCGTGCCCCAAGTATGTGAACTGCAGCTATTTATTTTAACTTCTACCATCCATACGTGGGCCACTAATTGGACTGGTAGGATGGACCCATCAATACGGATTAGGATGTTTATACAGAGGGCGGATTGGGTACCGAGTAAATTCTGTGGGGCCCACCGTTTTGTATGCGTATATCCGCGCCGTCCATCCATTTTATCAGCTCATTTTAGTGTATGATCCCAAAATTGAAGCATATCCAAAGCTCAAGTGGACCACACCAAAGGAAACAGCGGGATAATGACGTCCACTGTTGAAACCTTCCCAAGGGCCCACAGTGATGTTTATTTGTCATCCAACCTATTCATAAGGCCACACACAGATATGGACGAAGGAAAATACGAATATCAGCTTGATACAAAACTTCTGTGGCCCACAGAGAAGTTTTCAATGGTAGGCGTTGAATTCCCACTGTTGCCTGTGGTGTGGTGTGGTCCACTTGAACTTTCAATATGCCACGATTTTGGGCTCATGCCCTGAGATGGTAAAACAGATGGACGGCGTGGGTATGATCCGTACATCACGGCGGGCCCACCCATTCTGCATGCACCACTCTCCATGCACGTGGCATTGAGAACTGCGAAGATGGCCAGGTACGTTCCTCCACAGTTTCCCAGAGGCAGCAAAACGCCCCTCATCGAAGAAAAGGAGAAAAGTTTTGATACTCCGGCAGACTGTGATGGATGATACGCAGGCGGTCAGAAATTACGTGCGAGGAAAACAATTAATTCAAATTAGATAGTCCAGATTACGGGTATCAGTTAAGATTTGTGATTATCTAAAAATTGACCATTTGATTATCTGACTAATGGATTGGTGGACATTCATTTGGACGTTTAAAAATGAGAATATCCAATGGTCCTATTTCAACGAACAAGTATTCACAAATCAGGGGCTAGAATTGTTCAACCAATCTGATTTTGGGGTCACGATTTAGATAACATAGCTTCCATAATTTAGTCTATTTAATTTGAATGGATTTATGCCAAGTGGACAATTTCCAAGTGCCTGCGTATCAAACATCATACACTAACAGAGTATCAAATTACGCCCTCTTGACTCTGGATAAAAGCAACTTTCTCCCACTTTCCCCTGAAAGTTCGCCGTCTCGCTTGGACGATTTCCTCAATCGAGAAGTCAGTCCAACGATTTCCGTCTATTCTAGACGGTTTTTGCTGGAGAAATGATCAAGAACAGGCACTGTTTATGACTTTCACATACAACCCCGTCTTTCCTCCAACGTATCATTTATGTGGGAAATCGAAACCGTTAAAGCAATGAAGCAAAAAATGAAGGTTTTCATACTTGAGTAGTTATCAATTTATAAGGATGTCCGGAACTGTTGTTTTGCTCAAACCATCAGCTACCCATTGATTACAATGGTGTCGATTAAAACAAAAATCAAATATTCTGATTACATCTTCGGTGAATGTAACGGTGGGTAACAGATTTCATGGACTGGATTTTCAATATATATACCACATTGGCAGGTAGGCAATGCTTTATGTTAAAGTTCACATACAATGGCTGTACGTACTTGACTCCCTCGGACTTAACGGTTCATTGGACTTAGAATTGCCCAAAAGTCGGGGTGGGTTGAGAACTTCTGCGTTTGGGTAGCGGATTAGGTGCGGACTCGGCCCCATCAAAGATGGTGCGACCCTTACCGTTGGGCCTACCTTGATGTATATATTTTATATCCACACCGTCCATTCATTTTAACAGATGCTTTTAGGGCATGAGACCAAAATCGAAGCAGATCAAAATCTTAGGTGAACCATACCATGGGAAATAGTGGTCATTGACAATTAATGAACCATAAAATTTTTGGATCAAGCTGATTTTTTTTTTTTTCTTTTCATGAAGGTTTATGTTACCTGTTGATAGGTTAAATGGCAAATAAACATTGAGAAACATTACGGTGGGCCTTAGGAAGTTTTTTACGGTGGGCCTTAGGAAGTTTTTAATGATAGAGCATTCATTCACCAATGTTTCCTATAGTGTGATCAGCCTAAGATTTTGGTCTTTTTCATTTTTGGGTTAATAACCTCGAATGATCTTGAAAAAACGGATGGACAATGTAGATATAAAATAAATACATCAATGTGGGCCGCACCATCTTGGTTGAGGCCAGTGCCTCACCTAACGGACTCCCCTGCGTTTGTGGGGACGTATTGTGTAGTGACTTAGAGCTGTTCACTAGTCAAGCTAGCTCGGTTAGCTCGCTCGGCTCAGCTGGATTTGGCTCAATTTGAAGGTTGTGTTTGAACCAAGCCTATCTATTTTTCCAAGTTTGAAATGATTTCCAAGCCAAGCTGCGTTAACCCAAGCTCTATTTGGCTTGGCTCGAAGTTCGGCTCGATTAAAGTTTGACTCGACTCAACTCAGTTGGAAAAGTATGTTTTTTAGTCGCACATCGGAAGTGAGCAAGGAAATGAGAGGTGAAACTCCTTATAAAAGTAAGTGGGGGATGTAAATGGGCTTTAGGTTGCCTTTGAGCCCAATTTTTAATTGTTTTAGGCCGGGCTTTGGGATGTGCCTATTTAAAATTTTGCTTTTTAGGCTCAAACTTAGCTTGAATTAAGCTCAAACTCGACTCGAAAGTTCAGTCAAGCCAACTTAAACATGCCATTCCAGCTTGAAGGTCGAGCCGAGTCGAACACGAGCCAGGGTGGTCATTGAACGAGCCTAGCTCAAACAGTGCAAAGCTCGACTTAGCTCAACTCGTGCATAGAGTAAACTTTGTTAGGCCTACTGTTATATATGCGCCATTATCCACACCCCGTCCATCCATTTTTTTATTCATTTTAAGTGTTAGCCTAACATTGAGGCAGATCCAAAGCTCAAGTGGACCACACTAGAGGAAACAGTGTAGACATGATTGTTGTCATTGAAACCTTCCTATGGCCCACCATGATATTTATTTGCCATGGTACCTGTTTATAGGGTCACATAGACGTGGATGAAGGGAAAACACAAATACCAGCTTGATCCTAAAGATTGAAATTGGTGGCCTCAAAGAAGTAAAATGAAGGGAAGATTGGTTGAGGACACTTGTTTGGTGAAACAGGGCCATTGGATATTTTTCATATTTAGCCTTCCAATAATATGATATATCTAAACTGGGATCTATAATTTTGACAGTACTGTTAGTGCTTGCGTATCATCCAGACACTACCGAAGTATCCAAGTTTATCGGTAGTCACTAGGCAGAGGTTTCCATTCCACCTTATTAAGTGGGGACCAATGGCCAACCTTGCTTCGACGATTCAACTCCAAACAGCTTATACGTGGACCTTAATTTTGATAACCCATGCACGTAAATCCATGCGATTGGAAGGATCCTAACCCTCCAATACACAATAAAAATAGATATAATAAACTATGAGAGACTTTTTGATGCATACACCCATTTATGACGCACCTAAGTGTACCAATAAGATATTGCCACATGTTGGCATTATGCACTTAATGATGACAAAATCATAATGATATACAAGAATGTCTTTTACCCTTATCCTTCAATGATGCTCCTCTTGCCATAAATGTGGTGGCACGGGATCATATGCACGCCTCTAAAGAAGACAAAGCAATGAATGACACATAGCCCTAACTGGTGTGGCATGGACCGAGGAAGCATACCCAACACACTTATAAAATATCCACCGAAGTAAAGATCTTATCACAAATCTGGATATGTATGGTAAGACTATCTCTCATAATCCTTTCAAAATTAGAGATTTTTTCAAAGACGGATATCACTACAACCACACTAACAAGAGATCTGAAAACATTTTCAAATTTATGAAGATTTCTTATGGAAAGAGCACATAAAAAACCATGGTTACGAAAGATCTTGAATCAATAAGAAAACCCCAAAGAGAGTTTTACTACCACCAGAAGCTATAAAAGGAGAATGCTCCAGGCCCATACTAAATACAATTTATCTTCATAGTCTTTACTTTTACCTTTATCTTTTATCTTAACTTAGTCTCAAATTAGATTATTATTTTCTAGCATCACTACTGCAATACGCTTATGAGTAGGATAAATATCCATAGCCTTCTAGTATAGGATTTTGATCAAGCGAGTCTTTACTTGAAAGATCAAACACCCTACTTACATCTTGCCAACCACTCACCTAGATTGTCTGTCCATAAGAGCGGTTTAGGTATTTATCTCTCATTTTATTTTATTCTATATTTTATTTGTGACTTTGTTAATTGTAATAAGCATTAATTTATAAATAAAGTCAATCTTTATTCCATTGAAAAATATACTTTGACTATAATTACTATGAAAGAATAAGTTTTAAGACACAAGGCAAAAAGAATTCATTATAAGTAATAACTCATGTCCTTTTGTAAATCTCCTGATTAACGATACAACTGATGGTTGAGAGGGCGACTAGGCCCGTTTGTTAAATTTGAAGTCTGAAGCCTGAATTTGAAATTTGAAATCGGAATCTAAGTCTGAATCTGAAGCCTAAGAGTCTGTTTGGTAACTAATGTTGAAGTCTGAAAATTAAATACTGAATCTGAAACAACTTGTTTGTTAACAAACGTTTGAAATGTTTGAAATTTGTTAATTTGACACATTTACCCTTACCTTACATTTGGAGATGTTTACATTATAAAAGATTTTTTATTAAATAAAAATAAAATTATTAAATTAACATCTATTTAATTCAAATAAACTAAAATACACAAAGAAACACTAATAATTAATAATGCAATGAAGAAGTGCATGATAGTTTTTTAGTAAAACTTGAATGTGGCACATTGTCCCTGCCCTTCTTATTGTGTGGGATATGTTGTGCATTGTGGGGTCCATTGTGATGTATTCATTTTATATCCACTCCATCCATCCCTTTTGGCCATCTCATTTCAAGGCATGAGCCCCCAAATGAAGTAGATCTTAATATCAGGTGGACCACATCATAAAAAACAGTGAGACAATGACACCCATTGTTAAAACCTTCCTAGGGCCCACCATGATGTTTATTTGCCATCCAACCTGATCATAAGGTCACATAGACCTGGATAAAGGCAAAATATAAATATCGACGGCAATCCGCATGCTACATCATCATGATGGGGGCACGCAGAGCGTCCTCCAATAGCCACTGGCTCTTGGCAGCGGCAGTCCGCATGCTTCGTCATAAAAGGCAAATCGGATTGCATAGTTACTAGTCCATGCTTTTGTCATACCGAGGTAGACTCCTTTGGGCCCACCATGAATATATGTGGTTTATCCATGCCATCCATCTGTTTTTCTAGTCCATTTTAGGAGTTGAGACCAAAATATAAGCATATTCAAAGCTCAAGTAGACCATACCACTGGGAATAGTTGGAATAATGATTTCCACCATTGAAACCTTTCTAGGGACCACAGTGATGTTTATTTGTCATCTAACTTATTCATAAGATCACACAACATGGATGAAGGGTAAACACAAATATTAGCTCGGTCCAAAACTTTTGTGGCCCCCAAGAAGTTTTCAACAGCAGACATTTAATTCATGTTGTTTCTGCGGTGTGGTCCACTTAAGCTTTGGATATGCTTCATTTTTGGGCTCAATCCCTAAATTTATTTAATAAAATGGATGGATGGAATGGATAAAATATATAAATCATGGTGGAGCCCACAGAGTTTACCCCATACGCTTAACGTACAGAGTTACTTAGTATACAATTCACTTCGTCCAGTATGGAAATGGACTGCCCTGAAGGGGCTCTATGTGTAACAACCTGTTTTATTTTCCAACGGTGGGAATTAGGTCCCTCTATTTTCCTTGGCGTGGCCCACTTTAGCTTCGGATCAGCTTCATTTTTTATCCTATGTCCTAAATTTATCGGTCAATGTCGATGGGCGAAGTAGATTTGTCGTATCATGTCTATGGCCCACCGTATTTTAGAGAGAGAGTTGAGTGACATGCTAACGCACGTGGCCGCAAGAACTGAACCCACTCCTGATTTTTCTCCTTCATTCCTTCTTTTCGGTTGTGCGAGGAAATCGGACCCATCTTCGGCATCCAACCACCATCCAGTGAGCATGACTCGTTGATCCAAACTGTTCCTTTGATGGTTTCTACCAATCCCATCCATACAAAAAAAAAAAAAAAATCAACTTGCCTACTTGTAACGCACGTCACTTCATGAAACCAAGAAACTCGGAAAACCACTCTCCTCTGAATCATTTAAATGGACCACTTAAGCTTTATCAACGCCTAAGATAGAAAGTTGTATTGTTCTGTTAACAAATCCGCCTGTAACACGTTTTCTCTTAAAACTCAAATCTTTCAATTTTGGTGTTTGGATATCTGTTATTAGAGATCTTCTCTTTTGGATCAAGTTCAACAGCAACCTTGTTTGGCTCCTAGTTGTATTAAAGATTTTGAAATTTTCTTTAATCAGCAAATCAAAGGTAGGTGATCATCTCGGCTTGGAATTTTTACATATATACCAATAAGAGATTAACGTAGGTTATATCTAGCCATTGCAATTCAAGTTGCTGCTTCTATTTTTGTTGTGATATGTTTACTTATAATTTGAAAATAAATCTTGTTTGGTATGTTGGTTAGAGGGATTATTGTAACGATCCGAAATTTCGGCACCCGAGTACGGAGACTCTGATCCCGAGTTCTTGAGTGTTAACTTAATAAAATGCTATTTTAGGAATGCCACACGTGGAAAATGCACCCACGTGTGTCCTCAATCAGATTTATATTCATTCCATTCACAAATAATCAGAGTAACACATTTCAATTAGCGGATCATAAGCAAAGCGGAGGTACTTAAATCCAAAAATATAGGGCTAACACCCTAGATGTACAATTCAATCGTAGTGTAAGCCCATATGAGAATTATACGAGTCGTAATAAAATTAATAGGAAGGGAAAATGCATCTACCAAAAAGGACGAAGCTAAAAGATTATAAGGTGCCCGTGTGCGCCACCAACTGGTCATATTCTTGAGACATCTGCATATGTCAAATAGAAGGCGTCAAAACGCCAACATAATAAAGAAATAACCCCAAGGTTAGACTCGGGATATTTAAATTATAAACATGTTCATATAAGTGTATCAATCTTATGCATGTTATCAAGTTAATCAAGTTTAGGTAATGTCCACACACTAATCGTACATCATCCTAGGCTAGTTGATTAAATGCATGGATGTCATGATTCTGCACACAATGCATGTCCTGGCAAGCCCTGGCCCGACCAACTGATATCAGAATCCACAGTCCACCTGTCTAGCAGGTCGTAAGTCGTGACCGAGTACGCATCCCGGATGACACAGAGAAATGACATGAGGTGCTCAAGGTAGCACTGGCGCTACATTAAGCAACCAGGCTATACGAGTCCCCCCTCAAATGCAATGTCATGTATGCATGATTAATTAAAGTATTTATTTGTCCAATTCATTCAGCAAATTGTTGAAGCCAGAATACCGCATCGTATCATAAAGTCTAACTGGGACTATCTGGCTCCCTACGATGCGTCGCCAATTATCGCCAGTAACCCCTCGATCCAAGGTTGAGTTATCCTACCATAAAAGCTTGGTTCGACCGTGACTCGTCAGCCACGCCCAAATCAAAACGGAAGGTCTCATATCCCAAATATCAAATACGATTAATTTATTCAGAGGTGCGGGCGTTTCACTCGGAATTAACCCAATGCACGCCTGGGTCGTTCGAATGGTCCACAGGCACGCAAACATCGGCCAAGGTCACATTTGTCACAAGGGCCATTCGAACAACAATCGGTCACCCCTGTCAATGCTCACTGGTCACTACGGGGAGGCACCACCCCAGCGTAGGTCGACAGCTCAGACACGGTGTCCCATACCACCATGCCTGGCTCATGAGACTTGGTGGATCGAGTCGCAGTATGGTTTTAAGTGGACTATTCACAGTAGGAACGATGGTATTCTAGATTCTATATAGTGTGATTCAACAATGAAATACAATAATGATTAACTTTGAATAGGGCTTATTCGGTGAACCAAAGTGGACGACGAAAAACCAACAATGGCCACTATCGGTTGATCGTATCCTGCTTGGTCGATTGAATAAGTCTGTGACGGCCAACCTAGTGGCAGGCAATACACTATACCAAATGGTTGTCAGAGCTTAATCCAAAGCAACACTTATCTTATTATAATGACAATTTAGGTTATTAAATACCTAATCATAAACATATCCAAGCACCTGGCCCGACCGACTAGCCCGACCGATCCAAAGGACCCGGATGACACAGCCCGGATGACATAGGGCGCCACATACATCCACAAGCATAAATATATTGCAATATTGTAAATTTATATCATTCAGGCATTTCATCGAGCATGTTATCAATCAAACAACAATAAAGGCATTTCATCGAACATGTTATACACACTTCAACAATTAACATATAAATTCAACCAATCATTAATTAAGATTTGTCGAGAATAAGCTTGAGGGTAGATTTTCACCTTAGAATTGAAATTGCTCGATTCAGATGAGGCCTGAGATACCAAATATGGTCCGAACGCCGAAAATTGGGGAATACCTCAATTACCTACAATGAATCACAACTCTAGTGTTAATTAATTAGGGTTTAATCTAATTAAATGTCTAATTAGGGTTTAGGGTTTTAGTATCTCGGATTTGAGAAAATCCTAAATCGATTCAATGAATCGGGGCCCAAATTCGACGCACCGTCGGAATCCCAACGTAGTCGAGCTTGGCTACGGCTCCCGCAATAGCGTGCGCCACCCCCAACGACCAATAAAGGTCTAAGTCCTAGTACGGACAAACCCTAGGGTTAGGGTTTCGATAAAAACAAATGGGTTTCTAACCCTAATGGCATAAAAAGAAAGAAATAGAGAGAAGAGATTGAAGAAGAGATAAATAAACACCTTACCTAGCATGGGAAGGTGACTACTCCAAGCCACAATCGATGGATCGCGGCTTGGAGACGCAGGAAAGGAGGTGGAGGCCGTAGACAACTCAGAAATCCCCGATTTCCAAGATGTTGGCAGAGGATTGAGGAAGAAAAGAGGTTTAAGAAGGAAAGAGGGAGATATGAGGGCTTAAGAGCAAAGGGGAGAAGAGGAAGAATGAGAGAAATGAAAGAGAGAGAGAGAGAGAGCTGAATCAAATGGGGTTTGCAACCCCCCTTTTATAACCGACCAACCACGACCGGTCGGCCGGTCCCAGATCTGGTCGGCCGGATCACACTGTCCATCTATTTTTTCTTCTAAAGGGGCAACAGCAACCGGTCGGCCGGTTGCCAATCTGGTCAGCCGGCTACCTATCTGGTCGGCCGGTCGTCCCTTATACATTTTCTGCTAAAAATGCAGGGTTCCTCCCCTGCATAGTGAGTTTTCTTCCCAGTCCAGGCTACTTGTCAGCCTTATTTACAAAACAACGTTTAAGTAAATGTCATATTTAATTTATGTTTCCATTTACTTTAAGTTATTTATGTAAATAAGGAAGTATCCCCCATTTGGATTCAATAAAAAATACTAAAAAATAGAAATCCCAATAATAAAGATTTTAATTTTCCACTCCAAGTACAAACGAAATTTTTTGGCATTTCCAAAACGTAGCGCCTTTTAAAAGAGATGGTTTTTGCCAAATTTAAATCGTTCAAAAAATCTGAAATACTAACATTAGGCTAAAATACGAAGGTCCGGTAAAATATTCATGATGGTTAGGTCGAACTACGAATAGATTGATAATTCAGGGTTCTTTACTTAGTCTCTACAGACAACAACATACCCAAGTCAACCCAATCATCGGAAAACTCTTCTGAACCATGTGATCTTCTAACTCCTAAACTAATTTCATCATTTCTTTGGTAAAAGCATTCATTTTAGTCCCCAATACATGTGAACACACATACGGGTATGCCCTATAACTGACAAACCGAAGGTAATGCCCAAGGACTTTCAATTTCCAAGTAAGCGAAAATCCGGAGCCTTACAATTATGTAAATTAGAATTGTATTTGGTCCATGCCAATTTCCATGTGACGTTTGGCGATGAGAAAGAAATGGATTTCCATGGGATGTAATTACATTTGAACCCTACATTGGTGCATGTATTTTATCTATGCAATCCATCCACATACATTGACAGTGGAGTTGTTTAGTTGTACACGTAAACCGCATCAATTATGACTGGCCCATTGATTATAAATTAATCATCCCCAAATAAGGCCTTGCTCAATAGGTGTTATTGTTTGGGAAAGAATCTGATCCCAAATGTGGGATTGGATAGTCTAACACGTAATTATGGTATTAAAAAAATGGTGTAAATCCCATCTAGTACAATTTCATACCATTTAAACCTATGGCCCAAACCAGCTCTAAAGAATGATGATTATATTGCTTTCATATGGTTGCATGGGAACCTTGACCTAGAAATATGCTAGCTTGTAACTACTAGAAATTGTAGATAATTACTGTTGCTCTCAATGTATGTGTAGATTTTTTTTATTATGATGAAGTATCAATCTTAAATTTGATGAGGTATAATCTGGTATTATGAATATTGATGACTACCAAATGAAAGTGATTTTATTACGAGTTGTTGTAGATAATTAGAGTCATTTAAACTATACATCATGGACTGACTATTTAATATACATTGATGAGAAGTTACATATGTTATGTTTAGTGTATGGTTATACCTGTTGAACTCATTACGGTGCTCTGCCCAGGGTCATTCCCGAAAAGATTGACACGACAAGGGTGCTCTACCCAGGGTCCTTCCCGAAAAGATTGACACGACAAGGGTGCTCTACCCAGGGTCATTCTCGAAAGGATCAGCACGGGTGCTCTGCCCTAGGTAATTTTCTAAAAGACACACACACACACTCACACACACACACACACACACACACACACACGGGTGCTCTGCCCTGGGACTTGTCCCTAAAAGTCATTCACTGGTGCTCTGCCAAGGGTCATACCTTAAAAGGATCAACGCCGGTGCTTTGTCATGGGTCATTCCCTAAAAGGATTAGCACACGCGGGTGTTGACTAATTGAAATTTATTACTCAAGAAAGAGATATTTTATGCATACAGAAATTAAATAACTGACGATTATATGAAATGCTAAACTTGATATGTGTGTGGTTCTATAAGATATGATGATCTTATATTTGGTATTCCTATGAAACTTCCAACTCGGGATCAACTGATGTGATCCTATTGAGCTGTGAAACTCATGGTGTGTTAACCAGTTTCAGGCTATGAATACTACGAAGATGCAGACAACTACTATTAGTACTTGGAGCTTGGGACATCATTTGTTGCATATGAAGTTTTACCTTAAGTATGAATAGTTTGGTTTCTCAAGTTGATTAATGTAATAGAATCTCCAACTTTGGATATGTTTATGTTATAGTTGAACTAATTACTTGTTGTCTAGTGTAGTAGAGGATTATGGAATTATTTTGGTATGTGTTTTAAATTTAAACTCGTGATGTGATGTGTATAATGGAATGAATGCTACTTAACAATAATTGACCTCTTTCATAGTTCACGGGTCTGAAATTCGAGTCCTAAATACTCTATTCGGGTACCCGAATTTTGGGGTGTGACACTATGGGCCTCCCATGGTGTATATTTCTCATCCACACCATCTATCCATTTTTCCATATCATTTTGGAGCATAAGACAAAAAAGATAGGCAGATGTAAGGCTTGCGTGGGCCACATTGTAGGAAACAATGGGAATTGGGCACCTACCATTTATAACTTCTTAAGGCCACAGAAGGCTTTAGTTAAGATGATATTTATTTTTTCCCTTCATCTATGTCTATGTGACATTATGAAAGGGTTAGATGGAAAATAAACCTCACATTGGACTTTAGAAAAGTTTTAATGGTAGTCATTCAATTCCCATCGATTTCTATAGCGTAGTCCATTTGAGCTTTATATGTGCCTTATTTTTCGATTCACACTCTAGAATGATCTGAAAAAGTTGATGGACGGTGCGAATCTAACACATAAATCATGGTGAGGCCCATGGAAGTTACTCGTGTTAAAAGTTGAGTTGTATATTGCACAATTCATCTAAAGGAGAAAATCACTATAACAATCATAAGGAGGGTTAATTTTGAAAGTAATTTTATTTTTTAATATAAAATTTGTCGTACGTATTCCATATTCATCATTAAGCCAAGGAAAAATCTTGGAGCGCTTTTCGAATTTAGTATTAACAAACAAAATTCAACAAAGGTTATTTTCTCCATTCCGCATTAAGTATTTTTTTAAGTGTTAACAAACAGGCCTTAAGTTATGAAAGCCAATCTCAAATACAGTACATAACTACACATGTGGCCTCGTGTTAGATTGAGTTGCGCAAACAGGGCCAACCGTGCTGAGAACCGTCCCATCAACGGTTTGGATCATTAAACCATGCCACAGATGGTCGATATCATCCAATCGGTAAATTTAAGTCCACACTCCAACAGTGGAGCTGACGATCTGGACGGTCCGCATGGATGTTGGTGCAGATGAGTTGCCATCATTCCATACATCGTGTTAGACGCATACAGTAATCTTGGACACCAACGAGAGGCCGGACCGGAAGCGGATTGCCTGCGAAAGGCATCTCCTGCGCTCGGAATCTAGGTGGGCCACCGTGATGTTTGTGAGAATCTACGCCGTCCAACCGTTTTGTGAGATCATTTTAGGCGTTGTTACCAAACGTGAGCGTGATCCAAGACTCAAGTGGGCCGCACAAAAGAAAAAGGTGGGTAGGGAAATTCCTACCGTTGAAACCTCGATGGGGTCCGCAGTGATTTTTATATGCCATCCATACCGTTCATAATATGCCATCCATACCGTTCATAATGTCATTCCTACTGAGATGAACTGAAAACACAAATATTTTCCTGATTCGAAACTTCTGTGGCCCCACGAATATTTCAACTGTGGAAGTTCAATCGTCACGTTTTCGGCCCACTTGAGTTTGAATTCCGTTTCTTTTTGGTCGCAACGCCTAAAATGATCTCACAAACGCCTAAAATGATCTCACAAAACGGTTGGATGGCGTAGATTTCTCACAAACATCATGGTGGGCCCCACCTAGATTCCAAGCGCAGGAGATGCGTGCGAAAGGCTTTCGCAGGCAATCCGCGTCCGGCCAGACCCGCCACCCACTTTGTCAAAACTACCATTGAGACCTCCGAACCAACGTCAGAAGTACTCTACTCATTCAGGGCCATTTTAGTCAACTAAAGTCACTTCCCCTCTCGATCTCGAAGCTGCGTTGCTTGTTTTCTTCTCTCCCTGCGTTGGCTCGCCCGCCCAACCTAACTTAAAACCGCTTACCTGTAAATGTCGCGATGGGCGCGATTTAGGTGTTCCCCGGGAACAGCTAAACGGGTGTTACCCCTACCGTATGGCCCACATGGATGATATTTTGTATATCCATTCCGTCCATCCATTTCTAAAGCCCATTTTAGGATGAGGTTCCAAAATTTATGAAGATACAAATCTCGTGTGGACCATACCACTACAAACAGTGTGATTAAGTGCCGCACCATTAAAATTTCCAAAGAGCCCATCGTAAGGTTTTCGTAATGTTTATTTGCAATCCAAGCTCTTCATATTGTCAAGAAGGTCTTGATGAAGGGAAAATTTAAAGATCAGCTTGATCTAAAACTTTTATGGCCCGTAAAATACTTTTAATGATTATTCATCACTCTTTCTATTGGTATGGTCCACCTGAGATTTGGATCTTCTTATAATTTTCGATCTCGTCCTAGAATTAGGCGTAACAACAGATGGACGGAATAGATATACATAAAATACATCAAGGTAGGCCCACACGGTAGGGGTAACACCCACTAAGGTGTTGGGAGTGGATTAGGTGCGACCACGCAAGACGGTGCGGCCCTTACGTAGGTTCACCGTGGGGCCCACATTGATGTATATATTATGTATCCACACCGTCCAACTGTTTATAAACATAATTTTATGGGATTAAACCGAATATCATGCATATCCAATTATCAGGTGGACCATAGCATAAGAAAAAGTGGTGATTGACCATTAATGGGGTACAAGAGTTTTAGATCAATCTGATATTTATTTTTTTACCTTAATCCAGTCTCATTTAACCTTATCCACAGATTGGATGGTAAATAAACACTACATAAACATTAAGGAGCACCCTGAGAAGTTTTTAATGGTAGGACGGGCAATCACCACTGTTTCTCATGGTATGGTTCACCTGATAATTGGATATGCTTAATTTTTGGTATAATGACTTAAAATGATGTGAAAAAACGAATGGACGGCATGGATACATAATACATACGTAAATGTGGGCCCCACAGTAAACCCACGATAAGTGCCGCACCCTCTTAGGTGAGGCCGGGGTCTCACCTAATCCGCTCTCGTAATGTGTTACCAGGGTAACAGCTAATTCGCTCCCTGTCGGGATTACCCTTCCAAATCATTTGAGAATCCACGAAGCATTTTTCCTTCTACAGGGGTATTTTAGTCAATGAAAATCTACTCCCCTTCTTCCAAGAAGCTTCCATGTTTCCCTCCTTTAGAAAGAAAACTCTCTCTCTCTCTCTCTCTCTCTGCAACATCCTTCCCCTACCAACTTCAAACCACTTATTCTTAAAATTCAATCCAATGACCAATATGCCCTTTAACGTCATTTCTACAACCATGCTTTTTCTAGGGGCATTTTGGTAAACCAAGCAACTATTTCCATCATCTTCCCTGCGATATCTCTACCCTCCACCTAACCTAAAACCACCCATCCCCGGGGGAATGATTGCATACGTCCGGACGTATTCGACTTCCCATACGTTCGAGCTTCTGTGTGGCCCACCATGATTTTTCTGTGTAATCCAAACCATTCATCATGTACACCGTCTCATCTTCACCGTGAATCCAGGCCAGTTCAAAATCCTTTGAGAAATACCACCGGAACAATGTAAAATCACGCCTAAAAGTTCTAAATTCACGTGACGTGGTCCACATGAGTTATGAAATATCCTGATTTATGGGTTGTACCTTTATCCTGGTGGGACACATCTGATTCATGGATTCGATGGAGTATAAACATTATTATCTGTTTCCTACACAATCTAAAAATTTACGGTGGGCATTGCCCTCTCCATTGTTCTCAATTGTTCCCTTTGGTTTGGGTAATATGAATTTTTTATTAATCTTATTTTTGGGAAGTGGGTATAAAATGGTATGGTCCATCTCATGGACGGTTTGGATGAAATAGAAAATTACAGTAGGGCCCACGAAATTCGAACGTATGCGATGGTTTTCATTCCCTTATATACGACAAGTCGACAACCCACTTCCTTATTTACGAAGGGGAGTCGTTGGAGATTCTCGTATGGTACGATGGTCTTTATTTGTAATCTTGACATACTTATAAATAAATCTAAACCGTTAAAATTGTGGGATCCTATTTAGATAGATTATAACCCTAGAAACAGATTGGATCCTAACCTCTGATGTATAGACGTTTACTTAAATTAGACCGTTGGGCATTTTTTATTTTAACCATCATTATATGCTATCCAGTGTGCCGATTAGGATGTTGATTTAGTATTTATCAACCATTAAAGTCGGGTTACGATTTGGACGGTTTGATTTGATTTGATTTATGGAAGATGTACAAGTTTTGGAGTGCATGCGTATGAACCATCACATCCTGCCAGAGTACCAAAACTTTCTTATGGATAAGACTCCTGGGATGGTTATCCACCATTTTGAAAATGGTGGTGATTCATCCTTCTTAAATGTGGCAATTATATAGATCTATCCAGACCGTCGAAACTGTAGGTCACACTGTGGATGGATCGTGCGGCTAAAATCAATCTGATTTAGAGATTCTAACCATCCAACCGATGGTCAAAAAGATGGTTAAAAAATCAACAATAAAGTGTTCCAATTTCAAGGGAAATACCATATGGTTACCGTCGTCTTTTGAAGTGCATCTTTTGCTCGGTCAGCAATTTGGACGGTCTTGATGGCCGTACGATAATGAGATGTACATTTGAAAAGTCATGCCATTTTTAAATAGCGCTGAACCAAGATATGGGACGCGGATTGCGTCCTGGCAGGGGCTCCGTGGGACCCACAGTGTTGTATGGTTTTATCTGGACGGACCGTTCATTTTAAGTAGCGGTGTCAATGGGCCGGGCTCAGGCTTGGAAAATCAGAATTTTGATTAGGGCTGGCCCGATCGCCCAACCCAAAATAGTTCAAAATCCGGGCCTAAATCTACCCAGCCTAGCCTATTGACAATCCTGATTTTAAGATACGAGCACAAAAATGAGACAAATTCAAGGCTCGGGTATTAGAATGCCCAATGTAAAAATCTTATTGAAAGTTGCGGAAGTTCTGATATTTGTGTTTTCCCTTGGTCTTAGTCTACGTTACTGTATGGACAGAGGGTAAATAAACATCGAAGTGGGCATTAGAAAGGTTTCAACAGTAATGTCGATATCTCCGCTGCTTCCTACCGTGTGGTTCACTTGAGCTTCATATTTAGCTCATCCTTGACTCACACCCTAAGCGCCCATTTCGCACCATGGATTTGGGAGGATTTGAGGGATTTTCGGTGTTTGGCATATAAAGCAATTGAGGGTTTCAAATCCCCTCAATGAGAGGGTTTGAAATCCAAAGTAGGAGCTTGGATTATATCTAAAATCCTTTTAAGAGTCACATATACAACATGTGTGTCACTAGGCTACTAATCTATTGGGCACATGGCCCACTAATGATATCCCAAAACAATTAGATTATCAACTATATCATTAAAATTACTTTAATAGGATGATCTATGCTATCCAAACATTGTCCATGGAAATCAATGGTTAAAATTCATAGGTTAGTCACTTCAATGTGATCCTATGCTTGTGGCCCATCCGAGACTTAGAATTTCATCATTTTCGGACAAAGTATAAGTTTCAACGGGCTAATTATAACCATTGTGTCAAACATTACAGAATTAGGAATATTAAAGTTGACTTAGTAATTAAATTCAAACCCTTGATTTCAAATGTAGGGTGCCAAACACAACCAGGGGGTTTCAAATATGGGGGGTTGTGAATCCAGGGGTTCCAAATCCACGCTCCAAACAAGCCATAAAATGATCTGGCAAAATGAACAATAAAACACGAAATGGGATTGTGTACTGGGCAAGAGTAAACTTTGTGGGACCCACCATGAGTTATATGTCTTATCAAACTTGTTTATCTGTTTTACCGGATAATTTTAGGGCATGAGCCTAAAATTGAAGCATATCAAAAGCTCAAGTGGACCACACCATAGGAGAAGTGTATATCGAACACCTACCATTGAAACCTTATTTGGGCCTCAAAGGTTTTGGATCTAGCGAATGTTTTTGTTTTCCCCTCATCTATATCTATGTGACCTTATGAACAAGTTTGATGACAAATAAACATCGTTGTGGGCCGTATGAAGGCTTTGATGGTGGACATCATTATCCCCACTAGTTCCTGTGGTGGGCCCCACTTGAGCTTTGGATATGCTTCGATTTTGGATTGAGTCCGTCTTGGTAGGGTCATGTCTTGAGTTTAGACTCTTTTCTTATTTGAAGTTTTTTTTTTTTTTTTTTTTTCATAGAGTTATGGTTAAGGGGATCATTGATCATTAAATTCAATAATTGGCCACATGACATGATACTTTTACCTTTTATAGGAAATAATTTTTTTATTTTTATTTTATTTTAAGTATGATTTAAATTACTTGCTTTTGTGGGCTTTAAGGGGCCCATAGAGACCCCTGTCGGAACCGAGTCCTTCTTAGTAGAGCTGCGTCCTAAGTTCAAGGAGACGATTGATCATTAAATTTAATAATTAGCTATATGACATGATACTTTTACCTTTCATAAAAAAAATAATTATTTTTAAGGGTGAGATTTTAAGCAACTTGTGATCTAAACCCTCCCTTACCTTTCATAAAATTATTTTTTTATTCTTAAGGGTGAGATTATTCACATGATATATACAAACTTCTGGTAAGGGAGGTTTAAATTGTCAGTTGCTTAGGACAGGTTACTTATGCTGCAAGTAACTTATCTTAGTTTTTACTTATTAAGAAGATAAATATGTTTGGTAAAAAAACAAGCTTAGTAGCTTCTCCTCTCTTTCTTCTCTCCTATGCATTTCTTCAACAAATTATGAAAAGTAGAAAAGCTAAAAAAAAAAAATTTAATTACAGTAATTAAGTATTTTTAAGTAAAAGTTACTTATAACTAATCATAAACCAAACTCAATTATCTGAAATAAGTTACTTATCTACTGCTGTAAATGATTTTTTACATTTTCATACATGCAAAATGAGAATTTTTCTCATATTTATAAAATAAAAGGCAAAAATGTTATTTCATGTAGTTATCAGTTAAATTATCTCTTTAAAGGTAGGGCTGCACATCGATTCGATCAATTCGAATTTAGATAAAATTGAAATTGAATTGATCTTAAAATTTTGAAATTGAAATTGAAATTGAATTGATCTTAAAATTTTGAAATTGAAATTGAAACTGAAATTGAATTGAACTTAATTTTGAAATTTCAAATTGAAATTGAATTGACCAAACTTTTTTTTAATTGAATTGAGATTGAATTGATGAATTTCTCAAATCAGTTCGATTAGATTTTTCACAAATTGAAAGCTTATAGGTTTTGTAGGTTTGGATTTTATAGTACCTCAAATATAGTAATATTAGTAGAAATACTTCTGAAAACATATGCATAATAATTAGTCCATACA
Source organism: Liriodendron chinense (assembly GCA_003013855.2). NCBI lineage: Eukaryota > Viridiplantae > Streptophyta > Magnoliopsida > Magnoliales > Magnoliaceae > Liriodendron > Liriodendron chinense. Next base: position 10,551,219 of record ML058469.1, on the reverse strand, counting down.
TGAAAATTAGAAAGATCATATTGATCCAAAGCTTTTGAGGCCTGAAAAATGTTTTTAATGGTTATTCATCACTCTTTCTCTTGGCATGGTCCACCTGAGATTTAATTTTCTTATAATTTTGGATCATGTCTTAAAATGAGACGTAAAATTATATGAACGTAATGGATATACAAAAAATACATCATGGTAGGCCCCACACGGTAGGGGTAACACCCACTACATTGTTACTAACGTAACACTTAATTCACTCTCGGATGAACTTTAGAAATTGCATACTAAGTTAGTATGCTTTTGTCGTACCGATTAAACTTGGTTGGGCCTACTTTGAATGCATTTGGTTTACCACACCGTCTATTCGTTTTGCCTGCTTATTTTAGCCGTTGAGCCCAAAATTGAAGCATATTCGAAACCTGGGTGGACTATGCCACATGAAAAAGTGAGAATAATGATTTCTACTGTTGAAAACTTCCTAGGGCCCACAATAACGTTTATTTGTCATCCAACCTATTCGTAAGATTAGGTAGACATGTATTAATGAAAAACACAAATATCAACTTGATTCAAAACTTCTATGGCCTACAATAATTTTTCAATGGTAGAGGTTCAATTCATATTCCTGTTGTGTGTGCCACTTGAGCTTTGTATATGCTTCAATTTTGGGCTTGAGCCATAAACTTATCTTTTAAATGGATGGACGGAGTGGATAAAATGAATAAATCACCATGGGCCCCACAGAGTTTACTTAGTATGCCAAGCTCATTAAGTTACTAAGTACGCAATCTTATTCGTCTTAGACTCTTGGGTGGGCACGGATATGCAGAAGGGTAGTTTCAAAGCTTTGTGGGCCCCACCGTGATATATGTGCTTTATCTAGGCCCTTTATCTATTTTTCCACCTGATTCTAGGACATTATCCAAAAAATGAGATATATCTAAATCTCAAGTGGACCACACCATAAGAAAATAGTGGGAGATTTACCCTTATTGTTGAAAACTTTTTGGAGCCTTAAAAGTTTGGTACCAGGATAATATCGAACTGTTTACATGAGCTAGCCTACAAATCAGTCTGTTTAACTCATCGGGTGGGCCACAAGATGGCCAATGGTCCATTGAACACAAAAGGTGGTCCCACTGATGAGTGGGCCAGCCTGGTTATTGGGCAGACAGGATGCCAGGTGCCACACCTGATGAAAGGCCTGTATCTTACACGCGTGTGTTTCAGGGAGAACTTGAAGAGGTGGATCGCTGCAAACGTGTGCCAGTCTTCCAGTGGACCACCAAATCATGGCCCGGGCGTAAAATCCATGTTTTTCACTCATCAGGTGGAGCGCGTGATGGAGTTAAACCACTCATTATTCTTTCTGACCGTCCATTTTTCTCATACACGGGTTGCCTTCATGATGAGTGGACCGGCCTGGTTTACTGGTCATATAGTATTCGCGGTTGGCTCTTCCGAACTAACGGTCTGGATCTTTCACACGCATGCCTCGAGAGGGAGTGTGCCGCGGCACATCTCTTCAATCTATCTACTCGCGAATCGCCTTAACATGATCACAAAATTATAGCCAACCTCTCCCCAGTATACGTGTTGCCCGGGTAACACGTTAGTGGGTGTTTACCTGACCGTGGGGCCCACCTTGATTTATATGTTGTATACCCACCCCGTCAATCAGTTTTTCCATATCATTTTAGGGCATGATCCCAAAAATGATGCAGATCAAAGTCTCAGGTGGACCACACAGTAGGGATTGAATACCCACCATTAAAAAATTATTGACGGCCACAAAAGTTCTGGATCAAGCTGATATTTGTGTTTTCCTTCATCAAGGTCTGTGTGACATTATCAGCGGTTTGGATGACAAATAAGCATTATGGTGGGCTCTAGGAAGTTTTTAATGGTGGGCTTTCAATTACCAATCTTTCTTGTTGTGTGGTCCACTTTAGATTTGGATCTACTTCATTTTTGTGACCATCCCCTAAAATGATCTGAAAAAACTGATGAACGGCGTGGATATGCAACACATACATCAATGTACACCCCACGGTCAGGGCAACACCACAAATGTTTTAGTGGGGTAACACCTAATCTGCTTCCCCAGTATACCGTACACGTGGCAGAGTAAATCATTATTCGGGCCATCCATCCAGTCTCCGCAGACGGTATGATCCTATCCATCCGATCACTGTCCCACGGTATGAGCAAGCATGAACAGTGGTAGTAATGGCGTTGGAGTGAAGAAAGCTGATAGCTAGAATTGTACGATAAGCATGCTTTTTGAAAACATAAACCCCCCATGACAGGTCACACTAAGTGGACGGTCCTGATTAATTCATTACCCTGCCCTCATGTACTTAGGCCATTTTCCTGTCACACCTGGGACGCGGATGTCCCGCGAAAGCCTTGTGCAGAAGTTCCTGCGCTGGGAACGTAGGTGGGGCCCATAATGATGTTTTCTGGTAAATCCACCCTATCCATCCGTTTTGGGAGCTCGTTTTAGGACATGAGAACAAAAATGGTCCGGATCCAAGACTCAAGTAGGCCGAAAACGTGAGGATTGAACATACACAGTTGAAATATTTGTGGGGCCACAGGAGTTTCGAATTAGGCTAGTATTCGTGTTTTCAGTTCATCCCAGTAGTAGTGACGCTATGAACGGTATGGATGTCATATAAACATCACTGTGGACCCCAGTGAGGATTCAACGGTAGTAATTTCCCTGCCCACCTTTTCCTTTAGTTCGGCCCGGTTGAGTCTTCTACCTGCGCATCCTTCCTTTTGTCGGGAGAAAAACATTGATACTCTGGCGGAGTACCACTAATGATAGGCAAGCAGTATAAAAATCAAATTAAACCATTCAAATTATGGGTCCCAAATTAGATCTATCATCAAGCTTACAAGGTTATTTGACCATTTATGGGCATTCAATTTGACGGTTAAAATGAAAAGAAGAAAATTCAAATGTTCATTATCAATAGACAAGTGTCCATGAAATAGAATCTAGGATTTTCCAAATAATTTTATTTTGAGACCTTGCATTATCTACCGTGTTTTATAGCTCAATTTTAATAGCAGTGGCATATCTTATGCACCAAGGGAGTATCATGACATCCACCTAGAGCCGTACATTGAATTGAATTGAATCAAGCTGGGCCTAGATCAACTCAGCTCGCCCAACAGTTAACTTGACTCAAGCTCGACTTGGCTATCAAGTTGGAATGACATGTTTTGCTTGGCTCACTTTTGAGGGGGAAAAAAAAAAAAAAAAAAAATCAAAATTTGAGTAGACATACTTCAAAATCCAATCTACAAAACCGAAGCCTAAAGGCAACTCAAGCCCACTTTCATCCTTGGCTGTTGTTTTTATAGACAGTTTTTTACGTTTTTATTTCGTTCTCTTCCGATATGGTACTAAACAACTTCCTTTTCTAATTATTTGAATTGAGTCAAACTTGAACTAAGTTATCATGAGTCAAGCTTTGAGTCGAGCTGAATCAAGCTAAGGTCAGCTTGAACTCAGTTCGAAAATCTTTGAGCTAAAAAAAAGTGGCTCAACTTGATTTGAGCCTAGTGTCTAAATCAAGCCGAATTAAGCTGGTTCAAATCGAGTTGAGCAAGCCAACCGAGTTAGAAATAACATGGTATTTTAACGGTCCAATTTTATGTTTGGGATCAAATTGTTCCTTTAAGAAAAACATTGTAAACCTGTGTTTGATGGATCATGTAAATGGGATCGATAAACCAGACTTTACAAATGATGCTGGTAACCTCCATACAAATGCAACTCAATTATCACATGTACATGCACATATGGATGGATGGCGGGGATGAAACATATACACCAACGTGGGGCCTATAGATGCAGTGAATTAAATCCTACCGAATCTCCAACCGGGACCGGATGATAAGATACCTAAATTTATCTAATCCTTTCCATAGTTTCCATGCACCAGATGAAATTTACATTGGACCCATTGCAATTCCTCACCATATCAACAAGTTAAATGGCAAATAAACAATACACTGGTGTTGGGTTCACCAGCCAAACTGAGTTCAAATACGTAAGCGGTATCCAATACTTTTGTGTCCTCTACGAAAATTCTTTGATTGTCGGCATTTAATCCCTACTACGTGGTTCACTTGAGAATTGGACCCATCTCATTTATGGAACCATACATTAAAATAAGATGCAAAAACTGATGGACGGCGTGGATATCAACACATCCATCAAGGTGGGCCCCACTGTCAGGGGAAGGACCCGCTTACGTGTTACCCCGATAAGTACCCACGCGAAGTACGCAAGCGGTTTCCTCATCATGAGTGGCATTTCGGTCAACAAAAATCCAACTCATCTCCCATAAGCCGCCTTCCTCTTTTCCTCCTCCGGTTTTCTCTCCCCCACAAGATCTCCTCCGCCCCAAACGGATTTCGTCAACCCAGATGCCAGTCTAACCCCTCCGTTCCGTCACCATGCAGCAGTCCTCAAAAAATCGTCGAAAAGTCGCCCCCGTCTCCTCCGACACCCCCGATTCATCGGACAAGCAAGACCACCACCAACTCTCCTCGGCTATCTGCAACGGCGAGGACCTCGGCCCCTTCGTACGGAAAGCCTTCGCCTCCGGCCACCCCGAGACCCTCCTCCACCACCTCCGCCACTTCTCCCGCTCCAAGGAATCCGAGATCGAAGATCTCTGCCGGGCCCATTACCAGGACTTCATCCTAGCCGTTGATGATCTCCGATCTCTCCTCTCCGATGTTGATTCCCTCAAATCGTCCCTCTCACACTCCAATTCCCTCCTTCAGTCCGTCGCCGGTCCTCTCCTTTCTTCCCTCGACGCCTTCATCGAGGCCCGCAGCGTCGCCCGCAACGCAACCCTTGCTTTAGATGCCGTCCGATTCTGCGCCCGTCTCACCGAGCTCTGCTCTCGCGCCAACGCCCACCTCAGGTCGGGCCAGTTCTATCTCGCTCTGAAGTGTGTCGATGCAATCGAGCGCGATGCTGACAAGACGCCGTCTTCGGCGCTGCAGCGGATGCTCGAGAAGCAGGTCCCGGCGATCCGGGCCCACGTCGAGCGGCAGACGAGCAAGGAGTTCGGTGATTGGCTGGTCCAGATCCGCGTTGTGAGCCGCAACCTCGGGCAATTGGCGATCGGGCAGGCGTCATCGGCCCGCCAGCGGGAGGAGGAGCTCCGGATCAAGCAGAGGCAAGCAGAAGAGCAGAGCCGGCTCAGCCTCCGCGACTGCGTTTACACCTTGCACGCAGACGATGACGACAATGAGGATGAGGATGCGGTGGGTGACGATGATAAGGAGAAGTACGGACGGCTGGGATTCGATCTGACGCCTCTCTACAGGGCATACCACATCCATCAAACCCTAGGCCTCCAGGACCGGTTCAAGCAGTACTACTTTGAGAACCGGAAGTTGCAACTGACGTCGGATTTCCAGGTATCTTCCATGACACCATTCCTCGAATCGCACCAGACGTTTTTCGCTCAAATTGCCGGCTTTTTCATCGTTGAGGACCGGATTCTGCGGACTGGCGGTAGTCTGATCTCGAAGATTGAGGTTGAGAACCTGTGGGAGACTGCTGTGAGCAAGATGTGTTCCGTCCTCGAAGATCAGTTCTCGAGGATGCAGACGGCGAACCATCTGCTGTTGATCAAGGACTACGTGAGCCTGCTTGGCGTCACGCTGCGGCGGTATGGGTACCCTGTCGATGCTTTGCTTGATGTGCTGAGCAAGCACCGGGACAAGTACCATGAGCTTCTGCTGTCTGATTGCCGGAAGCAGATCGCAGAAGCGGTTGCGGCTGATAAGTTTGAGCAGATGTTAATGAAGAAGGAATACGAATATTCGATGAATGTGCTATCATTCCAGATACAGACATCTGATATCGTGCCGGCATTCCCTTTTGTAGCCCCATTCTCATCTACGGTCCCGGATTCCTGCCGGATTGTCCGGTCATTTATTGAGGATTCTGTTAGTTTCATGTCGTATGGCGGGCAGTTGGATTTCTATGATGTTGTGAAGAAGTATTTGGACCGGCTATTGGGGGAAGTCTTGGATGGTGCTCTGTTGAAGCTTATTGGATCATCTGTCCATGGTGTGTCCCAAGCGATGCAGGTGGCGGCAAATATGGCAGTTTTGGAACGGGCCTGCGATTTCTTCTTCAAGCATGCCGCGCAGCTGTCGGGGATTCCGTTGCGGATGGCGGAGCGGGGCCGGCGGCAGTTCCCGCTCAAGAATGCCCGTGATGCAGCTGAGGAGCACCTCGCCGCACTGCTCCGGGCGAAGGTCGATGAGTTCATGGTGCTGACGGAGAACGTGAATTGGATGGCCGACGAGCCGCTGCAGAATGGGAACGAGTATGCGAACGAGGTGATCATCTATTTGGAGACAGTGGTTTCGACTGCGCAGCAGATATTGCCAGTTCCATTGCTCAAGCGGGTTCTACACAGCATCCTCTCTCATATATCAGAGAAGATCGTGGGAATCTTTCTTGGCGATTCCGTTAAGAGGTTTAATGGGAATGCGGTTGTGGGGTTCGATGTTGATCTACGGCTGCTTGAATCGTTCGCGGAAAACCAGTCTCATCTATTTGCGGATTCAGAAGCTGATGCAAACCAGTTGAAGCAGGCATTTGCAGAGGCAAGGCAATTGATCAACCTGCTTATGAGCAATCATCCAGAAAATTTCCTCAATCCAGTGATTAGGGAGAAGAGTTACAATGCTTTGGATTATAGGAAGCTGGTGGCGATTTCTGAGAAGTTCCGGGATTCTTCGGATAGGCTGTTTGGGAGCTTTGGGGGAAGGGGGTTGAAGCTGAATCCGAAGAAGAAATCTCTAGATGCTTTGATAAAGAGACTCAAGGATGTGAGCTGAACAGTGCATGTAAGAGATCTTCATTTCCTTCCATATCTCGCTGTTTTTTTTTATTTTGGCTTATTGGTTTGTTTTCTTTGTTGTGATCATTGATCAATTGCTAACTTAGCTTACAACGTTTCCTCGTTCAGTCGTTGTCTCATTGTTTCTCGGGCATTGCTAATCCCATTGTGTATCCATCCTGCTGTCATCTTCGTTTGTTTGGTATATCGAATTCTTTCTAGCCATCACTATAGGAAATTCTGTTATTTCTTTCTGTTATCTATCCTTTTGTGGATGTAATAAACTCAGTACGATGATTGAATGAGCAGGCACTTCACTTGAATTGATTATTTTCTTGGATACAAATGCATCTTCACCATGATATTCGTCTCTTTTGTCATTTGGCTTTGCCATGGAAATGATGATCTCGGATGTGCAGGCACTTAAGTTGATTCAGTTGTTTATCAAAAACCAATGTAACATTGCCCTGATATTTGTGTCTCTCTACTCATTTAGCTGCTGCTACTTCTTCTTCTTTCCTTTTTTTGAAGGCAATGGTAATTTTATCGAAAGAGAGCGCCAAGATGGCACAAAAGCATATATCTTCACCCTACTAGAAACCCACCTCACTACATTGCTTTTGTTCCAAAAGCATCTTCCATTCCTTTCCCCTAAATCACTGACAGGACAACCAACAAACTCAGCCTCCATGCCACACCATAAGAAGACCCCTGATTGAGACTGACGTTGACCAAGTCGCATTGAAGTTCCTTAGAAGGCCATACCACATCTGCTGCTTGAATAGGCAATGCTTTTTTTTTTTTTTGTTGAAAGATATGTGAATAGGCAATGAATAAAAAGATGATCGACTAATTTGGCACTCATAATGCACATGAGACATGTTAAGGATAATCATTGACCTTTTTAAGATTATCAATGGTCAAGACCCTTCTCCTTCACACTAACCACGCAAAGGCTGCAACCTCCATAAAACCACATGTGCTGCGTTTGCCCATGTGTATGATCCCACCGTGAAGCTCGAACCATATAATAAAAAAGGAGCAAACCAAGAAATGCCCCTACTTTTCTTTTGGCCAGACCATCCTGTCTGGGTCCCCACTCACCGGGTAGCATAATTGGAGGCGATCTAGGAGCAAGACATACTCCACCTCATTGTCAAGGAGGTACCTTCAGTAAGGGGGCGACCAAACTACTGCCTCTCTACACCAGGAGAAGCATTTAGCAATCGGAACACTACGATCCGAAGAGAGGGAGCTATCCTCGGAAATGCATTTTGCAAGGAGGTTTCCTCGGCCCAAACACCCTCCCAAATATGATCTTTTTTCCATTGCCCAGAAAGAATCCAATGCCCTTAATAAACTTCAGATTCACAAAGATTACCCCTTTTCAGATTGCAGATGCCCTATAGAAAGAAGAATCCCTCGTCCAGCAACCCGCATCGTGGCGCCTGTACTTGCTTGTTATTATCTCTCTTTGCAAGACACCCTCTTCCACCCCAAATCTCCCTAGCCACTTTCCCAACAATCGAGGTTCATAGCCTCCAAGTCTCCTATTCCTACTCATTGAGCTTCTCACATGCATAATCGCATCAAGTTTCCAAGGTGAACAACCTCTGGTTGATGGAACTATGTAGGCAAGGGAAGTTGGCAAATGGGTCTGTAACCTAGGGAAAAGGATTGGCTCTGAGGGCTGGGCACGAGGGTCCTAGCCCTGAACCGTCGGCCATCGATGGACTGCTCAAGCTGCTCCCGTGGCGAGAGCGGGTCACCGCATGCTATTCGGGGGATGGATTGGGAATGGCCCCCTCGGGGCCTTCTCCAAGTGTTGAATAGTCGGCTTAGAACTGGTACGGACAAGGGGAATCCGACTGTTTCTAAATTCATTGTTGTGTTTTGAGTTTCTGAATTTCTCGCCCTTCATTCAAGTTGTAAACTCTTGTCCTAGGAGCTTCTTTCCCAATTACCGTGTTTCCTACATTACTTGCATACACCTGGGTGGACAGTGAGATACCATCCATCTCATTTTTTGTGCTAATTTGTCAGATGTGTATGACATCTAAGCCATTCAAAAGGTAGGACCCACCATGAAGATCCCCTAGCGCAGAAGGTTGGTCCAATTATCAGGCCGGCCACACAAGTACATGCAAAGAATCAGAATAGTACTGGAAAAAATGGCATTTCTAGGCAAGTGATGGTAGGGATATGGGAAGATTTGAAGGATTTGTAGGAGGAGGTTATTGCTAGGGAATATGGCAAATCAGGATTGGTATACCAGATTACCCAATTGAAGGTGGTGATCCATCGTGTGGAGTGCAATTAGCAAGATTGGAAGGAATTAGTGCGACCCAACATGTATGCCTCTCAAATAAACTGTGTGCTATAGTTGATGAAAGTGTCCGATTCCTAATCAAGATAGGAGATATGATGCGATTTTGGAGACATAAGTAGATAGCAGATTCTCCTTTAGTAAAGTACTGGATCTATGTAAAGTGTAAATCTTTCAGTTTTGGAGGCAAAAGTGAAGGATTCTATGAGTTTTTGGATGGCTTGATTGTATGGAAGACCAATTTCTGAAGGAATCTTTAGTATGAAGAAGTGGAGGTGTTTGGAAACCTCCATGGAGGTGTTTGGAAACCTCCTTGTGCTCTTACTGAAGTTTTCATCAATATTAACCCGAGGACAAAATATTTGGTCTAGGTTGGTTTACAATAGGTTCTCCTTTTGAGTCTCTTTCAAGCTTTATGTCCTTGCGGAAGAGTGACCTCCCCATGAGTGGAATTATGAAGGATTGGCTCCTAAGATTCAAGTGTTCCCATGGTTAAACACAAGGCCCACACCAATAAAAATTAATGTTTGATGGTTTGAGAAACTGAAATGGTGGTGGTTTCCCTCCTTGCTTTCTTTGTTGAAACAAGGAGATGGTGTACCATATGATTCTTCTTTGTTTGTTAGTCCAATCTATGTGGACTGGCCTCTTTGCTCTCTTTGGCATTAGTTGAGCCATGAACACTTCTCTTAAAGAGTTTGACTTCTGGACAGAGGTGGTTGGGGGTTGGACAGTCAATATGTGACGACTGCAAGATGATATCTGGAGAGAGTTTGACCATGCAGCAACATAGGTTAATGGTTATGTACATTAAGAGATAGAAAACGTGAATGAAATTAATAGGTGTCCAAAAACTAGAATGTGGCATTTAAAAGTAGAGAAGATAATGTTATTTAGAAATGACGGAAGAAGGAAATTGGAATGTCGAGGAAGAAGTAAACGTTATGTGGAATGAGACGGCTGAGTGCATTAGGAAAGTGGTAAAAGATATTTAGGAGTAACTAGAGGGAAAAGCCAATCATATAGGGCCTGTTTGATTTTCTTGGGAAATGGAAATACCTTGGAAACAAGTCATTATTACTTATTTACCCTATTTGAAATTCGGTGTAATTCCTACCTCGAAAATCAGTCCAAAAGAAGTAGTTTAAAATTATGGGCCCCACCATGATATATATGATATATCCGCTTTGTCCATTAGTTTTACTTGATCCAACATTCAAGTGGCTCACACCATAGGAAACAGTGGCAATAAGAAGTTTTTAACGATAAGTGTTGGATTCCCTTTTTCCTGAGGTGTGGTCCACCTGAGCATTGGATTTGCTTCATTTTTTGGTCCATGCCCTGTGTTCATTTGCCAAAAAAGATGGATGGTGTGGATAAGCCACATAGACAATGGTGGGCCCCACCTATATTTCACATTCTCTTCTATTTTAGCAATACAAAAGTAGGCAGTCAAATCATGCATGGGGAACGGCGTAGGAATTACCTAGGAAATAATCATTATACATTTACATTGCATTTACTGAAAATCAAACAGGCCCATAAGGAAACTTGGTGTTGGAATGACTATGTATAAAAAACTACTAACTAGAAACGTGCATGTTTCAAAGCCTAGCAAAGGACAAGACACAATGAAAATCTTGAACAATATAGAAATGCCAAAAAGGTTGCTAAGAAGGTAGTAACTATAGCTAAATTAATGATTTTTTACAATAGATTTGGAGCAAGAAGGTGAGAAAATGTATTTGAACTTTTAAAAATAAGAGAGGAAGAGTAGGGACCTAGATCATGTTAGATGCACTAAATGACCCTTGGACCAGATGATACGTCAATAAATGTTTGAAAGTATGAGGAGGATGCTGGGTTACTTTGGTTGACAAAGTTAACAAGATTGTAAGATCGAAGGAATGCTAGAGGAATGGAGAAAAAGTACAGTGGTACCTATTTATAAGAATAAAGGAGACATATTGAGCCTCTCTAACTATTGTGGTATTAAACTTGTGAGCCATTCCATGAAACTTTAAGAAAGAGTGATTAAGCAGAGACTAAGGCATGAGATGAATGTATCAAAAAATCAGTTTAGTTTCATGTTAGGGAGATCTACCACTGAAGCAATTTTCCTACTTAGACAATTGATGGAGAAATATAGGGAGAGGAGGGATCTCCACATGGTCTTTATTAATTTAGAGAAAGCTTATGATAGCTTCCCCGGAGAGTTGATGTGGTGGGTGTTGGGAGAGAGGAGTTTCAAGAGGATATATTGACATGATAAGGTATGAGGGAGTAGTGACAAATTTGATGAGCACAAGTGGAGAGACAAGTGAGTTCCCAATTACTGCAGGCTTGTTACAGGGTTTGGCATTGAGCCTATACCTTTTTGTACTGGTTATAAGACGAGCAAATGGGGCATTTGTAGGAAGAAGTACCATGGTGTATGTTGTTTGTAGGTGACAATTTTGATTGACAAGATGGGGGAGGGCGTAAACACAAAGCTAGATTTATGGAGAGGTGCTTTAGAATCTAAAAGATTTAAAATTAGTTCGACTGAAATAGAGTATATGGGGTGTAATTTTAGTACACCCATAGGAGTGGGAATGAGGAATTAGTAAAGATTTTTGGCCAGGAAGTTTCAGAAAATAACCACTTTCGATATCTTGTGTTGATAATTCATGAGAGTGGAGAGATCGAGAAGGATGTTGCCCATAGAATTCAAGTGGGGTGGAAGAAATGGAATGTGCTATGGAGTTTTAATTGATTGTCGTCTACCACTCACACTAAAAGGGAAATTTATAGGATGTCTATAAGACCAGTCATGCTTTATGGGACAGTATGATGGGTAGTAAGGACCAACATGTCTATAGGATGAGTGTAGTTGAAATAAAGCTGCTGAGATGGATGAGTGGCAAGACAAGGAAGGATAGAATTAGAAATGAATAAATTTGGAGGAATTCAGGAGTAGCACCAATAGGTAACAAGATGAGGAAAAGTAGACTTGGATGGTTTGGTTATGTGGAATGGAGCCAAGAACTGTGTTGGTTAGGAGGAGTGTACAAGTTGAAGGCTCTAAAAGGGTAAGAGAAAGGCCCAAAAGGTTGTGGGTAGAGGTAGTAAGAAAAGACTTGATGACCTATGGTCTGACTAAAGTTATGGCCCTTGATAGACTGGAATGGTGGGAAAGGATTCATGTAGTCGACCCTAATTAGTTGGGGTAAGGCTTAGATGATGATGATGATGATTGGAGGTTGGACAAATGATCTTTTAATCATAGAGAGGGAGGATTCTCTGGAAGATGCCTAACACTGTTATGTGGGGTCTGTGTAAGGAAAGAAATTTCAGGATCTTCAATAATGATGTTTCTTCCTTCACTCCATTAAGAGTAGAATCACCTCTATGATTATTTATTGGGTGCTTGTAAATGCTGAATTCCAGGGTAGATCCCATGGGGACCTGATGAAGTCAGAAGAAGGATTTAGAGGTGGGTTTTCTAGGAATATGCTGGTCACTTCGTGGAAACTGCCTCTTTCTAGTCTTTTTGAGCTTATTTATAATGGTTGCTCTATTGGAAACATGCTCTTTCAGGGATTGGACTCGTTTATCTGGAATTTTTGGGATAGATTCCATGGGCACCTAATGAAGGGGTAGAAAAAAGGATTTAAGTAAGGCCATGTTTTCTTTGAAGATGCTGTTGCACTTCATGGGAACTGTCTCCCGCTCTTTTAAAGCTTAAATTACAATTTCTCTATGGGAAACCATGCTCTTTTGGGGATCTGTGGTATCTTGAGAAACACGAAAGGGGAGCTGATTATGGCTTTCTATTTCTCGGCATGCGCAGATATGGGGATTGGATTATTGCAGTGTTTTGGTGCTTAGAAAAGGTTTGTGTATTTTTTTCCTCATTGCAATTAAGAAATCTTGTCATCAAAGGGAATTCTCTGCAGGTTTTCCAAGGTGTCAGGTGATAAGATGGGTTCATAAAGGTTCAATTCACGTGCCCATGGGATTTAGATCCATTGTTGTTTCTTTGGGAGGCAGATGCTTGTTGGTCCTGAGAAAGGGCCAGTGAGGTGGGTGACAAGTTAGCTACTAGAGATGGAGTGACAAGAAGGTCCCTTGTTGTTGGTCCTCGAGATCTTTTGTAATGTTTTTTGCTTTCTTTTTTGATAATATTCTTCATTTCTTTTTTAGTAAAAACTACAGCTGATTCAAGGTAGACATTGTGGTCCCTGTGATGAGTGGACAAGATTGATTTTTTTCCTGAGGTGATCTTCATGATTGGCCCTCCTTTTGCACAGCTTGGATGTTGCATAAGTGACATGCTGGCAAGTCTGGTAGGTTCAGACAGCATTTTACCGTCCGCCAGGTTGGGCTGGCAGTGGGTGAGGCCTGGGCCAGTCAAATCAATATTTTGAAAAGGCCCGGCCTGGTGAACCTGGCCCAACCAGTTCAAAATCCAGGCCCAAGGCCCGCCCATTGCCAGGTCTACAATGAGGGTCTGATGTGACCAGAATCAAAAGAATATAAACTAGTGCAAATGAAGATCAATGTTAGCGACTTCAAGAATTGAGACCCAATAATCTTGCCATGGTTGTGGCATGTGTAACTCATTGTCCCTCATTTGGAATGCCCGCGTCCATTGTCATATGGATAGTGCTTACACTATCTTCACTGTTCTCTCGTGCCTCGCCAACGTCATGTGTTCCACCATCTTCCTGCCGTGCATCCTCTCTCGTTGGATTGATGATGATCTCCTTTCTTTTGTGCAGAACATGTAGGTAATGGTGAACCCACAATACTGCACATGGTTATCTCACAACCACGGATGACGGAATAAAACATGGCAACTTACATTGGGACAACATCACGCCATACAGATTCTGTTTGGTGCAGTCCCAAGGAACAAGTCACCAGACAGCAGTGATTAGTCAACATGGATACTTCATTCACCCAGGCACTTTGTGAGAGCTGTGGGTATTATTTCTTTGAAGCTCCAGTTGGTCGACCATCCTCTGTGGCACATCACAGAATCCTGTGTATGAACAGCACTTGTGTGTGGCTGCCATGACAACTTGTTGAATCATCAGCTAAAGATAGATTCCTTTATCTTTGATGCCATCTACCCCTTTGTCTTCATTTTCCTTGGTAGTATCATCCTTTTGCTCTTCACAGTAGTTGAGGAATTTACATGGACATAATGGTTGAAACATGGCTCCTACCCGGACACTTCCAGCAAGAGACATCACCATTCTCTCTGTGATTCCTCTATTATGCAGACATTACCAGGAGTCTCCAGGACTTTATGGCACAACATGTTAGTTATCTTAGGAGCATGCAGATTATCCTGAGCCCGTGGTATGGTTGAATGCGGCAGAGTGCCACTTGAAGAAAGAAAGAAAACACATCGATGTAGGATACCATGGCAAAGATTACTGTCACAAGGACCCCGTATTCCCCAATGATCAAAAGATTGCTGCCTTGTCGGGTGTATTGGTATTCCATGTAGGAAACAATATTTATAGTGGAAATAATGTTATATTTATTTGTATGGTTGTGTTCCACATCATCTTTTGCTAAGTGGGTTGCCACATGTTTATCAAATTACGGTATAGTTTATTCAAGCTTGCCTGAGGATGTAGTTGTTATGTAGTTCTGTAGGGTTGGTGTCATGGGGTCTTGTTCATCAGCAAATGTATGCTTCTCTTATGACAGGTGCTGCATGTTTGCTGATGGGCAGGATGCTGTAATTCCTCATGTACGGGGTTTCGAACTAGGGAACTGGTGGTTTTGGACATACGTGGAAGTCCTCAAATGAGCAGGCAACTTGGCTTTGGAAGCATTCATTATTGCCAGACAAGAAATTTTGAAGATTAGTTATGAGGTGACTTTAGGTGCTACAACTTTATATTGGAAATTTCTCAGGTAATTTGTACATGCCAAGGTTGGTGGGTCATAATACGCCATGGTACATTGGTCATATTTGCTTGTTCTCTCACTAAGGGGACATTAACTACAAGAAAGATCATGCCTAGAAGTGGAGCAGAGTTTGATCACTACCAGATCCAATACCTTTTGTTTTATGAACAGTTTGTTTTTGGTTTCACTTTGAGCTTGCCAAGCAGAAAGCTGGTTCATGTTTGGAAGTAGGAAGTGGGACTTCAGATGTAGTAAACCCCAAGTTGCAGCTCTCATCCTTGCCCTTTCCTTCTTGATCAATTGGTCTTCACTAATAGAATGGAGAAGAATTCCGTGGCCAACCCACTCAACAGCCTCCATAAGTGGGTTTATCTTTTTTAGTTGAACAAATGGAACCACTAGCCCTCTTGGGGATGTTTGCTAGCCCATCTCTAGCATCTCCAGTGTACAATGTGGAAATCATCTTCAAGTGATCGGAACTTTCGATCTGGTGTGTCACTAGGTAGATGGGCCTCATCCCGAAAATTCTGGTGATTGGGATCCTCGCAATGGCTGTGCAAGAGGTGCATATAAAAGGTTTTTTCTTTTCTTTTCTTTTCTTTTCTGGTGCGGGTTCTGGATTTGTTAGAAATGGGAAGATTTACTTAGTGGCTAAGTCAAGTTTCATGTACTATCTGCCAAGGACCTACTGCTTTGGACTTTTGTTTCCTCTCTTTCTTTCTGAGCCTTTTCGCTTGCTTATCTTTAAACAGGTTCTTTTCTACTCCTGCACTTGAACCCTTCCCACTTCTTCTCATGCTTTGTGCAACTAAGGGCTAAATTATGTGTTGGAAGAATAGTTTTTTGGGCCCTATGGACTTGTATACCTGTAGGGTTCAAGCCTGTAGCTCAATGGGAGACATGGCATTTTTCATCACTGATATCTGGAGTTCAAGCTCAGCTTAACCTGTGTCCTTAACTCATGCCTCAGTGGTAGACTCACAAGAGTTTCAACATGAGGTAATGGGTTCGAGTACCCATTGTGGTATAAGATAGCCACTGTGGTGTGAATGCATGGGTGTGTGCGTTAAAAAAAAATCAGCTTAACCATAGAAAAAACATCTAGTTTTCCTCGATATTGACATATTTGCACCTTAGTATACGTATAGAACTATACCTAAGCCCCAAAACAAGCTATATATCTATCAAAAAGAGAGAGAGGGAAACCCTGAAATGAGATATTATACGTCATTTACATATGACAGTGTACAATGGTTCTGGATGCCCTGATTTTGGCAAGCTACACCTTGGCCAACACCTCTGGCAACTGAGTTAGCCTCTCCACACCTGCCCAAAATCCACTGGCAATGGCAATACTTTTGAAAGTTGTCTTTCTTTCTTTTGTTCTTCTTTTACTTTGTTTTTTTATTTTTTTATTTTTTTATTTGTAACAGAGCCACCTCTAATGGGGATACTCAGCCAGGATTCAGGAAGAATTGCTAGTTGGGCCTCCGGTCTTAAAATCTTATTGTGGGTTAACCCAGAAATCTAATCGAGGCAAGTCGGGGGGATGGCGTAGCCTTGTATTCTGATTATTCTTTATCATCCCTTCGGGTGTGTTGGTTTGTCTGTCCTGAATTTATTTCCCTTTTTTTGCTTTAATGAATTTTAGTCACCTTTCTGAAGGAAAAAAAAAAAGAAAAAAAAAGAAAAGGACAGCATTCTTACATAGGGCTGAACACTTCAGAGACCCAAGCTATGGCATTCTTCAATCCACCTTCCAATCTTCAGTGGTTTCAGTGTGCATTGTTTTAGAAGTCATGGCCACGACTTAGCTGACTCAAGTGACATTCGTAGTCAAGTCAAAACTTGGTTTTGGGTGCATTTGGCTGCACCAAATACCATGAAATTTCGTGATATTTTGGTGCACCCAAACGCACTCTTAACTAATTCAATGGAAATGGGTAGTCGATTATTGTATTACTTATAAAATACAGGGGCATTTTGTGTTTATTTAGCAATAGCATAAGATTTCATTTTCCTGTTTTGCTGCGTCCATATGTTAACATATGAACTCTCTGTGGAGAATGGTCTGGTGCACTGAATGCTTGGTAACCAAACCATGCGCATATGTTATTTGAAAACATTAAATTTTTACCGAGTCAGGTTTTCTAGTCAATCCAACCAGCTGAACATTGAGTTGAGTCTGGACCGTTGATGTCTATTTATTTATAGCTACATGCATTGAGGATGTAAGATCGGGGACACAGTAGATAATTTCAACATTAGTCATTTCTATAGGGTCCATAAAAAGCAGCTGCTTGTTTGTAATTTTTGAATAACCACAGGTACAGAAGTTCTCAGTGCTTCAAGTGGGCCTTTTCTTTTTGCCTTGGTTGATGCACAAAAACAAGCCAAGTATGCGTCCAAATGGCCCACAATCACAAAAGTACAAGCGAAGGATCTTGGTTCTGATCTGGCTGTCATCACAGGCTATGAGCAAAACAAGTCATGATGTGCAGAATACAGGTTGGTATTGATTTTTAATTTTTTTTTTTTTTTTAATTATTCCTCTAACCTGTAGTTGTCTTTCAATAAAAAGTAAAAAATAATTCTGGGTGTAGACTCCAATCTGGGTTCACATTGGAGTCTATACCCAAAATACACACCGATCGTGCATTCTTAACCGTCTGATTTTGTCTGTCAACTTTGGACCGTGGATTGTTTTGGGGCTCTGACCATCCACAGTAGGGCTGTTATTTCGGTAGTCTGGATTAGTGTGCATTACGCTGTGGATTACTTGCTACAGGTTAGTACTTTGTGACAAACCTGAGTTGGAGTCTAGCCCTTAGAAGATCGTATGGAAATTGCCTTTTCTATTATATAATTGGTGAATCTTTCTGTCGCCTTTTTTCGTTTCACATGGGCATGATTTGAAAATTCAAATATCTGGGCTGTATGGTCCATTTAAATATTGTTTTAATGGGCCATACTGACCATGGTATTATTACATGGATTAAGCTTATGGATATGACCTTCATTACTTTGGTTGATGTGGATGAGATCGACCCGATCCATCAGGTGCTCCACCATGTGTTTGGACCGGGGCCCAACAATCGGGCCAGTTTAACACAGGTGGGCTACATTATGGGCAACAGTTAAAGATGGGAAATTGTTCAAATTGTGTATGGGGTCCACCTTGTGGATATGCCATCTAATCCACTCATATGACGCTTCAAACCAGGATGGATGTATGGATTCTCCGAAAGTAAAGACATTTCCAGACTCATGTGGGCCACACAAAAATGAATTTATTGTTTTAGGCATGATTCTACACCGTTCCCTATGGTGTGGCCCACCTAAGTCTTGGATTTGACTGAATTTTAGGATTCATGGTGAAAATGTGACCCCAAACCTAATGGACGGGGTGGATCTGGTGAATGATTGTCCCATGTAGCGGTCACTTAGCACAAGATAGGACCTTGGTGTGCCTATGCAAGTCACGCTAGAGCGGTTCCTGAGCTTAAATGCTTGCCTGCTGATGTCGTTTTCTCGTGGGGCACAATTTCAGAGCACTAAATGGACGCTCATTTGAGTTGTTGATGGATGGCTGGGGGCCCCACATTCTTTTGACAACGTGTCAAGCCTTATAACATCTAGCCCGTCCAAAATGTTGGTCCCATTAACGAGAACACATGATGAAAATTTGAGGCTGATCCACTCATTATGTCAGTCACACCCTTTTAAAAAAAAAAAAAAAAGAAGGTATAACCGGACTTATTTGAATTACACGTGTCTCACTTTATGAGTGGGTTTTCCATATTTTAGTGCTGGATGATCTTTATGATGAATAAACCCTCTGTGGGAGATGTATGTCAGTCGCACGATCATGTACGCATGTGCCACTTTGGCATGTGAAGTGACCATGCATTTGCCGGAACGGATTATGTGTTACCAGTGGGTTTTACCTTTTACCGTGGGGCCCACCTTGATGATGTGTTGTATATCCACGATTCTCCCAACCCATTTTAGGACGTGGTCCCAAAAATTAAGCAGATCCAAATCTCAGGTGGACCACACCACAGGAAACAGTGGTGATTGAAAGGCCTACGAATAAAAGCTTCGAAAGGGCCCATCTTAATGTTTATTTGCCATCCAACCTGTTGATAATGTCAAGCAGTCTTGGATGAAGGGGAAATACAAAGATCAGCTTGATCCAAAACGTTTGTGGCGGACAAAGTTATTAATGGTCGTTCACCACTGTTTTTAATGGTGTGGTCTAAATGAGATTTAGATGTGCTTAAGGTTTGGGATCACGTCCTAAAATGAGATGTAAAAACAGATGGACGGTGTGAATATACAACAAATACATCAAGGTGGGCTCCACACGGTCAGGGTAACACCTAATCCGCTCCCCTATCTACCACTGAGCTAGAGGTCAGGACCCGGACCCGGACCGGACCCAGGCTAAAAGTCCGTACACCGTATGAGTCCCAGCTTAATGGACCGTGACGATCGGGCGGAGATTATATCGTAGCAAGAAGGTAGTAAGGTAGAGCTAGCTCTCCAGAGATTACTTGGCTCCGTGATACATCAATCAGAGCCGTACATCTAGTGAAACCTTTCATGGATGGCCTGTGTTTCAGAAATCACGGTTATTGGACGATCCCATCTATCAATTTTCTTCAGTTCCGTCAACACAATTATCACCGTACGACTATTTGCTTGTACTAATACCGTCTCTTTGAAGGCCACTGATCAGATGCGCTTGTAGTGTGTAGTGTGGTACACATGCGCTTTGTATTTGCCTCATTTTTTGGTTCATGCCCTAAAATGGGCTGATAAAATGGATGGACAGTCTGGATAAGATGCAAACATCACAGTGGGCTCTATTGATTTTACATATTTCAATCTCCCCACCTCCTTTCTTGTGTAACTGTCAGCATCAAAACCCCAACTCAACATGAATTTTTCTGAGTAAATAACCATTACTCATTTGTATGCATTTTCTATGGTAAATGAAGAAATAAAAGAAGCAATGTAGACAATACGATGAAGTAAAATCTAACAATGTTATCAGCCAAGTAAAGCAATTTGTAATCATTACTCACTTTCTCTAGTGATGTAGTTGGTTAAACAAGCAGGCCTTAAATGCTGATCTCCTGGTTGTAATGGGTTGGATCGGCAGGTTAGTCATCATCCCCTACCTACTTTTGAGGTGGGTTAAGACCAGCTAAATATAAGGTTGTCAATGGGCTAGGCCTAGGCCTTATAAATAGAATATTTTGAAACCCATCAGATCCAACTTACCTGTATAGTCCAATGAGTGGATGAGATTGTCCAATTGAATTTTTTCTCTCGAGGTTACTGTTAGTACACACACCCACACTGTTAGTCACCCTGCAATGTTAGCCACCCCCACGTTGGGGATTCAATACCTGGACCTCATTGTTGAGACGAGGTTATGTTCACTCAGTCTACCACTGTCCCAAAGGTGTGGGTGTCCGACTCCGTTGGATTGAAGCTATGCATACTGAATTTCTTGCTTTCTAGAAAAATGGGACTTAGACTCTTAATCCTTCTCACCCTCTACCTTAATGTTGTTGGTTGTTGTTGGGTCCACAAAATAAAAAACCATAGTGATGGTTCCATTGAGAGATGCAAGGTTTTTTTTAGTGGTCAAGGGTTTTCATTAATCCCACCACTCCTCTACAATTGGATTTTGTGTTTTTTGGGTCCCAACCTTATGCCTTGGGCATCTAAGAATTAGAGCTGTACATCGAGCCGAACCAAATCAAGCTGGGCCTAGCTCAGCTCAGCTTGACCAAATCTGAGCCCAAAGGTAAACCCCAGGCCCATTGACAACCCTGATTACTATTCTATTTGTTTTTTAAACAGTTTCTCTCTTATTCATTTGCTTCCTTCCAATGTGGGACTAAACAACCTCCCTTTCCAATTAGTTGAGTCAAGTCAAACTCGAACTGAGCTTCGAGTCGAGCCAGGGTCAGCTCAAGCTCGGCTTGAAAATCTTCGAGCTGAAAATTTTTTGGCTCGATTTGGTTCAAACCTAACGTCCCAAACGAGCTAATTCGAACCTAGTTGAGCAAGCCAACCGAGCTAGCTTGACTCATGTACAGCTCTACTAAGAATCAATCCACCATCTCTCGAAGCATTGCTGAAGTAGAATATAATGCTTTTGCTATTACAGTTTCTGAATTTCCGTGGCTCAAATACTTGCTCTCTAATCTTATCATCTCTCTTCACCTTCCTTTATCACTCCATTGTGATAATATCAATACCATACAATATGGCAGCCAATCCCATGTTTGATGCCCGAACTAAACATATTGAAGTAGAGGCTACCACTTTGTTCGTGATTTGATAGCTTATAGTTATTTATCTATCACATACATCCCCTCATCAACCTGCAGATGTCTTTACCAAAAGCTTACCAACTCTTGACGAGTCACTATCAGCTTGGAGAGGAGTAATATGAATAAGTTAGTTTAATTTGTTTTATTTCCTTTGTCACTATTATAACTATATGGGACACCACATTAGATTATAAGTACTTCCGTACTATATGGGACACCACATCAGATAGTGAGTAGTTTTGTACCTGTATGGGACACCACATCATGCATAGTTTTTTGTACTTCACACACATAACATGTAAAAATATTCATCTGGAGTCTAGAATAAGACTAATTTTCTTAATTAAGAAACTGAATAGGAGGAAAGCTCAAAGAAATTGAATACGTAAGAAACTGTGTTAGCCGAGTTTCTATGGTGCTCCCTTCTTGTTTGCTGTACACAGGAACAAACAAGCTTGTCGTACGTTGGAAGCAATTCGCCAATAACCCACCATCAATATTTGATTAAGAGGTGAGGAGACGCTTTAAGGATAGCATATCTTATACATGCTTTAGCCTAATTTTATTGCAAACAATTTATTTATTTTTGGTATACAACATTCTGAATATTGAAATATTTTCTAATATTCAATGGTTAGGATCTTTTGATTTGAGATATTTTAAGGGAATGATCTATCCATGATGGGCTCATCAGATCAATGGCATGGATAGACCAGGGTCCGGCATCTACAAACTAAAATCTTGAAATGAATATGTAACTCTGGCCTCCAAAGATTTATTTTTCTATGCTATGCATATTTTTTTTTAATCTTAAATGTGAGTTGGACCGTGGTGGGTAGGGGAACTCAACTCGTTTAAAGTTGAACGGGCCGGGTCAGTGAGTTGTGGGTTTGAACTTTAATTCTTGGCCCGTTTAGTAAATGGGTTAGACTCAGGTGGACCCAAACCCGCCCTAAACCGAGTCCATTGTCACCCCGACTCACTGCTGTGGGAGGTGCATTCGTTAGGAGTCGCAGAGATCACTTAAATTGTGGTCCATCCACGTGTAATAAATGGCTCCAATATAAAAATGGGTAAGAGGTGTCCCAACATGGAATAGGGCGCAATCCACCGTTGATCATAACAATTCATGATAAATGGAAAATTTTTATGTGTTGATTGTGAATTGGTATTTTTTTTTATTAATTTTAATTGTTCATTTTTGAATGTTTGTGATCGTTCCAAATGGTGTATGTGGTGGATGGCATATCCACCCTACATCTTGGCTTGTCCTGATCACACTGTACACGTGTCCGGGGCGATCAAGTTACTGTGGAGCACTATTTACCCTGCTCCCGAGGTGTATATTGATTAGACCCCGACGGATGTGGGCCCTTCCTTTCCGTGGCTATAGTATCGAATATTCCACGCACCGTGACAGAATTCTCAAACACAACAGCCTTTCAAATCTAATCTATAGTTTTATGCACCACGCAGTTACGGTGAAAGTTCACCACCACCTTAAATAGATACAAGAAGCTGTATATGAACTTGTAGTAAGTTACCAGCGTGGTAAGCTCTGTGGGGCCCACCGTGATGTATGTGTCGTTATCCATGCCGTCCATCAGTTTTTCCAGCTCATTTTAGGGCATGAGCCCAAAATTTAAGAATATCCAAAGCTCAAGTGGACCACACCATATAAAACACTGGGGATAATGATGTCTACTGTGGAAACCTTCCTACGCCCGCAGTGATGTTTATTTGGAAGATGAAGGGAAAACACAAATATCAGCTTGATAAAAAAATTCCTGTGGCCCTTAAGAAGTTTTTAATGGTATGTATTCAACTCACTCTGTTTCTTGTGGTGTGGTACGCTTGAGCTTTGGATATGCTTCCATTTTGGGCTCATGCTCTAAAATGATTTTAAAAATTGGATAGACAGTGTGGATAAAACACATACATCACGGTGGGCCCCATAGTTTGCTCACTAATGCAAAATTCGCCTCCGTTCCTACCAACGTTTTACTCAAGAAGGAGAGCGGAAAAGGTTAGGCCGTTGTAACTCCGAGAACACCCAGCCCTGTCTATACGGCCCAAAAATAAAGGAGAGCCACATCTAAGCTGGACTACACCATGGGAAATAGTGGGATTGAACGCGACCGATTAAAAAATTCCCAAGGCCCACCGTAGTGTTTATTTTCCATCCAATCTGTTGATAAGGTCACACAGACCGGATGAAGGGAAAACACAAATATCAGCTTGATGGAAAACTTTTATGGCCTACAAGAAGTTTTCAATGGTGGGTGTTCAATCACCACTGTTTTCTCTGTGGTCCACTTGAGATGTGGATCTGCTTATTTTTGGCGTGTGCACTAAAATGAGTGGGTAAAATGGATGAAAGGCATGGATATACAACACATACATCAGGTGGGCCCATAGTAGCTGCATCTGCTCCCCTTGGTAAGAACATCCGTGCCATTAGAGTTATACACGAGCCGAGCTCAGCCATGTTTGAGCTAGGCTCGTCCAATGACGACCTTGAATCATGCTCAGCCATGTTTGAGCTAGGCTTGTCCAATGACCACCTTGAATCATGCTCGGCTTGGTCATCAAGCTGGAATTTTATGTTTGAGCTGGCTTGACCAAGCTTTCGAGTCGAGTTGAGCTGGAACGAGCTTATTTCGAGCTCGAGCTTTTTTGAGCTGAGGGTCGAGCTTGGAAATATTAAAGTCAAGGAGGATGTATGCTGGTCGGACGTCAGGCAGCGGCCGGGTAGGGGTGGCCGGACAAACTGGAGAGAGAGAGAGAGCCGGGCAGAGGTGGCCGGACGAACTAGAGAGAGAGAGAGAGAGAGAGAGAGAGAGAGAGAGATAGCCGGGAGAAAGAACTTGGATTGGACGCTCCCCCAGCTTACCTGGTACTAAGTGCTTCACCGTCCCGTAGTCCTTTGATTGGACGCAAGGTAGGGTGGCAAGACGGACTGAAGAGAGAGAGAGAGAGAGAGAGAGAGAGAGAGAGAGAGAGAGTGAGTTGGGGATGGTCGGGCAAGGCCGCAAGGGTGGCCTGGCGGATTGGAGGGGGGGAATGAGGTTAGGGTTTTGGGAAAGAGGCGTCAGGCGTTCGTTCAAATGGGGGATGGGGGGAAATAATTTAGGGTTTTAACTTTTAAGTTTAATATATATATTATATACCGAGCCGAATCGAGCTACGAATGAGCCGAGCTTCGAGACGAATCGAATCGAGCTTGGGTCAGCTTGTGTGCGGCTCGAAATCTAAAACGAGCTAGGGAAAGATGCTCGAATTGATTCGAACCTTGCCTCCGAATCAAGCCGAATCGAGCTGGAACGAGCTGAGTCGAGCGAGCTAACCGAGCCAGCTCAACTCATGAACAGCTCTACGTGCCATACAGTATCTGGGCCGCATCATGAACATTGCCAAAAGTTGAAAAAATGGACTAAGCATGAATATCACTTGAGTGAGAACCAAATCAATCATTCTTTACGTGGGACCCATATGTGAATTAAATTGAACCATTGGCTTGGCATCAATCCCAATGGTATGGCCAGCTTCATCAACTAGACCACCCTGGTTTTAGCTCCAGGTGAACATAAATATTAAGTGCAACCTGGGTGAGACCCTCGAACCAGTGATGTGGGTGACACCCTGACCGTAGGGGTCCACCTCGATGTATGCAATGTATATCTTCATCTGTTTTTCTAGATTATTGTATGCCATGGTCCAAAAAATGAAGCAGATACAAATTTCAGTTGGACAGGAAACGGTGGTTAATAACCATTGAAAACCTTTTGTGGGCCACAAAAGTTTTAGATCAAGCTGATATATATATATATATATATATATATATATATATATATATATATATATATATATATATATATATATATATATATATATATTCATTTCATCAAGATCTGTATGACCTTATCAATAGGTTGAATGGTCAATAAACATTATCGTGGATGCTAGGAAGCTTTTAATGGTGGGAGTTCAATGACCACTTTTTCCTATAGTGTGGTCTACCTGAAACTTGTATCGGCTTCATTTTTGGGATTATAACCTAAAATAAGCTGTAAAAACAGATGGACAGCATGTGTATACAATGCAAATGTCAAGGTGGGCCCTACCGTCAGGGTTTCACCCATATCGCTGGTTCCACCCAAGTTGTGCTCATAAATGTTGTGACTTATCCACCATACACATGAAATTAATTGTTGGCAATCCTAGTAGTGAGGCGAATCACACAAGGCAAACCATAATGGCAATAATCAAGCAAATTGACAATCCAAGAGAAGGCCATTCACATTTTAATGTGGAAAAACCCCTCATGGGTAAAAAACCACGGCACAAAGCGAATAATCCACTATAAATAAGAAGTTATAAGAGATTACAAAAGAATGCTTACCTGGATCCAAAGCCCCACAGAAAAATCCAAGCTTTCCTTGAGAAAGACCAGCATAGCCCCTCCTCTTAAGCTCATTTTCAAACCCACAAGAGAAATTCCAAGCTAACAAAGCTAATTATCACATGAGAAGGACAAGGACAGCCATTTACCTCATCCTAGATAACTCCGAGCTTTCTCCTAGTTCTTTCTCTTGCCCTAGAACTCTCTCAATCCTCCTTAGCAAATCTGGCCCCTTTGGCAGTAACCCTAATCCCGCATTACACCCCTTTAAATAGGCAACAGACTGGAATTAGAAATAATTTCCGCAAAATCGCATAAACCGACCTAACAACTCGTTGTTTGTCGAGTGCCGATAGAACCAAATTCTGTCCAGAGAGTTTCATTAAAATCTAGGAGAATTTCAGGCCCCCTACAGTAGTTGTCAGGCTCCTACAACCCCCAAAAAATAGATCCATTAATTCGAATTTTAGAAGTCTATTTTGGGTATTTTCGGGCGCCCAACACACCCTAGTGTCTAAGATTGAAAACAACCTCAACAATCTCTATCGTTGCTTCAATCTTCAACTGCTACAAAGCTTCATTCTTTATCTCTACTTCGTCTTCTTCATAGTTTCATCGCTTCTCGTGCCTCCACTGACTCTATTCTTGCACCTTCACGCCCCTTGCTCTTCTCATGTGGCCCTAGCGCACTTGCCACATATGAGCAACTGTGGATTCTGTTGCTGATCTCACAAATTCACTATGAGAAGTGCCCCTAATCAACTTGTAAAGATGACCACACCTTTGTGCCTTCATCATCATGGGTGCTACCATTGTCACTTTACAAACCTGATTGCAAGTAATGAACCTGATCGAGATATTGGCTTACTAATCCACCTTTTTTAACTCTTCTTCTATCATAGTCTCAAATCGCTTTCCATATTTTTCTTTCACGTAATATTTCTCTATGTCGAATCTCATGCTTGACGCCATAAAAACCTCGTCTAAGATTCCGATCTACCTCCCAACTTTTGCTCTGATATCACTTGTTGGAAAGTCCCGATAGCGAACGCGAGTCATAAAAGGCAAACCACAATGACAACAATCAAGTAAATCGACAATTAAAGAGAAGGCAATTCAAAATTTAATGTGGAAAAACCCCTCATGGGTAAAAAAACTACGGCATAAAGTGAATAATCCACTATGAATCAGAAGTTATAAGATATTACAAAAGAATACTTACCTAGATCCAAAGCCCCACAAAGAAATCCAAATTTCCTAGAGAAAGACCAATGTAGCCCTTCCTCTTAAGTTCTTTTTCAAACCCACAAAAGAAATCCCAAGCTAACAAAGCCAATTTTCACATGAGAAGGACAAGCACAGCCATTTCCCCCATCCCAAAGAACTCTGAGCTTTCCCCTAGATCTTTCTCTTGCCGTAGAATTCTCTCAATTCCCTTTAAGAAACTCGGCCCCTTTGGCGGCAACCCTAATCCCGCATTACACCCTTTTCAATAGGTAACAAACCGGAATTAGAAACAATTTACACAAAATCGCGTAAACCGACCTAACAGTTTGCCGGTTATCGGACGCCTGATAGAACCAAATTCTATCTAGAGAGTTCTAGCAAAATTCCCCCCCCCCCCCCCCCCCCCCCCCAGTAGTTTTAGAGCCCTCTACAGCCCCCCCCCCCCCCCCCCCAAAAAAAAAAAAAAAAAAAAAAAGATTTAGCAATTCGGCCTGTCGGAGAATATATTACTGGTGACATATTTGCTACTTTCAAGATCAGAACACAAGACCTTCGGCTTCCATACCATGTCAAATCACCACTTGATCTAAAAGCTCTAGTTGTTAGAGGATAGCGTATCATTGTGTGCGTGCG
Source organism: Liriodendron chinense (assembly GCA_003013855.2). NCBI lineage: Eukaryota > Viridiplantae > Streptophyta > Magnoliopsida > Magnoliales > Magnoliaceae > Liriodendron > Liriodendron chinense. Next base: position 10,523,484 of record ML058469.1, on the reverse strand, counting down.
CACGCACGCGTGTGTGTGTATTAAGGGACTCTAGCGAAAAGGAAGGAGAGATTAGATAGGGGTGGAAAAAAGGAAGCAGAGATGGAAAAAGGGCTATCATGGTCCTGAACTTTATGTAAGACTTCATTGGGTGGGCCACACATGATCATCAGTTTAGATCATGACCGTTGGATTATTCAGATTGAGCGATTCAGTGGGCCCCACTACAGTTGTGATCATTGCAAATAGGTTTGGGGCGGGACGCTTGAACCGTGGTTCCTATGCACGGTTATTAAGCCAGATATGGAAACCTACGGTGTGGAGACCCTAGAGGAGAGAAGTGTGATGGGTAAGCTTCTCTGGCCCTCTTTCCTATAAATATACGTCTTGGTCCCCTCACCAACATACAAGAGAAAACCCTAGTCCCCATTGAGAGATTCTCCTAAAGGTGTAAGGTGCGGAAGACCAAGAGTTCTTCTCGGCAACACGGCGGCATCGGGAATGTCTTCCCAATCAGGTATGGTTTTCAGATTACAGTATGGAATCTCCATTATTCAATGCATAGACGATCCTATTGTTCCGCATTAAGATTCAGATTAACAGTTGGTATCAAAGCCGACCTATGCATCAATTTTGGTGATTTTTTTTAGTTCATTGTACGGTCTCCAGATTTCGGATTTCTCTGGGACCCATGATGGCTGCCCACCAAACCCTATTCAGAAATCAGTTTTTTTTTTCCTGTGGCCATGGTTGGAACCCATCATGCTTGCCAATCAGCCGGCAGACGTCGCACCATCACTATCGACGGCTGCTAGCCATTGACAGATCTGCTGCTGCCCCCGACCGTCATTGATGGCGGTCATAGCATCCTCTGCCCATGATTGCGATAGGGATGGATTCCGGCGTCATGATTTAGGGCCGACAGTGGCAATTTTTTGGTCTGTGATCGACGAACATCGACCATCCTGGCCCGATTCCGGCGATCATGGCGACAGTGACTTCACGCCAATACAGAACAAAAAAAAAATTGAAGGGGAAACCCTGTTTCAGCATCCTCTTGCAAGTCGATCCTCGCCATTGACGGCCGCTATCGACAGTGGCCACTTCAGATTTTTTAAAAAAAAAAAAAGAGGAAAAATACCTGCAGCGTCGCCTATCCGGCACCTTGATCTGCGTTCGCCATCTCCAATCAGAGCCGATGCCGATCGCAACCAGAGATCCTGGCGCCGGCCGTGCGCTGTTTCATCAGCCATGATTTCAGGATCCCGATCGGCGATCATTCGCCGTTGCTGGCAGATGGAGATGACGAAGGGCATCCGCACAGAGATTGTCTTGCGGCATCTGGATTTGGCAAACGACTGTGCTGTCGTCTTCCCAATCAGCGGCATATCAGCCGCGATCATCTCATCCGTTGAAGAAGAGGAACTCTGCAAACCGGCCGCTGTGGAAGATGAAAACCGGCCGCTGCAGCCATGGAATCCGGTGAGCGGCGTCGGTGGAAGTAGCCAAGGGTATGGGTCGCTGGTGGTCGTGAGTTTGGTCATGGCTGGAGTTGCGGGTGCGGAAATCTTACCAGAATGGCGATTTCCGTTTCTGCAGCTAGGGTTTCTGGATTTGGTAATGCCCAAATCTTGCAGCGGCTAAGGTTTTCTGATTCTTCGGGAGTATAATCAGGAGATACAGCGGCCGCTGGTTTTTGGGCGTACAGCATGTTGCTGTTTTGGGCATGTACAGAGGATTGGTATCACGCCATGCTATTTTGGGCTGCTGCTGTTCAGCGGCGGTGGAAAGAAGATGGATGGGCTGGATTTTCTGAGGGGCGCGGATTTCCTGCGAAAACCTTCAGCAAGACTGTCTGCGCTGGGAACCAAGGTGGGGCCCACTGTGATATTTTATTTTTTATTGGGTTGGGCCACAAACTGTGCCGTGATCCAATCCAGTGGGCCAGCCCGATAGGCCCAACACTGATCCAATCCAGTGGGCCAGCCCGATAGGCCCAACACAGTAGGACAGGCCCAACAGGCCCAGTCCATTTGGCCGGGCCGGACAGGCCCAATCAACCCAGTCCAAGCCCAATTTCAGCAACTCATTTGATGTTCATCCTGGATCTGTGCCCCACTTCAGTTACTTGGGCCCATTGTCCAAGATGATGTAAACTACTGAATTACCTATAGTTGGGCCATCCAATACAAATAAAACCTAAATAAAGTAATTGATGGTTGGTAGCTTTTATAAGGTGGCCCTAGTAATTCAATAAATGAGAATTATATATTACTCTGATTTGACCCAAAATAGGGCCATTACCCATTTGTTTGAGGTTGATATTTAGTTGTTGACCATTAAGAATTTAATCCAACCATTCTTTAGAATATGTTTGTACATATGAGCGGTCAACATCAGCCGTATTTTTGGGCCGAATCAGAACTTCTGCAGTATGGTTCGTTGTGGGCAGAACCATTAAGCAATCCTTGAGTCTAGGAGTGGGATTGGAGCTGGTTGTGTTAGCCACCAAAGTGACCTCAACTGGCAAAGATTCTACTTCTAGACTTCAGTATATGGAATTCAGTGACCCTCTATTATAGGATTGCATTCAGTTGCGTTCATATTCAAGCGAGCGGTGGTCAGAACAAAGAAGTATCATCGTTTGGCTAGATGTGAGCGGGATGAAGTGGTTGGTGATGGTGATATAGGTCTGAGAGATTCATTTCACCCAAAGGTGATGGACGTCTTAGATTTATTTCACCAACATTGGTCAGCTTCATGATCCAGTAGAGCCTCATGTATGTTATAATTTCGCCCAAAGGAGGAATTGTGATGATACGCTGGGCTCTTGCCAGATTTTGATGATTATGGCCCATCATCATTCTGGGTCATTTGATTGAAGGCCCAAATCAATCGAATGAATATACATGCATGATATTTGTGGTTTATGTTTATGCATTGTTATATGGGACTTGTTTATTAATGTGAGTTTTATGTTTTGAATGTCCAGCTATGACTATTTCTAATATTCCAACACAATTCAATTCCATACCTTTGCTTACTGGGTCCAACTATTCCAAATGGAAGTCGTCCGTTGAAATAGTCCTAGGTTGCATGGACTTGGACTTGGCCCTGGAGGAAGTAGAGCCTCCTACTCCAACTGATTCTAGTACGGATTCAGCAAAGGCTCACTACAAGGCCTGGACCAAGTCAAATAAGATGTGTCTCAAAATCATAAAGAACTCGATTTCTGAGACCATGCAGGGTGTCATGCCCGACACTGAGAAAGCTAAAGATTTCCTGACTGAAATAGGAAAACGATTTCAGAAATCGGATAAAGCTGAGCTGAGTTCACTTTTATATAAATTGACTCAAGCCACCTATAACGGTCAAGGAAATATTAGGGAGTACATTGGTGGATTGTTTGATGTGGTGGCTAAAATCCGCGCATTAGACCTTAAGATTGAGGATGAACTCCTGATTTTCTTGGTTCTGAACTCCCTCCCTCCACAATTCAGTCAATTCCAAATCAGCTATAATACTCAAAAGGAAAAGTGGACATTGAACGAACTGATATCTCAGTGCGTTCAGGAGGAAGAGAGACTCAGAAGGTCGAGCAAGACACAAAGTGCACACCTAGTGACATCTGGTCAGGGACGAAAAGGAAATAAGAAAAGAAAGCAAACTTCAGGAAAAGGTTCTACGGGTACTGCGGGTGGCAATCAGCCTAAGTCTGGAAAGACATTTAAGAAGAAAAAGAAGGGTCCTAATGATGGTTGCTTCTTCTGCAAGAAGCCTGGTCATCAGAAAAAGGATTGTGAAGATTTTAAAGCATGGCTCGTTTCTAAGGGTAAAGACCATATTTTAGTTTGTTTTGAATCAAATTTAGCTGATATGTCCACAGACTCCTGGTGGATAGATTCTGGTGCTACTATTCACATTTGTAATTCCATGCAGGATATGCTCCAAAGCCGGACGCCAACTGATGCAGAGAGATCAGTCTATATGGGGAACGGCATTAGAGCAAACGTGGAAGCTATTGGAGTCTGTAGGCTTAGGTTATCGTCAGGACACTTTCTTGATCTAGTAGATACTGTTTGTGTGCCTTCTATAAGGCGCAATTTGGTTTCCATTTCTCGTTTGGACAAATTTGGTTATGAGTTTAAATTTGCAAATGGAAAATTAAGCATTTACTATGATTCAGTTGTGATTGGTTCTGGCACTTTAGTTAATAACCTTTATCAGCTAGATTTGGATGTTTCACATGTATACAGCATTAACTCATCACATGGAAACACTAAAGGCATCAAACGAAGTTTAGATTGTGAGAATTCCTCCATGCTATGGCACAGGCGATTAGGCCATATCTCTCGTGAGAGATTGGAAAGGCTTGTACGTGAAGGAATTCTTCACTCCCTGGACTTCTCAGACTTTGGGGTTTGTATTGATTGCATTAAAGGTAAACAGACTAGAATAAGGAAAAAGGGTGTCACTAGGAGCGTAGGACTCTTAGAAGTGATTCATACAGACATCTGCGGACCGTTCCCTACAGCATCCTGGAACGGGCAGAAGTATTTTATCACTTTTATAGATGACTACTCTCGTTATGGGTACTTATACCTTATTAACGAAAAATCAGACGCCCTGGATACATTTAAGATCTATAAGGCTGAAGTCGAGAATCAACTCGACAGGAAGATCAAAGTCGTTAGATCCGACCGTGGTGGTGAGTACTACGGAAGGTATGACGAATCTGGGCGTAATCCAGGTCCATTCGCTAGATACCTACAAGATTGTGGCATCGTCGCCCAGTACACCATGCCTGGTACTCCAGAGCAGAATGGTGTAGCGGAAAGGCGTAATCGCACCCTAAAGGACATGGTGCGATCTATGATTAGTAATTCTACGTTGCCAGAATCTTTGTGGGGTGATGCGTTGAAAACAGCTGTGCATATCCTTAATAGGGTCCCAAGTAAGGCTGTAATGAAAACTCCATATGAATTGTGGACAGGGCGAAAGCCTAGTCTACGATATTTTCATGTATGGGGTTGTCCTGCAGAAGCCAAACCGTATAACCCGCATGAAAGAAAACTTGACCCTAGAACTGTTAGTTGCTTCTTTATTTGATACCCAGAAAGATCAAAAGGATTCAGATTTTATTGTCCATCATATTCCATGAGAGTCATTGAGACTGGGAATGCTAGGTTTATTGAGAACACTGAAGATAGTGGGAGCACAAATATAAGAGATATTGTATTTGAGGAAGAGCGAATTGTGATTCCCACCACAATCATTCAGAGTAGCATGGTTGTCCGTCCAGCAGTGGACACTGAGATCCCTACGGACGACCATGTACAATCTCAAATACAACCCACTGATGAGGAAATGGAAAACCCAATTCAGAATAATGAGCCATTAAGACGATCACACAGAGAGAGAAGATCTGCAATATCAGACGATTACGTCGTCTATTTGCAGGAGCATGAGTTTGACATTGGGGTTGAAAAGGATCCTGTATCCCTTTCACAGGTCGAACAAAGTGCTGATTCTTCTCATTGGTTCGATGCCATGAAGGATGAATTGAAATCCATGAAGGACAACAAAGTTTGGGACCTTGTTGAATTGCCTAAAGGGATTAAGCCGATTGGTTGCAAATGGGTATTTAAAACCAAACGGGACTCTAAGGGCAATATCGAAAGGTATAAAGCCAGGCTAGTTGCAAAGGGTTTCACTCATCGTGAGGGCATTGACTTTAAGGAGACTTTCTCACCTGTATCTAAGAAAGACTCCTTTAGGATCATTATGGCTCTTGTGGCTCATATGGATTTAGAGCTACATCAAATGGACGTAAAAACTGCGTTTCTCAATGGAGATCTAATGGAGAACGTATATATGTTGCAGCCAGAAGGTTTTAAAGCCAAAGGCTCAGAACATCTGGTCTGCAAACTTAAGAAGTCCATTTATGGGTTGAAACAGGCATCACGACAGTGGTACCTAAAGTTTCATGAAGTTGTTTCCTCATATAGTTTTATTGAAAACACTGCGGATGAGTGCATATATATGAAAATCAGTGGGAGTAAGTTTATCATTTTGGTCTTGTATGTTGATGACATTTTATTGGCCAGTAGTGATATTGGATTGTTGCGTGAGACTAAGAAATTTCTATCTCAAAAATTTTGAGATGAAAGATCTTGGTGATGCCTCCTTTGTCATCGGCATTCAGATTAGCCGGGACAGGTCACGTGGATTACTTGGCTTGTCGCAGAGGGCCTATATTGATAGGGTTCTCGAAAGGTTTGGCATGCAAGGTTGTGCTCCTGGCCAAGCACCTATTGTAAAAGGTGACAAGTTTGGTCTATTTCAGTGTCCTAAGAATGACCTAGAGAAGGACAAGATGAAAGCTATTCCGTATGCGTCAGCAGTAGGGAGCATCATGTATGCTCAGGTCTGTACGCGTCCAGATATTGCTTTTGTGGTTGGAATGTTGGGCAGGTACCTTAGCAATCCAGGAATGAATCATTGGATAGCTGTAAAGAAAGTGTTGCGCTACCTGCAAAGGACAAAGGACTTCGAACTCACATACAGGAGATCCGACCATTTGGAGTTGGTAGGATATACAGATGCAGATTTTGCTGGTTGTCTCGACAGCAAGAAGTCCACCTCGGGCTATGTATTCATGATGGTTGGTGGAGCCGTATCATGGAAAAGCGTGAAACAGTCAATTACGGCATCATCTACCATGGAAGCAGAGTATGTAGCTTGTCATGAAGCCACGAATCAGGCGGTCTGGCTTCAGAGTTTTTTCTCTGGTTTACGGGTCGTGCAGATGATCCCGAAACCGTTGAAAATCTATTGTGATAGTTCAGCTGCAGTTAACTTCTTCAACAACAACAAGCATTCATCGAGGTCAAAGCACATTGACATCAAATATCTTGTTGTGAAGGAGAGAGTTCAGAATCGTCAAGTGTCTGTGGAGCTCATCGGCACAAGGCAGATGATAGCGGATCCTCTCACTAAAGGCCTTCCTATCACGCTCTTTAAGGAGCATGTGACATCTATGGGAGTTGTTGATCCCAAGGATGTATTTCAGTAGTGGGAGTTTTTCATGTATGATCCGATTATGTCCAGACATTTTTTTGAGATATCTATTATGCATTGATGATTCTGTTTTTCAGTTTATATCTTGCTTCTCCTTCAGTGTGCACATTTAGTTTTGAGTAAGCAAGACTTTGGTTTGTGTCTTGGAGACACGTTCAGTAGGACCACTTGAAGATAAACACGTATGATCACATGAGACGTGTAATCTTCATACCACACCCCATATCATTGATCCATGTCGTTAAGGCTATTGGTATTTGTGATCGTGATTCGTCGCACTTCGAAAATATGAAATGTTGTGTTGACTACCATGATTCAATATCAGTGGTCTTGATGGACCGGATCTGACAAGCGTTGCTCATAATTATCCAACGGTATTGTTTTGAAATCAGTAGGGCGCCCATTAGGAACTTTTGAAACAAACATGTTTTATGAAATGTTTTTCACAAAAAATAAAATAAATGTTTTGTTTTCTTTCTGAGATCAGTGTAGCCCAAGTGGGAGAATGTAAGACTTCATTGGGTGGGCCACACATGATCATCAGTTTAGATCATGACCGTTGGATTATTCAGATTGAGCGATTCAGTGGGCCCCACTACAGTTGTGATCATTGCAAATAGGTTTGGGGCGGGACGCTTGAACCGTGGTTCCTATGCGCGGTTATTAAGCCAGATATGGAAACCTACGGTGTGGAGACCCTAGAGGAGAGAAGTGTGATGGGTAAGCTTCTCTGGCCCTCTTTCCTATAAATATACGTCTTGGTCCCCTCACCAACATACAAGAGAAAACCCTAGTCCCCATTGAGAGATTCTCCTAAAGGTGTAAGGTGCGGAAGACCAAGAGTTCTTCTCGGCAACACGGCGGCATCGGGAATGTCTTCCCAATCAGGTATGGTTTTCAGATTACAGTATGGAATCTCCATTATTCAATGCATAGACGATCCTATTGTTCCGCATTAAGATTCAGATTAACACTTTAAATATCTTATTTTTCAACCACGGGCATATTTTCTGATGGCCTACTAAACTTTAGATATGTCTCATTTTTAAACTAATCTTGCAAAAGATATAAGGTATGAATTTAGGACTGGTATTAGTGGGCAACAAAGAGCCTTTGTTTTATTGCATCTCTAGTACCTTGTTCCGTACAAGTTACAAGAAAAGTTCTAAAGGGTGCCGAATCGGTCAGGCTGGGGTGGACGTGGATTAGGTAGTGAGGTCCTCACTGCCCTCATTGGGGGTGTGGTGCCTTAGCAAAACAGGATTTGTAGAATGATGGACCGGGATTTATGTGGATGATGATGATGATGTAGTCATTGTTATGGTAAAATGGTGGAGCAGGATTTATTTGGCTGATCCCAATTAGTTGGGATAAGGTTTCAATGATAATGATGAGTTAGAGAATGGCTAGTGCAAAAAGAATGGGAAAGAAAAGATAAGTCAGATGGGCTTAAAAAATGGAGAACTCATAACAAGGGTAGGAGGAGAGGGAGCTCATGGTTCTAATAGTGGACAAACCACTTCCAAATTTTTTGTGGCCCACTAAAATTTAGGTTTGTCTCATTTTTAGATGGAAGCGGATTGTGCCTGACTATAACTGTGTGGGGGCCATTGTGAAGTATCTCTTTATCCAGGTTGTCCATACCTTTTCTCTGATCATGTTCGGATATGGGCCAAAAAACGAGGCAGATCCAACGCTTTAGCAGACCACACCAAGTAGTAAGCTTGTTTGCATTAAATGCAAGAGTTATCTGTGGTGTGTCCATTAGAGTGTCGGATCTGCCTCAATTTTTGGCCCCTGCCTTAGAATGATCTTAGAAAATGGATGGACGGCGTGGATAGAGATACATCATTATAGGCCCCCACACAGATCTAGTCGGACACTTAAATGTCTGGCCAGGGTCGGACCCAATATACTTCCTTTTTAAACTCTTGCTGCGATTGTGGGCCATGTAGAGCCTTTGTTTTGTTGCATCTGCCACCTACCTTGGTCTGTACAAGCAAAAGGCTCCATGGGAGTAGGTTCCGCTTGGCTGGGGTAACACAAGTTCTATCAGGCTATGACATGGCACCATTTCAATGGCCCACACTTGTCAGAGAGCAGAACTTTCAAGAAATCGGATTGGTACTGATTATCCTACTAAGTAAACCTTGTTGGGTCCTCTGTAAATGTGCGTGGTTTATCCATGCCATCCAACTGTTTTTCTAGCTCATTTTAGGGGTTGAGCCTAAATTTGAAGCAAATCCAAAGCTCAAGTGAACCATGCCACAGGAAACAATGGAAATAATAATCTCAACCGTGGAAACCTTCCCAGGGCCCACAGTAGTGTTTATTTGTCATTCAACCTATTCATAAGATGACACAGACATGGATGTAGGGAACAGACAAATATCAGCTTGATCCAAAACTTATATGATCCCCAAGAATTTTTTAATGGTAGACGTTCAGCTCACACTTTTCCTGTAGTGTGGTTCACTTGAGCTTTTGATATGCTTCATTTTTTGGCTCCAGGCCTAAAATTATCTTTTAATATAGATGGACGGAGTGGATAAAATAAGTAAATCACAGTGGGCCCACAGAGTTTACTGAGTACGCTAATTACTCACTAGGCACTCTCAAAAGAACATGTACTCACATGCCTGGCAGGTCATGGTGTGATGTCAGGGCTGACGGAACTTAGCCTGGTTGAATCCGCTCCCTGTTGCAGCGGACTCTCTGCTTTTTACAGCTGTAAACAGTCCATTCATGGTGGAAGGTAACAGCCAATGGTCCGGATCATCCAACCAGAAGTGACAATTGTCAAAGCCAGGGAGCCGACTAAGTCCTATCCCTCGTGGACGGACTTGGTCCCAGGAATTCTGTAGGCCTACCATGATTTATGTGTTTTATCCATACTGTCTATCTATGCTTTTCAGGTTATTTTAGAGTGTGAACCCAAAACTGAGTTAAATCCAAATCTCAAGTAGACCACACCAAGGGAAGCAATGTTGATAATGACGCTCACCACTGAAACCTTCCTGGCCCCACCATGAAGTTGATTTGCATCCAACCTGTTGATAAAGTCACATAGGCCTGTAATGAGAGATGGCAAAAATTTCGTGTCGATCAAAAGTCACATATACCTATGATAAGAGAGCAAAAATATCTCTCGCCCGGCTAGTTAGCTGGAAGATGCATAGGCTTTTCAACGGGCGCGGATTTCCTCCAAAGCCTTTCGCATGAAGTTCTTATGCTGGGAACCAAAGTGGGGCTTACAGTGATGGTTTTTGATAAATCCACCCCGTCCATCCGTTTTGGGAGCTCATTTTAGGACATTAGAACAAAAATGAACCGGATACGAGACTCAAGTGGGCCGAAAACGTGAGGATTGAGCGTCCACAGTTGAAATATTTGTGGAGCCACAGGAGTTTCGAATCAGGATAATACTTGTTTTTCCTGTTCATCCCAGTAGTAGTGAGGTTATGAACGGTATGGATGTCATATAAACATCACTGTGGACCCCAGGGAGGTTTCAACGGCATTAATTTCCCTATACAACTTTTCCTTTAGTGAGGCTCACTTGAGCCTCGTATGGTTCATTTTTGTTCTCATGTCCTAAAATGAGCTCCCAAAACGGATGGACGGGGTGGATTTATCAAAAACCATCACTGTGGGCCCCAGGCTCCCAGCACAGGAACTTCCTGCGCAAGGGAAATCCGCACCTCTTTCAGCAACAGGTCTAATGTTCGAGTGCCAAGGGCGGGCGCGACTTGGGTGAGACCCCGGAACCAGCGATGTGGGTGGGACCCTGAACCTAGGGCCCACCTGGATGCATTCCTTGTAGAGCCATGCCGTCCATATGTTTCTTAATATTATTTTAGGATGCAGTACCAAAAATAAAATAGATGAAAATTTTAGGTGGACCACACCCTAAGAAACAGTTATCATTCAAGTGTGACCATCAAAATCTTCCTGGAATCCACCGTAATGTTTATTAACCATCCAATCTGTTGATAAGGTCATGTAGACAGGGATGAAAGGAAAAAACAAATATCAGGTTGATAGAAAACTTTTGTGGCTCACAAAAGGTTTTTAATGGTCATTAACCAGTTTTTCTTAAGTTTTAGTCCACCAAAACTTTTCATCTTCTTCATTTTTGGTACCATAGTAAAACATAATCTGGAAAAGCAGATTAACGGCATGAATCTACAAGGAATACATCCAGGTGGGCCCTAGGTTCAGGGTCCCACCCACATCGCTGGTTCCGGGGTCTCACCCAAGTCGTGGCCGTGCCGGGGAGGGGTGCATCGTATTCTCCGAGACACACTAACCCTCCGCAGGCCCTTTGCCATTGTTATTTGAACCGTACATCAACTGACAAACACGTTTTTCAGCTCTCAACAGCCTTTCGAAAAAAGCTAGATTGAAAAAAATTCTCCAAAAGGTGTACGGGTACGCGGATTAAGTGACGCAGGGCAACAGCTTATTGGGTAAGGTGCTGATCATGGGGCCATACTGATCTATATGTTGTATATCAAAGCCGTCCATCCATTTTTTCATCTCATTTTAGGACATGGTCCAAAAACTGTGGAAGACCTAAATTTCAGGTGGACCACACAGTAGGGATTGACTTCAACCTTTAAAAAAAAATCTTGGTAGCACAAAAGTTTTGGATCAACCTGCTATTTGTGTTACCATTCATCTAGCTCTTTATTAACTTATCAACGGTTTGGATGGCAAATAAACTTTACAGTAGGCCCAAGGAAGTTTATAATGATAGGCATTCACTCACTACTATTTCCTTTTGTGTGGTCCACTTGAGATTTGGATCTGCCTCATTTGTGGAACCATACATTAAAATGAGGTATAACAACGGATGGACGGCGTGGATATATAAAAAAATATGTCAAAGTGGGCCCCACGGTCAGGGCCTCAACCACTTAGCTGCTTCCCTTAATCCGCACTCGAGTCACCACAGTTTATCGCTGGTTAACTATCAGCCTAGTTCACCGGATTATCTATTTTGACTGGAAGGTGCCCTAGCGATGACTTTCCCACGTGGGCAGAAGCGGTTGCGTCCTGCCTCCGTTGGACAGAAATCGGTTCAAGCAGGGGCTCTGTGGAGCCCACGGTGATATATGGATTTTATCCACTCCGTTCATCTGCTTTTCTAGATCATTTTAGTATACGGTTCCAAAAATAAGGAAGATCCAAGATCAATTTGGCCACACCACAGGAAGCAGTGGTGATAATGACACCCACGTTTGAAACTTTCTTAGTGCCAGGGTTACGTTTATTTTACATCCAACCTGTTAATAAGCTCACAAAAACCTGGATGAATGGAAAACAAAAATTTCAACTTGATCTAAAACTTCTGTGGCCTCCAAGAATTTTTCAACGGTAGAAGTTCAATCCAAAATGTGTGGCCCACTTGAGGATTTTATCTCTCTAATATTTTCTATCACTTAAAAAAATGATCTTTAAAAATGGATGAATGGTGTGGATAAAACAGATACATCACGGTCGGCCCACAGAGCCCCTGTCAGTACCGATTCCGGCCAGACGGGGGCAGGACGCAAACTGCTTCCCACGTGGGCTATGGTGGTAGTTGGCTATCTTGCAGCTGTCCCTACCGCTGAAAATATCTACGCAGTATCTTCTAACAGTACACGTGGCAAATATCGTAATGGGGACGCCATATTATAAGAACCAATGCGATTGTACTGTCTTAGCCATTTGGATAAGTGATCTGCAAAAGTAACGGTTTGGATGCTAAGAGTTGTTAAATCAATTAGTTTTTGGTTTGTAGTTTTATCCATATAGTGATCCACGATATCAACGGTCTGGATCAGAATAAATTTGTTTAATCTGACTTGAAGAGAGAAATGTATATAAATTTTCTAAGCAGCGGCCTGCATATTAGCATTCACTTAAAATTTATTACCGTGATAGTTCACCACCGTTTCTTGAATTGTGATGTCTCATTCCTCTCCCAGCATACATGAAAGTAATTGAATCCGTCGAAATAGTATGGACCACTGTGGATGATCATACTTGAAAAGCACACTAAGCAAATTCAATTAACAAAGTACGATGGTTAAGATCACTCAATCAGATTCATTTCTGGTTACACTCCATGCAAAACGTAGGTCCGTTCAGATGGAACACCATGACTTAAAAATGGTGGTGAACAATCATCCTAGTTTACAGTTCCCCGGAACGCGGATTTGGTGGTGTTCCCCCAGTCTCCAGCTGTGGTGTGGTGATGTCTTAGGCGCTGTGGGGCCCACCTTGATATATGTTTTTTATCCACACCGTCCACTCGTTTTTCCATATCATTTTAGCGTATAGATGTAAAAATGAACCATATAGAAAATACATGTAGACCACACCATAGGAAACAGTGGGAATAATGGCACCCTGTTGAAACCTTCATGGGGTCCACCGTAATATTTATTTACCATCCAACCTGTTGATAAGATCCAATAGATCTGGATGAAGGGAAAACACTAATATCAGCTTGATATAAAACTTTCATGGCCCCTGAGAACTTTTAATGGTGGGCGTTCAATAACCAGTGTTTCATCTTGTGTGGTCCACTTGAGCTTCGGATCTACTTCATTTTTGGGTCCAATCCTAAAATGATCCGGAAAACGGATGGACGGAATGGATATAAAAATCATACATCAAGGTGGGCCCCACAGCGCTCAACTCATAACCGCACCACCACCTTATCCGCGTCCCCACTATATAATGAAAGGGAAGATCAAAACAGGTGCAGAGCTTGGAGAGAGAGAGAGAGAGAGAGAGAGAGAGAGAGAGATGGGCATGTCTACCATGCCAAAATTCAAGGTTGCAACAGCAATTCTCTTCATTTGGGTGGTCAGCATATCAGCATCTGTGGACCCTTCATCAGTGTCCACAGACACTCCAACGGCCTATGATGTCCTACAGGAATATGACTTCCCTGTAGGAATACTCCCAAAGGGGGCGACGGGCTATGATCTTGATAGAAGCACTGGCAAGTTCTCAGCCTACCTCAATGGGAGTTGCAGCTTCAGTTTAGAAGGCTCCTACCAGCTGAAATACAAGTCTACCATTAAAGGTTACATCTCAAAGGACAAGCTTACAGACCTCAAAGGTGTTACTGTCAAGGTCCTCTTCTTCTGGGTCAACATCATCGAGGTTACTCGGAGCGGCGACGATCTCGATTTCTCCGTCGGGATCCTCTCTGCCAGCTTCCCCATTTCGAATTTCCTCGAGTGCCCGCAGTGCGGCTGTGGATTGGATTGCGTCACCCGCCGCGATCAGGGCTCGCTAGGGGCCCGACAAGTAAGGACTAGCAGACTTGTTGGTTCCTTTTAGAATTGGTAATGGAATTTGAAGTTGAATATTAGTTTTCAGTTAGGTGGATTAAATAATTAAATGGTATTTCGTATGATTCCTCTTAGAACTGGTAATGGCATTTGAAGGTTAATACTAGTTTCTGATTAAATGGTATTTAGTAGTATCTTGATCGGGTTCGATTAAGGAGACGTAATCAAGCGCATTTTGGTCTTGTGGTTGATTTTTACTGTTTTTCTAATGGATTTGTGTATTTGGGGTTTTTCAAAAATCATGGTTTGGTATGGAAATGTGATTTGTTTGTGGGCTTTCTGGTTAATATCTGTTGGAATGGTAGAGAGAGAGAGAGAGCTTTCTGGTTAATTTTTGTTGGAATGGTGGAGAGAGAGAGAAAGTCACTTACAAGCGGTGTTTGGGGTCGTTTGGATGCCTGTAAGTTTTGTGGCGGTGTTTGGGGTCGTTTGGATGCCTGTAAGTTTTGTGGCGGTGTTTGGGGTCGTTTGGATGCCTGTAAGTTTTGTGGCGGTGTTTGGGGTGGTTTGGATGACTGTAAGTTCTGTAAGTGGTAAGTGACTTACAGGCGGTGTTTGGGGTCGTTTGGATGCCTGTAAGTTTTGTAAGTGGTAAGTGACTTATGGGCGATGTTTGGGGGAGGAAATTCACCATGGGGCTTACAGTTGAAAGTCACAACTTAAAAACTAACAGGCATCCAAACGACTGTTAGGTGTGCTGTTGTTAGGTAAGGAGTTTGGTGTTGAATGGTAGGAGCTGATTAAGATGACGATTGGCTCTGTGTGTGCGCGCGCGCGCTTCACAGAGAAGAAAAGGGACGATGGAGTTGAGTTTGTAATTGAATTGGATGCTTGGGTTCCATTTTTCTCTTGATGATTTTGGCCTTGATCATTATTAATTAAGGGTGCAACTGTTTGCACCAAATTTCATGATTAATCGGTCTAAATTGGTGCAAAATATTATGAAATTTCATGATATTTGGTGCAACCAAATGCATCCTAAGGGCCCATTTGGACGCACCCTCAGAAGGAGCATTTTGAGCCAAACCCCAGTTCACATTGTTTGGTTGGATACACTTTCGTAGACCCCGACTCATCCCCCACTTGGCAAAACAGGCACTAGATAGCCGACTCAATGAAAACCAATCAGGTTGGTTTTCTTTGATTGGACAAAAAAAGCAGGTGTGAAAACCCATTTTTCAGACGTACATCCAAACAGCTCTGAGTGTCATCATTTGGGTGTTGGTTATTAGCAAATCACATTATTTAGGAATGTGATTAGGCAGATTAATAAAAACAGCCTGTAACAGCGACAGAATGATGTAATTAGGATGCTGAAATTACGTTGTTGAAAAAAAGGGCTACACTGTACCATGTGATAAATCTTTTGATAATGAAGGGTCATCATTGTTCATCAAAGCGGAAAAGTGCATGACGCAGCTTCCATGTTTGTTGTTTTGACTGTGTGAGTGTTTGTTTATAGTTTCCACTACGTAGAACTCAACTAATGGCATCAAAGCAATGCCATTTTCTATAGGAAGATTCTAGGGCTAGATTGATGGCTATGGCGTTAAATCACAAGAAAAAGTTCATACATCTTCAGTTGCAGGTTTCTTCAACTTGATGGATGTTTGGTATGATCCTAATCTCTCAGCAAGTGAAACAACACATGACTGCAACATCTGGATGTGGAGTTGAGCCTCCACCATAGTGGTTTATCCAAATTTTTGTTTTGCCCAGCCTCAGTCTGGCCCATTGACAGCTCTTGTTGTGACATCGTGATCAGATGGGCCATCAAGAAGTGATTGGGAGGAGTTATACCATGCAGCCATTATGGGTTGATCATTTCAGCTTCTTGTATTTATGTCTTCTATGTCAAAAATCTGGAAATACTCGATTTGAATTTTGAGATATCGAGATCTCCATATTCTGCTGACCAACCTAAGAAATTAGGGCTATATGCTAATCTTTCGGTCTTGCCATCTTTCTATAATTAGAAAGTAGGTCATGGATTCCTGGTTCGTTATGGAATCAGATCTTCAAATTCTTCAATTGTTTTGTGAAGAGAGAATAAGAGTTTAGTAATGAGTATTCATTTTTCACTGGAGTAATGCTGCTTGCAGAAGTGCGTCTGCAGACACCAAGGCCTGACACCTCCACGTGCCAATGCAGCAGACATGCCTGCTCATCAGGTGGGCCCTGCCTTTAACGTGCCGTGCACCTGTACCCCAAGAATCAGACCAATTTGTTCATTAGGTGGACCACACTTGCATTGAATGTGGACTGTTGGTTATCTTTCTTTTTTACCATCAATTTATCATTATTTTGTGTTCTCAAACCAAATAACAAAAAATTACTGAATCTTTTCTGTTGGTGGGCCCATATTGTGCATGTGGACACGACCCTGAAGTAGGTTCGAAATTCTTCGTTTGAGTAATTATATGCCTTTTTCTTCATCCGATTTCGGGTTAGGTTTCTTTTGAGATACATTATCTACATTGAATATTTGTAGGTTCTAACAGATCTACCATACATCTTTTGACAAAACAAAATTATTATAATTGTACTGCTCTCCCCTAATGTTTTTTGTTCTTGGGCTGTTGCTGATCTTCTTGATAAAACTGCAAGAATTGTTTAAAGCAGTTAAGATGGCATCCTATCCTGTTCAGGCTGTCAGCTATCTATATAGAGCTTTGTCTAGATACATGATCCGACTTGAGCTGATGCAAACAGTCTAATTTGAGATTTTGGTGTTGCTTTCATCAATGGATTAGACTGCTGTTATTTTTTCTACACCATTTACCGAAAATTTCACCCCTTTTCAGGTAAAACACGTCACAATGGCGGCTATTTTTGTCTGTTTTGTAATTGGTTTGCAAGCACTCTGGTATTTGTTTTGGACTTTTGAAATGTCAGTGACGCCTTCTTGGCCCGTATTATGGACAATAAACGGCATCTATAGAGTGTTTTTGATAGAGCCATTGATTTACTCCAAGAAACGTTATTTTCTGATAGTTTTAAAAGCACGCAGATTAATTACAATTTTTTTTAATGAAAAACAGAATTCTTTTCCCCAATAATCTATGGACCGTTCGTAGTTCTACTTTGAATTCTTCGAAATAATGCAGATACTATTTATGAAAAAGCGGACCCAAAAATGTTGCTTCATCATTCTCTTGTATAAATGCTTTTTGATTTTTTCAAAATAAATGCATTTTTTCCTGAAGGTTTACTTGGACAAAATAGCTGTGGTTCCTCTACTGTTTTTTAGAACCGCAACAAACTTCATTCTTGATTTTGTTTTATTTATTTTGTAATGTGGATCAGAAAATAGGATGGGAAATGGGCCTGACCAGGCCAACCATGTGGTGGTCCACGGACCCACCAGTTTTTAATAAGTACCTGGTGTGGCCATAGTTCTAAAACTCACGATTCCACTTGAAACTCGGCCGAGTCAACTCGACTTAACACTGGAGTAACAACACTTAACCAGCAGGGCTATCATGTTTACTTTTTATATCTATTGAGCTATTATAACTATTTTTAATATCTATTGTTAATTTTAGTATATTTTTCATCGTTGTCTAAGCCTTATCCCAATTAATCGAGGTTGGCTCAGCCATGCCACTCAATCAGGGCCATACCTTCAGGTAGACGTTTTGTTTGGAAATAATGTTTTAGATTCATATTGTGAAAGTCATGGCATGAATGTTGATGGAATGTCTTTAATGTGGTGCATGATGTTCCTGGTCGACTGACAGACTCTGTTGATATCTTGGTTGACCGAACGAGATGCATTACTTTTTTTTAGAAAGTGCGGGTTTTGTTTCTAATCTTGTACAGGAGTATATAAGTGCGTCTCTAAGCACTATTAGGGTAAAATAGAGAGAGCCTACACAATTTTTGATGTAGGGGAAGAGCTCCTAGATGGAGGGCGCGGAGCGAGCACGTTCCTGATGCCAATGGACCAAAAGAAACCTAAAGAAGAATCACAATATTTAGTGCATTTCGGCAATTTTTCGGTCCGACCGAATTTAACTTCGGTGTGACCAAATTAGGAGCTCCACACGCTGTAGAGTTTTTGTGGTTTTCGATGACACCGACAGACTCATACAATTTGTGCGATTTTGCGCATTTTTTTTTTCATTTTTTATTAGGACTTTCGTAATATATTTTTAGGGTTTGTTAGGCTATATAAAATGATGTTAGACACGTTTTAGGGTTATCTTTCATTATTATTAATCAAAGTTTGGTTTTTACCTTATTTTTTCTTGTGGATTCGAGAGTTTTCCCCCGTGGATTTGAGGAAGTCCGACTAAGGAGTCTTAGAAGCTCCGTAGATTTGGAGTAGTTATCCCGTAAGGAAGACAGTGATCAACTTGACCATGTCCCCCCTTGTTTCAAGTGGTATCATAGCGAGGAATCCCCTTGGGACAATGACTTCTAACGAAGGTATGGACAAAATCCCCATTGACGGTGATCAAGGGATTAATTATCTTGCAAAGAGAATGGAAGCTCTCAACCAGGAGAGTCAGTTAGCGACGCAAGAGTTGTAGGCCACTTTCGACCTGATCACGGATGTGCTTATTCCGCCCCGAGCCCCAAGCAAAGTTCAACCTCCTATGATCCCTGTACAGAACAATCTAGTTGTTCGTAAAGTGCCCTCGACGACAAATCGCAGTGCTACTCTAAACGGTTCCAGTTCCAGCGACGAGGAAGTCGGCGGCGCCGTTGTTCGATGACCTATTTATGAAGACGATCGTGTTGAAAGAGATTATCGATGTAAGGTCGAACTTTTCAGTTTCAATGGCTTATTACGTATAAAGGAATTCCTCGATTGGTTAGCCGAAGTAGAGTAGTACTTTAATTACATGGATGTACTTGAAGAAAAGAAAGTGAAGTTGGTCGCTTATAAGTTGAAATTCAGTGCATCGGCATGGTGGGAACAATTTCATATTTTTCGTGCTCGACAGAACAAGGCGCACATCCGATCATAGCCTCAGATGAGATGTCTCCTGTGGGCTCGATTCCTCCCTAACAACTACGAGCAAATTATATTCCAGCAATACCAAAACTGACGACATGGGAATGGATTCGTAGCAGAATATACAAAAGAGTTCCAGCGATTGGAATCGCAGAACAACTTAGCGGAATCTGAATCGCAGCAAGTGACACAGTTCATTGGCGGATTGCGGCTGACAATCCAGGATCGGGTTCAGATGCATCCGGTCTGGACAATGGATGAAGCCATCCAATTGGCTACTCGGGCGAAGACACAACTTGCAAGGGCTTACTCTGCGACGCAAGCCCCCACTGCAGGTCCTTCACAGGACATGTTCCAAGTCAATGGGAAAACACCTATTGAGGTACATCCTCCCCCTCCTACCCCCGCTATTCAAGGTTCAAGAAACAGCTCATCATGGCCCTAGCATGCCACGACAACTACTCCAAGCTCAAGTCAGATTCGGAATCCATACAGACGGCCAAGGATTGACCATTGCTTTCTTTCTGGCCAATTAGACCATTTATCAAACACCTGTCCTCAGCGGCTAATGGCTAATCTAAACATCATTGTAGAGGAAATGCAGGATGATCCAGAAAACAACGGAGCTGAACATGTCGAGTATGAAGAAGAAGAAGCCGAATGAACTCCTAGAGATCAGGGTGTGTCCCTGGTCGTGCAGAGGCAGATGTGCACGTTGGATAAGGAAATCAATTCCTAACATCATAATCTATTTCACACACGATGCAATGTGAACGGAAGGGTGTGCGATGTGATCATCTATGCCGAAAGTCGTGAAAATATTGTGGCACGAAATATGATGGAGAAATTGACGCTAGAAACAACACTGCATCCTTCTCTGTATACGATTAGTTGGATCTAGAAGGATGGTGCAATAACAGTAACGGATCGATGCCTTGCTTCCTTTTCGATCGGTAAGTCCTACAAGGACCAGGTATTGTGTGACGTTATAGACATGGATGCATGTCACATTATACTCGGTCAACTGTGGCCATTTGATCGAGATATCATACATTGGGGTTGGGACAATATCATTATGTTTGCTAAAGATGGGAAGAAAATTATTTTCGCCCTTATGATCCCAAAAGAGAACCCCAAAACTTCTAAAGTGGAGGGGCAGTCTCTCCTTATAATGCATGATATTGACAAGGATCCCAAGCAGGAGGAAGAAGTATGTGCACTCCATACACCGATAGAGAAATTTGCTGCTCCATATCAGGTGTTGAAGTTGAACGTGGTTCAAGTCCCCAGCCCAAAGCAAAACTTAAGGACGAGTTTTTTTCAAGTGAGGGGATTTGATGTAGGGGAAGAGCCCCCGGATGGAGGGTGCGGAGCGAGCATGTTCCTGATGCCAATGGACCAGAAGAAACCTAAAGAAGAATCACAAAATTCAGCGCATTTTGGCAATTTTTCGATCCGATCGAGTTTAACTTCGGTGCGACCGAATTAGGAGCTCTACACGCTGTAGAGTTTTGATGGTTTTCGATGCCACCGAAGTCTACTTTTGGTGCCACCAAAGGTTTCGGTGCCACTGACAAACTTATACAGTTTGCGATTTTTGTTTCCGTTTTTTATTAAGACTTTCCTAATATATTTTTAGGGTTTGTGAAGCTATATAAAAGGATGTTAAATACGTTTTAGGGTTGTCTTTCATTATTATTAATCAAAGTTTGGTTTTTTACCTTCTCTTTTCTCGTAGATTCAAGAGTTTTTTCTCTGAATTCGAGGAAGTTCGGTTGAGAGGTCCTAGAAGCTCTGTGGATTCGGAGTAGTTATCCCGTAAGAAAGATAGTGACTAACCTCACCACATCTCCCCTGCGTCAATTTCTAATGTTTTGAAGGGAGAAACTAGGGTTTTCTTATACTAAAAGTTGTTCCATCTCATGTAACTTTCTGATATGGTGGTTTGATCATTGCTTTGTGATGCGGTTTTTTCCTGCAAGAGTTTTTCACGTAAAAATTTGTGTTCTCTGTATATGTTTAAATTTTTCTTTCTCATTTGTACGTTTGATTTGTTCTAAGGATGCATCCACACCCAACAATGAGCTTGACACCAGCCGTCCACCTGATGCAACTCTCCTTTCTTCAGGCAGAGGACCAGTAGTGAGAGCACAAAACTATTAAAGCATATGATAGACTATTACATAGATTGATTACAAGCAAGCGCTATCTAATTGAGTTGAGACTCTGGTCGACCCAATCGGCTGAACATCGAGTCGACTTGATATTTCAGGCTTGGAAGGTGTGGTTGAGTGTGAGGCCTTTGGTTGGGTTAAAAGTTAAAACCCTTGTCCAGCCCAACTAATTATGAGGTGTAAAAGTCGAGTCCAGGTCCAATCCACCAAACTCTGTGGCTCAGTCCAGAGTGGGCCAACCTCGGGCCAGTCAGCTGAACCGAGCCCATTTGGGTCCACACTCTTCATGGCCCAGTTTGACCAATGGCTGGGATCATCCAAAAGGTCCCATTTAGGGGTGGTAGCAATCCATGGTGGTGGGGCCAAGGAATGAAGATCTGGTATTGCTTGAGAGCTAACTTAGATGTTTGTTTTTAGAGGATGGGATGGTCTACTCCTCCCAAGAAGTATAAGAACATGTTTGAGAAGGAGTGGGCCGTTGACAGATGGGCCATCAAGAAGTGGTTGGGAGAATGCATTGTTTCAGAGAGAATACATTGTATGCTCTACTAGGTCCTTTGACATGTATTTTGGGCATTCTAAGAGCAAGTGGTCTTGCTTTCCTCAGGCCTAAGCGTACGTTTGGTTACACCAAATATCAAAATATCATGATATTTTGATGTTTAGTGCAACCAAACACAACTTAAATCTCTCTTTAAAGGGAATTTTACAAAACACTGCCTAATTAATATGGAATTTACATTCTGGTACCTTTTTCAAAAAGGTTTTCAAAAAGCTACCTTATTACAAGGTAGCTAACAAATGGGTGGGTGGCTCAGGTGGGCTCTGTTGTGGGATAATTTCTGCAACGAGCCGACCCGGTCACAAGACCTCGGAGCAAAGGAACAGGCCGATGTCTCATTCTGTTCAAGAGGTCAGTTTGGATCACAGCTAAGTCAATGAGTAAATAGAGACCGACCTTATCTCCGCTCTCAGCGGCATAGGGATAGGAGTACATCCCCCAAGATTGGAACGGCTCGGGATACCCGCCTGGATTTTCGGCGTAATACCAATCGTGATCTCAGTCTAGAAAATCTCCATCGAAGCCTATAAATATAGGAGAACACTGTGATTACAGGTATGCAAAAAATCCCTTTCAAAACAGTGTTTGCTATCCTTGAGGATAATCACTAACTTAGGCATCGGAGGGCTCACGGCTGGATCCCAGTCACCCCCCTTTTTTTATTTCTTTTGTGTTCCGCAGGATCAA
Organism: Liriodendron chinense; assembly: GCA_003013855.2. Lineage (NCBI taxonomy): Eukaryota > Viridiplantae > Streptophyta > Magnoliopsida > Magnoliales > Magnoliaceae > Liriodendron > Liriodendron chinense. The sequence goes on along the minus strand of ML058469.1, from coordinate 10,500,684 downwards.
ACAGATCTTTGGTCCAAGTCTAGGCCGTGTACCTGTCAGGAGATCAGTCACATTCGTCCGTTCGCGTGTAAGTCATCTCACCTCGTCTGTTGACCAATTTTCAGCGTCAACAGAATGGCGCCGTCTATGGGAACGACTGCAAAAATTATATTCATTTGCGAATCCCTTCGTCCGAAGACAGGAACTAATGGCCGGTGGAAGAGGCAATAGGAAGGGGAAGGCTCTCGCAAATCCCGAGCCTTCCTATGAGCTACAATCTGAAAATGAAGGACCCATCCATGAAACTCCAGCCCTTCACCTCGGAAGTTCGTCTCGCCACTTAAATCTTCTAAGTGGATGGCAGAGGTCCCGAAATCGCGGGGCTAGACTGTCCACATTAGAAGAGCAAGTTGGAGGCGTTGCAGAACGTTTGGATGGAGTGGACAGACGATTCAAGCATGTGGACGGAAAACTGGATGAAATTGCAGCCCTGCTGAACAGTTTAGCTCGGCCTTCGCCTGTCCTCGAAACCAACCCTGAACCTCAGCTACCGCAACAAAGTTCTCATCCACCACGATCACTTTCCAACCATCCGCAAGCTGACGAAGACGAGGTTGTGAGCCGAGCTTCGTGCTCGAGACTTCGACCAGCCGTGGGGCCTCCCTCAAACGACCTAAGACACAGAATAGAAGAGAGGTGATCCGCCGGGCTAGTCAGGCTCAAGATCGAGTGGATGATAATATCACCCCTCTTGAGGCCGAGCTGAAAGAGCTTCTGGAGAGAATCGGGGATATCCAGAGAGCACAACGCACCCAAGCACCAACCGCAGCAGATGTCCTTGTGGATTCGTCTGAATCCCCATTCACCGATGAAATTCGCGGCGAACCTCTTCCGAAAGGCTTCAAAATTCCTCAGCTCAAGTAATACTCCGGGATAGGAGATCCAGCCGAGCATCTCGAAAATTTCAAAGTTCGAATGGAACTCCATGGAGTTAATGGGCACATCATGTGTAAGGCCTTCCCATTATCCCTAACCAGCTCGGCATGGACCTGGTTCCGCAATTTAAAGCCAAGGTCCATTTCCTCTTTTACCGAACTGAGCAGGGCATTTGCGACTCAATTCATCGGAAGCAACGATCCGAGGAAACATTCTGCACACCTCGCTGCGGTCAAACAAAAAGATAATGAATCGCTGAAAGATTACCTCTCACGATTCAACGCCGAAGCAGTTCAGGTAGAGAACCTATCTCAGGACATGTTGCTACATACGATGATAGAAGGATTACGTGATGAAAAGTTCCTCTGGTCGATAGGGGAACGGCCCCCTCAGTCTGTGGCTGAATTCCTCGATCGAGCTGCAAAACACATAAACGCAGAAGAGCTGGTGAACGCCCAGGGGTCGTCCCATAAGAGGAAAGACCGCAAAGAGGAAAACAGCACCAAAAGGCACCGTCTTGATCGCAGGTTGCCGAATTTGAACTCTACTCCGCGTGGAGCAAAAACTTCGGCCCCGCGATTCGAAAAATACACTCCGCTCAAAACAACAATCGAGCAAGTGTTCCTAGCCGAGAAAGATAAACAAATGTTCGGACGACCCGCAAAGATCAAAACCGACCCTGAAAGAAGGTCGAAGTCTAAATACTGTTTATACCATAAAGATCACGAGCATAACACAGCGGATTGCTTCGACTTGAAGCGACAGATCGAAACCCTCATCCGGCAGGGCTTCCTAAAAGAATATATTACCCAGCGTCCGGAAGATCAAAGGGCCTCGGCTCGGGAAGATGACAGAGAGCTAGTCAATAACGATCCGCTGGAAGAAATTCATATGATCTTCGGCGGGCCAACCACAGGTGATTCTGGCAACGCCCGCAAATCCAACGTTTGTCAAGGGCGAACTTCCGAACCAAGGCTGCAAGTGAATTTGACCAGCAGGCCCTCGAAAATTCCAAAGGTCGCTCATCGTACGATATCATTTTCCGAAGAAGATGCTGAAGGAGTGCTGCATCCGTAAGACGATTCTCTCGTAATGTCAATGGTGGTCGCTAATAAAAAGCTCCGCAGAATGATGGTAAAAACTAGAAGTTCGGCCGACATAATATATGCCTCGGCGTTCGACAGAATGAAGATTGATCGGTCCAGGTTAAGGCCGGTAAGAACTGCTCTAACCGGATTTACAGGGGATTGTATCATGCCTGAAGGAGAAATAACCCTACCAGTCACAGCAGGAGACGAACCCAACCAGAGGCTGATCATGGTTGATTTTCTCGTTGTCAACACTCCATCAACATACAACGCGATCATCAACAGACCCATCATCCGAGCCTTAAAAGCCGGCATTTCTATCTATCATCTGGCCATGAAATTCGAAACCGACGACGGAATCGGCGTTGTCAGAGGGGACCAGCAGAAAGCTCGTCGATGCTACGAACTGACGCTACGCGGAAAAAGCAAAAATGTGATATCTGTCGTTTCACATACGACTCCGCTGGACCCTAGGGAAGAAATAACGGAACGTGGTTCACCAGCTGAGGAGTTAGTAGAGGTCCCTTTGTCGGACGATGATTCGAACTTAGTTGTTAAGATCGGATCTCAATTAAACGGTAGTGTCCAGGCTAGGCTGATCTTTCCTAAAAGAAAATGCAGATGCCTTCGCATGGTCTCATAAGGACATGCCCGGAATCAATTCCGAAGTGATGGTCCACCGGCTCAAAGTCGACCCGTCCTTCAAACCGATCCGCCAAAAATGATGAGCTTTCAACATGGAGAGATATGCTGCAATCGAAGAAGAAATAAAAAAAATTACGCCAAGCAGGTTTTATCCAGGAAGTCCACTATCCTGATTGGCTCGCCAATGTCGTTCTAGTAAAAAAAGCTAATGGAAAATGGAGGGTCTGTATCGACTACACCGACCTCAACAAAGCCTGCCCTAAAGACAGCTTTCCACTGCTCATAATAGATCAGCTCGTAGATGCAACCTCAGGTTATGAGCTTCTCAGTTTCATGGATGCGTACTCCGGGTACAACCAGATCCAGATACATGTTCCTGACAGGCAAAAGACAGTGTTTGTCACCGATCGAGGGCTTTACTGTTATAAGGTAATGCCCTTTGGACTTAAGAACGCCGGGGCGACGTGCCAGCGTTTAGTCAACAAAATGTTCACCGAACAAATTGGCAAAACTATGAAAGTTTACGTGGACGATATGCTTGTTAAAAGTTTGAAGTCAGAAGACCACGTCAACAACCTCCGCATTATGTTCGGCATCTTGAAAAAATACGGAATGAAACTCAACCCCAGCAAATGCGCCTTTGAAGTAAGGTCGGGGAAGTTCCTCAGATTTATCGTAAATCAAAGAGGAATAGAAGCCAACCCAGAAAAGATCTGCGCACTAGTCGAGATGAGCTCACCAACCACCGTAAAAGAAATACAGCGTCTCACCGGGCGGATCGCCGCGCTCAATAGGTTCGTTTCTAGGGCTACAGATCGATGCTTTCCATTTTTCAAGCAACTTCGCAAGTTCAACGAGATGACTTGGACGTCAGAATGTGAGCAAGCTTTCCAAGATCTCAAAGCATACCTCGGTTCGCCACCATTACTTTCCAAACCTGCGTAAGGGGAAGAGCTACTGCTGTACCTGGCAGTATCCCCGGCAGCAGTAAGTTCGGCTTTAATCCGAGATGACCAAGGTACACAAAGGCCGATATATTACATCAGCAAAGCTCTTCTCGACGCAGAAACCCGATATCCTAGCTTAGAGAAGTTAGCTCTAGCATTGATAACCACGGCAAGAAAACTACGGCCTTATTTCCAAGCACATCCGATAGTGGTGCTAACGGACCAACCACTGAGGCAAGTACTACAGAAGCCAGAAACTTCAGGTCGCCTTGCACGCTGGGCCATCGAGCTCAGTGAATTCGACGTTCAATACCGGCCCCGTACAGCCATCAAGGGCCAAGCTGTGGCTGACTTCATTGCCGAGCTTTCCGACACCTCCATCCTCGAAGCTGACGCTTCTCCCAAAGGAAACACTACAAAATATATTCCAAAAGAGGGTTCGACCGCCCATACATGGTCGTTACACGTCGACGGCTCGTCAAATTCCCAAGGCTGCGGAGCAAGAATAATTTTGACCTCCCCCGACGGCATAAAGGTTCAATATGCCCTAAGATTCGGTTTCAAAGCTTCTAACAACGAAGCCGAATACGAAGCTCTTCTTGCCGGGCTACGGCTAACATCAGCAGTCGGGATCCGTAGTGTTACGGTACACAGTGACTCGCAATTGGTCGTGGGTCAAGTAACATCGGAATATCAAGCAAAGGGAAAAAAAGATGTCCGCGTATTTACTAAAATATCAAGAGTTATCGACTCGGTTCGATTACTGAAAAGTCGTCCAAGTACTGAGGATTCATAACACCTACGCGAATTCGCTTGCCAAATTAGCATCGGCAGGAGACGACGAGCTCAGAAGGACAATTCCCATTGAATTCCTCCCCAAAAGAAGCATCACTGACGACAACATTAGTGAGGTATATCCTATTTCCACCGAGCCTGATTGGAGGGAACCAATTGTTCATTTCTTACGAGATGGCATTCTGCCCGAAGAAAAAAATGAAACACGACAAATACGATATAGAGCGGCTCGGTACACGCTCATCGACGGTATATTGTATAAAAAGGGTTTTTTATTGCCCTGCCTCGGCTGTCTCGGACCGGATGAAGCCAGCTACGTCTTAAGAGAAATTCATTCCGGCACGTGCGGAAACCACTCGGGGCGTAGAGCGCTGGCCCAGAAAGCAATACGGCAAGGATATTATTGGCCGATGATTCAAAAAGATGCCCGAGAAATAGTCAAACGGTGTGACAAATGTCAAAAGTTCGCACCAGTCCCTCACATACCTCCCGAGGAACTTACTCCGATGTTCGGACCATGGCCCTTCGCGCAATGGGGAGTCGATATCATCAGTCCTCTTCCAACCGGCAAGGGGCAGGTCAAGTATGCGATCGTGGCTGTTGATTACTTCACCAAGTGGGTCGAAGCAGAACCTCTCGCCAAGATTACTGAAAAGAAAACGACAGACTTCATTTGAAAGTCGATTATATGCCGGTTTGGTATCCTGAATACAATCGTCACTGACAACGGGCCTCAGTTTGACAATGCGAAGTACAGGGGATTTTGCCAGAACTTGGGCATAAAAAATGTGTATTCATCTCCTCATCATCCTCAGGCTAACGGGCAAGTCGAAGCTATCAACAAAATCATTAAGGGTCATCTGAAGACTAAGCTCAGCGAATTCAAGGGAGCTTGGGCAAAGCAGCTCCCCGAAGTATTGTGGGCGTACCGAACCACAGCTCGGTCAACAACAGGAGAAACTCCGTTCTTCTTAACATTCGGAGTGGAAGCCGTAGTCCCAGTCGAGATAGGGCTATCAACTAACCGAACCGATAATTATCAACCTGACCAGAACCAGGACGAGCTTCGTACGAACCTTGACTTGATCGAAGAAGTCCGAGAAGCTTCCCAAGTTCGAATTGCAGCCTACTAACAGCGTGTTGCTAGATTCTATAATTCACGAGTCAAAGAAAGACGGTTCAGGGTAGGAAATCTCGTCCTACGAAGGAACGTGAAGGAGAAGAAGGATAAGATTACAAGTACATTCAATCCAAATTGGGATGGGCCGTACAAAGTTGTAAGGACAGTTCAAACTGGGACTTACTGGCTCGAAGACATGTAAGGCCGAGCCCTACCTCACCCATGGAATGTGGAACATTTGAAAATCTACTATCAATAAAAGCTAAGTATTTGTTTTTATTTCTCAAAATTATACCCCTATCGGAAAATTTGGAATACCAGCAGAGGCTAATCTCGCCCATAACTGTATTCGAGCTCAGAGGATAGTACCGTCCAGAGCTAAGTTCTAGGTTGAGATCGGTCTCGATCAAAGCATATGAACCGACCATTATCTTCACAAGTCGTAATTTATAATGCTTCGATAACGATCTAACATGCTCGGCCACGAAGTAAATGGACAAATAAGCGAAAACAATCCAAAAAGGAAAAGCAATTGAATAAAAAATCTGACAAACATGAATGGATCAGAAAAGAAAATTTTCAATTGTAAGGCCTCAAAGAGGTCGGAATTACAGATCAATTTGTGTTACAGGAAGCCCTAACACATGGGCTAAAAAAAAAAAGCACACACACAGAAAATTCCCCTACGAGGGAGGACCAGGAGTCGGCTCGGTGGCAGCAGAAGAGTTATCTTCCTCCTTCGCCTCAGAGTCGAGGAAAGAAAGGTCTAGGTCCGAATGACGACTTTGGACTGTCATCCTACACTTCTCGTAGCCGAAGTCGAACATTTCGTCAGCTTCGGCGACTTTGACCTCCAACTCCGACTTGGGCCTTCGCCAGGTCCGATCGCAAAGTCCCTTCGGCAGCTTTCAACTCCTCAACCTGTATGATGAGCTCAGCTTTCGCCCTTTCTTTATTTGTTAGTTCAGCTCAGAGAAGAGCAATCTCGTGTTCCCGAGCGTCCAGTGCCCTTGCCGCCTCCTCTCCAAACTTCGTGGCCTCGTCCAGAGAACGCTTGGTAGCCACCAGCGTCCCTTCAAGGCCAGAGATCGTTCCCTTGTCACGGGTCATCTCTTCCCGAAGAAGCTGGCACCCGTAGGCTACCTGCACAGTAACCAACAGATAAATACACAAGGAGTATTAAAACGGCTATAGCAGGGTAAAATCCAAGTCATATACATACCTTGGTCCCGAAGATCCCTAGAGAGTTCAGCAGGGAGAGTCCAGGGACCTTCGCCATCATGTCCACCTCGGCCTCAGGGACAGCCTTATATACCCATTTGCACAAGTTATACAAATGCGGCGGCATCTCCGGGCCTCGGCGGATAGTGGAAGAAGATTGAACCGGTGCGGCTTGAGCAGACTGCCCAGACGGACCGACATCGATGCTCCCCACCAAGTCTATGACTTGGGAAGGCTGAGCCCTCATGGAGGCGTCGGGGAGTGCAACTTCAGCCGCATGCACCTCCGGGGTCACTTCGAAAGCCGGCTCCGGAGGAACATCAGTTGTTGGGACAGTTGGAGGACGTTCTCAGGGACGCCTCGAAGCTGCCTTTTGCCGTTTCTTCTCTCTGATTTGCTCTTTCTCCTGAGCAGTCAGAGCAGATGACTTTCTTCGTGGGGCCGGAGCAGACATGCCTGATAAAAAAAATATGTATATGTTAATGGGCCGAATTATGAAGATGAAACTGACCTATTCGAAAATTACGAATGTTTACCTTGGGGGTTGATGCCCACGTCAGATAAGGTTTTGAAGGACAGCAGAAGCTTTACGCTGTGGAAATTTGGATCAAGCTCCCACACCGCAACTATGTGATCTTCTTCTTCCAGGCTGAGGGCAGGAGGATCTCCACGAGCTAACCAACAAAAATAGATGTCAGCAAAAAAAAAAAAGGGTGAGTGTCAGCCGACCCGACCTGGAACTGAGAAACAGTTGTTCACGCGGTGATCAGGGAAGTTGACTTCGGGTCGGGGGCCTTCCCAACCCTTCGAGACGAGGAACCACTCCTCTTTCCATCCGTGAACCGAAGAGGGGCCGGTGCCCTTTCCTTCCCCGAGGCGACATATAGAATCATCCCCTGGAATCGGGATGACCCTTCAGCTGGTAAAGGCTCATCAGCTCGGCTATTGTTGGATTCGACCCGTGGACTTGACGCCATAAGGCAACGTAACTGATTAAAGTTCTCCAGGAGTTAGGAGCTACCTGACCTGGAGCTAGGTTGTCCCTAGAAAGGTATTCCCTCACAATAGGGAGAAGAGGAAGATGGAAACCAGCCTAAAAAAATTGGGCGTATTCAGTGACCTGGTCTTCGGAAGGACGGGTCGGGAAATCATCTAAACCCGGAAGCCTAAGGTCGATGGCCCCAGGGATACAGTACTCCGACCTGAGCCTGATCAAGTCGGATTGGGTGAGCGTTGTCCAGATCAGGTCGGCTGGGTAATCAGAGACTCTGTCAATAACACGCCCTGAGGTACCAGCCACTGGAACCTCATCCGAAGCAAAGGAAGAAGGGGTCTCTGCTAACAAAGCTCCCCCCAGGGACTCAACAGCAATGGGTTGGATTTCCACTAATTGGGATTCTCCAACGGGCAAGACAGAGGAAAATGTCCGCGAGGAACTTTCCTCCGAACCAGACATATTTCCTTGAAAATGGAAAACTATGGAAAGCAAAGGGGGGCAAGAACGAACGTACCGGATTACTTTTCGGAATGAGATTGGCCAAAGAAAGTTGGGTTCGAGAGAACTTCGAATGAATCACAGCGGTCCGTAGAGGGGGAAAAAGAAGAACACGGCAGGAAGAAAAGAAAATTTCTGAAAAACATCCTTAAACACAGTATTTATACTGTAGCGGGTGACAGTACGCAGGCCATGCTGTGCCACGCGGCACGTATCCATGGTCTTAAAAAACGAACCGACGCGACTTTTGGCACGGCCTGCCACGTGTCCGTCCATTCATTGGACAACGATATTACGCCCGTCCGTTCAGAGATACGAAGTCCACGTGTCCTTACGCCATTCGTCCGCCGAAATAAAAGCCTGCCGCGCCGTACGATCATTATTGCGTCTTTTCGAAATTCGAAACAGCGCATTTAATGTGCCTTTACCGCCAAAAATAAGATCGGCTGCATTTGTTTGAAGTTACTTCCTAGCTGAAAGGATCCACCTCGGAAGCAGGGGGGCAGCTGTTGTGGGATAATTTCTGCAACGAGCCGACCTGGTCACAAGACCTCGGAGCAAAGGAACAGACTGATGTCTCATTCTGTTCAAGAGGTCAGTTCGGATCACAGTTAAGTCAATGAGTAAATAGAGACCGACCTTATTTCCGCTCTCAGCAGCATAGGGATAGGAGCACATCCCCCCAAGATTGGAACGGCTCGAGATACCCGCCTGGATTTTCGGCGTAATACCAATCGTGATCTCAGCATAGAAAATCTCCATCGAAGCCTATAAATATAGGAGAACACTGTAATTACAGGTATACAAAAAATCCCTTTCAAAACAGTGTTTGCTATCCTTGAGGATAATCACTAACTTAGGCATCGGAGGGCTCACGGCTGGATCCCAGCCACCCCCCTTTTTTTATTTCTTTTGTGTTCTACAGGATCAAACAGATCTTTGGTCCAAGTCCAGGCCTTGTACCTGTCAGGAGATCAGTCACATTTGTCCGTTCGCGTGTAAGTCATCTCACCTCGTCTGTTGACCAATTTTCAGCGTTGACAAGCCCCACCATGATTTTCATGTAAAATCGCTAGGGTAGTCCCATCATGACTTTTATGTAAAATCCACCTAACCACTGGGAGGGTCGCTCCATGTTAGACTAAGGGCAAAAAAAAAAAAAAAAAAAACCAAGTGGTCGACATGATTGGAAAAAGTATATGGGGGACCACTTTGTCTCTAAATTGTTTACATTAGTGTGGCTCACGTGAATCATGTATAGGTATGATGTTTAGGTCATAAGCTTAAATATTTGTGTGGAATCTAATGGTTAGAGTGGATTACCTATAATTATCATGGTAAACCCTGTAAAAATCAAGGGTGGGCATCTCTCTCCCAACTATTTCCATTGGTGTTGCTCACAGAATCACAGGTCAGCCTGATTTTTTTTTTTTTTTTTTTAATCTCTGGGCCTAATATGAGACTAAATATCTAATGGTTGGAGTGGATTTTAAAGTGGATTTTAAACATCACGGTGGGCCCGATTAAAATAAGAGTATGTCCCTTCCGAGCTCGGATTAGGTACTACCCCCACCAGGACGCAGCGGGAGACGGACGGGTACGTGACAGGTCGGTATTGGTGGAGAGCAGGTGGGGCCCGCGTCTCTGTTGGCTGATGTGACGGGTCTGTCAGCACTCCAACAATACCGAGGTGTAGGCTCCCTACTCTCCACCAATACCGACCTGTCATGTACTTGTTCGTCTCCAGCCATCCTGGTGGGGGTAGTACCTAATCCGAGCTCGTCCCTTCCTTTTTGCCTAAATAATCTATACAATTGGGCAGGGGCACGTGGACTTGATTTTTTGGGTCCAAGTGATGTGTATGTGAATTCACTTCAACCATTAGATATGTAATCCCAGTTTAGGCCCAGAGCCAAAAAAATCAAGCTTACTTGCTATTTAGGTGGGGGCACACTACAAAAAATAGTTGGGAGAAAGACGTCCACCCTTGATTTTTACTGGGGCCACCATGATCATTGTATGAAACCCACTCCAACCATAAGGTGTTGCACCAAAATTTAGATCTAGTGCCTAAAAATCAGGACCATTTGTACTTTAGATGGGCCATACCAAGGGAAAATGTTAAGATGGTATACATCGTTTCTTATCATGTGGTCTACTTGAATCATAATCATGAACCAGGGTGATTTTTAGGCCCTTGTCATAACATAAGGTGATAGACTGGTCGTTGTGGTTGACTTTACATAAACATTACAATGGAGGCCACCTAAGCACCCGACTCATTTGCTCCGATGCCGTAAAAAAAATGTAATGGAAGGTGGTGGAATGATGATTATTTGGATTGATTGGGTATCTTTTTGGACAACGGTATCAGAATGTAAACTCTATATTAATTATGTACACATGACTACTTGAGTCCAGTTGACTTGGACAATTCTGATTTCTCAAAAAGTCGTACGTGCTTTTTTTTTCTTAATTTTTTTTACTAATATTTAATATTTAAGGAGTAATAATATTGTCGAGTTGTACGGACACAAGTGAGTTTTATCATTTTGCCAAGTTTTCCAAGTCAAGTTTTGACCAAGTTATTGCCCAATTGGGTTTTGCCTATCTTAGACTTGATTTTTTTTCAATTTTTAAACAATGCGGTTGTTAACGTCCAAAATTAGAGTAACAAATGTTGATTATGGACAAACTTAGACTTTCATCGCTTGTTAAGATTGATGAAGATGGATGGTCCAGATGATGGGACCTGAAATCACAAATAAAGATATCGTGAGGGGGTGCCGGTCGTGTGGGCGGAGGACCCTCCGATGCTTAAGTCAATAAGCATGATTGGGTGTAAGAGCTTTTAAATATATTACATGGTGTATGAATGGCATATCTTGGAGTCATATGGTAAGGTCCTTTTGTAGATGGTAGTGATCCACAATTCCTGGCAATGGATCCGTTGATTCTATTTTAAGAGACGTATCTAAACGAGATATCATCCAGGGTGTATCTTCAGATTGGGAGAGATTATCCATATCACGTCCATATTTTGCATATCCCGAGATTGATCGATATCTCTATATGGTGGTGTGCAGTGTGCTCATATTCGATGACATTCGGCATCCTCAATTGAGTTGTTTTGCAATTAGTTGGTAGTATGGCAAATGTTAATGACTGAGTTCGAAGACTCAGCTCTGACTGATAGGGCTCTTAATGGAGCGGGTCAAATTCGAGATTCGATTCACTCTGAATCCGTATAATGTGGATTTGGATATTAAAATAGGTTTGATTATTTAAATGGACCGGATTTGGATCTTAAAATAGGTCTGATTACTTAATTGGACCAGATTTGGATTCACATAAACATATACAAGTTTGATCCGAATCCGATCCAGATTCGATTCATTGTCACCTTACTGTATATGTTATATTCATGCTGGCCATCCGTTTTCCATATTATTTTAGGCCTCAGGTCGACCATATCATAGTAGATAGTGAGATTTGCATCATTTTGCTACTAAATTAAATATATTATATTCTATATATTTTTAGATTTGTAATGGGGTGGATTCGGACCTAGATCCGACCCGAATTTGATGGTTATATGGATTTTGGATCGGAAATGGATCTAAGTATTTATAAATGTATCACATATGGATATCACTTTTTGGATCCGAGTTGAATCCGAATTCATCTACAGACATTCGGACGTGGAACTGGATCCAGTTAGATTTGATCCACATCCGACCCATTGAGAGCCCTACTAACTGGGGCTGAGGCACTGAGGCTGAGACTTCTGCTCTGTGGAGTTTAGGATCTGGCGGTGACGAGGAAGGACTTGTTCTTCTTTGTGACGCTTGGTACCCCGAAGAAGGGTCCTCAGTTTCGATTCGAGACTGAGTGGTCAGGAATACATTTGATATCTGAAGCCTCATACCTCGTTTGTTACTAAAGATAAATAAGATGGCTTCTCACCTTGACCACCTTTGATCCTTGACCAACAAGTGTGATTAACTAGCCTTAGTGGACCACATATCGGCAGTTGTGCATCTTCCATGTCAACATCAAGAACCTTGCGAGATTTACCCATAACAATGGTCTAAATAGAAATTGACCTATCACCATCCCCAACTGACGAAGATTCCATACTATCCCAATGAGAGCTAGCTCAAGAGGGACGATCCTCTCAGGAGCTTTGTGGGGCCCACCATGATGTATATGCTTTATCCATGCTGTCCATACATTTTGACCGATCATTTCAAGTCATGAGGCCAAAAATGAGGCAGATCAAATGCTCAAGTAGACCATACGATATGAAGCATAGGGGATTGAACACCTACCGTTCAAAATCTAGGAAAAAATTACATGCATGCTTTTTTGATAATGTATATGGGGAGGGTGTTTGATGGTTTTGGACTGTGATGACTTGGGTTCAGGTCGCTGGAGATGCAGAGAATATGAGCAGCTGCGGTGGGTTTAGGTTTCATTGATTTGGGATTTTCTGGCCGTCCAAAAATTGTAACTATGTTGGATTTCTAGGAATGATGAAAAAATAATTAGAAGCCCTGGATCGGGTGTTCTAATACCACGCGATCCCATGATAATTTCAAAAGGATTAAAAACTGAATTTGAAAAAGAATATTTTTTCTTTATATGTATATTATATTAATCATTGAAATTTATAGAAGAGGTTCAAATCAAATCCTCTAATTAAATCACTAATTGGAAGACTAAAATGTAATACAATAAAAGATACAGTCAATAAAAGAACATTTCAATGAAGGCAACTGAGGGTAAATGAGTTGCCTAAAATCATTGCCAGAATTTAGAGGCGGGGAGGTTTCGACTGTATGCATTTCTTTCCCTAGTTTTCTCTCTCTTGCGGCCTATTTGAGTCTTGGGTCTAGCTCATTTTTTTGTCGCAGTCGTAAAATGTGCTTGAAAAACTGATGGATGGAGTGGATTTCTCAAAAACATTATGGTGGCCCCACCTAGGTTCCTTGCCCTTCACTAATATTTAATATTTAAGAAGTATAAATAACGCCAAGTTGTAATGACTCAAGTGAGTTTTATCAACCAAAAAAAAAAAAAAAAGTTCTTTTTTAACTAATTTTACTGGGTTTTGCCATGTTTTTTTTCAAGACGGAGTCGAGTTTTGACCGAGTCATGGCCTAATCGAGTTTGCCTGAGTCTTGATGAAATTTCGACTCTGACTTGGTGTTTTTTTTTTTTCTCCAATTTTTGAACTATGGTCTAAATAGAAATTAGCCCATAGCCATCCGTAACCATCCATATAAAGGACCACGTCTATGATGCCCTAATCCATCCTGGTGACACTTGCCAAACGGATGGCCTGGATTGCTGCCCACGTGTGGCGAGAAAGATAAATGAAAACGCAGTCCATGTAACTGAAGCCTTCTAGCAGGACAGGTATTCTCTAGGTGATCCTAACCATCCAATTCGAGCAATGGTTCACATTCAACTTGTAAAATATTTCATAAGTTATGGTTGGTACACTACCGCTGACCCACAAATGGAAGCAGATGGCAAATGTGTAGGTCATCATCAGGACCTTTGATTCACTAGGCCACCTCCTGATAATCATAATACGGGATCTTTGAGATAAGGTCCATCCACGTGGTACCCCACCAGATCAACCGTTTTGATCAACATGCGCTACACCATGGCCCTTGCCCAGTCATCAAGATGGACCGCGGCGGTCTGTATTTGGTGTGGCCCACCTAATACGTGGATTAGCATCCTGTCATCCCGTTAGTAATGTTTATGGTGCAACCGACTTTTGCATGGTTATAATGGCTGGGAACAGATTAAAGGGCTGGGATCATGGTTTTAAGACTCGGTGATTTGGACCATGACTCGTTCTATCCCAAACGAGTCGTACTTGACTGAGTCGAGTAAATCGGTTGAGTTGGATCGAGTTAACGCCTATTTCTAGTCCTCAGTCGAGTACAACTCGACTGATATCATGGTTTTAAGACCCGGTGACTCATTCTTCCCTAAGTCGAGTTGTACTCGACTGAGTCGGGGTGAATCGGTTGTGTTGGGTCGAGTTAATGCCAATTTCCAGTCCTCAGTAGATGGGGTCCATGCGATTCAGTGATCCAAACCGTTGAATGTGCATTGTTGTTATTTTCGCTTTCCTTGGCAGTTTATCCGAAGGCCAGGAATCGAAAGGTTCATTAATCTTTATTGAGGAAGTGACATAGCTCAAAAGGTACTAACTCATGATTCTAAACTCTGTGGAGCCCACCATTATGTATGCGTCTTATCCACGCCGTCCATCCATTGTATTAACTCATTTTAGGGCATGAGCCCAAAATGAAAGCATATCCAAAGCTCAAGTGGACCACACCATGGAAACAGTGGGGATAATGACGACCACCGTTGAAACCTTCCTAGGGCCCACAGTGATGTTTTCGGTTTCATCCAACCTAAATGGATGAACAGAAATATCAGCTTGATCCAAAACTTCTGTGCCCCAAGTGTTTTCAATGGCAGGCGTCCAGCTCTCACTGTTTCCTGTGGTGTGGTCCACTTGAGCCTTGGATGTGCTTCAATTTTAGGCTCAAGCCCTAAAATGAGCTGTAAGATTGGATGGACGGCCTGGATAAGACACATACATCACGGTGGGCCCCACAGCCTTTACTCCGTACGCGATCGGGGGATCGAATTCAGAACACGAGTGGTACAAATTCTTGGCCAGATGACTCAGTCGAGTTGACTCGGCCCCAACGCCCGAGTCCCTACTGACTCAGACAAGTCAGGCAGAGCCCTCCCTGAGTTGACCTGGACGAGTCTTAAAACTAGTGCTGGCAGTGGAACATTTCAAAAGATGGAAACTGCAAAGGACAGAAAAGGAAGAATAAATACTCAAAACGCTCCTATTTCAAACAAAATCGCACGATCAAAATTCCATGGTAGACATCGTACGGTGGTCCGCATGATCACGTATGTATAAATTAAAAAAAAACAATTTTAATCTAAAATGACATAAGAATCCTTGTGGGTGAAAGGAAGTGAAATGACCAAAATCTCCACGCCACATGTATAATTACTGTCGGTGGGATTTGAATTTCTGGGGCAAGAGCAACTCTCGCAGCTCAGCCGGGTCTACTTCTACAACTCGGTTGTCGGGTCGGTAGTAACCCGTAATGGGATCGGGCACCCAAGAAGAAGAAGAGTCGGGTCCTCCGGATTTCATGAAGCTCATCGCCACCTTCTTCTTCTTATCTTCCACTTGCTTTGAAATCCCTCTCCCCACGCTCCATGCTCCCGTCGAATATCCACGTCTGCATTTAAAAAAATAAAAATAAAAATAAGAAATTGATATTTACACCCACTATTTTTAATATCTATATCATTATTTCTACTTTTGGTAATAAAGTAGAATTGTCAGGTATGTCCTTTCTAGAATGTACCGGGGCTGATTTTTGGCCCTAAACAAAGGATTCCAAGATTCCAATCATCACATCATACGAATCTTACCTCGTGAGAGCGACTGTGACGCCATCGGCAATAGCAGCGAGGAGATTAGCGTTCGAGAAAGAGCGAGCCATTTCAACGGCTGAGATTATAGAAAGACAATAAAGTTATTTCTCTCTCTCTCTAGTAGAAAAACTGAAGAAGATGGTAGATAAAAGAGAAGGGACGTTGCCTTTATATAGAGAGAGAAAGAGAAAGAGAGAGGAAAGCAGTCCAAATAGCCGCTGCGATAGAACCTTCTACACGTGGCTGGACGAAGCTGGGAGCCATCTCCCCTCATTCGGTAGAAACCACGCTGTTAGTTTACCACCATTTTTCAGGAGAAAGACTTTGGTACTGTGGTAGTGTGATGGCTAATAAAAATCTGTATCTGGTAAATCCAACCGTTCAAATCATCCATCCATTCGCTAACTCATGAACCAAAAATTATAGTGAGCTAGTGTCCTAATGGCCATCTAATGAACCAACGGTCCATATTCAACGAAGAATTTTTCTTTTGTTGGTAGTGGTGGTCGTTGGATCAATCCATTTTCGGTTTATGACCCATCTACGCTACATGTGGCATTTGGGCTATCAATTTGGACCGTTCAACTTTCTTCGTTGATCAGTTATTTCCACAGTGAAATTGCATCACACGCTTTCTCTAAAATAAACATCTGAACGGTTTACATCATTCAACCAATGTACGTAAAAAGGGCTGTTATTTGGATGGTATGGATTGTCTTAAATGAATCCACGTGTGCTATTGGAGGCAACACTTGGAATATGGTGGTAAACAATCAAGCTAGCGTTTTGCTTCCGTAGACGACTCATCAACTGCTCGGTCAACCCGGTTTAGAAAATGGAGACTTCCTGGAAATGGAAGTTTGAATAAAATATTGAAACGTGGGAGCACCCAAGATAGCGGACGCGGATCTCCTGCGAAAGCCTTTCGGAGGAAGTTCCTGTGCTGAGAACCTAGGTGGGGCCACCTTGATTTTTGTGAGAAATCCATTCCGTCCATCTGTTTTGTGAGCTTATTTTAGGATATGAGACCAAACATGAGCCGAATCCAAGACTCAAGTTGGCCGCACTGAAGAAAAAGGTGTGTAGCGAAATTCCTACTATTGAAACCTCCCAGGTCCCCATTGATGTTTATATGCCATCCATACCGTTCATAACGTCATTCCTACTGGGATGAACTGAAAACACAAATATTATCCTAATTCAAAAATTCTCTGGCCCCACGAATATTTCAATTGTGGAGGTTAAATCCTCACGTTTTCAGCCCACTTGAGTATTGGATCAGGTTTATTTTTTGTCACATGTTCTAAAATGAGCTGAAAAAAATAGATGGATGGAGTGGATTACTCACAAACATCACGATGGGCCCCACCTAGGTTCCAAGTGCGCTGGGATGCTAGGTGGGGCCTACCGTGATGTTTGTATCTGTCCATCCGTTTTGGGATCTCAATTGATGGCATGCAACAAAAAAAATGAAGTGAATTCAAAACCCAAGTGTGCCATACAAGAGGAAACAGTGGGGATTTAGTGACCACCTTTGAAACATTTGAATGGCTACAAAATTTTTATATTAGGCTAATTTCTTTACAATTTCAGTTCATCCTAATGGAAATGACATTATAAACTATTTAATTGCAACATAAACATCAAGGTGGAGCCTAGTAAGGTTGAGGTAGAAAACTCTTTCTCCAATTATTCCTTTAGTTAGGGCTGCACATCTGCCCGGTTATCCCGCCCAACCCGACCCGATAGAAATCCGATCCATCCTAACCCAGTAGAGAAAATGGTCCAATCCAGGGTGGATGCGTGCGGCTAGACCGTTTTTAATTTAGGTATGGTTTAGGGTACATGCCAAACCCGCCCGACCTGACCCGTACCCTGACTTGTGTATACACGACCCATTCCACCCGACCCGAACCGCTCCATTTATACTAGTTTATTGCTTCTAGAAATATCTGTATGACATTATCAATAGGTTGGATGGTCAATAAACATTCAGGTGGACTCTAGAAATCTTTTAATGGTAGGAGTTCAATGACCATTGATTGTTGTGGTGTGGTCTACCTAAAGCTTTTATCTACTTCCTTTTTGGGACCATGTCTTATAATAATCAGGAAGCACAGATGGACAGCGTGGATTTACAACATATACATCAAGGTGAGCCTCACAGTCAGGGTCTCACCCACATAGCTGGTTCCGAGGTCTCACGGACTCTCACCCATAATGTGGATATACAACAAATCATCAAGGTGAGCTCCATGGTAAAGGTATCATGGGTTAAACACTTTTATTTTTAATATACAAAGTTAAAAAAAATGCAAATAAGCATAACATAGTCCTAACCTGACCCAACCCAACCCGTCTCGATTTAGTATATAGGGTAGGGTAGGGTTAGGGTTAGGGTTGACCCTTTTACAAGTAGGGTAGGGTCAGGGTTGGGTCAACGCAATTCGATCATGACCTGGACTGAAACCCGAACCTTTAAAATATGTTTAAGTTCGGTCCAAGGTTGGGCCCAACCTGACCCTAACCTGATCCGTGTGCAGGACTACCTCTAGTATGGCCCACTTAAGTTTTGGATTCACCTCATTTTTTGTTGCATGCCCTCAAACAAGATCCCAAAACGGATGGACGGGGTGGATTTCATACAAACATAATGATGGCCCCAACTAGCATCCCAGCGCAGGATCTTCCCCGAAAGGTTATCGCAGGAAATCCGTATCCCAAAAATAGTGGTCCGTAGAATCTCCAGCATGTATAATCCAAACCCTCGTTTGTACAGTGGGCCCCAACGGGAATGTTCACCATTCTAAAATTGGATGGATTCGACAATCAAACAGAAAGGTCCATATCTGGATGGCATGGATCTTTGGACCGGTGCCAATTATGCAGTGTTGGTCCCATCTACGGATGGGAAGGTAGATGAATGGTCCTGATCTTCTGCGCATTGAAACATGGCATTTCTGATCTGCCTCAACCAAATTATCACGTTGGCCCGGCCCCACGTGTATATTGAACACAGTCCATGGTCATTTTTCTATATGACCGTCCATTTTTTTCGTTCTCACATGGCCCACTTGATGCATGGCTCAGATCTGTTACGAATCCCATGTTTAGCTAGCGTGAATCGCAGCACTTCCGACGTATGATTATCCATCCATGCGCGCACTCACCACCAAAGGAACGTTATTTATTTTCTTATTTTATTTTATTTTTTATTTTTATCACCGGGGTAACCAGGCCTCTTGGAGCACCTGAGAACCCTTGGAGATCCTGGGACATGTGCAAACCCTCCTCAACCACATGGGCTGGGTAATATTTTTATTGTTGGAACATGGTATCCATGTATTTGAATCCAGACCGTCCATTTTATTTTTATTGATGGAACGTGGTATCTATGTATTTGAATCCAGACCGTCCATTTTTTGTGGGCTTACTGTGGGACTAATTATGACCCACTCACACTCCAACAAATGGATGGTTCGGTTACAAACAAATGTCCATACATTAGATGACAAGTGTCCACAAGGCAGTGGCAGTGAAGATTGTGTGATTGTATACCACATCCAGTCGAGCCCATGATTTGGACGTTTTGGATTGATATGCATGTTGGTTACGTATACAGAGGACCATGATCCACACTATTTATAAGTGAACCTGCCATTGAACTTATGAATGTAGGAACTCAAAGAGGATTTTTAGACTTAAATGGGTTGTTGACCTAAGATGATGGCTTTCGGATTTGAACTTTCCATGTCTGCTTGGGATTTTCCATTTGGCCGTCTGCCTCTTGGGCTATCGACCTAGAGCCAAGAAAACCACCGACTTATTCCATATGCATTCATACAACTGAATATGAGATTTTGACTGTCGGCTTCTTAAAAGAAAATAACTCTTTTATTTGCTAAAATGACCGTCCAATCCCTAGTCAACCATAGTTTTCACTAATTTATCCCTTTGCATGGTCTACTAACTCTAATTGATAAATAGTAACTAGGGGTTGGCTAGGGAAATTGTTTAGGCTTGATCTCACCATGTCAAATCTAACAATTCAGATGATGTCATGCAGTAATAAAATCTTAACGAGAGACAAATGGAAGATCTTTTTTTATACCCTTTGATTATGATATGGAAAGTCATAAACAGCCTAAAAGGGGTTAGTCTAGTTGGCTATTATCACAGAACACGTGCTGCATATTTCGCTTACATGGCAAATTAAGCTGATTACTCTATAGATCGAAAATGGGTATTGACCAAAATACAGTCGTGGCAAGTGAGAGATTCAATTGATGAATTATATCATTACATAGAAGAACAATCAATACTACTTGAGGAGCAGAGTAACAACAATATTAAGTTGGCCAAGTTTCACGACGCGCTATACATGTTCATGCAAAGAAAGAGATATACGATCACCGACATGTGGTGTCACAAGAAAAACTCCCGTCCACGCAACAGGAGCAGAACTTGCACGCAACCAATGGCCAGCCCATGACAAACGATTAGCACACATGGCGTTGCATGATAAGCCACAACTATCTTTGGGCTCAAACGGTTATTCCTACTTCAACATATGTAAGGAATGGCTACAAATATCCCTCCCCAGCTATGGCCTCAAAACTCTATAAATAGGAGAAAGATTGAAGAGGTCTAAGCCCTGGCTAACCTAATACCAATTAACTAAAAAGCACAACGCTACCTACCTATCTTTTTTTATCTTATATTAGTAGTGGTGTAATCCAACCCATCTAAACTATTATGTTTGACAAGCTTTAGTATAGGAGTAGTGTAATCTTGTCCATTTATGTTGATGCAATGGATCAACCTAGTTCTGGAGTAGTATACTTCTCTTCCATTTGCACCGAGCATTGGATCACAAGGATAACTTACTTTTTCTTTCAGTAGTGTAATTTCCTTCGTCTACGTTCAAGTTGCTAGACTAAGGAAGAGTTAGCTTTAATAACTTACCATCTGCATCACGGATGTTGGATTACTGAAGAATATCTCGATAAGTTCTTAATTTTATTTTAATTAATGCAATTGAGTTCTGTCTACTTTTATATAGTGTGCAAATTTGATTATCTCTGCTATCATGGTGAGGATAAGTCCCTTCAACTGAAAGACAAAAAGAAATTATTAAAAGGACAAACCCTTCCCTTTACAAATCGCTTGATTTCATTTACAAGTCGTTGAATAGCAAATTGCTTTAGTTATTGGTCATAGACGACCACTCATGGTCTCTTTATCTATCTTGGTGTGTGGGTTCATGGGCTCTAGTACGTTGAAACCATATGCACATTTGTACAATCAAATTTCAAGCTAAACGGTAATATATATAACTTAGTACAACGATGCACACATAACGTTCTTATGTGATTCAAACGGTTTATCTATTGAACTTCGATTATGTGATCCTTCACCTTTTTTTATCTTGTTTTTCTTTCTTTTTTTTTATGTTGGATGTGGACTCTTGGCCCACTTGAACAATGGTCTAGATCGCATAACCATGGGCCTCACTTGTATAAACAAAAGCATCAAGATACTATTTACATCATTATTTCTAGCAAATATGTATGGGACCCACCGTCCATTATTGTAACTAGTCATCTTGCGGCCTTGTCGTGACAAATATCTAGTCATTGGACTATGTATGATGAGACCTCTCCAATGAACGACATCAATCCAGTGCTAGAGGCCAACAAAATACATTCCAGGTGGTCCTGCAAACTACTAATCCAATACCTTAACAAAAGCTACCGATGTAGTGAGACATCCTCCTAATCGATGAAGTTATAGAGCCAAGAGAAGGACTTGGGAGTGGGCCCAGAAGAACTCTAAGAAGACTTAAAAGGAAGGGCCAAAAGTTGGCAAAAGTGAAGAAAAAACAGGCTTGACGACTGGTCATCCACAATCGACGATCAGTCCAACGACCGGTCGTCCACCATCGACGATCAGTCCAACGACCGGTCGTCCACCATCGACGATCAGTCCGACGACCAGCCAAATATTTGCCCGAAAACATCCCAGCTCTCTACAATGTTTTGGGTCGTTTGTGACCGGTCGGCCACACTGAAATCAATTGTCCGACCAGTCGGCACTAGCGCAGAGTGCGCGTGCGAACTTACTTATTTTGAACTTTTTGTTTCCGTTTTGATTTGATTTGCTTCCTGTTGCAATTAGGACACCTAGGCTACATAGACTAGGATTTTAAGACTATTTAATGTTGCTTTGATTTCGTTTTTAAACATTATCGAATATATTTAATAAAACTTTGAGTTTATCTCCATGTTGCTCATGGATTCGAGTTATTCTTCGTAGATTCGAAGAAAATGTCTCGCGGATTCAAGATATCCCGTCGTTGATTCGACGAAGACAGGTTGAGGAGTCCCTGTAGTTCCAAAATTTAAAATAGTTATCCCCATGAGAGAGACGGTGCTTGATCTCACCTGCTCCGGCTGCGCCAACTACTTATTAATGTTGGAAAGCAAACATGCTTATCTACTTTTAGTTAATAAGTATGTTGTTTACCGGACATACTTATTTGCTTAATAAGTAGAAACAAGATAAGCTACTTGAGACATTAGTAACTTACCTTAAGCCTTAAGTGTGCTCTTTATACTACTCATTTAGTTATTGACTCGTATAAAGGAGATTAGATCTTTGAATCTGGTTGAATTGCACGGGCATCTCCAGACGCCAATCTGCTCTCTAGTCCATCGGATCAACGGATCTGGATCACCAAACCATGGACCTACATGTACTAATTTCTCAGAGGGAAAGCCATTGTAGGTTTTTTTAGAGTTAGTCATGCAACACACCCACCCTGTTAGTTGGGCTACGCACCCACTTGGTTAGTCACAGGATCCACCCACCCACCAGTGGGGTTAGCCTGTCTCCTCAGCACTCGAACCTGAGACCTACTGGTGGAACGCCTAGCATCGGGCAAATATGCACTGATTGTCTGGAGCCTTTGGATATGCTTCAATTTTAGGCTAAATCCCGAAAACGAGCTGGAAGGATGGATGGACGGCGTGGATAAGACACATACATTACGGTGGGCCCCACAGCCTCTACTCCGTATGCAATCGGGGCTCGAATTCAGAACAGAAGTGGTACAAATTCTCAGCCAGATGACTCACTCGAGTTGACTCGGCCGCAACACCCGAGTCCCTACCGACTCAGACAAGTCAGGCAGAGCCCTCCCTGGGTTATGCGAATCGCAGTGTAAAACACGATCGACCACATCTGAGTTGACCCGGATGAGTTTTAAAACCAGCGCTGGTAGTGGAGCATTCCAAAAGATGGAAATTGGAAAGGGCAGAAAAGGGAGAATAAATACCCAAACACTCCTATTTCATACAAAATCGCACGATCAAAATTCCATGGAAGACATCGTATATGTATACATTAACAAAAATACAATTTTAATCGAAAATGACATAAGAATCCTTGTGCGTGAAAGGAAGTGAAATGACCAAAATCTCCACGCCACGTCTATAAATTACTGTTGGTGGGATTTGAATTTCTGGGTCAAGAGCAACTCTCGCAGCTCAGCCGGGTCTACTTCTACAACTCGGTTGTCGGGTCGGTAGTAACCCGTAATCGGGTCAGGCACCCAAGAAGAAGAAGAGTCGTGTCCTCCGTCTTTAATGAAGCTCATCGCTACCTTCTTCTTCTTATCTTCCACTTGCTTTGAAATCCCTCTCCCCACGCTCCATGTTCCCGTCGAATATCCACGTCTGCATTTCAAAAAATAAAAAAAAATGAGAAATTGATATTTACACCCACCATTTTTAATATCTACATCCTTATTTCTACTTTTAGTAATAAGGTAGAATTGTCAGGTATGTCCCTTCTAGAATGCACCGGGGCTGATTTTTTGGCCCCAAACAAAGGATTCCAAAATTCCAATTATCACATCATGTGAATCTTACCTCGTGAGAGCGAGTGTGACGCCATCGGCAATAGCAGCGAGGAGATTAGCGTTCAAGAAAGAGCGAGCCATTTCAACGGCTGAGATTGTAGAAAGACAAACAAGCTCTCTCTCTCTCTCTCTCTGGAAAAGCAGAAGAAGATGATAGAGAAAAGAGAAGGGACGTTGCCTTTATATAGAGAGAAAAAAGAGTAATAGAGAGGAAAGCAGTCCAAATAGCCGCTGCGATGGAACCTTCTACTCGTGGCTCGACGAACCTGGGAGCCATCTCCCCTCTTTCGCTAGAAACCACGCTGCGAGTTTACCACTACTTTCAGGAGAACAACTCTGGTAATCTGAGAGTGTGATGGCTAATCGAAAACTATATCTAAGTAGATCCAACCGTTTTAGTCATCCATCCTTTCTCTAACTCATGAACCAAAAATTACAGTGAGCTAGTGTCCTAATGGCCATCTAATGAACCAACGGTCCATATTCAACAAAGAATTTTTCTTTTGTTAAAAGTGGCGGTCGTTGGATCAATCCATTTTGGAGTTATGACCCATCTACGCTATATGTGGCATCTAGGCTATCAATTTGGACCGTTCAACTTTCTTCATTGATCAGATATTTCCAAAGTGAAATTGCATCACACGTTTTCTCTAAAAGAAACATCTGAAAACGGTTTACATCGTTCAACCAATGTACGTAAAAAGGGCTTGCTATTTGGACGGTATGTATTGTCTTAAATGAGTGTGCGCTATCGGAGGCAACACAACTTGAAATATGGTGGTAAACTATCATACTGGCATCCAGCTTTCGCATACCAGTCGTCAATTGCTCGGTCAACGCCGTCTAAAAAATGAAGATTTCCAGAAGAATCCGGATCCTCTGTTCACACCGAGCAGAGAAATCCCGGCAGAGATTCTCCACTCGGTGAAACGTGCCTGCAATTTTGCAGGAAGCTACTGCATTGGGAACCTAGGTGTGCCCCCCTAATGTTTGTGAAAAATCCACTCCGTCCATCTGTTTTTTGCGTTCAATCAAAATGAGCCGGATCCAAAAGATTCAATTGAGCCGCATTGAAGGAAAATGTGGGCAGGGAAATTACTACTGTTGAAACCTCCCTGGGTCCACAATGATGTATATATGCCATCCATACCGTTCATAACGTCATTCATATTGTGATGAACTGAAAACACAAATATTATCCAGATTTAAAACTTCTGTGGCCCCACAAATATTTCAACTGTGGAGGTTCAATCCTCACGTTTTCCGCCCACTTGAGTATTGGATCCGGCTCATTTTTTGTCACGTCCTAAAATAATCTAGAAAAAATGGATGGACGGAGTGGATTTCTCACAAATACCACGATGGGCCCCACCAAGGTTCCCAGCGCAGGAACTTCCTGTAATGGCTTTTCGCAAGAAATCCGCATCCCAAAAATAGTGGTCCGTATAATCTCCAGCGTGTATATAATCCAAACCCTCGTTTGTACAGTGGCCCCCAACTGGAATGTGCACCGTTCTAAGAATGGATGGATTCGAAAATCAAATAGAAAGGTCCATATATGGATGGTATGTGTTGTTATCAATTTCTTGTAACAGAAGGGGTAAGACGAAGGTTCACATACGGAGTGACCGTAAATTGGCCTTTATTACAATGGATGACTTGGATCGTTGTGAGATGTCTTGCCAAATATAACAAAGGCTGAGAGGCAGTCGGGCCCACTGTTAGTCCTCCAATGCCTAAGGAAGGGAACTCTCAAAGGAAAATTATATTATTGGAAGACAAGTATTGCTTACCCTTTAATAAAGATTCATCTCCTTGTTCATAATCGTTGGAGGAGTTGTTGTAGGCTGTTATCTCAGCTAAAATCTTGGGAGCATGACCCGATATGCCGTGATCTTCGGAGAATGTGATTCTCATCCGCAACGGATCAGGGACAAGGCCGTCTCCGCCATTATCGGTCATGGATTTCCGTCCATTCAGGATGATCCAAGATGTCGATATAATACGAGCTGACCTTGTTTAGGGCGAAAAGATAATGTTGACTTTTTGTCTTACGTCGGTTTGATATACAGCCTTTGGGGCCTCGGTCATGAGGACATCACAGACCGAGGTCCTCTTCAGCTCGTGGAACTAGCTCGGGTTTTTACCCATAACAGGAGCCCCCCTGCTCTCTCGAGAGAGATTTGTCTAGCTCGGGAGCACTTCTGGATAGATGAGGTCTGGTCTAAATTTTGGCGATACCATCAGTGTGTCCCACATTTATTGTGGCTGTTCGAATTTCGAAAAATCGTCATGATGAGCATACAGCGCAACAGACTTTTTGCCCTGTAAACGAACGGAATGTCGCCACGTGGCTACCGCGTATCAAAATTGGTGCCTGATATCGGGCGGAGCAGGTCAAGAGTCGCGTCGGTTTGAACTTTAAGGCCGTAGCTTGATGACATGTGGCCCCTACATGGGCTGTGTGCTGCGGATTGATTATAAAAGAGGTACTTAGAATTTTTTTTTGAGGATTTTCGATTTCTTGCTCTTGCAATTTCCTTGCGATTTCCCCTCTTTTGAGCCGCTACCCTTGATTCTCCTGCCAAGCTTCCAATTCCCTTGGTTGATTCTTGTCCGGAGCTCAACCCGGTATGTCCGTTTTCCCTTGATTACTTTATTTTGGCCTGTTTTTCATCTTTCCTCGATTCTCCCCCTTTCTTTTTATTTTCTGAGTATTCATGTCGGGTTAGAGGGTTTTAGTAGTTCTTCCCGTACGGTTTCTGCCCAGCAACCGATTGGAGATTCTTATTATGAAGAAATCCAGTCTGCTCCTCAGGAGTCTCTTGGTAATGCCATGACCGAAGAGACTCCCTCTTTGTTTGCGTTTAACAAGTCCCCACCGTTGGTGCATCAGAGCATCAGTTGGTGGCGGACAGGGTATCAGATTTCTCAACTAACTCCATTTAGACGAGGCTGACTGAGACCGACTTGAGTCGACTCAGAATAGATTACCTTATCCCTGGCCCCATTGGACTTTGTATCCCTGGTCTAGATGATTTTCTGAGCCGACCTCCTAGGGATCAGGTTGTCATGTATTCGCAGTTCTTTGAATGCGGATTTCGTCTTCCTTTACTTCCCGTTGTGATGGAATACTTGTCTAGACTCAACTTAGCTCTAGGTCAGCTCACCCCTAATGCCTAGTGGACTTTGATTAGCTGTGTTGTCCTCTAGCGTTAGATCAACGGGTCGGACCCAACCGCTTTCGAACTGATGTATATATACCAGTTGAAGAGTCATCCTAACTCTAAAGGGTGGTATTATATGTCTCCAAGGGGTAGGAAGGGTGTACCCTTGATCGGAGATCTCCCTTCCTCTGTTCATGGTTAGAAGGAGGAGTGGTTCTTTTCTACTAAAGGCTAGGAAGCCACCCGAGCTAAAGCTGAGTCTCTTCCATTCCAGGTTTGCAACTGCTTTTCACAGCCAAGTCGGACAACTCAACATGTGTCTTTTCTTCCCCATTTTATTTTTCGAACCGATCTAATAACACTTAGTTTCTTTTTCTCAGTATGTGGGAAGCAACCCGACTTGAGCCCAGAGTCACTTAAACGTCTAAACACCGTTTGGAAGCTTGACCCGTCTTTCAAGAGTGTCAAGATTCTTCTCACCCACGAAACTTTATCCGACATCGGGATCAACTCGGAAGGTAACACTTTGTCAATTTTCTCACATAATTTGAATTTTTTCTCGTATCTTAACCATGTTTGTCTGCTTCTGCAGGCATGTTTGCACCAACTTTGAAGAGAAAGTCTGCTTCTCTGACGGCCGAGGAGAATGAACTTTTTAAAGCTAATAAAAAGTAGAAAGTTGCGGCGAAGCGTTCTTCGAATCAACCCCCTTCGATGGGTTTAGGGCCTTGCCTCGTTGGTAGACTCTGCGAAGTTTCAACAAGGGGTCTTAATCTCGAAACCCATCAGTGGTGAAATATCCACGCTGCTGACAGCACCAGTGGGTGCGTTGCATGACTAACTGGGTGGGTGGGTTGCATGACTAACCGAACGAAAAATAAAAATAAAAAATCGACCCCCTTTGATCTCGATGCCCCCTCCGTCACAAATTCCCCCGGCTGAAGTGTGGGATGCTACAGCTCTAGCTACTGTCGTGGTTCCTTGTATCGTCTAGCCTCAACCACCTCAAATCATCGATTTGGTGGCCCCGTCCAAGGTCGATCCTTCCGGGAGCTCGGCTGCAGAGGTGCCACAGTCAACGCCTGTGACTTCTCCCATGCATCGCAGCCCGGAGATGCCTCCCCTTCTTTTTAACCTCTACAAATGGGCCTATAAAGCGATGTCCGAATCTGAAGTGGAGGCCATGATTAAGGTCCCAGGAGATAGGTTGCTAAACACTCTTAGGAGCTTTGGTGCCAAGGTGACATATCCCTCTGTTTTTTTCTTTTTTTCTTTTTTTGCTTGCTGACCCCTAATTCCTTCTTAACAGATCGCCTTTGGATGTCTGGCTCTCCGTGAGGAGATGATGAGGGACAAAGGAATGATCTCTGGCCTCGAAGGGACCTTGGCTGGGGCCAAGTGTGTGGCAGACAAGGCTTTGGGGTCGGTTGAGGAAATGAGGAGGGCTTATGAGGTGCAGGAGCAGGAGATGGTGATGCTCCGATCTAAGCTTGCAGAAAAGGACACTCACACAAGTAAGATAGGGGTCGCGCTCACTTATAAGGAGGAGGAGCTGAAGACGGCTGCAGAAGCTAATCAAAAGGAGCTGGCGGGCGTTCGAGACGAGCTTGAATTGAAAACGTCCGAGGTCGATGATATGTTCGACCTCGGTTACGAGAAGTGTCGGCTGATAGTACAAACTCGACATCCTGATTTGGACCTTTCCTTCTTAGATTCGTCCGGAGAAGAGGATGGAGAGCCGACCTCGGGGAATGATCCATCCGCTCAACAATTTTTCTTTCTTTTTTGTAATTTTTGTTTACCCTGTTGGGTCTTAAACAATCTTTCGCTTTGTGAATGGTTTATCCCCGTTGGGGTTTTACAGTTGCCGACCATGCTGAGGTCATTTTTTGATATAATCACTTTAGTTCGTTCACTTCATCATTATTTAATGACTCGTGATTGTTTATCTGACTTGTGATCTATCTAGTATGGCCCTCCTTACTCCGTGGTCAAGTACTTATTAGCTCGTATTACCAGAGTAGGCTGTGGGCGATGTGGGAACATGATTCCATGTAGCCACTGTATGTATGCACTGACCATTGCTGATCTTTGAAAATTCGGATACGAAGCTTCAGGTCACTGTACCTCTGCTTACATGTCATATTTTTTCCATAATAAACTTTAAAAAAGAAATGATTCTTTATAAATCGTTACAACTTCCAACAAATAGAGTTGTACTTAGCTATTTATTGATAGTAGATTTTAAGGTGCTCTGCATTCCACGGGTGAGCGAGAGATCGGCCTTGCATGTCTTCGAGCCAATAAGTCATGGGCCGAGCTGAACTCGTGACTTTATAGGGACCCTCTTAATTGGGATTGAACGCACCCGAGGCCTTTTCCTTCATTTCTTTCGTGACCTTTCGAAGAACGAGATTACCTATTCTGAAGCATCGCTCCTTGACTCTTGAGTTATAATATCTTGTGACTCTATGTTGGTATGCAGCGATCCGAATTTGAGACGTTTCTCTAACTTGTTTGACCAAATCGAGATTCATCCGAAGCTGTCCCTCATTCTGCTCATATTGGAAATGACCAGTCCGATTGGTTGGCATACCGACCTCTACTGGGACCATGACTTTAGTCCTAAATGCTAGGGAAAATGGGGTTTCACCAGTCGTTAATCGGGCCGTGGTCCGATAGGCCCATAATACTTCGGGGAGTTCTTCGGCCTATACTCCTTTGCCGTCGCCAAGCCTCGTCTTAAGGTGACCTTTGATGATTTTTTTAATGGCTTCGACTTGTCCGTTAGCTTGAGGATGGTGAGGAGATGAGTACACATTCTTTATACCCAAATTTTTACAGAATTTCGCATTGTCGAACTAATGTCCATTATTGGTGATAATGGTGTGCGGGATCCTGAACTGACATATAATTGACTTCCAGATGAAGTCTGTCATTTTCCGTTCTGTGATTGTTGTAAGTGGTTCTGCCTCGGCCCATTTCGTGAAAAAATCAACGGCGACGATTGCATATTTTACCTGTCCTTTGCCCATTGGGAGGGGACCGATAATATTGATGCCCCATTGCGTGAATGGCCACGGTCCGGACATGTGAGTAAGCTCTTCTGGTGGTAAGTGAGGAACAGGAGCCAATCGCTCGCATTTGTCGCATTTATTGACTATTTCCTGGGCGTCTGTTTGGATGATGGGCCAGTAATATCCTTGGCGGATAACTTTTTGTGCAAGCGCCCGACTTCCGAAATGATTTCTATAGCTGCCGAAGTGGACTTCTCGCAGGACATAATCTACCTCGTCAGGTCCTAAGCAACACAGGCAAGGGAGGGAAAAACCCTTTTTATATAGGACCCTGTCGATCAATGTATAACGAGCTAACCTGTAATAGATATTTCGCGCTTCTTTTTTGTCTTCGGGCAATTCATCCCTCTACAGAAAATGAATGATGGGGTCCATCCAGTTCAGATTAGCTATTACTGGGCATACCTCTTCAGATTCTTTTTGAGCTATACTTCGGTGGGGGAGGAATTCGATAGGGATTGACCTACCGAGCTCATCGTCCACTATTGATGCCAGTTTTTCCAGTGAGTCCGCATTCATGTTTTGAGTCCTCGGGACTTGAACGACCTCATAATAATAAAAGCAAGCCAGTAGTTCTTGAGCTTTTGCTAAGTATGCGCTCATCCTCTTTCCTTTTGCTTCATATTCAGTGGTCACCTATTCGACTACTAGTTGCGAATCACTGTGCACCTTCACTCTTCGGACTCCTATCGCTGAAGCAAGGCGTAGCCGGCTAGGAGGGCTTCATATTCAGCTTCGTTATTGGAAGCTTGGAAGCCAAACCTCAATGCGTATTAGACTTTCACTCCGTCTAGAGAGGTTAGAAGGAGGCCGGCTCCACTGCCATGGGAATTTGACGACTCGTCAACATATAATGACCATATGGGCACAATCGTGTTTTGTTCCGAAGAGCTTTCCTAGTGCTTTTCTCCCACAGGTCGGGTTTCTGACGCCTCATTACCGTGTCGATCGCTTGGCGGGCTGGTGAACTCTACAATAAAGTCGACCACTGACTAACCATTGATTGCAGTGCGAGGTCGGTATCGGATGTCGAACTCACCGAGCTCGATGGCCCATTTAACGAGATGACCTGATATTTTTGGCTTCTGCAACACTTGTTATAGCGGTTGATCTGTTAACACCGCTATTGGATGTGCTTGGAAATAAGGTCTCAGTCATCTAGCCATGGTGATCAGTGCCAGTGCCAATTTCTCGATGCACGGTTATCGCGTCTCTACATCAAGCAGAGCTTTGATGATGTAGTAAATCGGTCGTTGTGTTCCTTGGTCATCACGGATCAGGGCTGAACTGACTGCAGCTGGCGACACTGCTAAGTACAAAAGCAATTCTTCGCCTCGCATCGGCTTGGATAACAAGGGCGGAGATCCGATGTAAGTTTTGAGTTCGCGAAAAGCCTATTCACATTCTGGCTTCCACACCATTTCCTTACATTTACGAAGCTGCTTGAAGAATGGGAGGCATCGGTCTGTGGCCCTTGAGACAAATCGATTGAGGGCTGCAATTCAAACTATGAGGCTTGGACCTCCTTGATAGTAGTAGGCTTGCTCATGTCGATTAATGCTCGAATCTTCTTCGGGTTAGTTTTTATCCCCCTTTGGTTTACAATGAAGCCAGGGAACTTTTTCGAGCCTACCCCGAAGGTGCATTTGCTCAGATTGAGCTTCATCCGGTATTTCCTCAAGATACCGAACATGGTGCGGAGGTATTCGACGTGGTTTTCCAACCTCAAACTTTTAACGAGCATGTCGTCCACGTAAACCTCCATGGATTTGTCGATCTGTTCGGCAAACATTTTGTTGACCAGGCGCTGATAGGTTGCCCTTACGTTTTTAAGTTCAAGGGCATTACTTTATAGTAATAGAGGCCTCGGTCTGTGATAAACGCTGTTTTCTATTTATCAGGAGTATGCATCCGAATTTGGTTATATCCGGTGTACGCATCCATAAAACTAAGTAGCTCGTAACCTGATGTTGCGTCGACGAGCTGATCTATTTTGGGCAGCAGGAAGCTGTCCCTTGGGCAGGCTCTGTTGAAGTCGATGTAATCTACACAGACCCTCCACTTCCCGTTTGCCTTTTTCACTAAGACAACGTTAGCGAGCCAGTCCGGGTATCGTATTTCTTCAATAAATCCTGCTTGAAACGGTTTTTTGACTTCATCTTCGATCACTGCATACCTTTCCTATTAAAGGGTCGCCGTTTCTAAAGAACCGATTTGAAAGTCAAGTCGACATTTAATAGGTGGACCATTACTTTCGGGCTGATTCTCGGCATGTCCTGATGAGACCACACGAACACATCGACGTGCTCCTTTAAAAAAGCGGCGAGATCTTTCTGCACCTCGACTTCCAGCTGGGATCCAATTCTGACAACTCGGGTCGGGTCATCATCCGACAACGGGATTTTGACTAATTCTTCAGCGGGTTACCCACGCTCTTTGGTTTCTTCTCTTAGATCCAGGGGAGTTGTGCGTGAGACTGTCGAAACTAAGCTTTTCCCGCACAAGGTCAGTTCGTAACACCGACAGGCCTCCTATTGATCGCCTCTTACCACCCCAACGCCTTCGTCGGTCTCGAATTTCATAGCTAGGTGGTATATGGAGATTCCAGCTTTGAAAGTTTGGAAGATGGGTCGGCTGATTATCGCGTTGTACACAGATGAGGTGTTGACAACAAGGAAATCGACCATAATCATTCTTTGAATAGGTTCTTCCCCTGCCGTGAATGGAAGGGTTACTTCTCCTTCCGGCATGATACTGTCTCCTGTGAATCCGATCAAGGCTATCTTGACCGGTCTTAACCTGGATCGATCAATCTTCATCTTCTCGAAAACTGTGATGTATTAGATATCCATAGAGCTACCCATGTCGACCATCATTCTGTAGAGCTTTTTGTTGGCGACTACCATTAACACCCCGAGTGAGTCATCATGGGGATGAAGGACACCTTTGGCATCTTCTTCGGTGAACGTTAATGCATGGGAGGGGACCTTTGCAATTTTCGCAGGTCGACTCATAAGGTTCACGGGAAGTCCTGGCTTGGATGTCCTAGGTTGTCGCACATATGCCTTTCGGGCATTACCGGAGTCTCCAGTAGTCGGTCCACCAAAAATCATATGGATTTCTTCCACAGGATTATTGTCAATCTGTTCTTCAGTTTGATTCCGATCTATGGCCCTTTGGTCCTCCTGATGCTGGGCGATGTAATCTTTCAAGAATCCATGTTGCATAAGGGTTGCTATTTATCGCTTCAGGTCGAAACAATCTACCATATTGTGATCGTGGTTCTTATGGTACAAACAATATTTCAATTTTAATCTCCTATTGGGGTCAATTTTTATTTTTGCCGGTCGTCTATACATTTGTTTATCTTTTTCTACCAAGAATACTTGTTCGATGGTCGTGTTGAGCGGTGTATATTTTTCGAATCGCTGAGTCGGAGCTTTGGTTCCTCGAGGAACACTGCTTCAGTTGGGTGACCTCCACTCTGGTTTATGACATTTCGAATTGCTCTCATCCTTTTGATCTTTCCTTTTGAAAGACAACCCTTGAGCATTAACTAATTCCTCCGCATTGATGTGCTTAGCGGCTCAGTCTAGGAATTCTACTACGGACTAAGGTGGTTCCTCTCCCACAGACCAGAGGAATTTTTTGTCTCGTAATCCCCCGATCATTGTATGGAGCAACACATCCTGAGATAGATTCTCCACTTGGACTACCTCAGCGTTAAATCGTGCAAGGTAGTCCTTTAATGATTCGTTGCCTTTTTGCTTAACTGCGGCGAGATGAGTTGAATGTTTCCTCCGGGTCAATTCCTCCGATGAACTGGGTTGCAAAGGCCTTGCCTAATTGAAAAAACTAGCTGATTGACCTTGACTTTAAATTTCGGAACCAGGTCCAGGCTAAGCTTGTTAGTGATGCGGGGAAGGCTTTGCACATGATGTGTCCGTTAACCCCGAGGAGTTCCATTCAAACTTTGAAGTGTTCCAAATATTCTGCTGGATCCCCAATCCCAGTATATTGCTTGAGCTGAGGGATTTTGAACCCCTTTGGGAGTGCTTCTTCGCGGATCTCGTTAATGAATGAGGATTCTGATGAGTCGACCAGTGCGTCTACCGCGATCGGTACTCGAGCACGTTGCGCCCTTTGGAGGTCACCCACGCATTCTCGGAGTTCCCTCAGCTCGGCTTCCAATGGATTGATATTATCATTAATTCGATCTTGACATTGGCTCAGCCGAGCGAATTGTCGTTCTTCCAACTTGTGACATAGATCACTTGCAGGAAGCCCGCGGATCGAGCTCTTGGTGTTGTGGCTCAACTGACGACCTCGTCTTCCTCAACATGTTCTTGAATCTGAATTGGAATAGATCACTGTGGTTGGTTGGCTCAATGGGACTGTTGAGGTTCACCATCGTTTCTGTTGATTAGTAATAGTTGGGCTATACTGGCTAGGAGAGCCTTAATCTCGTCCAACTGCTAGTTGAAATGCCCGAACCTTTGGTCCACTCCTCCCAATCGCTGGGCTACACCCCCCACTTGTTCTTCGAGAGCAGACAGTCTGGTTCCGCGATTGCAGGACCTCTGTCGTCCGCTTTGTCGAACGAAGTGCTGGGATGAACTCCCAATATAGAGGGAGGGCGTTTCAAGGACAGGTTCATCATCGTCAGACAGTGGGGCGTGAGATGGCCCAACGTTTGTAGGGGCTTTGCCTTTATATCTATTCCCCCCGCTAGCCATTTGAGACTTTTGATGAAGAAGTTTGGATGAGAACACGACTTATTCATCGTATCCCACAGACGGCGTCAGCTGTTGTTACCAATTTCTTGTAACAGATGCGGTGAGACGAAGGTTCACCTAGGGAGTGTCCGTAGATTGGTCTTTATTATAATGGATGGCTTGGATCTTTGTGAGATGTTCTGCAAAATATTACAAAGGCTGAGAGGCGGTCGAGGGGCCGACCGTCAGTCCTCCGATGCCTAAGTCAGGAAGGGAACTCTTAAGGGAAAATTATATTCTGGGAAGACAAGTATTGCTTACCCCTTAATGAAGATTCATCTCCCTGTTTATAATCGTTGGAGGAGTTGCTGTAGGCTATTATCTCGGTTGAAATCTCAGGAGCATGACCCACTATGCCATGATCTTCGGGGACCGTGATTCTCATCCGCAGTGGATCAAGGATAAGGCTGTCTCCGCCATAATCAGTCATGGATTTCCATCAATTCAGGATGATCCGAGCTGTTGATATAATACGAACTGACCTTGTTTAGGGCGAAAAGATGATGTTGACTTTTTGTCTTACATCGGTTAGATATATAGCCTTTGGGGCCTCGGTCATATTCTATCTCAATCATGAGGACATCACAGACCAAAGTCCTCTTCAGCTCATGGAACCAGTTCAGGTTTTTACCCATAACAGTATGGATCTTTGGACTAGTGCCAATTATGTAGTGTTGGCCCCATCCATGGATGGGAAGGTAGATGAATGGTCCTGATCTGCTGGCCCATTCAAACATGGCATTTTTGAAATTATCAGGTTGGCCCGGCCCCACGTGTATGTTGAATAAAGCCCATGGTCATTTTTCTTCATGACGGTCTATTTTTTTGTTCTCACGTGGCCCATCTGATGCATGGCTTAGATCTATCACAAATCTCATGTTTGGCTAGTGTGCGGCAAGCTACCTCCTCAAATCTCTCCCCGCGTGAATCGCAACACTGCCAAAGTGCCAATGTATGATTATACGTCCATGCGCGCACTCACCACAGGAGGAACGTGATATCCACGTATTTGAATCCAGACCGTCCATTTTCGTGGGACTAATTATGATCCACTCACACTCGACGAATGGATGGTTCGATTACAAACGAATGTGTAAGAGTCTGTATATTGCGGAATACATAGGACCGTGTAGTGCATCGAATATGGAGATCGGATAACTGGAATAAAGACATACCTGTTTGGTGGGCCATCTCGAATCTGTAGTCAGGATCTTCCTCTCCTGGAATTCTTGTAAAGAAAACCTTAGATGAGAAACTTGTTTTCAGTGTAATCCCGGATTGGGGACCTAGCACCCTTTAAATAGTGTTTGTAGTGGGTGTGGCAGTGTTTGAAACCCATCAAAACACTGCTACCCTTGCTCCACACGAATTTCATATCTTAAGAGTCCATGTCCTGTTGTAACACTGCTTCCAGGCAGTTTAGACGTACACCCCTATTATCTCTATGAGATCACACTATAATGGAGTCCACTGATCAGTCCTCTTATAGATCTGACACATATATCAGATCTGGGCCATTGATCAGTTGAGCCCACCATATAGAAAAACTTACATTCTCCCACTTGGGCCATACTGTTCAATGCCACAGATCTTATCTTTACTTTAGTTGTCAACAAATATGTCAGATACTATGGACAACGTCTTTTCCAATCTAGTCCATCAAGACTACTAATACCGGATCATGGTAGTCTACACAATATTAATTGAGACGAAGTGAGACGAATCACAATCACTAGTATCATCAATCTTAATGACGTAGATTGTGAACATGGTCGTGTAGTATGAAGGTTACACTCAAGTGTGATCTAAAGTGCCAACCTTCAAGAGGTCCTAGGAGCTTTCTTAAGATGTCTCCAATGAGACAATACTGATTTCTACTATTCTCGAAACACATTGTGCGCACCAAATGAGAAATAGTATAAACCAAAAGATGGAATCATAAAAATAAATGAGATCTCTACGAGTAACTGAACAAAATACGTCTAAACTGAATATTAAAACTCCCACTAACTGAATTTATCTAAGAGGTCAATGACTCTCATAGACACTACATGCTCTTGAAATGGCACCACAGGAAGCCCTTAAGTGAGAGGGTTTATTTCTTTAGTACCGATAAGCTGAATAAACACTTGATGATAACGCACTCTATCCTTTACTAGATAATACTTTATGTCGATATGCCTTGACCTTGATGAGTGTATTTTGTGATATGAGAAACTCATCACAACTGAACTGTCACAAGATATTCTCATAGGTTTTGGGATAGCTCCAAAACCCATAAACCAATGAGAAAACTTTGTAGCCACACCACCTGATCCTGATTTGTAGCTTCGTAACATGTGATGAATTCTACTTCCATAGGTAATATCCAGGTGCGTACAGAACTGAGTATACATTACACTCCTCACTGCTGATGCGTACGAAATTTACTTTATGCGATCCTTTTCCAAATTATTCTTGGGGCACTAAAAAAAACTTCTGAATTCGTTACCTTTAACTATAGGTGATTGAGTAGGAGAGCGATTCTGTATGCCGAACCGCTTGAGTATCCTACCAATGTAGGCTCTCTGTAACAAACTAAGTAGTCCTCGAGATCTATCCCTATGAATCTCGATGCCTATGACAAAGGAAGCATCACCAAGATCTTTCATCTCAAAATTTTTGAGATAAAAGACTTCTTGGGATCACGACGCATCATAATATCACTTATGGCTAACAATATGTCATTGACGTACAAAATCAAAATAATGAATTTGCTCCCACTGATTTTAGTGTCCTCAAGAAATGTAGCATTCTCAGTCTCAATGATCTTCATAGAATGGGAAAGATAATAGAATCTGTAACCTTTTGACATTTCAGAATAGCTTATAAAGAAACAACTTATGGTTCTTGGGTCAAGTTTATTTTGATGCGGATTTTGAGGTTTAGCTTCTGCTCGATAGTCCCAAATATGAAAATAGGTTTTTAGAACAAATTTATTAAGAACTCTACTAAGGATGTGGACTGTGGTCTTAATGGCATCATTTTTCCTTATTCTAGTCTGTTTTCCCTTATGCAATCTCTACAATCTTTAAAAACGAAGAAGTTTAAGGATTGAAGTATTTCATCCCGCAAAAGCCTCTCAATTCTCTCACAAGAGATATGGCTTAATCTTCTGTGCCACAGTATGGAGGAAACTTCATTTCTCTTTCTTCTCTTGATTCCTGATCCATTATTATGCTGCAGGTTCATGTTCAAGATGTTTGCGGCATATAACTTTAACTGATATAGATCATTCACTAAAGTACCATTGCCAACTTCATTTAAACCAAAGTAGATATTAAAACCTTCATTCTCAAATTTAAAAGTGTATCTACATTTAACTGAACGAGAGACCGAAGTAAGGTACATAAAAAAAGTATCTACTAGGTCTAAGTAATGACCAGATGTTGATCTAAGTCTGCAAAGTCCTACTGCCACAATGTTTACCTTTATGCCATTGCCAACATACACCGATTTCTCCATGTCAGTTGGCGATCGACTCTATAACATATCCTACATGGAAGTGCATATGTAAATAGAAGTGCCAGAGTCTATCTACCAGGAATTTGCCAATACATCAGTCAGATTGCTTTCAAAACAGATAAGAACAGAATGATTACCTTTCTTTATCATCCACCTTTTAAAGCCTTCGCAATCATTCTTTTGGTGTCCTGACTTCTTGCAGAAGAAGCATCCATCATCAGGACCCCGCTTCCTTTTCTTAATTTTTCCATCAGATTGTGGTTTAATGTTACCTGTAGTACCCAAAGAACTTTTTTCTGTAGTCTGTTTTCTTTTTCTGTATTTTTATTTTCTTCATTGTCCTAGGGTAGCCAATTTTTCCTCCCCATTGCTGACATCTAAAAGCTTATGAGAGGTAATGTTTAACTCCATGCACCCCAGGGCAATCTCAATGGACTCCTTCCATTTGGTATAGTCGGAGTCGGTCAAAGGGGTTACCGTATTAGAATCGTTTGGAATATTAACTACAAAATAAACTCACATTAGACTTTATATTATAAAGTTTCAGGCGATTAAACATTCAATTGATTGAGGGCCTAAATAATCAATCCTAGCGAGAATCGGCCACATCATCATGACTCCACTTGTGGGTGGTAGTCGTAACATGCAAATGGTTCTCCTGAACTTAAATCTAAATGGTGATCGTCTGTATTTTCGTCACCGTCTACATGTGTTTATGTCCTTGCTAAAGTGGTGATCGTTTGTGTTTTTGTCACCGTCTATATTGGACGTGAACGTAACTGTATGCAATCCTTTAACCTGATCCCAACATTACAAGTCTGAATTTGTGCAAATCTTCACTGATAGTGGTCACTGTGGTGGCTAACACTACCAGATCCAACTCCATGATTTTCGACTCAGAACTGCAATCATGTGTTTGATCATATCCCTATTAAAATAGTGAACGTCTGTGTTTTCGTCACCATCTGCATGGGAAACAAATGCAATTGTATGCAATCCTTAACTTAAACCCAATATTACAAGCCTAGAATTGTGAAAATCTTCACTAATTGAGGTCACTGTGGTAGCTAACACAATCAGATCCAATCCCACAAAATTTAGACTTAGAATTTCGATTTAATCCTGCCCTCAACGGATTAATCTAAAGTAGTTCAATTTGGCCCAGTAAGCATTTGACACTGACTGTTGAGGAAGGAAAATACATAAAAGTGAAATTGACGGTTAAGTTTTAATACCCAACTTCAACATATCGTGTCAACTCTTAAGATGGGTAGTGGGCCCAAATCTAAGCCCAAATTGAACCTTCACTGTGTGATTTGATCATCATCAATGAGCATTTCATATCTATTTTTTTTTAACATTCGTAAGATGGACGACCTAGATTGAATGTTTAACTTATTCATATGGACAATCAAATCCTACATTAGGATCAATAAAAAAAAATAGATAATTTGGAATCTGAAACTTAAAGGTCCATGCACTAATGTATCTAGATTCTGAATCGCCCATCTAGTGAATATTTTAAATGACATGCCCACACTGAACAATGGCATATCAGATTTAACAACTAGTGGTCATGAACAGGCCAAAAGGAGAAGCCTAACAACAGACCATAAATCAGGGTCGAGATATGGGCACTGAATGAGCATTAAGCACCGCTTGAGGATAGGCTTGGATTGACAGATTATATACCCACAATGGTTAGCAAATAGGTTCATAAATTATACTTAAATTTGGCCCAGAAAACAGCCAAAATCTAATAATAATATGGGCCAAAATAGGTCCCAAAATAGCATTAAATTCAGGCCTTAAATCTACCCAAAATCTGGCCTAAAAGCAACCTTTAATTTGGCCCAAAATAACCCCAGAATCTGGCTAAAAATCAAGCCAAATTTAAGCCCCAAAGTAGGCTAAAGTTAGGCCCAACTCCAAGCCCAAAATCAGCCATAAATCAAGCCCAAATGGTAGGCCAAAACAATCCCAAATTCAGGCTAAATCGAGCCCAAGAGTCTGG
The DNA here is from genome assembly GCA_003013855.2 of Liriodendron chinense. Taxonomy (NCBI): domain Eukaryota; kingdom Viridiplantae; phylum Streptophyta; class Magnoliopsida; order Magnoliales; family Magnoliaceae; genus Liriodendron; species Liriodendron chinense. The sequence continues at coordinate 10,460,500 of ML058469.1, read as the reverse complement.
CAAAAACAGGCCTAAAAACAATCTTAAAGTAGGCTCAAAAGAACACCAAAATCTAGCCCAAGATAAGCTCTAAAACTTGGCCAAAATAGACCCAAAAACAGCCATAGATAGGCTTAAAAGAGAAGGCCTAAGAGGAAAAATAAACAGAGGCCATATATAGAAGGCCTCTTGGACTGAATGGCCCAACATAAAAAAACTGAAGTGAGATGGGTAATGGGCCCAAATAGGTCAAGTTTCTACATGCATGGCATAGGTTATCACCACCCAAAAAATACACTAAATGGTCCTTTTACACTGGCCCCTTGCGATATGGATGGCTTGGATTGTGGTGTACACATATGTCACGTGTACAGATGCACTATGCATGTGTATGAGTGGTCATACTCTGCCAATGCATCAAATAACCCCTTAAAGGGGCCTGTGAACAAGAGAACCCAAAAGGTTCTCATGAAACCTAGCTGGATCGCCCGCCGTTCTCTCCCCTCTACATCTCTGTGGCAAAGAGACCCTAGCCGACGTAGCCACCCTGCCTTCTGTAACAGGGTTGAAAACCCTAGCCACCTCTCTAGCAACCATTGGATGGGCTCAGCCACTGGATCTGAAGGAGTCAATGGCAGCCACGGTGGAGATCTTTAGGTTTTTCAGAACCAACTGCTCTAGCATCAATAATAGCCATCAATGGCTACCACTGCTTAATAGGGCCATGACAACAACGACTACTGATTGGGTATCAAGGTCGATGAATTGGAGAAAGCCTGATCCAAATTAGAGAACGAAATCTGATTGGGGTTTGCTAGGAAAGTGCAGTCATGGTGGTGAGAATGGACGACAGCAGCCGCATAACTATGGAGAAGATCAAAGGCCACACGATGACCTCAACAGAGATCTGGCCTTGAACAAAACCAGTAAGGGTTTCATAAATCCCTATAACCAAGAAACGACCTCAGGTATTGGATCCGTTGTAGAAGGCCGGCCGCTGTCGGATCTAAAGAGGGAGAAGAACAAATAGAGCCGAAAAGTGGCCAATGGGTTCGTCGCTGCCTTCATGACTGCCAGTCATCGGTGCGGCCTTTATTTATTATTTTTTTTATGTGCTGTATGTCGCCTGTGCTGGACGGCGGCTTTGCCTAATTTGGGCAACTTTGTATTTCAGATTCCGGCGATCTCGATTTGCTGGATTTCGGTAATACCTTTTTCTAGATCCACAGACCTGACAACAGTGGCGGTCTGACTGTTTCGGGTCCAAACCTAGCTCGTAAAAAAATAGAAATCTATTGTTCAAATCTGAATCTAGAATGTCCATGGATGAATGATTCAGACCTTGCCCATAGGGTTTAACAATATGAAAATCCATCATACCCAATGCAGAGTAGGCTCTGATACCAATTGTAAGAGTCTATATATTGCGGAATACATAAGACCGTGCAATGCATCGAATATGGAGATCGGATAACTGGACTAAAGACATACCTGTTTGGTGGGCCATCTCGAATCTGTAGTCTGGATCTTCCTCTCCTGGAATTGCTTTAGAGAAAACATTATATGGGAACTCGTTTTTAGTATATTCCCGGATTGGGGACCCAGCACCCTTTAAATAGGGTTTGTAGTGGGTGTGGCAGTGTTTGAAACCCATCAAAACACTGCCACTCTTCTTCACACGAATTTCATATCTTAAGAGTCCATGTCCTGTTGTAACATTGCTTCCAGGCAGTTTAGACGTACACCCCTGTTATCAATATGAGATCACACTATAATGGGGTCCACTGATCAGTCCTCTTATAGATCTGACACCTATATCAGATATGGGCCATTGACCAGTTGAGCCCACTATATAAAAAAACTTACATAATGTCCATACATTAGATGACAAGTGCCCACAAGGCAGTGGCAGTGAAGATTGTGTGATTATATACCACATACAATCGGGCCCATG